>OX422207.1:95220758-96420758 GCA_949130495.1 Sambucus nigra | reverse complement strand
GACGAAAGGAGTCATACAAGCTAAAATAGTTTTCCCAACTAATAGAGTGTTGAACTTTGATTCTCCTCCTAGTGATTTGATGCGAAGGAAATACCTGGACATACTGGATGAGGGGCGCGAAGATTCAGCCTTGAGGAATGTTGCTTAACAACAACAAACAACTCACTTTTATTACAAGAGTGTGAAGCGGACCAACTTAAAAGAGGGGGATTGTGTACTTAAAAAGGTGATTCAGATACGAATAATCTTGAAGCCAATTGGCATGGGCCTTATTATGTCTCAGCAATTGTTCTACCGGGACCTTATCGAATTGAAACTTTGAAGGCGAAAGAATTAAAAAATACCTATAATGACAAGCATCTTAAGAAATAAAACCAGTAGTGTAGCAAGAAATATCTTTTTTAATCAATTTTCTTAAGTATCAATAAAAAGTTGGTTTTTTCCATTTTTCAATTGTTTTGGGGAATATTGGTGATATGCATCCCAAAATACTTGGTTTGTAAGAATTCAGAGGTTTGAAACGGCGCTAGATGATTGGCAAAACACAAATTCAAGTCAATAATTGGTCAAGAAACATCAAGGATAAAAATCTTTATAAAAATCAATATGTTTTATCCAAACTGAGCGCAATGGAGGAAGAAAATTGTGAAGATTCCTAAATAGGTAGACACATATTCCACATACATTTGGTCACCACTGGTAACTAATGCTAAACCTAAAAATTTAGGTGCATTAGTAGAACCTATGGCAATACCACGGGTAACGAGTACTAAACTTAGATTTAAATCTAGGTGTACTAGTAGAACCTGTCGCCACATCATTGTTAATTGGTATTAAAGTTAGAAATCTAAGTATATCAGTTGAACCTATGATAATCGCATTAGTAATTTATACTAAATTTAGGCAAATGCCTAACTGTATCAATAGAACTAATGAAACGACAAAGTCATTAAAGCATCCAAAAATAGACAAAACAAGTTAATAAATTGCATTTCATTTATATTAATAATTACATGCAAATATTGTGTATAAATGAAATACATGAACAAATTATTCTCAATATTATTCTATTAAACACTTTCCTTCAGCTTTGGAGGAGCTCAGTGCTGGTTTCATGCTTGCTGGAGGATCATCCAATGTGTATGGAGAGTTGATAAAGTTAAAATCATGAAGCATTCTCCTATTACTGCTGCTCGGAGTATTTAACAAATGAGGATGCCAACCTATTTCCAGCTCATCATACAGACCATAATCTCCTAAATATTTGGCAATCAGGCATTGAGGAATGGTTTTACAGGTATCCAGCTGACATCCAGTTTAAATGGATGGTCTTGACACCCCAAAATCCCCAGATCATCCCAATACCATAGTTTACTGTCCTCGTTAACCTTCATAACTGTTAGGAAATTGTTCCATCCCCATTTATAGCCTTCGCGGTAAGCCTGACTAAAATGATCATCAAATCATCTAAGGGATTTATTATACCCTTCCATCCAAACTTCTGTGGGTTACTTGTGAAATGGGAAGGTTAATATTTCAACCTGGTGCTGCAACTTCTTCAACACTCCATCCTTAATTTGTAATTGAAAATAGTGGGTGGAAAGTTCCTCATCCTGAGTTTGGATCTTTTGAGACATCTCAATAATGGATAAATTTTGGGACTTTATATGTGCAGCCTGGTTGACAAGCATTTGTTGAGTCCTGCCCTCATCAGTCATAGCTCGTCCCGATCTAGATCTTGATTAGGAGGAGGAAGGAGGTTTAGTTTTTTTCAAATCCTCCAGTTCCTCCCTTAGACTAGCTTTTTCAGTTTCCAACAATGAAACTCCTTCATCAGCAGCAATAGCTGTAGAAGGACGCTTAAAATAATTTAGTTCATCCCTCAAATTATTATTTTGTTCCTTCAGTAGCTTGGCAATGGATCTCGCTTCATCAACTTCACAGTTAAGTAGGAATTATTTCTTCCTAAAGACATAAAGGTGTTTCTCTAACTTCTCCTCAATTTCCCAAGATCCACTTAAGGCCTTGTAGTTTGCCTCATAATTAGCGTGATGAAGAGCCTTAGATTCATTATAATCCTCTTCAATTTCTTCAATCATTTCAAGGTAATCCACATTATTGGACACAGTCCAATCAAGAGGAAATTGAGATATATGTAAGCATTTTTAGCTTGATCACTGGAATTAAACCCGAGAAATTTTGATAATTCTTCCTCGGTTAAAGTCATATGACCATCCTTGAAAAAATTGTTGCAATGCTTGAGTAAATCTGAATCATTGGAAGATAGTTGTTCCATCTTGGCCATAAACTAAAAAAATAAAGAGATATCCAATAAACAGCAAGAAAAAGAATGAAAAATCAAGAAACGAAAAACATTATGGAGAAGAAAAAATCACTTTTATTGATATGAAGGAAAATTACAAGTACATCAAAAAAGAAATGAAAGAAAAGCAAAAATACCGTGGCCAACTGCAGAGCAAATCTACACCTTTTCTCTGTCATCTTGAACTCCAGCATGGTTGGAAGAATGGATGGCTGGAGTGACTTGCTCGATGGATGGGAGGACTGACTCAACATCATTCTTAGGTTGATTGGATGAAGACTCAA
Organism: Sambucus nigra; assembly: GCA_949130495.1. Lineage (NCBI taxonomy): Eukaryota > Viridiplantae > Streptophyta > Magnoliopsida > Dipsacales > Adoxaceae > Sambucus > Sambucus nigra. The sequence continues at coordinate 96,418,151 of OX422207.1, read as the reverse complement.
CCACAAGAGATGACTCCATAGAACCCACATCATCTTTAACTTCATCATCCATTTTTTGGGTAGGGCCAGGCTCATGCCTTTAGAAGAGTTCAGAGTCTTCTGCTATGCCAACCTCCTTTAGAGCAGCAGACTAACAATCCTTGAATTTTTTTTTCTTTGCATACTTAATCTAAGAAGAGGTAGAAGTGATTTTTAGTACTTAGGCTATTCATCATCTCAGTCACTTGCTTCTGATCTTTAGCATCCCCATCCTCAGCCTTCTACCGAGCATCCTTAACAGTCTTTATTTTTTTTCCCAATTCTTTTTTTTCAGTTTCCAATGCTTGTTTAGAGTCAAGAAAAGACTTCTTGAGACCAACCAAATCCTCTTCAACATGAATTGAAGAAGAATGGAGAGCACCGTACTTTTTCCAAAATCTGGTTGAAATCAACCAGGAATTGCAAAGAATAAAGGAAAAATCAGTATAAGAAGTAAAAAACAAAATATAAATTATGAAAGGGGAAAAGAAGAATTCTCACCATGATAAGGCTTTGAGCAGCCCTTTCAGAAATTTTATGTCAGGGCATAGAGGAAGCTACACCCCTGTGGTCTGGAAGAGTACCAGACTTAATTAATTTCATGGCTAAGCCAGGACCTATGGCTACAAAACAACCAACAGTAGATGGAGTAACACTGGACAAGATATGTTGGTTGGCATCAATAGTTCCTTCAACCTGCTTAGCAGCAGGGCCTCTCCCTAGTATTTTTAAGTCATCTCCTAGGGGCTTATTACCAACATCATCCTTCTCTTTTGTCCCCCATCCACAGAGTTGTGGGGCCCACAGCAACATCATCTTCTCGAAGGTTGGGAAACTTTCCTTTGCCCATGTCTGCAGAAAGAGGAACATCTGACTCAAGAGAAGAAGAACGACCAATATTAAGTTCACCACTGCCTAATGAAGTGGACACTAGGTCTTGGTCCAAGTCAAGAAAAATGGTAGGAGCAACAGTAGAAGGTCGAGCGACAAAGGACGCGACGTAACTCTTATATTTCAGCAAGTATGATGTTGACCTCGTATGTTCTTAACCAATTTTTTGATGAAGGCCTTAGAGAAACTTGAGCTTGTCAAGCTTAATGTCAACCTCCTTAGGATACTTTCTCATCCTATAAACTTTAGGTAAACAAACAACCAATGATTAATTAACATTTTAGTAGAAAAATTGTTAATAAAGTCACATAAGAATTAAAACAACCTATCCCATGGCACTTTGGCCCATTGTACACTTCACCCCCTGTTAAGGGTATATATTGCCAATTTTTGGCAATCACTCGATGATCTAAGTAATCTATATTGGAGTCAAGAAGGCTATCAACTAAATCTCCATTGACATCCCTATTTTTTAAATAGTAAGTATTGTCACAGGTGACCCACTTATAACAAAATATGATATTAGGAATGCCTATGTGGGTCCCATAGAGTCGATTGAGACTATGAACACCATTGATAATCCTCAAAGTATTAGGGAATACTCTAGTAGGTACAATTTCAAAGTATTGACAAAATTCCAAACAAAAATAATTTGGAGGAAAAGTAAAGCCAGATTTAGTAATGAGTAAGGAAGGGATCTAGTGACTTTTAGAAAAAGAAAAAACGTCTACATGGGGATTAGGGAACTCTAAGTCTACCCATTCTTGTATGTTCCATTCCTTTCTAAACTCATCTAAAGAGACAACAACATAAACCATGATTCAAAATGAAAAAAATAAATAAGAGAAAGAATTCTTACAAAGACTTAAGGATTCAGCAAGAACTAGAAGACAGGAAGAACGATCGTACGAAAGCTCAAGAAAGTGCAGCAAAAACTTAGAGGGTTTGAGGTAAGAGATGATCGGGATTTTATCTCCTTTTATATATTGCCTCAAGAATCAGGGAACGTAAGGATTAAAGTGAAAAAACGATTCAAATTTTGGCGACTAAGCAGAAAAAGATGTGTTTGCCCCAAAATGATTCATTATAATTCTAGATATTTAAAAAAATGCCATCAGCAGTACACATTATCAGCAAAGCTAATAATTTTATAAGTGTGGGAAGTCGACAACATACCAAGCATCAGAAATGTAGCCAGAGCTACTATTAGAACTAAACGTTCCATACATTGAAGCAAGCATCAAGCATGGAACTTTGGGGGCTTCTGTTGATACCCAAAATTACCCACTTACGCAGACCAATTATAAATAGAAAAGTGTCATCCACTGTAGTAATAAGCCTAGTCAGCAAGGCATAACCATCGACCAAGGCCTGGAATGCCGACCAACATACTGGAATGCCAATAAGCATACAGGAAGCCCGACTAACACCAAGAAGGACGACCAACAGTATCAGAAAAATGCCAACAGGCAAAAACATTATGGACATTATGTACTGAGGTGAATGACTAATTTATAAAGGCAGTCCATACTTTAACATTCTATGTCTTTGTCTCCCTAATGGGTTATAAATACGTTGTAATCCCTTCATCAAAGGCAGGTGATTAAAAGGAAAACACAAGGCAATAATAAGCATAGTGGACATAGGCTTTTCTCTATAAGTCGAACCAATTTAAAAAACCTTTTTCTCTATTTTTTACTTACAAGTATTATCTGTGATTAAATAATTAGACATAGTCTAGTTTTTTACATCAATATGTATTATGAAGCACAAACTAAAGTATGACAAAGAAAAACATGCAAGCAATCAACCGTAAGATATAGCTTGTGAAAAGTCATGTGTAAGCGTGTGAGAATCAACCAGTCGAACGTTTAGCGCCTCCAAAATGTATTTTATAATCCACATAGATGTATACATAATACGTTGGGTTTAAAGAATCAAAGTAACACGAGACTTTAGCTTTCTAGGATATTTTCTTAGATCATAGGAAAAATTCCTAAGGTGACCTTTCCTACCACAGTATGTTCATGAGAAAACATGACGACGAATAGGAACTTTGGGTTGACCTTTTCTAACACATTGGGATGAGGGTGACCCTGTAATACAAACAATGATTTTAAATTTATTAAAATTAAGGAAGCTAGTACCATCACTACTAAAGCTACTCGAGTATTTTAGATCATCTTTTAACTTCAAAATCCTAGACTCGGGCAAGGAATTAGACTCCTCAAGTGATAGGAACTCCTTCTTTAAATTTTCAATCATTCTTAGAAGGCTATCTCTCTCCCTTTCACTGCAAGAAAACTTATCCCTAAGAGTCTTCTCACGTTCCCTCAAATCAATAATCAATTTATCATTACCCTTATTGGCACGAACACTAACCCTAGAAAATTTAGATTCCTCTAATTCTTTCTGTAAAATACGAACTTTCTCCTCACTCTCTTTCTGGGACACTTCTAAAATTTTACAATCACGATCTATGTCTACAAGCTTCTCATGTAGGAAATCTTTTTTAGTTTGAACAACTTGCAAAAGTTCCATTGCATCTTTAAAATGAAAATTTTATTTTTCAATAATTCTAATTATTTTCGCAAACTTCAAATTCAAATGAGTTAAATTTTTAGCATGGTTATGAAGCCCATTAAACTCATATCTAATATCAAAATCATCATCACTTAACACGTCGAACAACTGATAACTATGGAATCCATTGAGAGAAAATAAACAAAGCCAACACCAGAGAGAGTGATAAATAGACTACAATAAACATCACAAAACAAGAACCTACACGATAACTTAGTATGATGGCTCTAATACTAATTTAGGAATGTGGATTACCCTACAATGTGTACTTAGTCTAAGATTTTCTAAATAAATAAAAATTTTAGTTTTATGTTTTTTAATTTTTAGAGATTAAAACTGTGGTGAAAATAAATCTCAATACAAAATTATAAGCAAATGCAATAACCGAAAAAAATAAAGAACATAAAATAACTACAATCACACACGACACAGAATATACATGGTTCAAAAAAATGGCATACGTCCATGGTGGTGCTCTCTGATTGTTATTTCTCTTTACACCAGGGGAGTGTTACAATTTCATGCCCTTTGCCTCGGGCTGGGGGTTTAATATATACATGTAATTCTCGGAGAGTGGCGGTGTTGGGCATCTCCACATTAGCCCATAATCCCTAGAATATCTCTTGAGAGATTTCAGGGGTTGAATGGGTCATAGTTGAATTAGTTAGGTACGAGACCTTAGACTTTGGGCCGAACATTCCCTTATCTCGGATCGAGCTCAATCGGGCTACTTCCCTGGGCCAGGATAGTTAAACGAGGTACCCACAATTACCCCTAAAAATTTTTGGTCACAATTTGGGCTCAATAATTTTACATAATAGCCCAGATGGAATTTTTGTGAATTGCATTATGCTTTGGGGATCAAAACGTCTCTTTTCAGTAGATCCAGGCGGCAGATTTTCTTCGTTCTCTGTATGATATGATTGAGAGGGTTTAAACTTGTTTTGACGAAGCCATTTTTTGGTGTCGTTTCACACCTCTTTGTATTCTAAAGATTTATCCAACTTCTTACTGCGCTTCATCACTTCCATGTCCCGTATTTCGTCTTTAAGCTTCTTCCTTGTCTTTCCATCTTATTTTCTTATGGATTTGCATCGTCTCAAGCTAATTCTTACTTCGTATATTCTCTAAACTTCTTCTCTTTTCTTTTTGTTGAAATTTCTTCATTATCTCTACTAGGGTTTTTCTTTTCAGATGGCAAGAGTAGGCAATAGGTCGATAGCTGAGTTTCGAAAGTTTTACAACATTCCAAACTAGGTGGACATTTAATGGGCCCCTATTCCTCGTAATGTTAGAGACATTGAGTATAGGCACTAGATTCATGTTCTTCTGTATCCTAGGGTGGTCTGAATTTTCCCCCAAATCTCTTGTTTTTACATTTCTTTAATTATTTCAACATAGTTCCTGCACAGTGCTCTCCAAATGTTTGGAAGATTGTCAATGGAGTACATAGAATCAATCAGCCCTATGGAACCAATATAGGTCTTGCTAATTCTTTTTATTACCATTCCTTATCTCGAACAAGCTCTAGTCTTCTCTTTTTGAAAGCTAGGAGTCTTGACAGGGTATTGGTAGTCAACCTACCTGTTTCCCACAAGGACTATTGACAAGAGGGGTTTATTTCTAGTAACTAAAAGTTCCCTACCCAAACTGAAGGGGCGAGCTACATAGGACCTATGATTCCCTATTATGGGGAGGAGTATATTGGTAGGTATATCCCTTATTCTTCTCATCGATTTTTTGTTAGTGTACTGTCTTTCTTATATTCTCCTCTTTTCCATTTTTAGTGAAGATAAAGAATTCAGAACCTGCACTTCACAAAATTCGAGCTATTGAGCTGGTTAAGTCTTGGACGATCAAGGAATACTTGGGTGATGGTGAGCATACGCAATCAGCTACATTCCTTTTGGAGTATAAGAACATCGGGTCCAGCTTCATCGCCCGACCTGTGGATAGCATTCCTCAGCCAAATATCATAGAAGAAGTTGCTGCCAAACTAATTCAGTTAGATGAGGAGGAAATAAGCTATGGTGAAGAGAGTGAGGGAGTTGCTAGAGGTGGAGCTGAGGGTGATTATAGCGAGGAGAATCAAGCGGTGAAGAGTCTTCCAGCTCGGAGGAGGGTTAAGAGGATTCAGATAGATCCAACAAGGAAACTATGGCTCCTACTGGGAAAAATTTCATCGAGGATGATGATGAAGACAATGTGTCACTTACTCGTAGGTTGAAGAAGAAGAAGTTCGGGAGTCAGGATATCGCAACTTGCTCCCAAACTGTTGATCATGAGTAAGAGAGGAAGAGAAAAGAGGAGGCATTGATAAGGAAGAAGGAAGAGGAGAATAAAAAAGAGGAAGAGATAAGAGATAAGGAGAGAGAAAAAGAAAGGAGGAGAGAAGAGGTGAGGACTAAGGCGGGGCAGTCTTTGGTGCCTGTGTCTGCCTTAGCGGAGGAGGCTTCTTTGTCTCTTTCTCCTTAACTGGATCCAGCGATTCTTGAGAGAGGAGTGTTTCCAGCTGATCACCAGAGTTCGTTGAGCATAGGGACATACCAGTTAACCCTGAAGGTAAGTCATGGGCTAGCCTTGGTAAGTCTCTTCTTACTTCTCTATTTTTGCAGCTCTTCTTTTGATGTGTCCTTCGCTAATGTTCCTTTTCTTTTTGCAATTTGGGTCTGACTTCACTGTCCTCTATCGTAGTCGTGATGAGATGGCGAGGAAGAATGTTGAGTTGGAGGTGAGTTTGAAGGCTACCACTGTAACTTGGAAGAATTCAGACCTTGCATTGTCCAAAGCTAACAAGGCAAAAGAGGCGACGTCCAAGGAGCTCGAGGAGCTGAGGTAGTCTTATGACTTGGTCTATACGAGAAAACTAGCGGTGGTTGAGGAGAACAAGGTGCTTGCTGGGAAGGGGAAGAAGGTGGAATCTAGTGGTGCCACCCTCAAGGAGAGTTTGTACAATATAGGATGGGTCGCAGCGTACGAGGATGCTAAGGCTCAGATTGGCTATAATAGTCATATTAACTTCAAGAAGGGTTGGGACAAGTCCTTGCTTACTGTCGAGGTGGATGTTGATTACCCCCTCTTTGAAAAGCATGACCCTGGTCCCAAGCCTATTATGGATGAGGTGCCTCATTTTTCTGCCAATAATGGTGTCCCAGCTTCCCCGACCACTACCGATGATGCTCCCATTGATCAGGGGATGGTGACTGCTCCATCTGAGGGAGGTGTATCTGGAGTTGTCGTGGATAAGGGGAAGCAACCAATGTCCTCAGAGAAGACTGAGGTCGCCAGTTAGTCTTTTTAGGGACCTTTGTATTTTTGTTTCTCTGTTGTTATTTCTTTTGCTGATGTACTTTTAACTTCCTTTTAATGATATGAAATTATGTTCTCTTCTGCGCATTGATTTATTTATTCTCTACTGCTTATATGGTTTGTAGCTCATTGATGTTGAGGAATATATTCCTCCTACCTTTCAACTAGGAAAAATTCTTTATCCTTATGTAAGAAATCGAGTTCTCCGTGTCATTATAAGAATCTACAAGTCTCTTAGGTCGAGGAATAAGGATTATAAGGATCAATCAGAGCTCGTTGCCAAGCTAAAAGATAGGGGTTAGGAGATGGAGGAGGTTGGTGCTTCTGTTCAAGAATAAGTGGATGCTCTAAAGGCCAAGCTTATGGATGCCTCCGAGGTTAATCAAGTTGGAGAGGTTCTTTAATAAGAGAATGATGCTCTAAGGAGATAAGTCTCGCGACTTATGTAGAATGCGCCGAGCATTTCCCCTAGAGCTTTATGTGGTTCCTCTTCATCGACTAGGTCGCGAGCTGGTACTGATGATTGTGGTTCAGCTATAGAGATTGTCGAGCTTCAAGGTCATGTTCGTAGGGAGTATGTGATAGTTGTCGATCTTCAAAGAGATTTTACCTCGCTGAGGCACCTGTTCAAGAAAGGTCCTCGATAGGTGTGGACTGATGGTTATGACTAGGGTTGGACCGATGCCTCGATGAAGTTGAGGGAGGTTGGAGAGTTATCTTTCATAAGAGGGTGGCTTAGTGCTCTTAGGGATTTACAGGTCCTTAGGAACTCTGTCCTCTAGTATCGGCATGTAATCTCCCCTTAAACTTTGATGCCGAATCCATTCGTAAGGGACGATCAATGGGTCCCCATAGATGTAATCCCAAGGAAGCTCGTGGAGCCAAATTCAGATGAAGTCGAGGAGGAATTAGCTCCTCGCCCAGATGATGGACCAAGAGCGCGAGTGGCTGACTATCTTAATTAGCGACATAGTTATGTTTAGGATTTAATTTTTGTCATCATATATAACTCATTATATATGTAATTATGTAATAAAATAGTTATGTTTTGGGTGATTCGCCTACTAAACATGTTTTTTTTACCTCATTAATCTCTTGTATAGTTATGTTGGTCCCTTCCAGCCAACTAGATTTTATTTAGGCAGAGTTAGTTATTGAGTGAGTATCCCCCCAGTCCAGTATGCTTTTTGGTGCACCATTCTTCCTTACTTTACCTTTTAGGTTATGTCGTCACACTTCCTTAGGCCTAAATGAGTCAATCGCGAGCATACACCTCGTATCGAATGTTCGATCTGAGTAGGATTTTTAAGCTAAGCAATGTTGGCGACCAACTTGGGTTAGCCATGTTGCCAAAGGGTCCCCTGTAGGGCTTCATATTTCTCCAGGGTCAAGCTGCGAGGTTATTCGTGTTCATTGATGAATGCTTGAGGAGGGCCGTTCATAATGACCCTGCTATAATAAGTCTCTCGCGATCTTAGTTTAAGAGGGGAGCCTGTGTCTTAGAACGGGTGCATGAATTATAATGTAGAGAGAAAAATTAGCACTTCTTAGAATGCGACTGTCAAATAAATCTTTATTAATAAGAAATGCATTAAAAAATTTGACATTGAGTTGAAAAAAGGAAAAGAAAAACTAGAAGTAAAATTTCTTCAAACTGGTTGCATTATAAGCTCTAGGTATCTCCCTTCCCTCCAGCGTTTCTAAGTGATAGGCTCCTTATAGGTCGTCTCTTATCACCTTTAATGGCGCCTCCTAGTTTGGTCCTAACTTTCCATCTAATGGTTTTACAGCACTGCCAAGAACATTCCTCAGGATGTAGTCCCCAACCTGGAATGCTCTTGGATTGACCTTCTTGTTGTAGTGTCTTATTAGCTGTTACTGATAAGCTACTAGTTTTACTAGAGGTAACTCTCTTCGTTATTTGGCTAGGTCAAGTTCAACGAGTAATAATGCATTGTTCTGGCCTTAATCGACTAGGGTATATCTCATGGTAGGGAGGCTAGCTTCCAAGAGGATAATTGCCTCCATCCCATATGTTATTACAAACAGTGTTTCCCTAGTTGCTTACTGTGGGGTAGTGAGGTAAGCCCATAGGATATGGGGTAATTCGTTTACCTATGCCCCCTTAGCTCGCTCTAAGCGCTTATTTAATCCATCAATCACTATTTTGTTAGAGGTTTCAGCCTGTCCGTTGCTCTAAGGGTATGCCACAGAGCTGAAGTAGTGCCTGATACCGTGGTCGCTGTAGAAACCCTACAAGAGGCGACTTTCAAACTGGGTTCCATTGTCAGTGATGATAGTTTTGGGATCCCCAATCGAGTGACAATGTTCCTCCATATGAATCTTATCATATCTGCGTTCCTAATGTTTGCCAGTAGCTCTGCCTTCTTTCATTGCTAGAAAATCTAGCGACCTTCCCCCAATATGACTTCCACAGATTCCCTCATGGAGTTTGTGCAGAACTTTCTCGACATCCTTTGGATGAACGCATTGGAGGTAATGACCAGGGAAAGATCTCTTCTACAAATTTGCCTCAGAAGATTAGTGAAAGCGAGCAGATTTGACTCTTATCTGATGAGTGGTCTTCTTATCGTCAGGTAGCGCACCATCCCTCAAATAATCCCTTAAGGGGTCCATCCAACTGGGGCCTGTCTCAATCTGGAGAACATTCCCTTCATTCAGCGGTTCATCGATCTGATTGATACTTAGCTGGATGAGGAAGTCAATCAGAATTGTTCTTTTCAAGTCAGAATTGTTCGCTGAGCTTACGGCTTCTTGGGCGTCAGCATGGCTGTTATGTCCTTTAGGAAACTATTGGATGATGATTTTTTCAAAGTTAGCCATTAATTTTTTCTCCACGAAAAAGGTAGGCTGCTATCCTCTCATCTCTCGCGTTGATATCACCACTTATCTGCTTGGAGACAAACTGTGAGTCGCCGAACACTTGGAGTCTCTTTGCTCTAAGCGCTCGTGCTTTTATAGGCCTGCAATCAGTGCTTCATATTCTTCTTCATTGTTGGAGGCTCCAAATCCAAGACTGATTCCTTCCTCAAGTATTATATCCAAGGAATTTGGTCTGGGTTAGCTTCGATACCTCTCTTACTGACCAAATATCCAAGGAATTTCTTTATTGGACACCGAAGGAACACTTGCTCGCGTTGAGTTTTATTCGGTATTTCATGAGGATTTCAAAGGTCCTTGATAGGTCAGAGATGTGGTCATCCTTGAGTTTTCTTTTGACGAGAATGCCATCGATGTAGAGCTCCACAATGCTTCTTGTTTGGTCTCTTTACCTTTTTGTGACCAACCGTTGGTAAGTTATCCCTGCATTTTTAAGACCAAAGGGCATGACCTTGTAGCAATATAGCCCAACTATGGTTATAAATGTTGTTTTGTCTTGATCCGAATCGTACAGAGGGATCTGGTGATACTCATAATATGCATATAAGAAGTTCACTTCAGTGGCGTCCACCAGCTAATCAATCTTTGGGGGGGGGGGGGGGAGGCAGTCTTTAGGGCATGACTTGTTAAGGTCAGTGAAATCAATGCAGACTCTCCACTTTTCATTGATCTTGGGTATAACCACTGGGTTGGATATCTATTTAGGGAACTGGAATTCCCGTATGGACCCTGCGTCCAGTAGTTTCTCCACTTCCTTCTCCACTGCCTTAGATTTTTTCAAAGCAGTACGACGAGCTTTATGTATAATTGGCTTGAATGATGGATCAACGTGCAGTCAATGGCAGGTGGTGCTCAGATCAATTCCGGGAGGTTTGTAAGGCTCCCATGTAAAGACATCTATGTTTCCTTGGAATAGGCTAACCAATTCCCTCTTTTCATGGTCGGTGAGTGAGGTTCAAATCAAGAACTTTCTTTCACTTGAACTTCTAATGGCTGTGACTTCCTCAGGTCCGCGATGACACTTTTAGAGGGGAGGAGCCTGGTCTCTTCCACTCCTAGTCTTCCATATCTTAGTTGCTATTTGGAGGGCATTAACCTCTCCAGCTCTTCATCTTTGCCTATAACTTTCTCGACCTTCCTCTCTGGCTTGGGGTGGATGGTCGCTCTAAAGCACTTTCTCGTCATCGCACGATCTCTATGGATCCCCACCACTCCTCTCTCAGTCACACATTTGAGTTTTTTATGGTAGGTAGAGGGGACGACTTTCATTGCGTGTAGCCCTCCTCTGCCAAGGATCGCCAGGGAGGGTGAGTTAATATCGACTACTAGAAATTCGATCATTTTCGAGATGTTTCCTACCCTTACTGGCCGAAAAATCTTCCCCAAAGGGATGGTTATTTTCCCAGCAAAATCAACTAGAGGAATGGTGTCTTCCTTTAGGTCGGCGATGCTTAACTTCAACTTCCTGAATAGGTCAAGGTACATTACTTCGGATGAGCTACCTTGGTCGACGAGAAACCTGTTGATGTCATAGTTAGCTATACCGAGTGTAATGATTAATGAATTATGATGTGGGGTTCTTACTCCCACTAGGTCTTCATCCGTGAACATGATGTGCTTGTTGTAGTCGACATCCTCTGCTCACCGATGCTTCCCTCCTTGCGTTTTGGCTGGATCGATTTGAAAAGCTTGCATTTGAAAAGCTTACATTACTGCTATAAGTTTTTTGACTTCCACCCGAGCCGTGTTCCCTTGAATATATTTGAGGCCAGATGCCCCATGAATTACTGTGAACTCATGGAAGGCATATTCCTAGAGCACATTATCAGGCCTTTGATCTCCATTGGAAGCTACCTTCTCTACCTTCTTTTCCACGAATTTTCTCAAGTGTCCATATTAAGATAACTCTTTAAGGTGAGATCTGAAGGCTTTGCAGCGCTTGATTTTGTGCCCGCCTTCTTTTTGGAAATCACATCTCAGTGTGTTGTTCCTCTTTGAAGGGTCTCCACCCATATTCTTGGGCCATTTAATAAATGGTTTGTCCTTGATCTTTTCAGAATCTTATAGATCGATTCCTTAAAAACTGTGTTCACTGCTTAAAATGAGTTCGAGGTATCATTCTTGTTTCCACTTTTAGGGATGCTTTTTCACCCATTCTTACTTCCTTTCCTTTTATTTTCAATTTTATCGCTGCCTTTGCCAGTGAACTTAGCGCGACCATTTTCTCTTGCACTAAGATGGGTCACATCTTTGACTTTAGCGTATTTTTCAATACAATCGATTACGCCGTCAATGGTCGTGGCCTCCTTCTTACTGAGGGATTGGTGTAAGAGGCAAGAACTAGGTAAGTCTAACTTAAAAGAAGTGACGAAGACCTGTTCTGAGCAGCCCTTAATCTCGTTGATCAATTCCCAATACCTCTTCATGTAGTCTCACAGGCTCTCCTGAGGCTTTTTCTTCATAGTCAATAAAGCATCCATCCTTTTTGAGTGGGAGTTTCTAGTAATGAAACGAGTAGTGAAGAGCTCTGCTAGGGACTCAAAGTTCGTAATGGACCTGTGAGGGAGTTTTTGGAACCAGGTGCAAGCTCGATAAAAAGTTCTGGCACATCAATGCATCCATGTGGTTCCAAAGGGTTATGGCCTGCCTATACTACTTCACTTCATCGATAGGATTAGTCTTTCTGTCATAGATCTTAAACCTCGGCATTACGAATTTCTTAGGGGTTTCATTTGGATCCTGAAAGCTCACCTAGCTAGCTCTCTGGTTGACCTGCCAACCCGATGTGATGGGTGTTGGTTCATTTCCCTCTGGACCAAATTCTATATGTCATCATTTATTAGACCCGAGCTCTTGTAACGACGAGCTTATTGTTCTTGCTCGGCCAAGTCATCATTTGACCTGTGCCCCTCAATTCTTTGAGATCCACATCTTGGGCTCCTTCCGCGGCTGCGATATTTTCTCGCTTGAGGGCTAGGAGTGCGATAATACTATTGCCTTGTGTTGAGATGGAGTTCTCTCTCCATCTTCTCCAGTCTTCTCTTGAGTGGAGTGTTCTTGTCTTCTTTCTTGCAAGTAGCTTCCTCTTGCTATTGGAGCCTGGACTCGTAGGCATCGATCATCCTCAAGACTTGTGTGGATCTAGCTGGTCCCTGGCTTACTTTTGAGGCCTGTCATTCTGGACAAGGCCTTGGATTTGAGCGTTGAACTTCAGATCTAACCCTTCGAGAAATGGGTTGCTTTTCAATATCCCCTGCTTAAGGGGCATTGCTGCTGTGATCAGACATTCTGGGTTCTTGTTGGTGATAATAAATCTCAACACAAAAATATAAGCGAATTGAATTATAAGAAAAATTAAAGAACATAAAATAACTGCAATCACACACGACACAGAATATACGTGGTTTGACAAAATGGCCTACGTCCACAGTGGTGCTCTCTGATTGTTAGTTCTCTTTACTCCAGGGGAGTGTTACAATTGATTGCCCCTTCAATATATACATGTAATTCTCGGAGAGTGGGGTGTTGGTCACGTCCACGTTAGCCCATAATCCCTGGAATATCTCTTGAGAGATTTTAGGGGTTGAATGGGTCATAGCTGAATTAGTTACGTACGAGACCTTAGACTTTGGGTCGTACTTTCCCTTATCTTAGATCAGGCTACTTCTCTGGGCCAGGATAGTTAAACGAGGTACCCATAAAAACTATAGTCAAATTTATCCAAATTATACTTTGCACCGATTTTAAACCTTTTTTTATGAAAAACTGATTTTCCCAATTTTATCTTTTTATCCTAAAACATCTAGAAAAGTGATATGTTGATAAAATAAATAAATCTAACACAACACAGCGATGTATGGGGGAAACAACAAAGGGGAAAGCCTTGGATGACCCAACCAACAGATCACGGTGATATGGAATTATAAAAGTTAATAGTATATTTACTCAACAACGTGATCCCCACAACCCTTGACGCTTTTTGATCATCGACTACTCCTCCACAATGCACAACAGGAGTCCATCTATGCAAGCTTCCACAATGAATGAGTCCACGCACATTTCGAAATCCACCGATGTGGCTCATCAACCATTTACGGATTGGAACACAAAATCCACATCTTTTTTACTACATTACCAAGAACACGGAGTCCACTGCCTGTAAACAACAAGTACATAGTCCACCCCACAAAAAAGGTTCTCTTCAGATGTAGAGAACCAAACCTTGGTGCCAAAACTAAATATCTCAAACCATGTGTATATGAAGAACTCGGATGTTTAAACTCAAAGCATGAAACTAGGGTTTTGGAAATTTGGTAAGCATATAGGAAAATGTTTTTCACCAAAAGTTCTAAAAAAATTTGAGTCCCGCATGCCTATATATGGAAAAAAATAAATAAAAGTTTAAGGTGGGGATATCATTTGAACTAAAACAAAAGGTTGTTTGAACGAGATTAGCTTTAATTCTATCGAAAACACATTTCATTCAAATGAAACAACATTCTCGTGCAATCATCCTTTTAACGAGGTTCTAAATTGATGTGCAATCCCTGACAGAGTATTCTTGTTAGATGGTATTTCGATGGTGTTCAAACAAAATTTAGTTTCATTCTAACGAGATCAGAAGTCGTTCGAACGAAAACTCAATTTTGTTCTAATGATTTCAATTCTCGTTCTAACGAAATTAAAACCCAAAAAATATTTTTCTTTAAAAAACATTTAAAATCAGTTTCAGATGATTTTTAAGTTAAAAACCAAACGCCCTTAAAAATATCCAAGTACCCGTATAAAATATGCATTCATACCCACGAGATACTCGGTAAATATTAAGACAAATGTGGCAAGATAAACACGGCACGATGTATCGAATCTTTGAAGCCTAACCGATACGTCTTCATGAAGCACGTTAGAGGCTTATAGGATAAAAAACTCAAAGCCTAACCTGTGATTCAAATGTTTTCTCTGGAATAAAACCAATTACAAACAAATTGACTCAATAAGAAATTTTACCTTAAATTGTTTTCCATGGAAAAAATTTCATGGCTATCCATGTTGACATCCTAAGTTGTTATCATTTTTTATTTTTGTTAGTAAAAATTTCATTTGGTATATACAAAGGAAATTTTACCAAACAGCACTCCATTTTAAAACTTTTTTTTTTGTTAAAAAAACTTTTTTTTATAATTAAAACTAATTTTATTTTGTTAAAAACTATTTTTTAAATTGTTTTTCCGCTAAAAATAGTTTTGTTTTTATTAAAACATTAATTTTTTTACAAAATCATTTTTCTATTAAATTTTTTTTCATCTTCGTTATAAATTGTTTTTATTTCATTTCCAACTTTTTTTAAAACTATATTTTTGTTAAAAAACGGTTTTTATTTTGTTCTAATTTTTTTTTTGTTGATAAACTAATTTTCCAGTTTAAATTATTTTTATTTTAAAAAATGTTTTCTTTTTGTAGAAAACTACTTTTTGTTAAAACTGATTGTTTTGTTAAAAAGTTTTTTATTGTGTTAAATATTATTTTTTTATTTTGTTAATTGAAACTACTTTTTCTTACAAAACTAATTTTGTTATATTATAAACTATTTTTTCCTTATAAATGTTTTTATTTTGTTAAAAACTATGAATTGCCACCAGAAAAATAAATGTTATTAAATGGCCCCACCTAAAAAATTATAGGAATTATGATGAAATTTTTTGTCATACCAAATTATTCCATGGCAAAAAAAATTCACCAAAGACATTGGATCATTTTTGTATCAAAGACACCCTAAATATTTTGAGGCAAAAAGTTAGGGAAAACCAAAGTGAGTAATTTAACTAGCCCTAAATTTACTTAACTTTTTATGAATAAAGCTGATAAAATGACACTTTTATGCAAGCCGAATTGATGCCACACTTGATACATTTGGACCCAAAAACATGATTATGTTAGGATTTTGGTAATATACTTTTCTGATAAATTAGTTAATGTCTTATAATAATATGAAAGATGTTTGAGGTTTCACCCATTTATAACTCATTACTTGTTTTGACTTTTAAATGAGAACAATGTTAACTATGCTAATCAATTCGAAAGAAAATAACATTTTTTTGTGATATAGGTCAATGACTCTATGAAGTAATTACAAGTTAAGTTTTCTCAATTGTCAAACGAGGGTTTGGCCTTATGTGAGATTAGGTCGTGTTCATAATGTAAATCTTAATGGGTTTATTAAAACCCAAACAATAAATATTTAGTCATTATGTTTCTCACATGAAATCATAATAGATAATAAGCAGAAGGGTACCTTGATTAATTGCAATGTTTGTATTTCACTTCTTGAATGATTATAACAAGAATTTGATATTTCTCTCTCTTCTCCACTTAACAATTTCTCAGAATGAAGTGCTCAAACTTTTCTTTGCCAAATGTTTTCTTCAAGATCCAAAGATGAGAAAGGGTGTGGGCTTTTATAGGTTAAAGAGAGGACCCAATTCTAATCTAGCGGTTATGTCTATTCACCATCAGGAAACACCAATTCAATAAACCTCTTAATCAATAAAAATAGGAAATGTAAAATTATTTGATATTTCTTTAAATGTTCACAATAATACATTTAAATACATAATAAATCATGTGGGCTACACTTTAAAATATTTAAGCGTTATAAATTTGTCTAACGTTCTCCCACTTGGATGATATGATTTAAACTCATAAATAAGAATAATAATGATTTTTATAAATCGAGATTTTTTTTTGGAACTCGATACATTATGCAAACAGAATAATATCCAAAAAAATAACTAATCCAACACTACACTTCAACATATGATATCTAATAACCTACTAATACGAGTCATGGTTGTTCTATGTCATTAGAATTACGTAGTTCCTTACATGTGTGGCCATCCTTGAGAATCTTCCTCCCTCTTCCCCGGGGGCTCTTTTGGAGGGAAAAGAGCGGTAGATAAAGGTCATGCTCCCCTTTTCTACATCGTGGGGGTGGTTTGATCGTCGTTGGTTTTGAGGGTTATGTAAAGAGATAGACTCACTATCCTATTTTGCACAAAACAGGCAAAATAACATGTCGTCACCTCGAGAGGGAGGCATCAAAGACAAACTGATGCTTGTGAAACTAATAGTTTAGAAGTTTGGGGGGGGGGGGGGGGGGGGGAGTTAGGAGATGAGAAGGTGTTATGCACCCATCCCCCCTTTCGGTCTCTCTTGGGATTATGTTACAATTTTCCTTAATTTCTTTGTGAAGTGTGTGTACGTGTATATATAAGTGGAGATTGAAATCACTCGACTCGCATAATGGAAAAGATGGAGTGAGATTATCCATACGAATGTTCCCAAAATAATTAAAAAAAAATATAATGTGTGCACTTATCAAGATATTGACCGTTATGATGAAATGATAATATATGTTGGATAATACGCAAGTATGAATCGCAAGTATGCTATATATGAATAATATACGAAAAAATGGGAAATGGATGAAAATATGAAAATATGAAAATAGGACTCGAGTCTCAAATTTTAGGCCGAGATTCCTACATAACCTATAAAGGCATCAAAGTCTACATAGTTCGCATGTGGCACAAGAGTGGGGTTTTATCCAATAAATTCAAACGGAATTTTATTATGTGTGTGTGCAGAAAAGGTTTTTAATAGAAAATAAATTATGTTCAATATAAATAATAAAGGATGTGATATTAATGTGTATGATCTATAGTAAAATCCAAATGAAACTTTATATAAATCAATGTGAAAATAAAGAAATTTAAATAGAGAGAGAAGAATGTTTGGAACTTCTTTGGAGACTTGAGGCTTGAACTTGATCATTGATGAGCTTCCTTGCAAATTTGGTTGAATGTTCGATGTGACAGAAGGAGATTTTTTCTAAATTGGTTATGGTAATTGTTGATGCCAAATTTAATCTACTGACGTGGACCAATCCTATGAAGACACGTCGCTATCTACATGGCAACTACAAACACTTCTGAGGAACCCACTCGCTCCGAGGAACAAAACTACAACGAGGAAGACTAGTTCCCCAAGGAACACTGCTTACTCCGAGGAACTCATACGCTCCGAGGAACAAACCTCTCCGAGGAACTCTTGAATACCAAGAAGCTTAGGCGGTCTGAGCTGCATCTAGAACAAAGCATTAATAGCTGGATAACCAACAGTTCAACTGATTCATTAAATGCTTATCATTCAGACGCACACGCAAAGAGGGAATTAAATGTATTACCCTTTCATATGTATAGCATTTAATGTAGTACCCTTTCACATTACAGCCTCAGGGCTATAAATACATTGTATAATCCTCATTGTAAAAGGACCCCCATACCGGAATTTCTTGAGATAACTTGTAATCGAGAATTCCCATACAAACAGCAATACCAAAACAGTGGGCGTAGGCCATTCTTATAAGGCTGAACCACTTCAAAATTCTTTGTCTCATTTATTTATCTGTGATTAAATTATTAGAGTGATCTAATTTTTTACATCAATAGATTGGCGCCGTCTGTGGGAATCGACTGGTAATATCGATTTCTCATCAAATACAATCTATCACAAATGGATGATATGCCGGAATCCAGCAATCAAAATGCCGGAACCCCTCCAAATCCATCTGCTCTGCCAATTATTCCAGATTTGACTGGAATAATAGCAAATCTGGCTCAGGGCCAAACTGTCATGCAAGAAACGATGCGACAACTCATCCAAACCCTCCATAGCGTTGCATCAACCCATTCCGAACCACGAAGCATTCAAAGAAATACCCGTGCGCCTTCTTCATGTACTAGGCGTACTAGCTCACATCGCAATGAGGAATTTGATGATTTCTCTTATCAACCTGGGCGAACTTCGTATGTGCGAGCCACGGATACTGAACAACGTGTCACCCTCTCCCCAGAAAGGACCAGCGTGTTGGAAAGATTAAGTAGGGTTTCTCCTTTCGACCGATTAGACCCTAGGAGGAACAAAAGTCCTCTTAATGCAGCGTCGAGAAGCTTTCGATGACCATCAGATTTAAGGGAAGGATCTACCCAGTCGCGACCAGCTGCTCATCAAGATAGATCCTATGACCGACCAGTTGCTCGTCAGGATAAATCGCAGGAAGATACTTCAACGCGATTAGTTGCTCAAACCAATAGGCCTGAGGAAGGAAATAATGCATGGAAAGGATCTATTCAGAGGCTGGAGGATAGATTAGGGGAAATAGCTAAGGCCAAGAACCCTCTACAATGAACATTTATTCGAGGAACACCTTTTGTCCAGGACATTGTCGACGTTCCAACACCCTCCAAATTCAAAGCACCTGTTGTGACTCCCAAGTATTATAGGATGACTGACCCTGTCCTTCATATAGAAAAATATCAAGCTGCTACCGACATCTATGCTATCCCAGACGAGATGAGATGCAGGGCATTCTCGGGAACTCTTACCGGATCTTCTCAGATATGGTACAATAATCTTCCTCGGGGTAAGGTTTCAACTTTTCTTCAATTAGCAGAGTTATTCATTCTGAATTTTTTCTTTGGAGCAAAGCCAGTTAAGCAAGTAGCACATTTGTTAAGTGTTAGACAAAAAGCTGGTGAGAGTATCAGAGATTATATAACTCGTTTTAATAATGAGAAACTCGAAGTCATTGATATTGAAGAGATGACATCGATTACTGCTTTGATGAGTGGACTACTGCCAAACAAGTTGTACTACACTTTGTCCAAAGATCCACCTCGAACCATGTCGGACCTGATGGGTAAAGCGTCCAAGATTATGAATGCCGAAGAGGTTATGACAGCGAAAAAGAATATGGACGCCAAAGAAACCAAGGTGGAAGGTGATAAAGCTAAGAAGAAAGAACATAAGAACAATGGCGGTGACAAACAATCCAAAAATAGGTCGGTATGGGACGTAATGAAGAAATTCGATAATTATACTCCTTTGAGGAAGGACATCAACCACGTCCCGAAAGAAATTAAGAACAGTGAGGAGTTAAACTGGCCAAAGAAAATAAAGGCAGACCCTGACACGAGGAATAGGGAAAAATATTACGAGTTCCACAAGGATCATGGCCATATGACTAAAAAATGCATAGCTCTTCAGAATGAGATTGAAACACTCATCCGACGAGGAAATCTAGCAAAGTATGTTGATCGGGGAGGTGAAAGAAGAAACAACGACCGAACTAGAGAAAGATCTAGATCTCCTCGTCGAGTAGAGGAGAACAAGAAGAGAAACCATGAAGTTGATCTGGAGGATGACCCCGATCTTCCCAAGAAACCAAGGCAACCAGAACGAGAGGTATTTTCAATACGTTTTGGGTCATTTGATTGTAATGTTATTATAGGAGGAGATGCAGGAGGAGGAGACCTTACTGCAGAAAGAAAAGCTTACCTCGGGGAGGCTCAAGCTTGCTCGTATATTCAGCAAATATATCTAGCTGAGGAAGATCGCCCGAGAAAGGTGAATAAGGAGAAATTGGTCATCGATTTTTCAAAAATGACCTTGCAGGTGTTTTATACCCTCATGATGACCCGATGGTGATCAAAATGAGAATGAAGGAGGTCATGATTTCAAGAGTGCTGGTCGATAATGGTAGCTCGACAGACATGATGTTCTACTCGTGTTTCGATAGTTTGAATCTAAAGCTATCTCAACTGGAGCCTTACCACAGACCCCTCATCGGTTTTGCTGGAAAGAAAGTATTTCCACTTGGGACGATCAAGTTGGATATATTCATTGGTACGTGGCCTGCTTATCGAACAGAAAGAATACGTTTCTTCGTGATGGACAAGAATGTCCAATTATCGTATAATATCATCATGGGAAGAGTAGGATTGAAGAAATTCGAGGCTGTGCCATCTACAGTGCATCAGTGCCTAAAATTTCAAACAAACTTTGGAGTAGGAGTTGTGAAAGGTGATCAGAAAGTAGCTCGGGAATGCTATTATTCATCCGTCGAGCAAGAAGAGCTGGAAGAATCGAAGAAAAAGACCACTACCTATCAAGTGGATGAAGGTGCAGAAATTAAAACATTGGATCCTCGAGATGAGTCACAACTCGTGAAGGGCCAAGTGGTGGAAGCTACTGAAAACATCATTCTGGACGATGAGCACCCTGAGCGAACTACTCAAATAGGTTCGTCATTGGAAACCTCATTAAAACAAGAATTAATAACTTTCCTTAGAAGAAGAAGACAAACTTTTGCGTGGAGTCATGAAGATATGCCCAAGATAAACCAAACCTTCTTATGTCACGAGATCAATGTGAATAAGGAGATCAAGCCTGTGAAGCAGAGAAGAAGAGTACTCAGTCCTGAGAAGAATCGAGCTATACAGGAGGAAGTCGAGAAGCTCCAGAAAGCTTTCTTTATTGAAGACGTTAAATATCAAGACTGGTTAGCAAATGAGGTGATGGTAAAAAAGAAGAATAACAAGTGGAGGATGTGTGTAGACCTCACCGACCTCAATAAAGCATGCCCAAAGGATCACTTTCCACTGCCCCGAATTGATCAACTAGTGGATGCTACCTCGGGACACGAGTTTCTGAGCTTCATGGATGCTTATTCTGGCTACAATCAAATTAAAATGAAACCTGAAGACAGGGAGAGTACTTCTTTTATTACCCCTAGGGGAACTTATTGTTATAATGTTATGCCTTTTGGTTTAAAAAATGCAGGTGAGACATATTAGAGGCTGATGAACAAGGTCTTTGCTGAACAAATCAGTGACAATATGGAAGTCTATGTTGACGACATGCTGACAAAGTGTAAGAAAGTTGTTGATCATCTAGTTGACTTAAGTCAGACTTTTGATCAACTAGATAAATATAAAATGAAGATGAACCCGACGAAGTGCATCTTTGGAGTACGAGAAGGCATGTTCCTCGGGTACATTGTCAATCAACGAGGCATTGAAGCAAATCCTGAAAAGATCAAAGCTCTATTAGGGCTGCGATCTCCAACGACGAAGAAGGAAGTACAGAGTCTCGTAGGACGAGTAGCGTCACTCAATAGATTTGTGTCGTGAGCAACTGCTAGATGTCTCCCATTCTTCAAGACACTCAGAAAAACTTTTGAGTGGAATGATGAATGTGAGAAGGCTTTTCAAGACTTGAAGAAATACTTGGGAGCACCTCCACTGTTGTCCAGGCCAGTGATGGGAGAAAAATTATGTTTGTACCGTGCAGTGTCCGAGAATGCAGTTAGCTCGGCGTTGATCAGAGTGGAGAATGGAGTGCAAAAACCAATTTACTACACAAGTAAGGCCTTCCGAGGAGTAGAGATCAGATATCCAAGGCTGGAGAAATTGGTGCTGGCACTGATTGAGGCGAGTGGGAGAATGAGGCCATACTTCCAGGCTCATACCATAGTAGTATATACCGGTATGCCACTGAGGCAAGCCCTGCATAAGCCAGAAAGATCAGGAAGATTGATGTACTGGGCAATAAATCTCGGTGAATATGATATAATTTATGAACCCAGATCATCATTAAAAGGGCAGGCTGTAGCAGATTTTATAGTGGAGTTCACCTATCCTGATAAACCCGAGGAGCAAAAGTTGCTCGCTAATCAACATGTGGATGTTACAAAATCAACAAACACTAGCCCAGACCAACTCCGGTTGGTGGACGTTACAGGATCATTAAATTCGAGCTCAGACCAACCCCGGCTAGTAAAAGGGCAAGAAAAGATGATAACGATGAGCGATAAAAATTCGGGGAGGGTGAAAGGAAGCAACAAATATTTCACTGAGGAACTATGACTGATTCGAAATTTGAAGATGACTTACCCTTATGGAGGCTATATGTGGATGGCTCATCTTGCAATACAGGATGTGGCACGGGGATAGTTTTGAGCACTCCGGACGAGATCGATATGGAATACGCCTTGCGTTTCCAATTTAAAGCTTCCAACAATGAGGCTGAGTATGAGGCCATGATTGCAGGACTTGGTTTAGCAAAAATTATGAAGGCGCAACAGGTCATTGTTTTCAGTGACTCTCAATTGATCATAAACTAAATAATGGGAGTATATGCAGTTAGAGGAGAATTAATGATCAGATATCACGCAAAGACAAAGGAGCTGGTGTCAGAATTTGCCGCTATTCAGCTGGTCAGAATACCAAGAATGGAGAATGCGAGAGCAGACGCACTAGCCCGACTAGCCTCAGCTACTCGCACCGAGCTATGACGAACAATCCCAATTGAAGTGTTAGCTGGTCGGAGTATAAATGAAGATCTGATGATGAACTTTATCACCCTTGATTTAGGACCATCTTGGATGGATCCCATCAGGGCGTATATCGACGAAGGAGAATTGACAATTGACAAACTCGTAGCTAAGAAATTGAAGTTTAAAGCAGCTCGGTATGTGTTAACTAGTGGTGTTTTATATAGACGAGGAATTACGGAAGGTTTATAGAGATGCGTACATCCCTCCGAGGTGAAAGAATTGATTGAAGAAATCCATGAAGGGTCTTGTGGAGCACATGTAGCAGGTCGGATGCTTTTACAAAGGGTGATGACGCAAGGATATTACTGGCTGACGATGAGGGCTGATTGCATAGCCTACGCCAAGAAGTGTGACAAGTGCTAGCGCTTTTTCTCAATCCGGAGAACTCCACAAGCATTGTTGACACCCATAACTTCTTCTTGGACATTCTCCATGTGGGTAATAGATTTGGTTGGACCACTGCCAATGACCCGAGGAAGGTTCAAGTATCTCATCGTCGCAGTGGATTATTTTACTATGTGGGTAGAAGCTGAGCCACTCATTGATATGACGTACGAGAAGGTGTACCAATTTGTTTGGAAGAACATTATTTGCCGATATGGTCTCCCTCATGCCTTCATCACAGATCATGGAACACAATTTGATAACGAGGAGTTTGCCGCCTATTGTCATCAATCAAATATTTTGAAGATCCACTCAGCACTAGGCCACCCTCAAAGCAAGGGAAAAACTGAAGTGACAAACATAACGCTGCTGAACGGTTTGAAGAAAAGATTGGATGATGCGAAAGCAAACTGGATCAACGAGTTACAATCAGTTCTCTGGGCTTACCAAACTACTCCCCGAGTAGCAACTGGAGAATCACCATACATGCTGGCATTTGGAAGTGAAGCTGTCATACCTGCCGAGTTGGGTCTCCCAACACACAGGGTGCTAAATTTCAATTCCCCTGTCAGCGATTTAATGAGAAGGCTGGATTTAAACATGCTCGAGGAAGTTAGAGAAGAAGCAGCCATTAGAAATGCTGCTTACCAACAGTGAACAACTTTGTTTTATAACAAGAGGGTGAAGAAGTGAGACCTGAAAGAAGGAGACTATGTTTTGAAGAAAGTAATTCAAAAGCACAAAAAATTGGAGGCAAACTGGCATGGACCATACTGAGTTACAAAAGTTTTTCGACCAGGAACTTATCGAATAGCAACTTTAGAAGGAGAGGATTTTAAAAATGCCTGGAATGTAGAGCACCTGCGCAAGTATTATCAGTGATGTATATGTAACACAGTTTCATTAGTATGAAAAAAATGAAAATATTCTGCAGGTCTCTCTGTTTATTGAAAAAAATTTGGGGAATACTAGTGCTACGCACTACTCGCCAAAGCTCGGCAGACTACTCAACGAAATATTCCAAACTGTACCAAGTATGGTTGGTCGGGGATAAAAACCCACTAACTATAGTTGGTCGACGAGGAGAAATATATTCCAAACTGTACCAAGTATGGTTGGTCGGGAATAAAAACCCACTAACTATAGTTGGTCGACGAGGAGAAATATTCCTAAAAATGCCAACCTGTTTGGCTAGGAAATGAAATATTCCAAGCTGTACCAAGTATGGTTGGTCGGGGATAAAAACCCAATAACTGTAGTTGGTCGACAAGGAGAAATATTCCTAAAAATTCCAACCTGTTTGGCTAGGAAACGAAATATTCCAAACTGTACCAAGTATGGTTGGTCGGGGATAAAAACCCACTAACTGTAATTGGTCGATGAGGAGAAATATTCCTAAAAATGCCAACCTGTTTGGCTAGGAAACGAAATATTCCAAATTGTACCAAGTATGGTTGGTCGGGGATAAAAACCCACTATCTATAATTGGTCGACGAGGAAAAATATTCTTAAAAATGCCAACCTGTTCGTCTAGGAAACGAAATATTCCAAATTGTACCCAGTATGGTTGGTCGGGAATAAAAACCCACTAATTGTAGTTGGTCGACGAGGAGAATTTATCGACCTTGGTTGGTAGGACACATTTTATGAAAAAGACAAAAATCTACCAAGTATGATTAGTCGGGGATAAACTCTCACTAACCGTAGTTGGTCGACAAGCATAATTTAACAACCTTGATTGGTTGATATTCGTGACTTTATTATTAAGTGATCGAGCAATATTATTGAAACTTGGAACTTTTTAATTATTACTGAATTGGTCGACGAACATCACAATATTATTATTTTTAACAGATATGCATAAATGTAATGTATTGATATTCACAAGACAATAGCAATTAAGATTTGCAAATAAAAATGAAAGTCTTTCATTGAATTCAAAATAAATTACATTAATAATGAAATTACAGTTAAATTGATTTGTATACTAACTGTTACATCAAAAAAATCCTATTCTACTGGTCTCTTCCCCTCTACTTTTGACACAGGTTCCTCGCCAGCAGGAGGATCATTGAAAGACTGAGGAGAATTGATAAAGTTAAGATCCTTCAGCATCCTGACATTCATCACGGACAGTCGATCTAAAAGATTCTCTGGATGAGATACCTCAATTTGAGAGTAAAGATTGTAATCACCGAGGTACTTTGAAATTAAGCTCCGAGGAATGGCCCGAGCAGGGATCCATTCCATCTCCAAATTGTATGGTGGCACAGGCAAGTCGAGCAACTCGGGATCATGGTAATCCCACATATAATGACTTTGTTCGAGCTTCAACACACCTAAGGCATTCATCCAGCCTTGCTTGCAGCCCTCATTGTTGGCATTCTGGATACGATCATCCAAGTGGAATAATGCTTCGTTGTATCCAGCCATTCAAAACTCCCTGGGCTGTTTGTGGAATTGATATGTTAGCCTTTCTAGCTGCTCGTGGAGATTCTTGATAAAAATCTCCTTATTCTCCAAGACGGACTTCTGCACAGAGAGCTATTTTTCCAAGTCCCTAATCTTCTTTGACATGTCAGATAAAGCTTGGTTCTTCTCCATCAGCTGGAAGGCCTGGTTCTCTAGGGCAGACTGAGTTCTCTATTCTTCGACAAGAACCCGAGTTTCTCTTCCTCATCCCCGAGGAGCTCTTACTCGACCGCAAGAAGATGTAGAGGTGCCAGAACTCTTCAAAGTCTCTAACTCGTCCCTCAACTTGGCATTCTCAATCTCTAGGAACGAGAATCCCTCGTCTGTCACTAGGATCAAGGCAATGGAAGTGGAGGCTGCAGACATCAATTGTGATAGCTCTTTTTGCAAGTTGTTGTTCTCTTGCTCCAGTAACTTGTCAATTTGTCTGCACTCCTCGACCTCACCCTTTAAAGTCCTCTCCCTCAGATCATACCCAGTAAAAAGCTTCTCGTAGCCCTTGTCAGTCATGATCAACTTGTATTTCTTCTCGTAACCCTCATGCAACAGGGCAGTTGATTCCTTTTATTAATTCTGAAGGTCTTTGAGGGAACACTGGAGATCCTCGATCATTTCATAGTAAGACACATTATTGGCCACTGCTCGGTCAAGTAGACACTTCAAGTACTGATATGCTTCAACTGCCTATTCTGAAGCATCATGACCAAGGATGTCAGCAACTTGTGAAGCACTCAGGTCTGTGTGACAAGCCTTAAAGTACTCATTACATTGCTGCAATAATTTTGTATCATGGGCAGATAGCAGTTCCATCCTAGCCAGAAACTAGCAGAGAAAGAAAGAGAAATCATCAATAAGAAAAATAAGCAGAGTGTGAATAGAAAATAGACAACAGTATGCAAGAAAATTCAAGTTTTATTAGATCATACAATTCAGAGTTACAAGTTCTGGATTACTTTTGACAAAAGAAGAAAAATATAAAGATAAGCCCGAACAACACTACACATTTTCCTTATCTCCCAAAACCTTCTCGGGAGGTTGGGAAGAGGAAACAGGTTGCTCGGAGGGAACTGTGGGTTGTTCGGAAAGCACCAGCTGTTGCTCAGAAGAAGAAACGACTTGCTCGGCAGCATATTGGATGGTTGGGGGGTGATCTCCCATCACCATTGAAGACTCCTCAGAGGTAGCTTCGTCCTCTTCTAATTCTTCTAGAGTAGGAGGGGGACTAGGGATATATCGGTGGAAGAGCTCGGATGATTCGTCGACCTTCATTTCCTGAAGGGTAGCAACCCATCCATCCCTAAAATACTTTAGACTGCCATAGTCCACTTGAGATACCATGGAAGCACACCCCTTATTCCACACCTTGTCCCAGCCAGAGCTGAAGGACTTCTTCACAACTGCTTTCCTCTTGGTCTTCTCCAAGGCAAGCTTCTCGGACAGCAGGTTCTCAGCATCCTTCAATTTATTTTTTGCCTCCTCCTTCTGCCGACCTACTTCCTGAAGTTTGGCCAAATCCTCCTCGGCAACCTTGAGATTATTTTCCAACTCTCCAACTGCTTTGAGCTTCTCTTCGAGCTCTTTATTTGCCTTCTCCAAGGCATTATTTTTCTTCTCCAACTCTTTGGATGCTTCAACAGCTCGAGCTTTATCCTGCTCATTAGCGGCAAGCTTCTTCTCCTAGACATCCTTATCAGTGGCATATGTCTGGCGAGAATCTGCTAAAGATTTCTTAGCTTCCTCCAAAGCTCCCTCCACGCTGGACGAGGAGCATGAAGCTTTAATTGCCTCATCCTTCTTCAAGATTATTTTAAAGTATCTCATCAACTGTGAACAGAAACAGAAAGCAAGTTAGAAACATAAATGACAAAGGAAATATGAAAAATTGAAAGTAAAGAGACTTACTGAAGCAAGATGACGAGCAGCCAAAGAAGTAACCATGTCCCAAGTAAGATTATCTTCATTACCTTGGACCTCGAGAATGGTCCGGGACTTCACCGGGGTCATGGCAGAGCTCGGAGGATCAAAAGTGGGAACTACAGTCCCAGCAGCTGGGGGCTGAGTATTGGTGTCAGCCAAATTGGCCAAGGAGCTTTTCTTCAGCCTCCTCGGGGGAACAGGTACATATTCAACCAAGGAAGAACCCTTGGTCGGTGATATCACAATCACCTCTCTAGGAGAAGCACACCTGTTCGGAGCCACTGCGGGCTTCTCGGCGACTTTAGCAGGAGCAGCTGGAGGAGCTGCATCAGTCTTCTTTGTCCCCTCCCTTAGGACATCAATCTTAATCCTTTTTACCTCCCCAGAACCGGAAGCAGTTTTCTCAAACAGAGAAGGAGTTCTTCTTTTCTTCATCCTTTCGCTTAAAGGAATATGGGATTCAGGTGATGAGCTTGTTGAAGCTGGAACTGGCTCTGATTAACTAATCACTGGACGAGTAGTGAAGGAAGTGGTGTAGCTCTTGTACTGGAACAAATACGAAGCTGATCTAATGTGCTCGTCGGCAACACTTTGATGCAGACTCTAGATAAGTTTCAAATGACTTATGTTGACATTTGCCTCTTTGGGGCACTTTCTCTTGCTATCAACTGCAAATAAATAAACATTCTTATCAGTGGAACATTTTATCAAACACAAAAGAACCATAATTTCAAAAATGAAATAAAAATAACATATCCCATTGCCATAAGGAGGGCATCTGGGACCCTGGTAAACCTCATCTCCAGTCAATGGAGGGTGTTGCCATTTTTTTATGACAACCCCATGTTCAAAATAATCCCTATTGGCATCAAGGAGATTAACTACTAAGGCTCTGTTTAAAAATCTAGTTTTTAAATAATAAATATTTTCATTGACTGCCCATCTATAGGAGAACATGATTTCTGGGATTCCTATACGAGTTCCATGCACTTGGTTTAACCAATGCACCCCATTAACTATTCTCCATGTGTTGGGGGCTATTCGTGCAGGAACAACATCGAAATACTGACAGAATTCCAGACACAAGGAATTAGGTGGAAAAGAAAATCCACATTCAGCAAAAAAGAGATTGGGGAACCAATGTCCCTCAGCCAAATTGAAATAATCTGAAGGCTCAGAAAGTTTTTCCAAGACAACCAAAGAGGGGATGGAGAAATTAGAACGAAACTTCTCAAGAGACTCAACAAGGTAAACCATGGTGAATAAAGAAATGAAGAAGAAGGAAAAAGATCTTACACAAAAAGACTGAAGCCGTTGACAACGAATGACGGAAGAGATGAACGCACAAGAGAGTAGAAGACAATGAAAAACTCGAAGATAAAAATTTGAAAAGGTAGAAGATGATGGGAGTGTTTGTGAAGTTTAAATACCTTGCCTTGGGAAATGGTGAAGTAATGATTACAAAAAATGATGATTACGTTACTGGCGGATAAAAGGGCATTAAATATTGGCACGGGAATCAAAGAGAACAACAGCGGCTAAAAAGACGAAAAGCGACGCAGGAATCGAAGCATGCAGAAAAGTCCAAAAAAGCATGATTCTATGAATTGGGAAGGAGAAATAAATACAAGGGAAATGCTCCTAAAAATCAGGAAGACTATTTAAAGCTACCATATTCCGAGAAAGAATGTTCCATACTCCTCAAATTTAATCTACTGACGTGGACCAATCCTATGAAGACACGTGGCTATCTACATGGCAACTACAAGACTACAACGAGGAAGACTAATTCCCCGAGGAACACTGCTTACTCCGAGGAACTCATACGCTCCGAGGAAAAAACCTCTCCGAGGAACTCTTGAATACCAAGAGGATTAGGCGGTCCGAGCAACTCAGGCGGTTCGAGCTGCATCTCGAACAAAGCATTAATAGATGGATAACCAACAGTTCAACTGATTCATTAAATGCTTATCATTCAGACGCACACACAAAGATGGCATTATATGTATTACCCTTTCATATGTATAGCATTTAATGGAGTACCCTTTCACATTACAACCTCAGGGCTATAAATACATTGTACAATCCTCATTGTAAAAGGACCACCAGACCGAAATTTCTTGAGATAACTTATAATCGAGAATTCCCATACAAACAGTAGTACCAAAACAGTGGACGTAGGCCATTCTTATAAGGCTGAACCACTTCAAAATTCTTTGTCTCATTTATTTATCTGTGATTGAATTATTAGAGTGATCTAATTTTTTACATCAACAGTAATGATTGGAATGAAAGGTGAAATGTAATTTCACACAAGGGAACTTTGCTGATTACAAAAAAATGTTGGTGAGATCACTGATATTGATGGATCTGGTGTACTTTTTGAAGTGAGATGATGCTCTCCTTATATAGGGTAAGGAAACTGTCGATCGACATAGTCCTTGCCTTGCCAAAAGATAGGTAGCCCAAGACACACTGCCAATTTATAGTCTCGTGTAGATTTCTTAGAAAAATGGTCATAAAATGTAATCCTTAAGTCCAAATTACGCACAGGGCATACCATTAGCATGGTAATTTAGAAAAATTAAAAAATCCTTAGGCCTCTCCCGCGTTCGGGAGTCGACCTTAGGCCAAACAGGGCTTTAATCGCCCATCGATTCATTGGACGGAAGATCATCGGACAACTATGGATCGTTCGTACGAATCATAATTATGAATATCACATGGGTTGTACCATGGGAAAGGTTATGCGAGGTATTTTAACATTCCGAAGAACTTCGTTCAGTTTGGAGAGTTGACTTTGGTCAAATGGGGACCAATAGCGCCCGATGACCCTTCGGAATATAATGGATCGTTCGTCTCTATCGTAAGGTTAATTCATACATGAGGTGGACTGTTGGAAAGGTTATTCAATTACATTTAAAGATTCATTCAGTCTCATTCGATCTGAAGAGTTGACTTTAGTTAAACGGAGCCTGGAAACGCGTAGTGGCCTTCGAATAAGTTTTAGTGGAAACATTCATTCGAACGATTATGTCTTTTTATACAAATCAAACCGCTAGAAAGGGGTTTCAATGCCCTTCGAGTATCCATTGATCTTTTACCCTGATGATGCAGCCGATTTGGGTCAAATCGGGACCTGAGAGCGCTAAATGGGCTCTAGATCATTTTTTTTTTTTGTAAAATGGGTCATTTATGGAAACCGTTATGTTGATTTATGATTTGGGTGAATCTTTGGAAAGGGGATTTAGAGACCTTTGAAGATTCATTGAGCTTCTTCTCTAACGAAGAAGTTGAGCAAAGTGAAATGGGACCCGAGAGTGCCCGATGGCCTCTAAATCGGTACACAGGGTATGACCTAGGTCTTGTAGTGAATTGGGGAGGTGTTAGGGACCTAAGTAGAGACTTTGTTGGGGTCCCTAAAATGGGGTGTCTATAAATCCCCATAACGGGTGTGCTGGGAACAAGTAAAAGCCACCAAATAGACACCACATGATATTTTAGAAGAAGAGGTCAATTATATGGACCTAAAGGAACAAGGATGACCATTTTAGATCATCGAGGTCCATTCTGAGGACCTAGGATAATGCTTGGGATGGAAAATTATAAGGGCTGAGGTTAATTCTTAGGACCTTAAATGGGTGCGACTGATTCTGAGGGTGGAGGTCAATTCTGAGGACCTTAAATGGGGGAAACCAATTCTGACGATCAAGATCAATTATGAGAACCATAAGAGGTAGCGACCAATTATGAGGGTTAAGTTCAATTATGAGGACCTTAAGTTGGCGCGACTAATTCTGAAGGTCGAGGTCAATTCTGAGGACCTTAATAGGGAGCGACCAAATTTAATAGTCGAGGTCAATTCTAAGGACGTTAAGTTGGAATGATCAATTATGAGGGTTGAGGTCAATTCGAAGGACATTAAGTAGTAGCGACCAACTTTGAGGGTCGAGGTAAATTTTGAGGACCGTAAATAAGGGAGACCAATTTTGAGGGTCGAGGTCAAATCTAAGGTCTTGGAGCAGCCAATTTTGAGGGTCAAGGTCAATTCTGATGATTTGAACTTGGAGCGACCAATTCTGAGAGACAAGGTCAATTCTGAGGATCTTAACTAGGAGCGACCAATTCTGAGGGTCGAGGTCAATTTTGAGGACCTTGAATGGGAACGACCAATTCAAAGGGTCAAGATTATTTCCGAGGACATTAAATGGGAACTACCAATTTTGAGGGCCGAAGTCAATTATGAGGACCTTAAGTAGGAGAAAATTCTTAAGACATAAAGTTGGATCGACCAATCCTGAGAGTCGAAGTCAATTCCAAGGACCTCAAGTTGGAGCAACCAATTATATGGGTCAAGGTCAATTCTCAGGACCTTAAGCGAGAGTGGCTAATTCTGAGGGAAAGGTCAATTATGAGGATATTAGGTTGGAGCAACCAATTTTGAGGGTGGAGGTCTGTTGATACCAAATTTAATCTGCTGACGTGGACCAATCATACGAAGACACCCGGCTATCTACATGGCAACAACAGACCTCTCCGAGGAACTCACAGGCTCCGAGGAACATACCTCTCCGAGGAACTCATAGGCTCCGAGGAACATACCTCTCCGAGGAACATACCTCTCCGAGGAATTCTTGAATACCAGGAAGATCAACATACCCGAGTTACTCAGACGGTCCGAGCTGCATCTCGGCCACAGCATTGATTGCCAGATAACGAACAGTCCAACTGGTTCATTAAATGATTATCCTTGACGCACAAGTCTAAGGGCATTAAATGTATTACCCTTTCATATGTATATCATTTAATGTATCGACCCTTTCATGTACAGCCTCAAGGCTATAAATACCTTGTATCATCCTCATTCAAGGGGACGGGAATTTCTTGAGAGAACTTGTAATCAAGAATTCCACAAACACTCAGCAATAACATAACAGTGGACGTAGGCTTTATTCCTAGCCGAACCACTTTAAAAATCTTTGTCTCTTATATGTTTGATGTGGATGTTTATCTTCATCTTCAATCTCATCCTCATCATTTATCTGCTGTTGACGCCACTAAAATGGCAGTGGCCATTTTCTGTCTTCAACAGATTGGCGCCGTCTGTGGGAACGTGTTACAAGCGTTGTTCTCCACCAAAAGCTAAGTTTTTATTTTCTCTACGTATAATCAATTATACATACATCTTTTGATTCAATCATGATTTTTATGTTTATATACATGAATTAATCATCCATTTGTTATCTGCAAAATGTTGCATATCATGATTTTTTAAATCATAAGTGTTAGATTAATTCTTATTTAGAAATCTGAAAAATAGTAGATTTCATAAATCATAATTCTTTGCTTGATTCTCAAGTTTTAATTTTATATCATGGAATAAATATTGTAAATGATTACATATGCCAATATATACGACGATGATAAGATTTGATCATTTTCATTGTTGATTTTGAAATAAATTTTGTAAGATATTTGATGTCTATTCAAATTCCCATCATATTTTTAATAAAAGAATGGGAAAAGGTTAAAGACAATGAAAAGTCTTCTCAGGGAAATCATGACCCAGATCTATTTTCTCTCTCTTCAAGTTTGAGTCTCTTTGCATTCACAAGTTTGAGACTCTTTGCATTCATTTTTATGAACTATATAATTAATTTGGTTCATCTTCCATCTATGTCAATAAAGTCAAATTGATTGATTTTTTATATAAATTTGGTAATAATTTCGATCATTCACCATATTTTTATCTCTCCAAATTGGGAATAGGAAGGGATCAATATAAAAAAAAAAAAATTCTCTCACCTGAAAAATCATTACCCACCTCTTGTAAAAGAGGATCAGT
Organism: Sambucus nigra; assembly: GCA_949130495.1. Classification (NCBI taxonomy): domain Eukaryota; kingdom Viridiplantae; phylum Streptophyta; class Magnoliopsida; order Dipsacales; family Adoxaceae; genus Sambucus; species Sambucus nigra. The sequence goes on along the minus strand of OX422207.1, from coordinate 96,384,597 downwards.
AAAATAATCATGACCATATCAAGACTCTGGGAACAAATTTGATATGTTGGCCCCTCGTTCATCACATCACAAGGTTTCTTTGTCGAAATCACACGATCTAGTGGGTTATATATTTATTCATTTAATTAACATTCTTAAGGCTTAAATTTTACATTGAATGTTATTTTTTGATCTCAAGATTCGAGATATTCTAGTCATCCAACCATATATTCTATAATTTGAGATATCCTTAATTGTTGGTCGGCAACATCCATGTCATTTGTCGGCAGCAGTAGAATCTTGGGGTATTAAAAAATGCCAAGCAGCCCTGATATTTCTTTAAACACGAGTTCGGCTTGGGGACAAGCAGGGGGCTTAAGTCTTTTTAACTTATGATCACCCCAAAAATATTTATAAACAGCAACTAATACCTGATTGGTTGTTGGAGATTAAATAAATTTACAAAAAAACTTTACGTCTTATTTATGATGCATATTTGATAATAATTTGTCCATCTCACACACATTTGGCATAAAACATATTATTTCATATTTTGAAATTTTTATGTTGATACATATCATATATTGATTGGATGAGTAAATTATTCTCATGACTAATCAATTCAGCCTACACATATGGTAGAGCAAATTATTAATTTTTACAGGCACAAGATTCAATGCCGACGAATGCTGAAGCACAAATTATTCTATATCCATTCGGATTCATATTTTATATTTATCTCAGCATGGAGCTCGAAAAATTTCTTCTCTCTATATATATTCAGTTCCGAGGAAGAACTGTAACATTTATTATATTTCACCCCCAACGGATGGTTGGTCGGGGTAATTCTTATTTATATGCAGGCCCAGCAAAGTTCTCGGCCATATTCTTATGTTCTGGAAAATATTATTCTTATTCGGCATTCTGCAATTATGCCTCGACAAGATACTTATTCAGCTTTAAGGAGAATTACAACATTCATTCGGATAATTCTTATTTATATTCAGGCCTGACAACGTCCTCGGCCATATTATTATGTTCTGAAAGATCTTATTCTTGTTCGGCATTATATGATTCTACCTCGACTGATCGGCGAGGCACTTTATTATTTTTAATTATTCTTTATATCTATTTGGATGCATATTCTATTCTCATTTCAGCATGGAGCTCGACAAATATTTATTATATCTTATTCAGCTCCAAGGATGTCTCCAGTATTTATTATATCTTATTCCCAACAATCTGTTGGTCATCATCAAGGAGGTATCCTGCATTTATCTTATTCCCAACAATCTGTTGGAGGTATCCTGCATTTATATTATTCCCAACAATCTGTTGGTCATCGCCGAGGAGGTATCCTGCATTTATTATATTTATTACCAACAATCTGTTGGTCATCGCCGAGGAGGTCTTCATCATTTATATTATCTTATTCCCAACGAATCTGTTGGTCAGCGCTGAGGAGATTTCCAGCATTTATATTATCTTATTCCCAACGAATCTGTTGGTTAGCACCGAGGAGGTCTTCAGCATTTATATTATCTTATTCCCAACAAATCTGTTGGTCAGCGCTGAGGAGGTCTCCAGTATTTATATTATCTTATTCCCAACAATCTGTTGGTCAGCTCCGAGGAAGTCTTCATCATTTATTATCAATTACCACCAACTCTGATCGGTAGATAAAATCCAACTCCGGTTGGTAGACAAAATCCAACTCCGGTTGGTAGATAAAATCCAACTTCGGTTGGTAGAAAAAATCCAACTCCGGTTGGTAGATAAAATCCAACTTCGGTTGGTAGAAAAAATCCAACTCCGGTTGGTAGATAAAATCCAACTCCGGTTGGTATTGGTCGATAAATCTCATTCAATGTTCACATTCCACAGTTGGGGGCTTATATTACAGATATATTTGTTCATTTGGTGGCACATTCTTATATCATCATGCAGTCGAGCATCAAATTCAACCCCGACTAATCAGGAGATATATTGAAGTTCAGGAGGAATATTGAAGTTCAGAAGGTATATTGAAGTTCAAGAGGAATATTGAAGTTCAGGAGATATATTGAAGTTCAGGAGGAATATTGAAGTTCAGGAGGAATATTGAAGTTCAGGAGATATATTGAAGTTCAGGAGGAATATTGAAGTTCAGGAGGTATATTGAAATTCAAGAGGTGTATTCAAAATTATCACGACATGATGAAAGAAAGCGACAAGTATTCCACCGAGGAACTCTGTCAGACCAGAAATTTGAAGACGAGGTACCTACATGGAGATTATATGTAGATGGATCATCTTGCACAGCTGGTTGTGGAGCAGGGATTGTTTTAAACACCCCAGATGATATTGACATGGAGTATGCCTTGAGATTCCAATTCAAAGCTTCCAATAATGAGGCTGAGTATGAGGCTATGATAGCAGGTTTTCATTTGGCGAAAGTCATGGAGGCACGGCAAGTAATTGTTTTCAGTGATTCTCAATTAATTGAATCAAATGATGGGAATATATGCAGTGAAGGGAGAGTCGATGGTCAAGTACCATGCAAAGGTGATGGAGTTATTGACAGAATTTGATGCTATTCAATTGGTGAGGACACCGAGGATGGAGAATGCTAGAGCAGACGCATTGGCCCGATTAGCATCAGCTACTTGTACCGAGCTGCGAAGAACGATACCAATTGAAGTATTAGAAAGTCGGAGCATATATTGAGGAGGAACAATTACCGGAGGATAAACTCGCTGCCAAGAAACTGAAATATAAAGCTGCTCGGTATGTGTTAACTAATGGTATTTTGTATAGACGAGGAATTATGGCAGGTTTGCAAAGATGTGTACATCCCTCCGAGGTGAATTGATTAAAGAGATCCATGAAGGGTCCTGTGGAGCCCATGTAGCAGGTCGAATACTTTTGCAAAAGGTGATGACGCAGAGATACTACTGGCCGACGATGAGAGCTGATTGTATAGCCTATGCCAAGAAATGTGACAAGTGCCAACGCTTTTCCTCCATCAGAAGAACTTCACAAACATTATTGACATCCATCATTTATCCTTGGCCATTTTCTATGTGGGGATTGATTTGGTTGGACCATTGCCGACGACTCGAGGAAGATTCAAATACCTCGTCATCACAGTAGATTATTTTACTAAGTGGATAGAAGCTGAGCCACTTATTGACATGACATACGAGAAGAAGAGTATCCAGCCCCGAGAAGAATCAAGCTATACAAGAGGAAATGAAGACCGAGCAAGAGAGAGATCTAGATCTCCTCATCGGGCAGAAGAAAAATAATAAATGAAGAATGTGTGTTGATTTCACCGATATCAACAAAGCAGTGGATGCTACCTCGGGACACGAGTTGCTCATGGATACTTACTCTGGCTAACACTAGATTAAAATGAAACCTGAAGACATAACAACGGCTGATGAACAAGGTTTTTGCCGAGAAAATCAGTTGCAGTATGGAAGTCTATGTTGATGACATGCAAGAAAGCTGCTGATCATTTGGTTGACTTGAGTCAAACTTTTGATCAACTGGATAATTATCAAATGAAACTCAACCCGACGAAGTGCACATTTGGAGTACGAGAAGGAATGTTCCTCGGGTACATCATCAACCAGCGAGACGTTGAAGCAAATCCAGACAAGATCAAAGCCCTGTTAGGGTTGCGATCCCCAAAAATGAAAGAAGAGGTGCAAAGATCAGATACCCAAAGCGGGAAAAATTGGCAGTGGCATTAATTAAAGCAAGTAGAAGAAGGAGGCTGTGTTTCCAGGCCCATACCATGCATGCCGACATGCCATTAATACAAGCTATAGCGGAGTTTACTAATCTTAATACTCCCGAGGAACAAAAGTTGCTTGCTGATCAACCTGTGGACGTTACAGGATGCAATGCAGAAATGGTTGGGAGGATTCCTAATACTCTCGAGGAACAAAAGTTGCTTGCTGATCAACCTGTGGATGTTACAGGATGCAATGCAGAAATGGTTGGGAGGATTCCTAATACTCCCGAGAAACAAACATTGCTCGCTGATCAACCTGTGGATGTTACAGGATCAACCAAGAAGACTGCTCTACGGAGTCATGCTCTACGGAGCCATGCTCTACGGAGTCAAGCTCTCCGGAGCGCTCTACGGAGCAAAAGTGCTATAAGTAGCCAACCTCCTTTGGTTAGGAGGATAAGCTCTCCGGAGCGCTCTACGGAGCAAAAGTGCTATAAGTAGCCAACCTCCTTTGGTTAGGAGGATAAGCTCTCCGGAGCGCTCTACGGAGCAAAAGTGCTATAAGTAGCCAACCTCCTTTGGTTAGGAGGATAAGCTCTCCGGAGCGCTCTACGGAGCAAAAGTGCTATAAGTAGCCAACCTCCTTTGGTTAGGAGGACATGCTCTAAGGAGCCAAAAGCTCCAAGGAGCCAAAAAGTTCGAAAGAACCCTACTACTCCTTTGATTAGGAGGTGTAGACCAGCATGATCAACTACGGTTGGTAAGACTTTATATACTCTCGCATTACAACTTATGTTTGTCGGGAGGTAACATTATTACAAAAAGTTCTTTAAAGAACAAAATATTCCAAACTATACCAAGTATGGTTGGTCGGGGATAAAAACCCATCAACTGTAGTTGGTCGACAAACATTATTTATCCACCTTGGTTGGTTGGAAACACTTTGAATAAATTATACTCATTACTTTATTATTAAGTGATCGAGCAACATTACTAATACTTGTAACTTTTTTGGTCGATGAACCATACAATATTGTTATGCAAGCACAAATAATAATGTGTTTGATATTTACAAAATAATAGCAAATTCAAATTTGTGAACAAAAATGAAATTCTTTCACTGAATTCAAAATGAATTATGCAAATTTATTACATTGATATTAAATTGTGTACTAACTATTACATTGAGATTCCTACTCTATTGGTTTCTCTCCCTCTGATTTTGAAACAGGTTCCTCGCCAGCAGGAAGATCATCCAAAGCATAATGGAAATTTTATGAAATTAAGATATTTCAGCATTCTGATCTTCATCACAGATGGTCTGTCCGAGCAATTCTTGTTCGTCCCCGAGCAGCTCTTGCTCATCCCCGAAAACCTCTTGCTCGCCCCCGAGTGGAGGTAGAAGTTAAAATCAGCATCTACATCACTGAGATCTTTGCTACTACTGTCTCGATCAACATCGAAGAAGAAGTTGTAAGAAAATGTTTCAAAGTCCACCACTAGCTCACAGAATGCAGTAGGTCGGCTAACAAACCAATCAACATACTTGAAGATTATGATAAGCTACAAGCGGCATCATATGTCGTCCAGGAAATAATGCCCTTTATGTTCAACAAATCAAGAAGGTAGATCAAGAATTTCACGAGCACCGAGCAACACTGCAAAATAAAATACTCCATCCTTTCAAGTAAACCATCAAGCATGAAGCATTGGGGGCTTCTGTTGATACCAAATTTAATCTGCTGACGTGGACCAATCATACGAAGACACCCGGCTATCTACATGGCAACAACAGACCTCTCCGAGGAACTCACAGGCTCCGAGGAACATACCTCTCCGAGGAACTCATAGGCTCCGAGGAACATACCTCTCCGAGGAACATACCTCTCCGAGGAATTCTTGAATACCAGGAAGATCAACATACCCGAGTTACTCAGACGGTCCGAGCTGCATCTCGGCCACAGCATTGATTGCCAGATAACGAACAGTCCAACTGGTTCATTAAATGATTATCCTTGACGCACAAGTCTAAGGGCATTAAATGTATTACCCTTTCATATGTATATCATTTAATGTATCGACCCTTTCATGTACAGCCTCAAGGCTATAAATACCTTGTATCATCCTCATTCAAGGGGACGGGAATTTCTTGAGAGAACTTGTAATCAAGAATTCCACAAACACTCAGCAATAACATAACAGTGGACGTAGGCTTTATTCCTAGCCGAACCACTTTAAAAATCTTTGTCTCTTATATGTTTGATGTGGATGTTTATCTTCATCTTCAATCTCATCCTCATCATTTATCTGCTCTGTTGATACCAAATTTAATCTGCTGACGTGGACCAATCATACGAAGACACCCGGCTATCTACATGGCAACAACAGACCTCTCCGAGGAACTCACAGGCTCCGAGGAACATACCTCTCCGAGGAACTCATAGGCTCCGAGGAACATACCTCTCCGAGGAACATACCTCTCCGAGGAATTCTTGAATACCAGGAAGATCAACATACCCGAGTTACTCAGACGGTCCGAGCTGCATCTCGGCCACAGCATTGATTGCCAGATAACGAACAGTCCAACTGGTTCATTAAATGATTATCCTTGACGCACAAGTCTAAGGGCATTAAATGTATTACCCTTTCATATGTATATCATTTAATGTATCGACCCTTTCATGTACAGCCTCAAGGCTATAAATACCTTGTATCATCCTCATTCAAGGGGACGGGAATTTCTTGAGAGAACTTGTAATCAAGAATTCCACAAACACTCAGCAATAACATAACAGTGGACGTAGGCTTTATTCCTAGCCGAACCACTTTAAAAATCTTTGTCTCTTATATGTTTGATGTGGATGTTTATCTTCATCTTCAATCTCATCCTCATCATTTATCTGCTGTTGACGCCACTAAAATGGCAGTGGCCATTTTCTGTCTTCAACAGATTGGCGCCGTCTGTGGGAACGTGTTACAAGCGTTGTTCTCCACCAAAAGCTAAGTTTTTATTTTCTCTACGTATAATCAATTATACATACATCTTTTGATTCAATCATGATTTTTATGTTTATATACATGAATTAATCATCCATTTGTTATCTGCAAAATGTTGCATATCATGATTTTTTAAATCATAAGTGTTAGATTAATTCTTATTTAGAAATCTGAAAAATAGTAGATTTCATAAATCATAATTCTTTGCTTGATTCTCAAGTTTTAATTTTATATCATGGAATAAATATTGTAAATGATTACATATGCCAATATATACGACGATGATAAGATTTGATCATTTTCATTGTTGATTTTGAAATAAATTTTGTAAGATATTTGATGTCTATTCAAATTCCCATCATATTTTTAATAAAAGAATGGGAAAAGGTTAAAGACAATGAAAAGTCTTCTCAGGGAAATCATGACCCAGATCTATTTTCTCTCTCTTCAAGTTTGAGTCTCTTTGCATTCACAAGTTTGAGACTCTTTGCATTCATTTTTATGAACTATATAATTAATTTGGTTCATCTTCCATCTATGTCAATAAAGTCAAATTGATTGATTTTTTATATAAATTTGGTAATAATTTCGATCATTCACCATATTTTTATCTCTCCAAATTGGGAATAGGAAGGGATCAATATAAAAAAAAAAAAATTCTCTCACCTGAAAAATCATTACCCACCTCTTGTAAAAGAGGATCAGTAAAATAATCATGACCATATCAAGACTCTGGGAACAAATTTGATATGTTGGCCCCTCGTTCATCACATCACAAGGTTTCTTTGTCGAAATCACACGATCTAGTGGGTTATATATTTATTCATTTAATTAACATTCTTAAGGCTTAAATTTTACATTGAATGTTATTTTTTGATCTCAAGATTCGAGATATTCTAGTCATCCAACCATATATTCTATAATTTGAGATATCCTTAATTGTTGGTCGGCAACATCCATGTCATTTGTCGGCAGCAGTAGAATCTTGGGGTATTAAAAAATGCCAAGCAGCCCTGATATTTCTTTAAACACGAGTTCGGCTTGGGGACAAGCAGGGGGCTTAAGTCTTTTTAACTTATGATCACCCCAAAAATATTTATAAACAGCAACTAATACCTGATTGGTTGTTGGAGATTAAATAAATTTACAAAAAAACTTTACGTCTTATTTATGATGCATATTTGATAATAATTTGTCCATCTCACACACATTTGGCATAAAACATATTATTTCATATTTTGAAATTTTTATGTTGATACATATCATATATTGATTGGATGAGTAAATTATTCTCATGACTAATCAATTCAGCCTACACATATGGTAGAGCAAATTATTAATTTTTACAGGCACAAGATTCAATGCCGACGAATGCTGAAGCACAAATTATTCTATATCCATTCGGATTCATATTTTATATTTATCTCAGCATGGAGCTCGAAAAATTTCTTCTCTCTATATATATTCAGTTCCGAGGAAGAACTGTAACATTTATTATATTTCACCCCCAACGGATGGTTGGTCGGGGTAATTCTTATTTATATGCAGGCCCAGCAAAGTTCTCGGCCATATTCTTATGTTCTGGAAAATATTATTCTTATTCGGCATTCTGCAATTATGCCTCGACAAGATACTTATTCAGCTTTAAGGAGAATTACAACATTCATTCGGATAATTCTTATTTATATTCAGGCCTGACAACGTCCTCGGCCATATTATTATGTTCTGAAAGATCTTATTCTTGTTCGGCATTATATGATTCTACCTCGACTGATCGGCGAGGCACTTTATTATTTTTAATTATTCTTTATATCTATTTGGATGCATATTCTATTCTCATTTCAGCATGGAGCTCGACAAATATTTATTATATCTTATTCAGCTCCAAGGATGTCTCCAGTATTTATTATATCTTATTCCCAACAATCTGTTGGTCATCATCAAGGAGGTATCCTGCATTTATCTTATTCCCAACAATCTGTTGGAGGTATCCTGCATTTATATTATTCCCAACAATCTGTTGGTCATCGCCGAGGAGGTATCCTGCATTTATTATATTTATTACCAACAATCTGTTGGTCATCGCCGAGGAGGTCTTCATCATTTATATTATCTTATTCCCAACGAATCTGTTGGTCAGCGCTGAGGAGATTTCCAGCATTTATATTATCTTATTCCCAACGAATCTGTTGGTTAGCACCGAGGAGGTCTTCAGCATTTATATTATCTTATTCCCAACAAATCTGTTGGTCAGCGTTCTGAGGGTCGAGGTCAATTCTTAGGACCTTAAATGGGAGCGACGAATTATGAGGGTCGAAGTCAATTCTAGGGACCTTAAGTTGGGGGTGACAAATTCTGTTAGTTGAGCTCAATTCTGGGGACCATAAGTGGCAGTGACCAATTCTTGGGGTCAACGTCATTTCTGAGTACCTTAAGTTGGAGTGACAAATTATGAAGACCTTAAGCGGGAGGGACCAATTCTGAGGGTCGAAGTAAATTCTAAAGACATTAAGTGGGGGCGACCAATTATGAGGATAGAGGTCAATTCTGAGGACCTTAAGTAGGGGTGACCAATTATGAGGGTCGAGGTCAATTTTGAGGACCTTAAGTAGGAGGGACCGATACTAAGGGTCAAGGTCAATTTTTAGGTTCTTAATTTGGGGGCAACCTATTTGGAGGCCCGAGGACAATTTTGGGGACCTTAAGTGGATGCGACCAATTTTGAGGGTAAAAAGGTCAATTCTAAGGACCTTAAGTTGGCGTGACAAATTCTGAGGGTTGACGTCAATTCAAAGGACCTTAAGTGGGAGTGATCACTTCGATGGTCGAGGTCAATTTTTATCACCTTAAGTGGGAACAACCGATTCTGAGGGTCGAGGTAAATTTTGAGAAACTTACATGGGGGCGATTGATCCTAAGGGTTAAGGCGAATGTTAAGGAACTTCTACGACAGTGTTAAAATCTGAGGGTTGAGGTCAATTATGAGGATCCAAGTTGGAGTGACCAATTTTGAGGGCCGAGGTCAATTCTAAAAAATTTTAGGGGGAGCGACCGATTCTGAGGGGCGAGGTCAATTTTGAGAACCTAAAGTTGGAGTGTTCAATTCGAAGGGTTAAGCTCAATTCAGAACCAAAAGCAGGAGAGTCCAATTCCAAAGGTCGAGGTCAATTTTGTGGACCATAACTTGGTTCATGGTCAATTCGAAGAACATTAAGTTGGAGCGACGAATTTTGAGTGTCGAGGTCAATTCTGAGGACCTAAAATAGGGGTGACCAATTATGAGGTTCTAGATCAATTATGAGGACCTTTAGTTGGCGCGAACAATTCTTTGGATTGAGGTCAATTATAAGGACCTTACGTTGGGGGCGACCAATTATGAGGGTTGAGGTCAATTATGGGGACATTAAGTGGGAGCGTCCAGTTCGGAGGGTCAACATCATTTCTGAGGATAATAAGTTTGAGCGATAACTTCTGAGGGTTGAGGTAAAATCTCAGGACCTTAATTGGGAGCGACCAATTCATGGGGCTGGAGAAAATTATGGGGACATTAAGTTGGACTAACAAATTCTAAGGATGGAGGTCTATTCTAAGGACCTTAAATGGGAGCGACCAATTCTGAGGGTCGTGGTCAATTCTGAGGACCATTAATAGGAGCGACCAATTTTGAGGGTCGAGTTCAATTATGAGTATCTAAAGTCGGGGGCGACCAATGGTGACGGTAAAGTCCAATTTTGAATACCTAAGCGGGAGCGACAAATTCTAAGGGTCGAGGTCAATTGTGAGGACCTTAAGATGGAACATTAAATTCTATGGGTAGAGGACAATTCTACGGATTTTAATTGGGAGAGACCAATTCTAAGGGTTGGGGTCAATTCTGAGGACCTTAAGTTGGAGCAGCCATTTTTTAGGAATGAGGTCAATTCTGAGGACCATAGATGGTTGCGATCAATTCCAAGGTACGAGGACCTTATGTTGGAGCGACCAATTCTGAGGGTCAAGGTCAATTCCGAGGACCTTAAGTGTGGCCGATGAATTCTGAGGGTCGAGGTTAATTCTAAGGACCTTAAGTTGAAGGGAGAAATTCTTCGGGATGAGTTAATTATGAGGACATTAAGTTGGGGATGACCAATTCTGAGGGTCGAAGTCAATTTAGAGTGGCTTAAGTAGGAGAGAATAATTCTTAGGGACAAGGTAATTTTGATGACCTTAAGTAGGAGGTACCAATTCTGAGGCTCGAGGTCAATTCTTGGGACCTTATATGGGTGGGACCAATTTTGAGGGTTGAGGTTAATTTTTAGGGCGTTAAATGGGGGCGATCAATTCAAACGGTTGAGATCAATTGTGAGGACCTTAAATGGGGTCGATCGATTCTGATAGTCGAGTCCAATTATGATAAACTTAAGCGGGAGAGACCAATTCTGAAGGTCGAGGTGAATTATGAAGACCTTCAGTTAGAAAGACAAATTCTGAGGTTCGAGGTCAATTCTGAGAACCTTAAGCTCGAACGACGAATTCTGAAGGTTGAGGTCAATTCCAATGACCTAAAGTTCAAGTGACCAATTTTGAGGGTCAAGGTCAGTTCTGAGAACCTTAAGCAGGAGGCACCAATTTTAAAGGTCAAGGTCAATTTTGAGGACCTTAAGTTGGAGCAACCAATTTTGATGGTCAACATCAATTTGGAAGATAATAAGTAGGAGTGACTAGTTTTGATGGTAGAGGTCAATTATGAGGACTGTAAATAGGGGCGACCAATTCTTAGGGTCGAGGATAATTTTAAGGACATTTAATAGGAGCAACCAATTCTGAGGGTCGCGGTTAATTTCTAGGACCTCAAGTTGGGGGCAACCAATTACGAGGCTCGAGGTCAAATCTGAGGACCTTAAGGGGGAACGACCAATCCTGAGTGTCGAAGTCATTTTTTAGGCACTTAAGTTGGAGCGATAAATTTTCAGGATCGATGCAATTCTAAGGATATTAAGTGGGAGAAACCAAATCAAAGGGTCAAAGTCAATTACGAGGACCTTAAGTTGGATCGACAAATTATGTGGGTAGAGGTCAATTCTGAGTAACTCAAATGGGATCATCCAATTCTGAGGGTGGAGGTCAATTAAAAGGATTATTAGTAGGAGTGATAAATTATAAGGGTTGAGGTCAATTCTCAGGACCTTAAGTGGGAACACTAAGTTTAATGGTTCGAGGTTAATTCTGTGGACCTAAAGTGGGAGCGAAAAATTATGAGGGTCGAGGTTAATTCTTAGGACCATAAGTAGTAGATACCAATTATAAGGGATGATGTCAATTATGAGGACCTTAAGGTGGACCAACCAATTATGAAGGTCGAGGTGAATTATGAGGACCTTTAATGGGGGAGACTAATTCCAAGTGTCGAGGACAATTCTGAGGACCTTAAGCAAGAGCGACAAATTCTGAGGGTCGAGGTCAATTATGACGACCTTAAGTAGAAGGAAAAAATTTGAAGGTTCAAAGTAAATTCTGAGGACCTAAGGTTGAAATAACAAATTCTGAAGGTCGAGGTTAATTCTGAGGACCTTAAGCAGGAGTGACAAATTTTGAGGGCAGAAGTCAATTACAAGGACCTTAAGTAGGAGCAAACAATTATGAGGTTCGAAGCAAATTCTGAGGACCTAAAGTTGAATCGACCAATTCTGAGGGTCATAATCAATTCTAAGGACCTTAAGTTGAGCAACCAATTCTATGGGTCATGGTCAATTCTCAAGAACTTTAGCGAGAGTGGCCAATTCTGAGGGCCATGTCAATTATGATGACCTTAAGATGAAAAGACAAATTTTGAGGGTTCAGGTAATTTTTGAGGACCTTACGTTGGACCGACCAATTCTGAGGGTTGATGTCAATTTCGAAGACCTTAAGCAGGGTTCACCAATTCTGAGGGTCTAGGTCAATACTCACGACCTTAAGAAGGAGCACCTAATTTTGAGGGTCGAGTTTAATTCTAAGGACTTTAATTTGGGGGTGACAATATTTATGGGATGAGGTAAATTCTGGGCACCATAAGTGGGTGCGACCAATTCTCAAGATCGACGTCATTTCAGAGGACCTTAAGTTGGAGTGACAAATTCTGAGGACCTTAAGGGGGAGCGACCAATTCTGAGGGCCGAGATAAATTCTGAGGACATTAAGTGCGGGAAACCAATACTAAGGATCGAGATTAATTCTAGGTACATTAAGTAGGAGGTACAATTTCTAAGGGTCGATGTCAATTTTGAGGACCTTAAGTAGGAGAGATATTTTCTGAGGGTCGAGGTAAATTTTGAGGTCCTTAATTTGGGGGCGACTAATTCAGAGGCTCGAGGTTAATTTTGGGGACCTTTAGTGGATTCAACTAATTCTGAGGGTAAAGGACAATTCTAAGGACCTCAAGTTGGCATAAACAATTCTAAGGGTCAAGGTCAATTCAAAAGACCTTAAGTGGAATCAATCAGTTCTGATGGTCGAGGTCAATTCTGAGCACCTTAAGTGGGAGAGATCTATTCTAAGGGTCGAGGTCAATTTTGAGAAACTTACATGGGGGAGATCGATCCTGAGGTTTAAGTCCAATTCTAAGGACCTTCTGCGGTAGTGTTCAATTCTAAGGGTTGAGTTCAGTTATGAGGATCCAAGTTGGAGTGACAAATTTTGAGGGTCGAGGTCAATTCTGAAAATTTTTAGTGGGAGCGACCAATTTTGAGGGTCGAGGTCAATTCTGAGGACCTTTAGTAGGAGCGACCAATTATTTGTGTCGAGGTCAATTCTAAGGACCTTACGTTGGTGGCAACTAGTTATGAGGGTCGAGGTAAATTATGTGGACATTAAGTGGGAGTGGCCAATTTTGAGGGTCGACATCATTTCTCAGAAGAATAAATCGGAGCTATAACTTCTGAGGGTCGTGGTCAATTACGAGAACATTAAGTGGGAGCGACCAATTCATGGGGCCAAGGTCAGTTATGGGGACCTTAAGTTTGACCAACAAATTCTAAGGGTTAAGGTCAATTCTAAGGATCATAAATGGGAGCGGAAAATTCTCAGGGTCGAGGTAATTTATTGGGACCTTAAGTAGGAGCATAAAATTCTGAGTTTCGAAGTAAACTTTGAGAACCTAAAGTTGGAGCGACCAATTCTGAGGGTCCAAGTCAATTCTGAGGACCTTAAGTTAGGGCAATTAATTCTATGGGTCGAGGTCAATTCTAAGGACCTTAAGCGAAAGACGCCAATTCTGAGGGTGAGGTGAATTATGGTGACCTTATGGTGGAGTCACCAATTATGAGGGTTGATATACCCGTTTATACCCTCAGCCTGGATGAGGATTACCTCCAATATGGACGACCCTACGAGGGGCCGACCCTTCCTCAGGCCCCGGCTGGCCACCACCAGGTCCAGACGACCCTACGAGGGGACGACCCTCCATCATGCTCCAGACGACCCTACGAGGGGACGACCCTCCATCGTGCTCCAGACGACCCTACGAGGGGACGACCCTCCATCATGCTCCAGAAGACCCTACGAGGGGACGACCCTCCTTCAGGCTCCAGACGACCCTACGAGGGGACGACCCTCCATCAGGCTCCAGACGACCCTACGAGGGGCCGACCCTTCCTCAGGCTCCGGACGACCCTACGAGGGGCCGACCCTTCCTTAGGCTCCGGACGACCCTACGAGGGGCCGACCCTTCCTCAGGCTCCGGACGACCCTACGAGGGTACGACAGTACGAGGACAGAATCAAGCCAGACTCACTGACGGAAGAAACTTTGCCCTCGGCCTCGGCTCATAGGCCGAGGGTGACATCATGACAGCGCGTGGTTTGGGAGACGCGTGGAACAGTGCCCGTGAGGCTCATATGACACGTGGAAGACCGTTACAACCGAATCACCCCCTCACGTGAGGGAATATTATGTCATCATTTGGCATCTACAGGTGTCAACAGGGGATTGGTTAGATCATCATTCACATGCACCATGCTTACTTGGGGGGTACACTACACCCCCAAAGACCTATATATACTTGTCACCTACAACCCTACAGGGGATCGATCCATGAACAGTAGCCCTAGCTAAAACTCTGCTTGTACACACACAGTAGAGAGAGAGAGTGAGAGGGTTATGTGCATTGTATCCAAGGCCATTAGTGCCCATACTAGTGGATCACACACTCACAGTGGATGTAGGCCAAATTGGCTGAACCACTATACATCATTGTCTTATTTCCTCTTATACTCATCCCCTTCTATACACTTATACATCTCTATGGTTGCCATGGCTGTTACTGTTTGAGCTCACCATCACTTATCCGGTGGTGCTAAATGTTAGCATCATCAGTTTGGCGCCGTCTATGGGAAATGAGAAGACATCTCTTCCTTTGTATAGCTTGACCTCACTAAGCACTCTGGTGGTGAACCAACACTCCCCCTGAGAGGAGGTGTTTCACCATTGAAAGAGACCCACTAAGGTTCCCAAGCTAACCAGTATTTTCTTCAGTTCAGCTTTTCATAGCTCAAGTACATGGCACCTGAGATGCCACCACCACCACTTCCCCCGCCGGATGAGGGGGGAAGACCCAGTTCCAGTCAGCAGCCGCCTCAGTCTGAGATGGCTGATGTGGCGGCAGCCCTAAAGTCCCTGGCAGCAAGCCAACGGATGATGCAGGAGCAATTCACAGCTCTGAGCCAGAACATACTGAGACCACCAGGGGTCTCACCTGAGATGATTACTCCGGCAGAAGCCCCAGGACAGCATGAGGCCAGGGGACCACCCCAGGCACCACGCAAAGACTTGCCACCCCCTCAGCGGCGCAGGGATGTTGCTAACCCCAGGCGTTTACGCCTGGGGAGGCAAGGAAACCCTTGCCCTGAAGACAGGTATGACGATCTGGAGGGGGAGGAGGCCCCAATAGAATGCTGGGAACCGTATGAGGTCTCCAACAACACTGTGAGACCCCTCCAGGATAGCAGAGGAAAGTGCGTGAGACCAAACCCTGATGATCGCCCGAGAGGCTCTGCTTTTGATCGTCTGAGCAGGGGGTCGGCCTTTGAGAGGCTAGGTCCAGTAAATGACCTGCGCGATAAGTTGTCCAGGTCGAGAAGCGCGGTGAGATCCAGGAAGGAGGCAGCAGATGGCCGACCCCAGGGACGAGATGACGGCCAGAGGGAAGGGAACAGTCGACACAGGCCTGCAGCAGAACCCTCCGTCCACCTTCAAGAGGCGGCAGGGGATAACATCGGCCGAGCCGACCCTGTGAGGCCCTGGAATGACTCGATCCAGCGGTTAGAGGATAAGATTGGCGACATACTGAAGAGCCGGGACCCTCTTCAGAGGGATACACCATAGGCTCACCTTTTGTGGCAAAGATAGTCAACTTTCCCACTCCATCAAAGTTCAAGCCTCCCGTGGTCACCCCAAGATACGATGGGAGCACTAACCCTGTCCACCACGTGGAGATGTATCAGTCGTCGGCAGACATATACTCTATCTCAGATGAGATGAGGTGTCGTGCCTTCTCTGGTACCCTGACAGGGGCTGCACATGTCTGGTACACGTCTCTCCCAAAAAATTCCATTGAAAATTTTAAGCAGATGGCCGACCTGTTCATCCATAATTTCTGCTTTGGGGTGAGGCCACAGAAGAAGACCACCCACCTGCTCTATATTAAGCAGGGGAAGAGTGAAAGTCTGAGGGACTATATAGCCAGATTCAATAAAGAGAAGCTGGAGGTGGAAGACTATGAGGAGAGCATAGCCATGACAGCCCTGATTGGAGGACTCCAAAAGGG
The DNA here is from genome assembly GCA_949130495.1 of Sambucus nigra. Classification (NCBI taxonomy): domain Eukaryota; kingdom Viridiplantae; phylum Streptophyta; class Magnoliopsida; order Dipsacales; family Adoxaceae; genus Sambucus; species Sambucus nigra. The sequence goes on along the minus strand of OX422207.1, from coordinate 96,368,119 downwards.
GAAGCTGTTATGGAAGCTTGCTGAAGACCCTCCGAGGACGATGGCCGAGCTGTTATCAACAGCGGGGAAGGTGATGAACGCCGAAGAGGCGATGGCTGCAAAATATGAAGTTGAAAAAGGAGGTGCAAGTGGGAGTAAATACCCCAAGAAGAACAAAGAGGGGAAGAAGAGAACCCTGGATGATAAGTTCGCGGGGTACACCCCTCTGACGGTCAGCTGTGAACAGATCCTCAATGAGATAAAGAGTGACAAGACGCTGAAGTGGCCTGAGAAGCTGAGGGCAGCTCCCGGCAAGAGGAATAAGAACCTGTGGTGCGAGTTTCACCAAGACCACGGACACGTAACGGGAAAATGCTTCGCTCTGAAAGATGAGATTGAGAAGATGCTAAAGGAAGGGAAGCTCAGAAAGTACGTCGACAAAGCCGACTTCAAGAGGGGCCGAGGGGACGACCCCAGAAAGAAGCGAGTCGATGCCTGCAGAGAAGGTCCTCAAAAAATAGGGGACGACCCCTCTGATGATGAGGACGACCCTGACCTCCCACCGAGAGACGACTACGGTCCTGTCAAGAGTCTCAATATGATCTCGCTCGGTGTAGGAATGATCTCCGGGGGTTTAGCAGGAGGAGGCTCTGAGGTCGCTGACAGGAAGGCCCATGTCGCGGAGGCTAAGGCAGTAACGAAGATGGTGCACTCAACCTTCCTAGAGGTCAAGTCAGAAAAAAGGAAGAAGGTTGACATGGACACTTTGATAGTGGGATTTTCAAGGATGGACTTCAAAGGCCTCTTGGCCCCGCATGATGACCCTCTTGTCATCACTACCAGGGTGCACGGGTGCGAAGTGCCGAGGATCCTGGTAGAAGGGGGCTCATCCGCAGATGTGATGTTTTGGCCATGCTTCAAGGCCTTGGGCCTCAGTTGTGCCAGACTTGTCCCATACCATCATCCATTGATTGGGTTCAATGGGGAGAAGGTTCACCCCCTGGGAATATATAAGGCTGACGTCAGGATGGGGGACGAATGGCCGAGATGGCTCACCAAGAGGGTCAGTTTCTTTGTGCTGGATGAGCATGTGTTTTCGGCATACAACATCATACTGGGACGTGTGGCCCTCAAGGGGTTTGAAGCTGTGCCGTCCACAGCCACCAGATGGTTAAGTTCCCTACCCCTTATGAGGTGGGGGAAGTTCAGGGAGACTAGACAACAGCGAGAGAGTGCTACTACAACTCCGCTGAAGAAAGGGAGGCACACAAGAGGGCTACAACCACTTACAACATTGACACCCTAGACCCCAGGGACGAGACGAAGCTCAAGAAAGGAGAGGCCGCTGAGGAGGTAGAACCCATCATCCTCGATGAGGATGACCCGGGAAAAACCGTCCAAGTTGGCAAGTCTCTGAAGCCCGATATCAAGGAAGACCTCATTAAACTGTTGAGGAGAAGGCGAAGCGTCTTCGCCGGGAGTCATGTAGATATGCCAGGGATTGACCCTCAAATCATGTGCCACAAGCTCAACGTGGTAGAGGGAGTGAAGTCGGTAAAGCAGAAGAGGAGGATTTACTCTAGAGAGAAGTACGAGGTCATCAGGGATGAGGTTAAAAAATTACAAGACGCTGAGTTTATCAGGGAGGTCATCTACCCTGAATGGCTGTCCAACGCAGTCATTGTCCCAAAAGCCAACGGGAAGTGGCAGATGTGTGTGGACTTCACAGACCTCAACAAGCACTGCCCCAAAGACAGCTTCCCTCTCCCTCGCATTGACCAGATGGTAGACGCTACCGCAGGCCATGAGCTCATGAGTTTTATGGATGCCTACTCAGGGTATAACCAGATCTTCATGAACCCTGATGACTCAGAAAGGACTGCCTTCATCACTGACAAGGGGACATACTGCTATAGGGTCATGCCCTTTGGTCTAAAAAATGCGGGGGCAACGTACCAGCGCCTCGTAAATAAAATATTCGAAGACCAAATTGGGAAGTCTATGGAGGTCTACGTGGATGACATGCTGACCAAGAGTTTGAAAGCAGAGGACCATGTGGCAGACCTAGAAAGGACCTTTAATACAATGGACAAATACAAAATGAAGCTCAATCCGGCCAAGTGTGTCTTCGGGGTCGGAGCGGGGAAGTTCTTGGGGTTCATTGTCAATCAAAGAGGCATCGAGGCCAATCCTGAAAAGATAAAGGCACTCATTGAGATGAAGACCCCCAAGTCCATTAAAGACATTCAGAGGCTCACAGGGAGAGTGGCTGCCTTGAACAGATTTGTGTCAAGGGCTACAGACAGGTGTCTACCATTCTTCAAGATCCTCAGGAAGGCCTTCGAATGGAGTGAAGAGTGTGATGAGGCTTTCAAGGAGCTAAAATCATACTTAGGGTCTCCCTTGCTGCTGTCACGACCCGTGCAGGGTGAACGACTTTACGTGTACCTTGCTGTCTCAGAGTCCGCTATCAGTGCAGCAATCGTAAGAGACGAAGACGGGATACAGAAGCCCGTATATTTCAACAGCAAGGCACTCCAGGGGGCAGAGGAGAGATACCCGAGGATGGAGAAGTTGGCCTATGCCTTGATCCATGCCTCAAGGAAGATGAAACCGTACTTCTAGTCCCATACTATGGTCATCCTTACTGACTCTCCTCTTAGGCAGGTCCTACACAAGCCTGAAAAATCAGGAAGGCTAATTACCTGGGCTATAGAGCTGGGGGAGTTCGACATTGTGTATCAGCCTAAGACAGCCATTAAGGGGCAGGCATTGGCAGACTTCGTGGCTGAGTTCACCTGGGAAGATGATGAGGCTGAGGGTGAGACCCTCGGGAAGACGGATACAGAAGACAGACCCGCAGACAGACCCGCAGATATGGCTGAGACGAACACCGCTAGAAGGAAAGTGACTGAAAACGAAGAGGGGAGATACATCTTTAGACAGGGGTCCCTCTCTGAGGGAAATTTTTCTTAAGGAAGGACTCCGTGGAGCCTCTTCGTTGACGGGTCCTCCTGTGATAGCGGAAGTGGTGCTGGACTGATACTATCAGCACCCGATGGCACAGACGTCGAATACGCCCTGAGGTTCAATTTCAAAGCCTCCAACAATGAGGCTGAGTATGAGGCCTTGATAGCTGGCCTTTCCTTGGCTAAGTCCCTTAGTGTCGGCCAAATTTTGGTTCACAGCGATTCAAGGATGGTGGTGAATCAGATACTAGGAGCCTACGAGGCCAAGGACGAGAGGATGGCTAGGTATCTTGAGAAGGTGAGGTCATTGCTAAAAAACTTTAAAGAAGTGAAATTCAAGAGGATACCTAGGCTCGACAATGGCCGTGCTGACGCCCTTGCAAGGTTGGCCTCAGCTACTAGGACAGACATAAGGAGGACAGTCCCGGTAGAAATCTTGCTTCGACCAACTATCGAAGACGACGAGGGAACACTTGGCATTTGCATGAATGTTTCTCAAGAACCTTCATGGATGGATCCCCTGATCAGATACATTAAAGAGGGAGAGATGCCAGAAGCAAGCCAAGAGAGGAAGAAGCTGAGATACAGGGATGCAAAGTTCACTGTCATCGGAGACACGCTGTACAAAAAGGGGTTTCTTCTCCCCTTACTTAGGTGTGTGCATCCCTCAGAAGTCCCTTCCATTTTGCAAGATGTGCATGAAGGGTCGTGCTCAAGCCACATTAGGGGTAGATCCTTGGCAAAGAGGGTGATCACCCAAGGCTACTGGTGGCCGACCTTAGGGAAAGATGCCGCCGCATATGTTAAAAAGTGTGATAAATGCCAAAGATTTGCTACCATCCCTCACCAACCTCATCAGCCCCTCACCTCCATTACATCCCCATGGACGTTTGCAGTGTGGGGGATTGACCTGGTAGGACCCTTACCGAGGGCAGTCAATAACTACCGGTTCCTCATCGTAGCAATTGACTACTTTTCAAAGTGGGTAGAGGCCGAACCGATGGTCACGATTACAGAGAAGAAGACCTTCCAATTCATCTGGAAGAATGTGATATGCAGATATGGTCTACCCAACACCCTCATCTCGGATAATGGGACCCAGTTCAAGAATGCCTCTCTGCAGAACTACTGTGAGAGGGTAAGTATCAAACAATTTTTCTCCACCCCAGGCCGACCTCAGGCCAATGGGCAAACCGAAGTTACGAATAGGACAATCCTAGATGGGATTAAGAAGAGGCTTGAGGAGGCAAAAGGAAGATGGGTCGAGGAGTTATATGCAGTGTTGTGGGCGTACAGGACGACAGTAAGGACCTCTACTGGGGAGACCCCATTCATGTTAGCTTATGGATCAGAAGCAGTCATCCCCACCGAAGTCGAGTTTCCCACTCATAGGGTCCAAGTGTATGACCCCCAGGGAAATACAGAAGAGAGGAGACTTGACCTGGACTTGATTGAGGAAAGAAGGGAGGATGCTGAGATAAGGCAGGCTTCCTACCAACAGAGGACCGCAAGGTTCTACAATCAGAGGGTGAAACATAGGCCCATCGCAGTGGGGGACTTGGTCCTCAAGAAGACTTGGCAAAAGCCCAACAAGCTTCTCCCTAATTGGCATGGCCCATATAGGGTCATCGATGAAGTCATCCCTGGGACCTACAGGCTAGAAAACCTAGAGGGGGAACCTTTTTCAAACCCCTGGAATGCAGATCATTTGAAAAAATACTATCAGTAGTGTAGTAAGGTCTTGAAAGGCCATAATTGTAATGAGAGTTGCTCCAACAGAACACTCGGAAAATTAATGAGAAATATCAGTGCTTCCTTCATCCTATTGTCAGTCCTAGCATGCATGGAAACGTCTACAGGAATCCATTAATTTGGAAAGTTGATCCCTCGGCTATAATGGGGACCAGTGGAGGGGAAGACCCCACCACTGTCCTCAAGAAAGACGAGGGAAGACTTGAAAATCCATTAATTTGGAAAGTTGATCCCTCGGTTATAATGGGGACCAGTGGAGGGGACGACCCCACCACTGTCCTCAAGAAAGACGAGGGAAGACTTGAAAATCCATTAATTTGGAAAGTTGATACCTCGGCTATAATGGGGACCAGTGGAGGGGACGACCCCACCACTGTCCTCAAGAAAGACGAGGGAAGACTTGAAAATCCATTAATTTGGAAAGTTGATCCCTCGGCTATAATGGGGACCAGTGGAGGGGACGACCCCACCACTGTCCTCAAGAAAGACGAGGGAAGACTTGAAAATCCATTAATTTGGAAAGTTGATACCTCGGCTATAATGGGGACCAGTGGATGGGACGACCCCACCGCCGTCCTCAAGACAGACGAGGGAAGACTTAAAAAACCATTAAATTGGAAAGTTGATCCCTCGGCTATAATGGGGACCAGTGGAGGGGACGACCCCACCACTGTCCTCAAAAAAAGACGAGGGAAGACTTAAAAAACCATTAAATTGGAAAGTTGATCCCTCGGCTATAATGGGGACCAGTGGAGGGGACGACCCCACCACTGTCCTCAAGAAAGACGAGGGAAGACATTAAAATCCATTAAATTGGAAAGTTGATCCCTCGGCTATAATGGGGACCAGTGGAGGGGACGACCCCACCACTGTCCTCAAGAAAGACGAGGGAAGACTTAAAAAACCATTAAATTGGAAAGTTGATCCCTCGGCTATAATGGGGACCAGTGGAGGGGACGACCCCACCACTGTCCTCAAGAAAGACGAGGGAAGACTTGAAAATCCATTAATTTGGAAAGTTGATCCCTCGGCTATAATGGGGACCAATGGAGGGGACGACCCCAGCACTGTCCTCAAGAAAGACGAGGGAAGACTTTAAAAACCATTAAATTGGAAAGTTGATCCCTCGGCTATAATGGGGACCAGTGGAGGGGACGACCCCACCACTGTCCTCAAGAAAGACGAGGGAAGACTTGAAAATCCATTAATTTGGAAAGTTGATCCCTCGGCTATAATGGGGACCAGTGGAGGGGACGACCCCACCACTGTCCTCAAGAAAGACGAGGGAAGACTTAAAAACCATTAAATTGGAAAGTTGATCCCTCGGCTATAATGGGGACCAGTGGAGGGGACGACCCCGCCACTGTCCTCAAGAAAGACGAGGGAAGACATTAAAATCCATTAAATTGGAAAGTTGATCCCTCGGCTATAATGGGGACCAATGGAGGGGACGACCCCACCACTGTCCTCAAGAAAGACGAGGGAAGACTTTAAAAACCATTAAATTGGAAAGTTGATCCATCGGCTATAATGGGGACCAGTGGAGGGGACGACCCCACCACTGTCCTCAAGAAAGACGAGGCAAGACTTTAAAAATCATTAAATTGGTTATTTGAACCCTCGGCTATAATGGGGACCAGTGGAGGGGACGACCCCACCACTGTCCTCAAGAAAGACGAGGGAAGACATTAAAAGCCATTAATTTGGAAAGTTGATCCCTCGGCTATAATGGGGACCAGTGGAGGGGATGACCCCACCACTGTCCTCAAGAAAGACGAGGGTAGACTTTAATTAAAAATCATTAAATTGGTTAGTTGAACCCTCGGCTATAATGAGGACCAGTGGAGGGGACGACCCCTCCACTGTCCTCAAGAAAGACGAGGGTAGACTTCATAAATACCATTAAATTGGTTATTTGAAACCTCGGCTATAATGAGGATCAGTGGAGGGGATGACCCCTCCACTATCCTCAAGAAAGACGAGGGTAGACTTTGTTAAAAATCATTAATTTGATTATTTGAACCCTCGGCTATAATGAGGCCTGATGAGGGGACGACCCCACATTGGTCCTCAAAAAGACGAGGGAAGGGTTAGTAGCATCATCATCAACGAAGAAGCAAATTAGCAAGGAACAAACCATAATAGAATTAAATATGGAAGACAGCACTGCGCAGCCGCCCTACCTTGGAAACTGGAACAGCAATGAGTATCTGCACAGGTGTCACTCACCTAACTGATCACACGTGTCTCAATTTCAGCAAATATCCCTCAGCCATCTCAATGACACCTATGGCTAAGGCCTGGGGGGTGATTGATATACCCGTTTATACCCTCAGCCTGGATGAGGATTACCTCCAATATGGACGACCCTACGAGGGGCCGACCCTTCCTCAGGCCCCGGCTGGCCACCACCAGGTCCAGACGACCCTACGAGGGGACGACCCTCCATCATGCTCCAGACGACCCTACGAGGGGATGGCCCTCCATCGTGCTCCAGACGACCCTACGAGGGGACGACCCTTCCTCAGGCTCCAGACGATCCTACGAGGGGATGACCCTCCATCAGGCTCCAGACGACCCTACGAGGGGCCGACCCTTCCTCAGGCTCCGGACGACCCTACGAGGGTACGACAGTACGAGGACAGAATCAAGCCAGACTCACTGCCGGAAGAAACTTTGCCCTCGGCCTCGGCTCATAGGCCGAGGGTGACATCATGACAGCGCGTGGTTTGGGAGACGTGTGGAACAGTGCCCGTGAGGCTCATATGACACGTGGAAGACCGTTACAACCGAATCACCCCCTCACGTGAGGGAATATTATGTCATCATTTGGCATCTACAGGTGTCAACAGGGGATTGGTTAGATCATCATTCACATGCACCATGCTTACTTGGGGGGTACACTACACCCCCCAAGACCTATATATACTTGTCACCTACAACCCTACAGGGGATCGATCCATGAACAGTAGCCCTAGCTAAAACTCTGCTTGTACACACACAGTAGAGAGAGAGAGTGAGAGGGTTATGTGCATTGTATCCAAGGCCATTAGTGCCCATACTAGTGGATCACACACTCACAGTGGATGTAGGCCAAATTGGCTGAACCACTATACATCATTGTCTTATTTCCTCTTATACTCATCCCCTTCTATACACTTATACATCTCTATGGCTGCCATGGCTGTTATTGTTTGAGCTCACCATCACTTATCCGGTGGTGCTAAATCTTAGCATCATCAAGGGTCGAGGTCAATTATGAGAAATTTTTGTAGGAGTGAACGATTCTGAGGGGCGATGTCAATTCTCAGGTCCTTAAGTTGGAGTGGCCAATTCTAAGGGTTGAGGTCAATTATGATAACCATACGAATAAGAGTCCAATTCTAAAGGTCGAGGTCAATTCTTAAGACCAAAAGTTGGGGCATGGTCGATTCAGAGGACATTAAGTTAGAACAACGAATTTTGAGAGTCGAGGTCAATTTTGAGGACCTAAAATGGGGGCGACCAATTCTGAGGGTCGAGGTCAATTCAGAGGACCTATAGTAGGAGCATCCAATTCTTTGGGTCGAGGTCAATTCTAAGGACCATACGCTGGGGAGACCAATTATGGGGGTCGAGGAAAATTATCGGGACATTAAGTAGGAGAGACCAATGCTGAGCGTCGACATCATTTTTTAGGATAATAAGTTGCAGCGATAAATTCTGAGGGTCGAGGTCAACTCTGAGGACCTTAAGTGGGAGCGACCAATTCATGGGGCCAAGCTCAATTACGGGGAACTTAAGTTAGATCGACCAATTTAAAGGGTCGAGTTCAATTCTAAGGACCTTAAATGAGAGTGGCCAATTCTGAGGGTCGAGTTCAATTCTGAGGACCATTAGTAGGAGCGATAAATTTTGAGGGTCGAGGTCAATTATGAGGATCTAAAGTTGGGGGCGACCGATGGTGACAGTCGAGGGAAATTTTGAATACTAAGTGGGAGCGACAAATTCTAAGGGTTGAGGTCAATTCTGAGGACCTTAAGTTGGAACGATAAATTCTATGGGTCGAGGTCAATTATAAGGACTTTAAGTGGGAAAGACCAATTCCAAGGGTCGAAGTCCATTATAAGGACCTTAAGTATCAAAGACCAATTCTTGAGGAAGGAGGTCAATTCTAAGGACCTTAAATGGTTGCGACCAATTTTAAGGGACGATGCTGATTTTGGGTACCTTAAGTTGGAGAGACCAATTTTGAGGGTCGAGGTCAATTCTGAGGACCTTAAGTGCGGGCGATGAATTCTTAAGGTCGAGGTTAATTTTGAGGGTCGAGGTTAATTCTGAGGACCTTTAGTTGGAGGGATAAATCTTTAGGGATGAGGTCAATTACGAGGAAATTAAGTTGGGGATGACCAATTATAAGGGTTAGGGTTAATTCAGAGGAGCTTAGATAGGAGCGACTAATTCTAAGGGATGAGGCAATTTTGAGGACCTTAAGTGGGAGAGACCAATTCTAAGGGTCGAGGTCAATTTTTGGAACCTTGAAAGGGAGGGACCAATTCTGAGGGTCAAGGTTAATTCTCAGGACCTTAAATGCATGCGAGGAATTCAGACGGTTGAGATCAATTGCGAGGAACTTAAACGGGTTCGACCGATTCTGGGAGTCGAACACAATTCTAACAACCTTAAGCGGGAGCGATCAATTTTAAGGGTCGAGGTGAATTATGAGTACCTTACGTTGGAAAGACAAATTCTGAGGGCCGAGGTCAATTATGAGAACCTTAAGCGAGAGTGACGAATTCTGAGGATTGAGGTTCATTCCAAGTACCTAAATTTTAAGTGACCAATTCTGAGGGTTGAGGCCAATTCTTAGAACGTTAAGCGGGAGACACCAATTCTAAAGGTCGAGGTTAATTCTGATGACCTTTAGTTTGAGCGACCAATTTTGAGGGTCGATGTCAATTTGGAGGACAAGAAGTAGGAACGACCAATTTTTAGGGTCGAGGTCAATTCTGAGGATCGTAAAGGGGGGCGACCAATTCTCAGGGTCGAGGTCAATTCTAAGGACCTTTAATAGGTGTGACCAATTCTGAGGGTCAAAGTCAATTCTGAGGACCTTATATTGGGGGCGACCAATTATGAGGGTCGAGGTCAATTCTAAGGACCCTAAGTGGGAGAGACCAATATTGAGCATTGAAGTCATTTTTGAGTCCCTTAAGTTGGGGCGATAAATTTCGAGGGTCGATACAATTCTGAGGATATTAAGTGGGAGAATCTGAATCGAAGGGTCGAGGTCAATTACGAGGACCTTAGTTGGACCGACCAATTATGTGGGGAGAGTTCAATTCTGAGGACCTTAAATGGGAGCGACAAATTCTTAGGGGCGAGGTCAATTAAAAGGACCTTTAGGAGGAGCGACAAATTATGAGGGTAGAGGTCAATTATGAGGTCCTTAAGTTGGAGCGATAAATTATATAGGTTGAGGTCAATTCTATGGACCTTATGTGGGAGTGAAAAATTCGGAGGGTCGAGGTTAATTCCGTGGACCTTAAGTAGGAGAGACCAATTATGAGAGACGAGGTCAATTCATAAGACCTTAAGTTGGACCTACGAATTATGAAAGTCGAGGTCAAATTTGAGGATTTAAATGGGGGCGACTAATTCCGAGGGTCGAGGCCAATTCTGAGGACCTTAAGCAGGGAGCGACCAATTCTGAAGGTCGGGGTTAATTTTGAGGACCATAAGCGGGAGCGACCAATTATAAGGGTGGAGGTTAAATTGAGGACTGTAAGTTAGAGCAACCATTCTGAGGGTCGATGTTAATTTCAAGGACTTTAAGGTAGAGCGTTCAATTTTGAGGGTCGAGGTCAATTCTGAGGACCTCAAATGGGGGAGATTAATTCTGAAGGTTGAGGCTAATTCTGAGGACGTTATGGCAGAGCGACCAATTCTAAGGGTCGAGGATAATTCTTAGGACCTTAAGCAGAAGCTACCAATTCTGAGGGTCGAGGTTAATTTCGGTGACCTTAAGTTGGCGAGACCAATTTCGAGGGTTTGGGTCAATTCTGAGAACCTTAAGTAGAACCGACCAATTCGGAGGGTCGAGGTCAATTCTGAGTACATAAAGTTGGAGCAACCAATTCTAAGTCTACAAACCATAAGCATGAGAGATCAATTCTATGTTTTAAGGTCAAATCTTAGGACCTTAAGTTAGAGTGACCAATTTTGAGGGTCGATGTCAATTTCTAGGACCTTAAACGGGGGTGACCAATTCAGACGGTCGAGGTCAGTTTTGAGAACCTTAAGTAGGAGCGATAAATTCTTAGGGTTGAGTTCAATTCTGAGGAACTAAAGTTGGAGAGACCAATACTGAGGGTCGATGTCAATTCTGAGGACCTAAAGAGGGAGATACCAATTGTAACGGTCGAGTTCAATTATGAGGACCTTAAGTTGGAGCGACCAATTTTGAGGATCGGGGTAAATTCAAAGGACATTAAATGAGGGTGAATAATTATGAGGGTCGAGGTCAATTCTGAGGACTTTTAGTAGGAGCGAATAACTCTGAGGGTCGATGTCAATTCTCAGGACATTAAGTTGCGGGCGAACAATTTTGAGGGTCGAGGTCAATTCGAAAGACCTTAAGTGGGCGCGACTAACTGTAAGGGTCGAGGTCAATTCTGAGGACCTTTAACAGGAGCGATCAATTCGGAGGGTCGAGATCAATTATGAGGACCTGAAGTTGGCGGAGAACAATTATGTGGGCCGAGGTCAATTTTGAGGACTGTATATAGGGGAGACCAATTCTGAGGGTCAAGGACAATTCTGAGGATTGTAAGTGACCCAATTCTGAGGGTTGAGATCAATTTTGAGGACCTTAAGCCAAGGCGACCAATTATGAGGTTCTAGGTTAATTCTGAGGACCTCAAGTGGTGGCGACGAATTCTTAGGGTTGATGTCAATTCTGAGTACCTTAAGATGGAGCGAGCAATTGTAAGGGTCTATTTCAATTACGATGATATTAATTCTGAGCGATGAGGTCAATTGTGAAGATCTTAAGTGGTAACGACCGATTCTGAGGGTCGAGGTCAATTTTGTGGACCTTAAATGTGGTCGACCAATTTTGAGGGTCGATGTTAATTCTGAACACCTTAAGCAACAACGACTAATTCTGAAGGTCGATGTCAATTCTGAGGACCTTAAGATGGAGAGACCAATTTTGAGGGTCGAGGTAAATTCTAAGAACCTTAAGCGAGAGCGACCAATTCTGAAGGTCGAGGTCAATTCTGAGAGCCTTAAGTTGGAGGGAGCAATTCTGAGGGTCGGGGTCAATTATGAAGATATTAAGTTGGGGACAACTAATTCTGAGGGTTGAGGTGAATTCTGAGGACCTTAAGTTAGAGTGACTAATTTAGGGAGACGAGGTCAATTTTGAGGACCTTAACTGGGAGCAACCAATTCTGAGGGTCGATGTCAATCTTGAGAACCTTAAATATGGGCGACCAATTCTGTGCGTTGAGGACAATTTTGAGAGTCGGGGTCAATTTTGAGGACCTTAAGTATAAGTGACCAATTATAAGGATCAAGGTCAAATCTGAAGACCTTAAACTAGAGCGATCAATTCTGAGGTTCGAGATAAATTATGAGGAACTTAAGTGGGGGCGACCAATTCTGAGGGTCGAGTTCATTACTAAGGACCTTAAGTTGGAGGGAGTAATTATGAGGATCGAGGTCAATTCTAAGGAAAGTTTTGGACAACCAATTATGAGGATCGATGTCAATTCTGAGGACCTTAAGTAGGAGCGACCAATCTTGAGGGACGAGGTCAATTTAGACAACATTCAGGGGGAGCGACCATTTCTAAGGGCCGGGGCCAATTCTAAGGACCTTTAATAGGATCGACCAATTCATAGGGTCGAAATTAATTCTATGGACCTAAAATGGGGGCAACCAGTTTTGAGGGTCGAGGTTAATTCTAAGGACCAGAAATGGAGGCGGCCAATTTTGAGGGTCGAGGTTAATTCTGTGGACCTCAAATGGGGTGATCGATTCTGAGGGTCAATGCAGATTCTAAGGAACTTAAGCGGGAGCGGACAATTCTGAGGATCAAGGTCAATTCTCAGGACCTTATGTGGGAGCGACCAATTTTGAGGGTCGAGGTTAATTCTGAGGACCATAAGTTGGTGGGAACAATTCCAAGGTTAGGTGCTAATTATGAGAACCTTAAGCAGGATCGACCAATTCAAAGGGTCGAGGTCAATTTCGAGTACCTAAAGTTAGAGTGACCAATTCTGAAGGTCGAGGTCAATTCTAAGAACCATAATCTGGAAAGACCAATTCTAAGGGTCGAGGTCAAATTTGAGGACCTTAAGTTGGAGCGACCGATTCTGAGGGTTGAGGTCAATTTTGAGGACCTTAAATAGGGGCGACAAATTTTGAGGGTTGAGGTCAATTTTGAGAACCTTAAGCATTAGAGACAAATTCTAAGGGTCGAGGTCAAATCTGAGGACCTTAAGTTAGAGTGATTAATTCTGAGGGTTGACATTAATTTTGAGAACCTTAAATGGGCGGCGGCCAATTCTGAGGGTCGAGGTCAATTTTAAGAACCTTAAGCAGGAGCGACAAATTTTTAGGATTGAGGTCAACTTTGAGTACCTATAGTTGGGGTGACCGATTTCGAGGGTCGAGTTCAATTTTGATAACCTTAAACGGGAGATACCAGTTCTAATGGTTAAGGTCAATTATGAGGGCCTTAAGTTGAAGCGACCAATTTTGAGGGTCGAGGTCAATTCTAAGGACCTTAAATGGGGGCAACTAATTGTGAGCTTCGAGGTCAATTTGGAGGACCTTTAGTAAGAGTGACCAATTATGAGGGTTGAGTTCAATTCTGAGGACATTAAGTTGGGGGCGACCAATTTTAAGGGTCGATGTTATATTCTGAGCACCTTAAGTTGTCCCAACCACTTATGAGTGTCGACGTTAATTCTGAGGACCGTATATAGGGGAGACCAATTCAGAGGGTCTTTAGTAAGAGCGACAAATTCTGAGGGTCGAGGTCAATTCTGAGGACCTTAAGGAAGATCAACCAATTCATTGGGTTGAGGTCAATTCTGAGGACCTGAAGTTGGATCGATGAATTCTGAGAGTCAATGTCAATTCTGATGACCTCAAGTGGGGGTGAAAAATTCTGAGGGTTGAGGTTGATTTTGAGGAACTTAATATGGAGCGATCAATTTTTAGGGTAGAGGTTACTTGTGAGGATATTAATTCTGAGGGAAGAGGTCCATTATGAAGGCCTTAAGTGGTAACGACTAATTCCTAGGGTCGAAAATAATATTGAGGACCTTAAATGTGGGCGACTAGTTCTAAGGGTTGAGGCCAATTCTGAGGACCTTAAGCGCCAACAACTAATTATGAGGCTCGAGGTCAATTCTAATGACCTTAAGTTGGAGAGGCCGGTTCTAAGGGTCGAGGAAATTTTGAGAACCTTAAGCGAGAGAGACCAAATCTAAGGGTCCAGGTCAATTTCTAGAACCTAAAGTTTGGGCGACCAATTTTGAGGACCTTATGTTGGAGGGAGCAATTCTGAGGGTCGAGATAAATTCTGAAGACAATATGTTGGGGATAATCAATTCTAATGGTCAAGGTCAATTCGTAAGAACTTAAGTCAAAGTGACTAATTCAGGGGGACGAGGTCAATTCTGAGGACCTTAATTGGGAGCGACCAATTCCGAGGGTCAAGGCTAATTTTGAGGACCTTAAATGTGGGTGACCATTTTTTAGGGTAGAGACCAATTCTGAGGACCTTAAGCCAGAGTGACCAATTCTGAGAGCCGAGGACAATTTTTAGTACCTTAAGTGGGAGCGGCCAATTCTAAGGGTCGAGGTCAAATCTGAGGACCTTAAGCTGGTGAAACCAATTCTTAGGGTCGAGATCAATTCTGGGGAACTTAAGTGGGGGCGAACAATTCTGAGGGTCGAGGTCAATTCTGATGGCCATAAGTTGGGGGGGGGGGGAGAAATTCGGAGGATCGAGGTCAATTCTAAGGTAAGTTGGGGACAACCAATTATGAGGGTTGATATTAATTTTGAGAACCTTAAGTAGAAGCAATCAATCTTGAGGGTCGACGTCAATTCTGATAACCTTAGGCGGGAGAGACCAATTCTAAGGGTCGAGCTCAATTCTTAGGACTTTAAGTTGGAGTGACCAATTCTGATGGTTGAGGTTAATTCTAAGGACCTTTAGTAGGAGCGACCATTTCTAAGGGTCGACGTCAATTCTCAGGACCTTAAGTTGGGGGCTACCAACTTTGAGGGCCGACATCAATTCGAAATACCTTAAGTGGGAATGACTAATTCTAAGGGTCCAGCTCAATTTTTAAGAACTTAAGTTGGAGCGATGAATTCTGAGGGTCGATGTTAATTCCAAGGACCTTAAGTGAGATCGACTAGTTATAAGGGTCGATTTCAACTGTGAGAACCATAAGTTGGGAGCGACCAATTTTGAGGGTCGATGTCAATTCTAAAGACCTTGAGTGGTTCGACCAATTAGGAGGGTCACGGTCAATTCTAAGGATCGTAAGTTGGAGCGATAAATTCTATGGGTCGAGGTTAATTCTTAGGACCTTAAGTGGGAGCGACAAATTTAGAGAATCAAGGTTAATTCTAAGAACCTTAAGTAGGAGAGACCGATTCTGAGGGACGAAGACAATTATGAGGGCCTTAAGTTGGACCTACCAATTATAAAGGTCGAGGTCAAATCTGAGGACCTTAAATAGGGGAGACTAATTCTGAGGGTCGAGTCCAACTATGAGTACATTAAGCGAGAGCGACCAATTCTGAGGGTCGGGGTCAATTTTAAGGACTTTAAGTGAGAGAGACCAATTTAAAGGGTCGAGGTCAAACCCGAGGACCTTAAGTTGGAGCGACCAATTCTGAGGATCGAGGTCAATTCTGAGGACCTTAATTGGGGGCGACCAAGAATTCATAGGGTCGAGGTCAATTCCAATATCAAATATTTGGAGAGACCAATTCTGAGAGTCAAGGTCAGTTCATATAACCTTAAGCGGGAGAGTCCAATTCTATGTGTCGAGGAAAATTCTTAGGACCTTATGTTGGAGGTACCAATTCTGAGTGTCGAGTTTAATTCTAAAGACCTTAAATGGGTCCAACCAATTCTGCGGGTCGTGGTAAATTCTGAGGACCTTAAATGGAGGTGACCGATACTGAGGGTCAAGGCCAATTCTGAGGACCTTAAGCTGGTGTGACCAATTCTGAGGGTCGAGGTCAATTCGTAGGACCTAAAGTTAGAGCGAATAGTTCCGAGGGTCGAGGTCAATTTTGATAACATTAAAAGGGAGAGACCAATTCTAAGTGTCAAGGTCAATTTTAAGGACCTTAAATTGGAACGACCAATTTTGAGGGTCGAGGTCAATTCTGAGGACCATAAATGGTGGCGACCAATTCTGAGGGACGAGGTTAATTCTAAGGACTTTAAATGGGGGTGACCATTTTTGAAGGTCGAGGTCAATTCAGAGGACCTTAAATAGGGGGGGGGGGGTGTCCGATTCTAAGCGTCGAGGTTAATTCTAACGACCTTAAATGGGGGTGACCAATTCTGCGAGTCGTGGTCAATTTCGAGGACTTTAGATGGGGGTGACTGATACTCAGGGTAAAGTCCAATTCTGAGAACCTTAAGCTAGAGTGACCAATTATGAGGGTCGAGGTCAATTCCGAGGACCTAAAGTTGGATCGACCAATTCTGAGGGTCGAGTTCAATTATGATAACCTAAAACGGGAGAGACCAATTCTAAGTGCCGAGGTCAATTTTGCGGACCTTAAATGGGGGCGACCAATTCTGAGGGTCGAGGTTAATTCTAAGGACTTTAAATGGGGGCGACCACTTCTGAAGGTCGAGGTCAATTCTGAGGACCTTAAATGGAGGTGACCGATTCTAAGGCTCCAGGACAATTCGGATACCTTAAGTGGGAGTGAACAACTCTGAGGGTCGAGGTCAATTCTTAGGAAATTAGGTTGTGGGTGACCAATTCGGAGGGTCGAGGTCAATTCGAAAGACCTTAAGTGGGACTGGCAAATTCTAAGGGTCGAAGTCAAATCTAAGGATCTTAAGTTAGAGTGAAGAATATGATGGTTGGGATCAATTCTGAGGAACTTAAGTTGGGGCGACCAATTCGTAGGGTAGAAGCCAATTTTAAGGGCCTTAATTTGGAGGGATCAATTTTAAGGGATGCGGTCAATTCTGAGGACCTTGAGTGGGATCGACCAATTCTAAGGGTCGGGGTCAATTTTGAGTACCTTAAATGGGAGCGACCAATTTTAAGGGCCGAGGTTAATTATAAGGACCTTAAATGGGGGCGACCAATTTTGAGGGTCGTGGTCAATTTTGAGGACCTTAAATGGGGGTGATCGATACTCAGGGTCAAGGCTAATTCTCAGGACCTTAAGCTGGAGTGACTAATTCGGAGGGTCGAGGTCAATTCCGAGGACCTAAAGTTGGAGCGACCAATTCAGAGAGTCGAGGTCAATTCTTAGGATATTAGGTTGGAGGTGACTAATTCTGAGGGTCGAGGTCAATTCGAAAGACCTCAAGTGGGAGCGACCAATTTTAAGGTTCGAGGTAAAATCTGAGGATCTTAAGTTGGTGTGACGACTATGATTGTCGAGATCAATTCTGAGAAACTTAAGTGGGGGTGACAAATTCTGAGGGTAGAGCTCAATTCTGAGGGCCTTAAGTTGGAGCGATCAATCTTAAGGGACGAGATTAATTATGAGGACCTTGAGTGGGAGTGACCAATTCTAAGGGTCAGGGTCAATTCTAAGGACCTTAAATGGGAGGAACCAATTCTAAGGGCCGAGGTTAATTCTAAAGACCTTAAATGGGGGTGACTAATGTTGAGGTTTGTGGTGAATTTTGAGGACCTTAAATAAGGGTGACCCATACTGAGGGTCAAGGCCAATTCTGAGGACCTTAATTTGGGGTGACTAATTCTGACGGTCGAGGTCAATACCGAGGACCTAATGTTGGAGAAACCAATTATGAGGGTCGAGGTCAATTCTAATAACCTTAGGCGCGAGAGACCAATTCTGAGGTTCAAGGTCAATTCTGAGGACCTTAAGTTAGATCCACCAATTTTGAGGGTCGAGGTCAATTCTGAGGACCTTAAATGGGGACGACCAATTCTGAGGGTCGAGGTAAACTCTGAGAACCTTTAGTAGGAAGGAAAAATTCTTAGGGTCGAGTTCAATTTTGAGGACGTTAAGTTAGGGGCGGACAATTCTTAGGATCGAGGTTAATTTTAAGTAACTTGATTTGAAGGGAGAAATTATGAGGGTTGAGGTCAATTCTAAGGGCATTAAGTTGGCGACAACCAATCCTGGAGGTCAAAATCAATTTTGAGGACCTTAAGTTGGAATGACCAATGCTGAGGGGCGATGTTAGGTCTGAGGAACATAAGTGGGACCAACCAATTCTGAGGGTCGGGGTCAATTAAGAGAACCTTAAGTTGGGAATGACCAATTCTAAGGGTTGATGTCAACTCTGAAGACCTTAAGTGGTAAGGACCAATTCTGTGGATCGAGGTCAATTTTATGGAATTTAAGTTAGAGAGATAAATTATGAGGGTCGAGGTAAATTCTAATGACCTTAAGTGGGATCAACAGATTTTGAGGGTCGAGGTTAATTATGAGGACCATAAGTACCATTTTGATCGAGTGGAAAACCGAGCTTTCGTGTAATACGCTAGTCATTGTTATCAGCTTCCAATCTCAATACAAAAAACCTAAACTTGTAACTACACTCTTAAGGACTATAGTGGCGAGTCTGGGTATCGAATGCACAGGTAATGTTTGATAGAATTTAATTGATTTATTACTTCTAAAATAAAAGTGAAAAAGATGATGATGGTTGAAAAGGGAAAAAATAAAAAAAATTACCTATGCATGCATGAGCAAAGTAATTAATATGAATGAGAAAGTAGGTTGGAATACAATCCCTTTCCCCTGGTAATTTACCGTTTAGAATACTAGAATTGTAAATTATAAATTTGAATAAATCCAGTCTTTATAGATCCTAAGCATTACGTATATGAGGTTCAAGCCAGCACCATACGAAATCAAAGGTAAATATAAAGCGGTGCTAAAAAATTATACGCACATCGAATTCTTAAACATCCCAAGTACCTAGGGCAAGAGAGATTAAAAGATCTACAATGGTTGTAAAATTGTCTCTCATGACTCTTTCAAAATTTTAATTTAAATTCTACTTTCTACACAAGTAATTTAGATTGAGATGGGTTCATGCATCCCAACCCTTAAAAACTTAGCTAGGCATGATTTTATTAAATGAAAACAAAATTCTAGATGTGCAGGAAGTCATAGGTCTATTATGCATTGAAAAGGATCTTGAATTAAGAAACAAAATTAAACTACAAGAGTAATTTAAACTTACAATATGAAAGAAAAATATGAAATTATATGCCAAAAGGAACTCTCTCTCTTCCTCCCTTTTATTACTCTAGGTATTGGCTTTTTATATACCGAAATATGACTTTTCCCATGCCTCTCCACGTTTTACAACTAATAAAAAGGAATTATACACGAAATTTCAAGAGTTGAAACTCTTCACCTTCTAAAATTAATTTCAACTTTGGCTTTCTGTCTCCAACTTCAAATGGGCATAACTTCTTTACTTTAACTCGGATTGGAGTGCTATTTTTTCCAATATTCTTGTAATTTAGATCTCTTCAACTTTCTAGTCTTATCCACCTCCATAATATGGCTATAAAATTATGAAAATAACCTTTGACTTGTCTTCCTTTGTTCTCTTCCTTTCTTGTAGTTTCTTTCTTTCTTTTCTTGCACTAAATACCTGTAAAATCAATAAGAAATATACAAAACTCGGGGTACTTGTTAGAAAAAATCATTAGAAATGATATGGGATCAAATAAAATCAATTACGTTGTTCGAGATATTAAAATTGCTAAATTAAGGGGCTAAATTCAGAAGAATTTATGCTTAGTCAGTAGGGAAAACCAATTCTGAGGGACGAGGTCGAATCTGAGGACCTTAAGTAGGACCTTCGAATTATGAGGGTCAAGGTCAATTTTGAGGATCTTAATTGGGGGCGACTAATTCTGATGGTCGTGGCAAATTTTGAGGACCTTAAGCGGGAGCAAGTACTTTCGATTATCGAGCTCAATTCTGAGGACCTTAAGTGGGAGCGACAAATTCTAAGGGTCGAGGTCAATTCTGAGGAGCTTAAGTTGGATGGAGCAATTCTGAGAGCCGAGGTTAATGGAAAGGAAATTAATTTGGGGAGAACCAATTCTGGGGGTCAAGGTTAATTCTAAGGTCCTTAAGTAGGAGCGACAAATTTTGAGGGAAAAGGTCAGTTCGGAGGACCTTTAGTGTGAACGACCAATTCCGAGGCCTTGGTTTATATATGAGGACTTTAAATGGGGGTGACCAATTATGAGGGTCGAGGTCAACATTGAGAACATCAAATGTGGGTGACCAATTCTGAGGGTCGAGGCCAAATCTGAGTACCTTAAGCGAGTGTCACTAATTTTAAGGGTCGGGTCGACATCAATTCTAAGGCCCTTATGTTTGAGTGGCCAATTCTAAGTATCGAGGTAAATTTGAAGGACATTCGGTAGGAGCGACTAATTTTTAGGGTTGAGCTCAATTCTGAGGACCTTAAATAGGGGCGACCAATTCTGAGGGTCAAGGTCAATTATGAGGATCTTTAGTTGACAAAACGAATTCTAAGGGTTGAGGACAAGTATGAGGACATTAAGTTGGGGAGACCAATTCTAACGGTCGAGGTCAATTATGGGGACCTTAACTGGGAGGGACCAATTCTGAGGGTCGAGGTCAATTATAAGGATCTAAAGTTGGAGCGACAGAATATGAAGGTCAACGTTAATTCTAATGACTTTAAGTAGGAGAGATCAATTCAAAGGGATGAGATCAATTCTGAGGACGATAAGTTGAACCGTCTAATTAGGATTGTCGAGGTCAATTCTGAGGACCTTAAATTTGGGCGACCAATTATGAGGGTCGAGTTCAATTCTGGGGATCGTATGTGGGAGCGACCAATTATGAGGGTCGAGGTTAATTCAGAGTTACTTAAGTTGGGGGGGGGGGGTCAATTCTGAGGGTCTCAGTCAATTCTAAGCACATTAAGTTGGGGACAACCAATTTTGAGGGTTGAGGTCAAATTCGAGGACCTTAAGTAGGAGCGACCAATTTTTAGGGGACAAGATCAGTTCTCAGGACCTTAAGTAGGAGCGACCAATTCTGAGGGTCGAAATCAATTTTTAGAACCTTAAATGGGAGCGACCTATTATGAGGGTTGTAGTTAATTCTGAGAACCTTAAATGTGGGTGACAATTCTGAGGGTTAAGGCCAATTTTGAGTACCTTAAGTGGGAGCGACAAATTCTGAGGGTCGAGGTCAATTATGAGGACCTTAAGCGGGAGCAACCAATTCTTGGGGAGACCGATTCCGAGGGTCGAGGTCAATTCTGGGAACCTTAAGTGGGAGAGACCAATTCTGAGGGTCGAGGTGATTTACAAGTATCTAAAGTTGGGGAGACCAATTCTGAGAGTCAAGGTCAATTATGACAACCTTAAGCAGGAGAGACCAATTCCAAGGGTCGAGGTCAATACTGCGGACCTTAAGTAGGAGAAACTCATTCTGAGGGTCGAGGTCAATTCCGAGGACCTTAAATTGGGGTAACCAGTTCTGAGGGTCGAGGTCAATAATGAGGACCTTTAGTAGGAGTTACCAATTCTGAGGGTTGAGTTCCATTTTGAGGACCTTAAGTTAGGGACGACCAATTCTTAGGGTTGTGGTCAATTTTGGGGAACTAAAGTTGGAGGGAGCAACTCTGAGGGTCGAGGTTAATTCTAAGGACAGTAATTTGGGGATAACTAATTTTGAGGGTCGGGATCAATTTGAGGACTCTGAGTAGGAGTGACCAATTCTGAAGGACGATGTCACTTCTGAGGATCGTAAGTGGAAGCGACCAATTCTGAAAGTCAAAGTCATTTATAAGGACCTTAAGTTAGGGATGACGAATTATGAGGGTTGGTGTTAATTCTGAAGACCTTAAGTGGCAGCGGCCATTTCTAAGGATCGAGGTCAATTTTGTGGACCTTAAATTCGAGCGATAAATTCTGAGGGTCGAGGTCAATTCTAAGGACATTTAAGTTGGACAAAAAAAATTGAGGATTCATGTTAATTACGATGACCATAACTAGAAGAGGCCAATTCGGAGGGGGCAGGGTCGATTTTGAGGACCTTAAAGTAGGACCGTCAATTACGGGGGTCAAGGTTAATTCTAAGGATCTCAATTGGGGGTGACTAATTTTAAGGGTCGAGGCGAATTTTAAGGACCTTAAGTGGGAGTGACTAGTTTTGGGGGTCAAGATAAATTGTGAGGACCTTAAGTGGAAGCGACCAATTCTAAGGGCGTGGCCAAATTTTAGGATCATAGGTTGGAGCGACCAATTCTGAGGGTCTAGGTCAATTTTCGAGAAATTTAGTAGGGGCGACCAATTTTGAGGGTTGAGGTCAATTGTAAGGAACTTAATTTGGATGGAGTAATTCTGTGGACCGAGGTAAATTTTAAGGACATTAATTTGGGGACAACCAATTTTGGGGTTCTAGGTCAATTCTGGGGACCTTGAATAGGAGCGACCAATTTTGACGAAAAAGGTCAGTCTGGAGGACCTTAAGTGGGAGCGACCAATTCGGAGGGTTAATGTAAGTTCTGAGGAACTTAAATGGGAAATACCAATTCTGCGGGTCGAGGTTAATTACAAGGACCATAAATGGGGGCGACCAATTCTGAGGGTCGAGATCAATTCTGAGGACCTTAAATGGGGGCAAATGATTCTTATGTTCGTGGACTTAAGCGAGAGCGACCAATTATGAGGGTCAAGTTCAATTCGAAGGAACTTAAGCGAGACATACAAATTCTGACGGTCGAGGTTAATTCTTAGGACATTATGTTGGAGTGACCAATTTCGAGGTTTGAGGTCAATTCAGAGAACCTCAAGTAGTATTGACTAATTCTGAGGGTCAAGGTTAATTCTGAGGACCTAAAGTTGGAGTGACCAATTATGAGGGTCGATATGAATTCTCATAACTATAAGTGGGAGAGACCAATAATAAAGGTCAAGGTCAATTCTGAGTACCTTAATTTGGAACACCAATTCTGAGGTTCGAGGTTTATTCGGACGACATTAAGTGGGAGAGGCCAATTTTGAGGGTCGAGGTCAATTCTAATGACCTTAAATGTGGGTGACCCATTCTGAGGGACAAGTTCAATTTTTTAGACTTTAAATGGGACCGGCCAATTCTTTGGGTCGAGGTGAATTCCGAGGACCTTTAGTAGAAGCGACCAATTCTAAGAGTCGAGGTCAGTTATGAGGACCTTAAGTTAGGGGAGACCAATTCTGAGGGTCGAGGTCAATTTTGAGGACCTTAAGTAGGAGCGACCAATTTTGAGGGCCGAAGTCAGTTCTGAGGACTTTATGTGGGAGCGACCAATTCTGAGGGTCGAGGTCAATTATAAGGAACTTAAGTTGGGGGCGACCAATTCTGAAGGTCGATGTTAACTCCGAAGAACTTAAGTAGCAATGAACAATTATGAGGGTCGTGGTCATTTCTGAGAACCTTAAGTTAAAGAGATAAATTCTTAGGGTCGAGTTTAATTTTGAGGACCTTAAGTAGGAGCAACCAATGACGAGGTTCGATGACAATTATGATGACGTTAAGTTGGGGGTGACCAATTCTGATGGTCGATGTGAAATCTAAAGACCTTTAGTGGAAGCGACCAATTCTGAGGGTGGGGGTCAATTCTGAGGACCTTAAGTTAAAGTGATAAATTATGAGTGTCGAGGCTAATTCTGAGGACCTTAAGCGGGAGTTGCCAATTCTGAAGGTCGAGGCCAATTTTGAGGACCTTAAGCGGGAGCGACCAAATCTGAGGGTCGAGGTCAATTATGAGGAGCTTATACGAGAGAGGCCAATTCTAAAGGTCCAAGTCAATTCAGAGAACCTTAAGTTGGAGCAACTAATTCTTATGGTCGAGGATAATTTTGAGCACCTAAAGTTGGAGCGACCAATTATGAGGGTCTAGGTCAATATTGATAAGCTTAAGTTGGAGGGAGCAACTCTCAGGGTCAAGGTCAATTTCAAGGACCTTAACTGGGAGCGATAAATTCGGAGGGATGAGGTCAATTCATATTACCTTAACTAGGAGAGACCATTTCTGAGCGTCGAGGTTAATTTTCTAGACCATAAGTTGGACCTTCCAATTATGAGGGTCATGGTCAATTCTAAGGACATATAGGGGTGACTAATTTCGAGGGTCGAGTCCAATTTTGAGACCTTAAGTGGGAGAGACCAATTCTGAGGGTCAAGGTCAATTATGAGGACCATAATCGCGAGCTACCAACTTTAAAGATCAATGTCAATTATGAGGACCTTAAGATTGACCGACCAATTAGAGGGTTGAGTCAATTCTGAAGAACATAAGTTGGGGCGACTGATTCTGAGGGCTGACATCAATTCTGAGGACCTTAACTGGAGGAATCAATTCTGAGGGTCAAGGTCAATTATGAGGACATTAAATTGGGGATGACCAATTCTGAGGGTCGAGGTCAATTTCGAGGACCTTAAGTTAGAGTGACTAATTCTGAGGGCCGAGGTCAATTCTAAAGACCTTAAGTGGGAGCGACCAATTTTTAGGTGCGAGGTCAATTTTGAGGACCTTAAATGTGGGCGACCAATTATAAGGGTCTTGGCCAATTATGAGGACCTTAAGCGGGAGCGACCAATTCTGAGGATCGAGTTCAATTATAAGGACCTTAAGTTAGAGTGACCAATTCTTTGGTTCGAGGTAAATTCTGAGAACCTTTAGCGGGAGAGACCAATTCAGAGGATCGAGTTCAATTCCAAGTACCTAAAGTTGGAGCGACCAAATTTGAGTGTCTAGGTCAATTTTAAAAACCTTAAGTTGGAGGGAGAAATTCTGAGGGTCGTGGTCAACTCTGAGGATATTAAATCGGGGATGACCAATTCTAAGGGTCGGGGTTGATTCTGAGGACCTTAAGTTAGAGTGACTAATTCTGAGGGACGAGGTCAATTCCGAGGACTTTAATTGGGAGCGACCAATTCTGAGGGACGAGGATACTTCTAAGGACCTTAAGTGGGAGAGACCAATTCTAAGGGTTGAGATCAATTTTGATGATCTTAAATAGGGGTGACTGATTCTCACAATTGAGGCTAATTCTGAGGACCTTAAGTGGTAGTGATAAATTCTGAGGGTCGAGGTCAATTCTGAGGACCTTAAGCGGGAGCGAAAAATTATGTGGGTCGAGGTCAATTGACCATAAGTTATAGAAACCAATTCCGAGGGTCAAGGTTAATTTTTAGAACATTAAGCAGGAGCGACCAACACAGAGGGTCGAGTATAATTTGGAGGACCTAAAGTTGGGGCAACCACTTTTGAGAGTCGAGGTCAATTTTGAGAACCTTGAGTGGGAGAGACCAATTCTAAGGTCTGAGGTCAATTCTCAGGACCTTAAGTAGAAGAAACAATTCTGAGGGTCAAAGTCAATTCAGAGGACATTAAGTATAAGCGATCAATTTTAAGGGTCGAGGTTAATTCTGAGTACCTTAAATGAGGGTGACCAATTCTAAGGGTCGAGGTCAATTCTGAGGACCTCTAGTAGGAGCAGCGAATTTAGAGGGTCGAGGTCAATTCTGATGACCTTAAGTTGGGGTCAGCCAATTCTTTGGGTCGAAGTCAATTATGAGGAACTTAAGTTGGGCAGAGAAATTTTAGGGGACGAGGTCAATTCTAAGGACATTAAGTTGGGTACAACTAATTCTAAGGTACGAGATCAATCCTTAGGGCCTTAAGTATGAGCGACCAATTATTACGAACGATTTCAATTCTGAGGACTTTCAGTGGGATGGACCAATTCTAAGGGTCGAGGTCAATTATGAGGACCTTATGGTTAGGGTGAGCAATTATGAGCGTCGATGTCAACACTGAATACCATTAGTTAATGTGGTAAATTCTAAGATTCGATGTCAATTCTGAGGACCAGAAGTGGGAGCGATAAATTTTTAAGGTCGAGTTTAATTTTAAGGACCATAAGTAGTAAATACCAATTCTAAGGGACGATGTCGATTCTGAGGACCTTAAAATAGACCCTCCAATTATGAGCATCGAAGTCAATTCTAAGGACCTAAATTGGGGGGAACCAATTTTGAGGGTCGAGGCGAATTTTGAGCTCCTTAAGAGGGAGCGACTAGTTTCGAGGGTCGAAGTCAATTCTGAGGACCTTAAGTGGGAGCGACCAATTCTAAGGTTCGAGGTCAAATTTTAGTACCTTAGGTTGGAGCGACCGATTTTGAGGGTCAAAATAAATTCTGAGGAAATTTAGTAGGGGCAACCAATTATAAGGTTCGAGGTCAATTCTGAGGAACTTAAGTTGGAGGGAGTAATTCTGAGAGCCGAGGTAAATTCTAAGGACATTAATTCTAGGACAACCAATTCATAGGGTCGAGGTCAATTTTGAGGACCTTAAATAGGAGAGACCAATTTTGACAAAAAGGTTAGTTCGGAGGACCTTAAGTGGGAGAGACAAATTATAAGGGCCTAGGTCAATTCTGAGGAACTTAAACGGTGACTAATTCTGAGGGTCGAGGTTAATTCTGAGGATTTTAAATGGTGGTGACCAATTCTGAAGGCCAAGGTAAATTCAGAGGACCTTAAATGGGGGTGACCAATTCTGAGGGTTGAGGTCAATTCTGGAGACCTAAAGCGACGGCGACAAATTTTGAGGGTCGAGGTCAATTCTGAGGACCTTTAGTGGGAGCGACCCATTTTGAAGGTCCAGGTCAATTTTGAGGACCTTAAGTTGGAGTGTCCAATTTCGAGATTCAAGGTGAATTCTAAGATCCTTAGGATGGAGCGACCAATTCCGATGGTTGAGGTTCATTCTTAAGACCTAAAGTTAAAGCGACCAATTCTGAGGGTCAATGTCAATTCTGAGAACCATAAGCGAGAAAGACCAATAATAAGGGTCGAGGTTAATTAGAAGGACCTTAAGTTGGAGCGACCAATTCTGAGGGTCGAGGTCAATTCAGAGGACATTAAGTTGGAACGACCAATTTTTATGGTCGAGGTCAATTCCAAGGACCTTAAATGGGGGAGACCAATTCAAAGGGATGAGGTCAATTCTAAGGACCTTTAGTAGGAGTATCCAATTCTGAGGGTTGAGGTCAATTCTGAGTTCCTTAAGTTGGAGAAATAAATTCTGAGGGTCGAGGTTAATTCTGAGGACCTTAAGTGGGAGCGACAAATTCGAAAAGTCAAAGTCAATTATTAGGACCTTAAGTTGCACTGAGCAATTATAAGGGTCGAGATAAATTCTGAGGACTTTAAATGGGAGAAACCAATTGTGAGGGTCGAGCTCAATTCTGAGGACCTTTAGTAGGAGCGAGAAATTCTAAGCGACGAGGTCAATTATGAGTACCTTATATTGGGGGTGACAAATTCAGAGGGTCAAGGTCAATTCTGAGGACCGTAAGTAGGAGCGGACAATTCTGAGGGACGAAGTCAGTTATGAGGACCTTAAGTGGGAGTGACCAATTATAAGGGTCGAGTTCCATTATGAGGAACTTAACTTGCGGGCGACCAATTATGAGGGTCGAGGTCCATTATAATGAACTTAATATGGGTGCGACTAATTCTGAGGATCGATGTCAACTCTGAAGAACTTAAGTAGCAGCGACCAATTTTGAGTGTCGTGGTTAATTATAAGAAACTTTAGTTAGAGGAATAAATACTGAGCGCCGAGGTCAATTCTGTGAAGCTTAAGAGGGAGCGATCAATTCTAAGGGTCGAGTTCAAATATGAGGACCTAATTTAGAGGTTACCAATTCTGAGGGTCGATGTAAACTTCAAAGGGATTAAGGGGTAGCGACCAATTCAGAGGGTCGAGGTCAATTATGATGACCTTAAGTGTGAGCGAAAAATTTTAAGGGTTGTGTTTAATTTTGAGGACCATATGTAGGAGACACTAATTCTGAGGGGTGACCTCAATTTTTAGGACATTAAGTTAGACCGTTCAATTATGAGGGTCAATATCAATTCTGAGAACGTTAAATGGGGGCGAATGATTCTGAGGGTCGATGCAAATTTTGAGGACCTTAAACGGAAGTGACTAGTTCCAAAGGTCGAGGTCAATTTTGAGGTCCTTAAGTGTGAGCGACCAATTCCAAGGGTCTAAGTATATTCTGAGGAACTTTAGTAGGGGCGACCAATTCTGAGGGTCTAGGTCAATTCTATGGAACTTAAGTTGGAGGAAGAAATTATAGGGACGAGGTAAATTCTAAGGACATTAATTTGGGGACATTCAATTCTGAGGGTCGAGGTCAATTCTGAGGACCTTAAGTTGGAGCAATGAATTTTGAGGGATAAGGTCAGTTCAGAGGATCTAAGGTGGGAGCAACCAATTCTGAGGATCTAGTTCAGTTCTAAAGAACTTAAATGGGAGCGATGAATTCTGAGGGTTGAGGTCAATTCTGAGGTCCTTAAGTTGGAGAGACCAAATCAGATAACCTTAAGTGAGAGAGACCAATTATGAGGGTCGAGATCAATTCTGAGAACCTAAAATTAGAGCGACCGATTCTGAGGGTCAAGGTCAATTCTAATAACCTCAAGTTGGGGGGGGATCAATTCTAAGGTTTAAGGTTAATTCTGAGGATATTAAGTTGGGGACTACCAATTTTGAGGGTCGAGGTCAATTCTGACGACCTTAAGTTAAGGAAACTAATTTTGAGGGATGAGGTCAATTTTGAGGACCTTAACTGGGAACGACCAATTCTGATTGTCGAGGTCAATTTTTAGAACCTTAAATGTGGGCAACCGATTCTGAGGGTCGAGGCCAATTTGGAGGACCTTAAGCTAGAGCAACCGATTCTGGGGCTGAGGGAAATTCTGAGGACTTTAAGATGAGAGACCAATGCTAAGGGTAGAGGTAAACTCCGATGACCTTAAGTTAGAGTGGTCAATTCTCAGGATCGAGGTAAATGGGCAGGACATTAGGTAGGAACGACTAATTTTTAGGGTCGAGATCAATTCTAAGGACCTTAAATTGGGGCAACCAATTATGAGGGTCGATGTCAAATCTGAGGACCTTTAGTAGGAGCGACCAATTCTCAGGGTTGAGGTCAATTATGAGTACCTTAAGTTGGGGGCAACTAATTTTGAGGGTCGATGTGAATTTTGAATGCCTTAAGTGTCAGCGACCAATTCGGAGGGTCGAGGTCAATTGTGAGGACCATAAGTTGGGGTTATAAATTCGGAGGGTCGAGGTCAATTCTGAGGACCTTAAGTGGGAGCGACAAATTTTGAGGTTCGATGTTAATTCCGAGGACCCTAGGTAGGAGAGACCATATCTGAGGGATAAGGTTAATTTTGAGTACCATAAGTTGGACCGTCTAATTATGAGGGTCGAGGTCAATTTTGAGGACCTTAAAGGGGCACAACTAATTATGATGGACGAGGTTAATTATGAGGACCTTAAGTTGGGGGCTGCCAATTCTGAGGGTCGAGGTCATTTATGAGGAACCTAAGTTGGATGGAGCAATTTTGAGGGTCGAGGTCAATTCTAATGACATTTAGTTGGGGACAACTAATTCTGAAGGTCGTAAAAAATTTTGAGGGCCTTAAGTAGGAGCGACCAATTCTAATGGACGATGTAAATTCCGAAGACCTTAAGTGGGAGCGACCAATTCTGAGGGTTGAGGTCAATTATGAGGATCTTAAGTTGGGGGTAACCAAATCTTAAGGTCGTTGCCAGCTCTGAAGACCTTAAATGGCAGTGACCAATTCTGAGGGTCGAAGTCAATTCTGAGGACCTTAAGTTAGAGCGCTAAATTCTAGGAGTTGAGGTCAATTCTGAGTACATTAAGTATAAGGGATCAATTCTGTGGTTCGAGTTTAATTTCGAGGACCTTGGGTAGGAGAGACCAATTCTGAGGGACAAGATTAATTTTGAGAACCATAAGTTGGACCGTCCAATTATGAGGGTCGAGGTCCATTCTATGGACCTTAAAGGGGGCAACCAATTATGATGGATGAGTTTAATTTTGAGGACCATAAGTTGGGGGCTGCCAGTTCTTATGGTTGAGGTCAATTCTGAGGAACCTAAGTCGGATGGAGAAATTATAAGGGTCGAGGTCAATTCTAATGACATTAAGTTGGGTACACCAAATTCGAAGGGTTGAGATCGATTCTGAGGACCTTAAGTATGAGAGACCAATTCTGAGGGGCGTTGTAAATTCTGAAGACCTTGAGTGGGAGTGACCAATTCTGAGGGTCGAGGTCAATTATGAGGATCTTAAGTTGGGGTTAACCAATTTTGAAGGTCGATGTCATCTTTGAAGACCTTAAGTGGCAGGGACCAATTTTGAGGGTCGAGGTCAATTCTGAGGACCTTAAGTTAGAACGATAAATTCTGAGGGTCGAGGTCAATTCTGAGGACCTTAAGTTAGAGCGATAAATTCTGAGGGTCGAGGTCAATTCTGAGGAGCTTAAGTGGGAGTGATAAATTTTGAGGGTCGAGGTTAATTATAATTACCATAAGTAGGAAAGACCAATTCTGAGGGACCAGTTGGACCGTCCAATTATGAGGGTCGACGTCAATTATGTGGACCTTAAATGGGGTCAACCAATTCTTAGGGTCGATGCAAATTCTGAGGAACTTAAGAGGGAGTGACCAGTTTCGAGGGTCAAGGTCAATTCTGAGGACCTTAAGTGTGAGCGACCAAATCTAAGGGTCTAGGTCAATTCTAAGGAACTTTAGTAGGGGCGACAAATTCTGAGGGTCGATGTCAATTCTAAGGAGCTTAAGTTGGAGGGAGAAATTTTAAGGGCCGGAGTAAATTCTAATCACATTAATTTGGGGATATTCAATTCTGAGGGTCGAGGTCAATTCTGAGGACCTTATGTTGGAGCGATGAATTTTGAGGGATAAGGTCAGTTCAGAGGATCTTAGGTGGGAGCGACCAATTATGAGGTTCTAGGTCAGTTCTGAAGAACTTAAATGGGAGTGACGAATTCTGAGGTTTGAAGTTAATTCTGAGGTCCTTAAGTTGGAGAGACCAATTCTCAGGGTTGAGGTCAATTTTAAGAACCTTAAGCGAGAGTAACCAATTCTGAGGGTCGAGAGTTAGAGGGACCAATTCTGAGGGTCGAGGTCAATTATGAGGGTCGAGGTCAATTTTGATGATATTGTTGGGGACGACCAATTATGAAGGTCGAGGTCAATTCTGAGGACCTTAAGTTAGAGCAACTAATTCTGAGGGAGGAGATCAATTTTAGGGACCTTAACTTGAAGCGACCAATTCTGAGTGTCGAGTTCAATTTTGAGGACCTTAAATGTGGGTGACCGATTCTGAGGGTCGATGCCAATTCTGAGGACCTTAAGTTGGAGCGACCGATTCTGAGGGTCAGGGATAACTCTGAGGACCTTAAGATGAGAGACCAATTCTAAGGGTCGAGGTCATTTATGATAACCTTAAGTTGGAGCAGCCAATTCTGAGGATCGAGGTAAATGGGGAGGACATTTGGTAGGAGGGACCAATATTTATGTTCGAGGTCAATTCTGAGGACCCTAAATGGGGGCGGCTAATTACGAGGGTCGATGTCGATTCTGATAACCTTTGGTAGGAGAGACAAATTCTGAGATTGGAGGCCAATTATGAGTGATATGCCCTAAATGTAACTCACAACTTGGAGACACCAGCCTCCGCCAAGAAGACGGTCGAGGTAACAAGGGCTCCAGATTGGCAACCTGTGATCTCGTCCAACATAAGGTCGGCTATGGCTGACGTTACTAATTACCTCATAGTCAGGCGATGGCTGAGGTCGTCATGATTCGTAGGGTCAGTGATCCATCTGGTCGTCCGGAGGCGACATCACGCCTACTTCATATATCAACGTTGGTTGGGTATAAGCCGAGGCATAAAGGACTATCACCATCATCGTAATCAACCTCGGCTGGGAATCAATCGACGTTCCAACTACTCTTACATAACCCCGGCCCAGGTCGACGTTACAACTCCACTTGTCTTACCTCGCCTTATCTACTGGATCGAGATCATCATAAATAACCTCGGATAATGCATCAGTCAGACTCCACCAACCTCGTACTCATCCTGGCCGAGGTTGCACCTATCGGGGATAAAGCCAAGCATTGACAAGCATATGCAAGGAGAGGAACACGTGGACAAAATTAGTTGTAACCGAATCAATCCCCTCATGTGGGGGAATATTTCATCATCATTTTCTACATGTGACAGTGACAAATGTCTTCGTTGGATTGTCTAGATCAACACACATGCTCACTGCATGCATGGGGGGTACATTACACCCCCCCCCCCCACAGACACACACACACAAACACACACTATATATACTTGTTTTCTTCTACCTTGAGAAGGACGGATAATTAACAACCCTAGTTGAAACTTTGTCAAATTATACAGTGGATAGAGAAAGCTTGAGAGATTGTATCTATGGCCATCTGTCTATGGGAACGAGAAGCTATCTCTTCCCCATTTTATCCTTAACCTCACCGGAGACTCTGGTGGTGAACAAGGCCTCACCCCTTGCGTGGAGCTATTTCACCATTGAAAGAGGTCCTTTAAGGTATTAAGCTCACATTTTTACAATCTCTTTAGTTTTAACATATGGCACCGGAGTTACCACTACCTCCTCCACCATCTGGTGCTAGGGGACCTAGTTCCAGCCAGGCACCACCCCAGTCCGAAATGGTTGAGGTGGAGGCAGCCTTGAGGTCCTTGGATGCAACGCAACAAGCGATGAAGGAGCAGTTTGAACAACTTAGTCAAAATATGATGAGTCCACCTGGGGTCTCACCGGATATGATTTCTTCGGCGACTGCTCAACCCCATCCTGAGGCCAGAGGACCACCCAGGTACCGCGAAAAGACCAACCTACACCTCAACGGAGGAGGGACGTTACTGACCCTAGGCGTTTGCATCTGGGGAGGCAAGGACACCCTTGCCCTTTTTGGGAGTCGTATTAGGTTTCAAATAACATAGTGCATCCTATCCATCAGAGCCTATGTTGTAGAGGTAGAAGAGGTGAAGGTTCCCAACAAAGAGGATCATCTTTCGATCGATTGAGCAGAGGGTTGGCCTTTGAAAGTCTCATCCCAGTAAATGACCTAAGGCAGAGGTTATCCAGGTCGCGAAGTGCCGCTGGCTCTCAAAGGGGAGATGGGGAACATCGGCCTCATCTTGGCCAACCTATGCATGGCCGACCCCATTAGGGCCGATACAGGGAACAAGAAGGGGTCAACATCCGATGTTGTGTTATGGCAAGGAAACCCTCAGTCCACCCCTTGGAGGTGGATGGGGATAACCTCGGCCAGGCCGACGTTGCAAAGCCATGGAATGACTCTATCAAACATCTTGAGGAGAATATAGGAGACCTCATCAAAAGTCGAGACCCCTTGCAAAGAGGGTTCTTAGAGGGTTATCCATTTGTGTCTAAGATACTGGGCTTCCCAACCCCTGCCAGGTTCAAGACGCCTATAGTATCTCCCACGTATGATGGTAGAACCAACCCTGTACATCACATTGAGATGTTAGAGTCTGCGGCGGACATTTATTCAATCCCATATGAGATGAAGTGTCGGGACTTCTCCGAAACGCTGAAGGGAGCTGCACACATTTGGTTTACTTCTCTTCCAAAGAACTTAATTGAGATCTTTAAGGGCTTGCTTGAACGGTTCATTCACAACTTTTGTTTTGGGATAAGGCCTTAAAAGAAGACCAACCATCTGTTGTATGTCCAGCATGGCAAGAACAAGAGCCTAAGAGACTACATTGCAAGATTCAACAAAGAGAAATTAGAGGATGAGGATTATGAAGAGAATATAGCCATGACAACTCTCATTAGAGGGATCGAGAAGGGAAAGTTACCATATAAGCTTATAGAAGACCCTACCAAGTCCATGGCAGAGCTATTGTCAACTGCGGGGAAGGTCATGAATGCTAAAGAGGCCATGGATGCAAAGTATGAGGATGAGAACGGATGCGGCAGCAGGAAATTCCAAAGAAAGAGAGATGGAAAGAAGAGGCCAGTCGACGATAAGTTCGCACACTATACTCCTCAAACTGTGAGTTGCAAACACATCCTCCATGAGATCAAGAATCACTAGTCTGTGAGATGGCCGAAGAAGCTGAAGGCTCCTCCTCATAAGAGGAATAAGAATCTGTGGTGCGAGTTCCACCAAGACAATGGTCATGTAACGGACAAGTGTTTTGCTTTGAGGGATGAAATCGAGAAGATGTTGAAGTCCCGAAAGCTGAGGAAGTATGTCGACGGTAAGTCCCCTAAGAGTGGAAGAGATGACCCTAAAATGAAGAGAAACAACAGATGTCGAGAGGATACCCCATCAAGAAGAGACTATGACTCAGATGGGAATGATGAAGATGATCCAGACCTCCCACTGAAAGACGACAACACCCCGGTGAAAAGGGTTGGTATGATCTCTTTCGGTATTAGCACCATATGTGGAGGACTCGCAGGGTGTGGATCTGAAGTAGTTCACCAAAAAGATCATGTGGAAGAGGCCAAGTCAGTGGCCAAAGTAGAGGTCGTGAATCTATCATCTTCAGAGGCAAAACAGAAGAGAAATAAGGTGCATATGGACAACCTTATAGTTGGGCTCTCCCGACTCGATTTCAAAGGTATCCTAGCTCCGCATGATGACCTTTTGGTAATTATAATAAAAGTGCATGGATGTGAGGTACAGAGGATTCTCGTAGATGGAGGAAGTTCAGCAGATGTGATGTTCTGGACCTGTTTCAAAAGCCTAGGCCTCAGCAGAGCTAGGCTGGTACCCTATCATCATCATTTAATGGGCTTCAGTGATGAAAAGGTCCATCCGTTGGGCATGTATGAGATGGACGTGCGAATGGGCGACGAGTGGCCTAAGAGGTTGACCCGAAAGATCAATTTTTTTATTATGGACAAAAACGTCTTCTCAGCCTATAACCTCATCATAGGAAGAGTAACCCTTAAGGAGTTTGAGGCTGTGCCATCGACGGTCCACCAGATACTAAAATTCCTGACCCCCTATGTGGTAAGGGAAGTGCAGGGTGACCAGACCATAGCACGAGAATGCTACTTCAACTCAGCCGAAGAGAGAGAGGCCCATAATATAGAAACAACCACATATAATATTGATACACTTGATTCTAGAGATGAAATGAAGTTGAAGAAAGGAGAGTCTGCGGAAGAGGTAGAATCTATCATCCTCAATGAGGACGAACCGAAAAAAACCATACAAATCGGCAAGGCCTTAAAATTGTAGATAAAGGAAGAGCTGATAAGATTCTTGAAGAAGAGGCAGAGTGTCTTCGCTTGGATCCACGCAGACATGCCTGGAATCGACCCAGAGGTTATGTGCCACAAACTCAACGTGGCAGAAGATTCTAAGACAATAAAATAAATACAAAGAGTTTACTCTAGGGAAAAATATGACGTCATAAGAGAAGAGGTAAGAAAATTGGAAGAGGTAGAATTCATCAGGGAGGTTATATACCTAGAGTGGTTATCAAACACCCTCATTGTGACAAAAGACAATGGAAAACGGAGGATGTGTGTAGATTTCACCGACCTGAACAAATCTTGCCCTAAATATAGTTACCCCTTACCTCGGATCAATCAGATGATAGATGCCACGGTAGGGCATGAGATCATGAGTTTCATAGACGTATATTCCGGCTATAACCAGATCTCCATAGATACGAAAGTCTCAGAGAAGACAGCCTTCATCACTGAAAAGGGGACATATTGTTATAAGCTTATGCCCTTATGCTTGAAAAATTCAGGGGACATGTATCAACGTCTTGTGAATAAGATGTTTGAAAATCAAATTGGCAAGACTATGGAGGTGTATATAGAAGATATGTTGACAAATAGCTTGAAGGCTTGCACTCACGTGGAAGACCTAGAAAAGACCTTCAATACCATGGACTTATACAGAATGAAACTAAATCCCACGAAATGTGTCTTCGGGGTAGGAGCTGGAAAATTTCTTGGATTCATTATCAATCAGAGGGGAATAGAGTCGAACCCTGAGAAGATCAAGGCTTTTCTTGACATGAAGACACCAAGAAGTATCAAAGACGTTCAAAGGATCACTGGAAGAGTCGTTGCACTCAACAGATTTATTTCCAGAGTAATGGACAAGTGTCTTCTATTTTTTAGGGTGCTTAGAAAGTCCTTCGAATGGGACAAAGAGTGTGATGAGGCTTTTAATTAGCTCAAGTCCTACCTCGAATCTCCCATTTTCTTATCTAGACCCATAGTGTGAGAGAAGTTCTATGTTTATCTAGCAGTCTCTCAGTCAGCTATAAGTGCACCATAGTATGGGAGGGCGTTGAGGTGTAAAGGCCTATGTACTTTAATAGTAAGGCCCTTCAGGGGTCTGAACAGAACTATCCTCGGATGGAGAAGTTGGCCTATGCATTAATACATGCTTCCAGGAAGATGAAGCCCTATTTCTAATCACACTCTATGGTTATCCTCACTGACTCACCACTAAGGCAGGTCCTCCACAAGCCTAAGAAGTCAGGCATATTGATGACCTGGGCCATTGAGTTGGGAGAGTATGACCTTACTTATCAACCCAGGTGGCCATTAAAGGGTAGGCACTTGCAGATTTTGTTACTGATTTTACATGGGAAGAGACTGAGGTTGAGAACAATTTAGTGATCGTAGATGGATCAAATAGTAACATCTTTCGAAACTCAGAAGTGGTTGTGTCCAACAGAGACATAAATGGAATAGCCGTGAATGAAGAAGACTGGTACCTCTTTAAGAAAGGAACCCTGTCAGAGGGGTGCTTCTCTTCGAATGAAGACGTATGGAACCTCGTCGTTAATGGGTCTTCTTGCAAAAGTGGAAGCGATGCAGGGTTGATACTCTCAGCTCCGGATGGTACCAAAGTTGAATATGCACTAAGGTTAAACTTTAAGGCATCAAACAACGAGTCAAAATATGAGGCCATCATTGCGGGCCTCTACTTGGCAAAGACCCTTAAGGTTGGTGGACTCCTACTTCATAGCGACTCGAGATTAGTTGTTAACCATGTGTTTGGAGTTATGAGGCTAAGTATGAAAGGATGGTTAGATACTTGAAGAGGATAAGAATGATTCTAGAAGGCTTCAAAGAGGTGAAGATGAAGAGGGTACCTCGGCAAAATAACACCCATGCAGATGCGCTAGCAAGGTTAGCTTCAATAATAAGGACAGATATTAGAAGGACAGTACCAGTCAAAATCCTGCTCCAACTGATCATTGAGGAAGAAGAGATTTCCAACCCTTGCCTCAACTTGAACCTAAGGGACTCATGGATGGACCCCCTCATCAGATATATCAGAGAGGGAGATATGCCTGAATCGAAGCCAGAGAGGAGGAAATTGAGGTACAGAGCTTCAAAATTCTCAATAATAAGAGATGTCCTATATAAAAAAGGATTTATTTTACCTCTCCTCAGATGCGTGCATCCCACAGAGGTTCCCCGTGTCCTATAGGAGGTACACGAGGGTTCTTGCTTCAGTCACATAAGAGGAAGACCTTTAGCCAATAGGATTATCATGCATGGATACTCATGGACGACCTTGGCCAAGGATGCTGCATCCTATGTGAAGAGGTGTGATAAATGCCAAAGATTTTCCACTATCCCCCATCAACCTCATCAACCTATGACGTCAATCAGTTCCCCTTAGCCATTCGCAATATAGGGGATTAACTTGGTAGGTCCCTTTCCAAGGGTTACCAGCAATTATCGATTTCTAATTGTAGCAATTGACTACTTCTCCAAGTGGGTGGAGGATGAAACGATGATGATGATTACAGAGCAGAAGACCTTCCAATTTATCTGGAAGAACATCATATGCAGACATGGCCTCCTGAACACCCTCATCTCGAACAACGGAACTCAGTTCAAGAATTCTTCCTTGGAGAAGTACTGCGAGAGAATTGGGATCAAGTAATTTTTCTCTTCTCCTGGCCGACCTCAGGCAAATGGTTAATCCAAAGTCACGAATAGAACAATTCTCGACAGGATAAAGAAGAGGTTAGAAGAAGCTAAGGGAAGATGGACTAAAGAGGTTTATGCTGTGTTATGGGCCTACAGAACAACGGCTAGGACACCAACAGGGGAGACCCCATTTATGTTAGCACATGGCTCAGAATTCGTCATACCAACAGAGGTAGGACTCCCCACTCACAGAGTTCAGACCTATGACCTTGAGAAGAATGGGTAGGAGAGAAGACTCGACCTAAATTTTATTGAGGAAAGAAGGTAAGATTCCAAGATCGGATAGGAAACCTACTAGCAGAGAACAACAAAATTCTACAACCAAAGGGTGAAATCAAGTCCCATAATTTTAGGGGACCTAGTGTAGAAGAAGACGTTTCAGAAGGCAAACAAGCTTCACCCAAATTGGCATGTCCCTTACAAAGTGATCGAGGAGGTTATACCCGTGACCTAAATGCTGGAAAACCCTGAAGGGGAACCTTTCTTCAATCCATGTAATTCTAATCATTTGAAAAAATATTACATATGATGTTGCAATAGTTTCCATGTAAATGTATCAACTTATGAAGAGATTATTAATTAGAAGATCAATTCTTGTGTCAATTATTGGTTCATTATGCTTTAGTGGTCAAATTTATCCGGGTAACATCTTAGTTTGATGACCTTAGACCTTAAGAAATCATAAATTGGTGGCAATGTCTGCGGTGAACATCATATTTGGATGACCTCAGACCCTAAACATCATTAATTTGGTGAAATTTATTTGGGTAACATCTTAGCTTCATGACCTTAGACATTAAAACATCATAACTTAGTGATAAGGTCTGAGGTAAACATCATATTCGGATGACCTCAGACCTTAAACATCATTAATTTGGTAAAATTTATGGGGATAACATCTTAGTTTGATGACCTTAGACATTAAAATATCATAACTTGGTGACAAGGTCTGAGGTGAACATCATATTTGGATGACCTCAGACCCTAAACATCATTAATTTGGTGAAATTTATGGGGGTAACATCTTAGCTTGATGACCTTAGACCTTAAAACACCATAACTTGGTGACAAGATCCTAGGTGAACATCATATTCGGATGACCTCAGACCTTAAACATCATTAATTTAGTGAAATTTATGGAGGTAAAATCTTAGTTGATGACCTCGAATCTTAAAACATCATAACTTGGTGACAAGGTCTGAGGTGAACATCATATTTGGATCACCTCAGACCCTAAACATCATTAATTTGGTGAATTATATGGGGGGATACATCTTATCTTGATGACCTTAGACCTTAAAATATCATAACTTGGTGGCAAGGTCTGAGGTGAAGATCATATTCAAATGACCTCAGACCTTAAACATCATTAATTTGGTGAAATTAATGGAGGTAACATCATATTTGGATGACCTCATACCCTAAACATCATTAATTTGGTGAAATTTTTGGGGGTAACATCTTAGTTTGATGACCTCAAACCTTAAAATATCGTAACTTGGTGATAAGGTCTGAGGTGAACATCATATTTGGATAACCTCAGAACTTAAACATAATTAATTTAGTGAAATTTATGGGGCTAACATCTTAGTTTGATAGCCTCAGACCTTAAAACATCATAACTTGGTGACAAGGTCTGAGGTGAACATCATATTCGGATGACCTCAGACCTTAAACATCATTAATTTGGTGAAATTTATGGGGGTAACATCATATTTGGATGACCTCAAACCCTAAACATTAGTATTTTGGTGAAATTTATGGGGGTAACATCTTAGTTTTATGATCTCGGACCTTAAAACATCATAACTTAGTGACAAGGTCTGAGGTGAACATCGTATTTGGATGACCTCAGACCTTAAACATCATTAATTTGGTTAAATTTATGGGGCTAACATCTTAGTTTGACAACCTCAGACCTTAAAACATCATGACTTGGCGACAAGGTCTGAGGTGAACATCATATTTGGATGACCTCGGACCTTAAACATCATTAATTTGGTAATATATTACAAGTGTAAAATCATAGTGTAGTGATGAAGACACGCGCCATAACAATTCAAGGCCAAGAGAAGTAAAATTCTCCTCAGAGAATGGTATAGCACAAAGAAGTTAGAGTTACAGGTCAAAAGCTAATAGAAAATGTTATCAGAGGTTACAGACGAATATACATCAGAAATAAAAAATTACAAATGAGAGATTCACAAAATACGGCCTAAGTGTCTGCAATCTCAGGGTTAGTGGCCATGCCCCCACTTCCTTGGCCAATGTTGGTCACTTCTACCCCATCATGTTGAGGATTAACGTCTTCAGTCCTTGTATCTTCTGGTTGGGCAGTCTCGACAGGCGTAGCACCTCCTTCCTCCTCGAGCTCTTATAAGGCCTAAGCAAACCGAGGATCAGCATAGCCCAGACCAATGAAGTCCGAGGCTGCCAAGCTCCCTAACTCCTTCCATTTTATTTCATCCCATTTTCCAGTGGCTTTAACACCGCTTTTGAGGTATTCAAAGCCAAATCTGACGAATTCTTCAGAGACCTTGTAGTCCTCTAAGATCTTCTTTGAGGCGTCCTCCACGACAGCTTTGACAGAAGTATTTACCTTTCGTTGAAGGGCTTCATCCTTATCCTTCATAGCAAATCTATGATCATTCTTATGTTTGGAAATGTCTTTCTCCAACTTTGTATCTCTATCTTTAGACCCCTCAAAGGAAGTCTTTAGACGCTCCACTTTGCCATTAAGAGCGGCCTCTATCTTCTGGGCCTCTCTCCCCTTTTCAATCAGGGGCAGCTTCCTTAGAGTCCATTTGAAAAATTGGGCCATGGTGAGAAAACCCTATAAAAAACATTCAGACACATGAGTTCAAGAGTCAAATAAAATTCAAAGCCGATGTTACACTTCAACAACAACAGCAGCAATAACAACAATAAAACTTACTTGGATAGATCGGTGGAGGCAGAACTTGGCCAGTAGAGGGGCGCCTAGATAACAGAAGAATTTTTTATCGATGTCGGTCATCACATATCCGATGGCATCCAAGGACTTCATACTTTAGCCAATAAGGTTTTCGCCAATCTTCAATTTCTCCAGACGAGCAACCAATGCGTCCTGAGAGGAGATGGGGATTGCGCGATCCCCCTTAGAGGTTTTCTTCTTCTTCTGATCCTAAGGGTAGGGTCATTAGATTTCCTTTTTTAAAGGCATCGTACCTTGAAGAGGTAGGAGGAGGAGGAGGCGTATTCAGGCCTGCTTTCTTAACTATATTGTTGAGGCTGGGGGCATCTATTTCCCAGATATCTTCTGATATTCCTTCCGGACACTCTTCAAAAATAAAGGCCTGAGTTATAAGATCAAAGACATAGCTAAATCATAAGTTCAACTCGTTGAAAAATTAAAGTAACTTACGAAGCTCGATCAGAGGACACACCCCAAGTCCAGTTTCAGAGAGGTAGTAGGGGGTCATCAAATGTTCGTACTTGACCGGCAGACCATACTCCCCCTGATCTTGAAGGTCTTTGACCTTCTGAAAAGCTATTCTGGCTTAATCCAAGGTCGGCCATGGATGCCATTGAAACATTCACCCACCTCAGAGGCAGTCTCGGATATAAAGATGAAGAGGTGGCACAAGGACCAAATTCCCATGCCCCTGAGGTGAAGAAATATCATGGTTTTAAGTTATGGGTCGAAGTCAGGGTAACCAACAACATCTTCTTATTGGGCTTCCGAGCTAAGAAGTGGTAGTAACTCGGATGGTTCCTAGTAGAGGAGGGCACGTAGCACCTGTGAAGACCTGGACAGGAAGGTCTCAATGATGGACTTCCCTCCATAAGACGATAGCCCCAATCATCACCCTCCAAGCATTGAGGGATAACTAGGAGGGAGCCAAGTTAATATGGGATAATTTGGCCCTAATTATTGGATGAATTGGAAGACGAAATCCTAACTTAAACATATACTTATATAAAATGATCTCACCATCTCGACTGCTAAAGGCCCTCTACTCCCTCAAAGGTGTCCTAAGTTTAATAAAAGGACCTATGGAAAAAATGTGCCTAAAGTCCAAGAGGTCGAATTAATTGACAGTACTCTCTATCTCACCTACCTCCGAGACATCAACGACACCCTCGTGATCATCATCCTCATCCCTGGAAAAATTGGCCTGGTCAGGCATAGGAGAACCATTAGGGAACCTTTGAGCGAAATCATCCCTTGTGGCGGCCAACAGGGGAATCGCATCAAGGATTGGGGGAATAGCCACACGCAGCTCCATAACTTCAACATCGGAAGACGTTCGTGAATTGCTAGCACCGTTGTGGGACGATACACGACTTTGGACCTAGGCCAGATCAGGGACATGATACTGCCTAATAGAATAATCCATGGCTTCTTAAAAAGAATCCACAGATAAAGGTTCTGAGGTGGACGGATCAGACTCAGACATCGGAGTGGGTTCTAATAGGACCTCTACTGGCTCAGCTAGATCAGGGTATATCACCTTCAGAGTGGACGGAAATATAGGTCTGAGGGGGAAGTCCTCAGCCCTATGAGCTTCTTCTTGGGCTCGTTCTATTTGCCTAATCTTACCTAAAGTCTTCTCCCTAAAAGAAGGAAATTCCTCTAAGAGATGATAAAGGGGTCTCAGCATAGAAAGACGACCTTACACTTGAGATTCTGAATCAAGAACAAACAACTTGTCTCAACCTAATGAAGGATCTAACTAATATTTTAGAGCAAGAACAAACATTAACACGCAAGAACAGTCACCGAAAAACTCAAAAACTCTCATCGAAAAACACAAGCTCTCATCGAAAATTACAGATATAAAAATTAAAGGCCGAAAATGTTAAAGTAAGGTGGAGAGGATACCCGGATGATTGTGAAATAAGGGGGAAGAAGATGACAATCGAAGAAACCCTCACAATTGTAGAAACATAACTCTTGAAGGGAGAGAGAATTACAGGGAAAGATCTGGCGAGAAAAGTGAAGAAGAAGTAAGGAAGAAAGAAGAAAAGAGGGTTTTAAACCCAAAATTGTTTTGGCGCATGTCTCAAGGCCCATCATTGCATTGGGAACCCAAAGGTACAAACCATAATCACACCACATTAAGCCACATGCCAATCACTTAATAAAGTGACATGTGTCAAGATAATACTAGCACATAAGAAAAATTTAGCCTCGGCCTTACAAATACCCTTCAATGACCTACTCATATAGGTAACTAAGGGCTATGGGGTGATTGATATTCCTTAAATGTACCTGACAACTCGAAGGCACCAACCTCATCCAAGAAGACGACCGATGTAACAAGGGCTCAAGATTGGTAACTTGTGATCTCATCTAACATAAGGTCAGCTATGGACAACATTACTAATTACCTCATATTCAGGCGATGGCTGAGGTCTTCATGATCCATAGGGTCAGTAATCCATTAGGTCATCCAAAGCCGACATCAGGCCAACTTCATATATCAACCTCGGTTGGGTATAAGTCGAGGCATCAAGGACTATCACCATCATCGTAATCAACCTCGGTTGGGAATCAGCCGACGTTCCAACTACTCTTACATAACCCCGACCCAGACTGATGTTATAACTACACCTATCTTACCTTACCTTATCTACTGGGCTGAGATTATCATAAATAACCTCAGATAATGCAGCAGCCAGACTCCACCAACCTCGTACTCATCCAGGCTGAGGTTGCACCTATCATGGAAAAAGCTGAGCATTGACAAGCATATATAAGGAGAGGAACACATGGACAAAATCAGTTGTAATCGAATTAATCCCCTCACGTGGGGGAATATTTCATCATCATTCTCTACATGTGATAATGATAGATGTCTTCCTTGAATTGGTTAGATCAACACACACATGCTCATTGCATGCATGGGGGGTACATTACACCTCACACACTAAATATATACTTGTATTCTCCTACCTTGAGAAGGATGGATAATTAACAACCCTAGCTGAAAGTCTATCAAATTATACAATGGAGATAGAGAGCTTGAGAGATTGTTGTCCATGGTCATTAGTGCCTTCATTCACTGATATTACTCACACAAACTCACAGTGGACGTAGGACTAATTGGCTGAACCACTTATATATTGGTGTTCATCCTCTTCTTATCATCTCCATCTTTTATATTTAGTATATACTTGAGCTACCATTGTTATCACTAACTTGATCCTACATACACCTTGAAGGGTGGTGCTATTTCCAGCATCATCAATGAGGGACTTAAGTTGGGGTCAACTAATTCTGAGGGTCGATGTGA
The DNA here is from genome assembly GCA_949130495.1 of Sambucus nigra. NCBI lineage: Eukaryota > Viridiplantae > Streptophyta > Magnoliopsida > Dipsacales > Adoxaceae > Sambucus > Sambucus nigra. Next base: position 96,323,972 of record OX422207.1, on the reverse strand, counting down.
ATTCTAAATACCTTAAGTGTCAGAGACCAATTCTGAGGGCCGAGGTAAAATGTGAGGACCATAAGTTGGAGTGATAAATTTAGAGGGTCGAGGTCAATTCTGAGGACCTTAAGTGGGGGTGAAATTTTTTTAGGGTTGAGGTTAATTTTGAGAACCTTAAGTAGGACAGACCAATTCTGAGGGACAAGTTAATTTTTTGGATCTTGAGTTGGACCATCTCCAATTATGGGGGTCGAGGTCAATTCGAAGGACCTTAAATAGAGGCAACCAATTATGATTGACGAGCTTCATTCTATGGAACATAAGTTGGGGCTGCCAATTCTCAGGGTCGAGGTTAATTCGGAGGAACCTAAGTTGGATGGAGAAACTCTGAGGGTCGAGATCAATTCTAATGATAATAAGTTGAGGGAAATTAATTCTGAGGGTCGAGATCAATTCTGAAGACCTTAAGTAGGAGCGACACTTTCTGAAGGATGATGTAAATTCTGAAGACCTTAAGTGGGAGCAACCAATTCTGAGGGTCGAGGTCAATTATGAGGATCTTAAGTTAGGGGTAACTAATTTTAGGATCGATGTCAGCACTGAAGACCTTAAGTGGCAGCGACCAATTTTTAGGGTCGAGGTCAATTCTAAGGACCTTAAGTTATAGTGATAAATTCTAAGGGTCGAGGTCAATTCCGAGTTCATTAAGAGGGAGCGACAAAAATTTTAGGTTCAAGGTTAATTATAATGACCATAAGTAGGAGAGACCAATTCTGAAGGACGAGGTCAATTCTGAGGACCTTGAGTTGAACAATCCAATTATGTGGGTCGAGGTCAATTCTGAGGACCTTAAGTGGGAGTGACAAATTTTAAGAGTCGAGGTGAAATTTTAGGACCTTATGTTAGAGCGACCAATTTTGTGGGTCTAAACCAATTCTAAGGAACTCTAGTTGGGGCGATCAATTCTAAGCGTCTAGGTCAATTCTGAGGAACTTAAGTTAGACGGGGCAATTCTGAGGGTCGAGGTAAATTCTGAGGACATTAATTTGGGGACAACCAATTCTGAGGGTCGAGGTCAATTATGAGGACCTTAAGTAGGAGTAACAAATTTAGGGGGACAGGGTCTGTTCAGAGGATCTTAAGTGGGAGAGACCACTTCTGAGGGTCTAATTAAATTCTTAGGAACTTAAATGGGAGCGACCAATTCAAAGGGTCAAGGTTGATTCTGAGGACCTCAAATTTCGGCGACCAATTCTGAGTGTCGAGGTCAATTTCGAGGACCTTAAATGTGAACGACCAATTCTAAGGGTTAAGTTCAATTTTAAGGACCTTAAATGTGGGTGACCGATTATGAGGATCGAGGCCAATTCTGAATACCTTAAGCGGTAACAACTAATTCTGAGGGTCGAGGTCAATTATGAGTACCTTAAGTTGGAGATACCAATTCTAAGGGGCGGGTCAATTCTAAAATCCTTAAGAGAGAGAGAGAGAAAAAATATAAGGGTCGAGGTCAATTTCAAGAACGTAAAGTTAGAGCGACCAATTCTGAGGGGTGATGTCAATTATAATCAACTTAAGTTGGAGGGAACAATTTTGAGGATCGTGGCAAATTGTGAAGACATTAAGTTGGGGATAACCAATTCTGACGGTCATGGTGAATTCTGAGGAACTTAAGTTAGAGTGATGAATTCAGGGAGACGAGGTAAATTCTGAGGACTTTAATTGGGAGCGACCAATTCTGAGGGTTAAGGTCGACTTTTAGAACCTTAAATGTGGGTGTGCAACTCTAAGGGTGCCAATTTTGAGGACCTTAAGCGGAAGCAACCAATTCTGAGGGTCGAGGTCAATTTCAAGGACCTTAAGCAAGAGCGACCAATTCTAAGGGTCGAGGTCAAATTTGATGACCTTAAGCTAGAGCGACCAATTCTGAGGGTCGAGATCAATTCTGCGGAACTTAAGTGGGGGCAACCAATTCTGAGGGTCGAGGTCAATTCTGAGGTTCTTATATTGGATGGAGAAATTTTAAGGGTCGAGGTCAATTCTAAGGTAAGTTGGGGACAACCAATTATGAGGATAAATGTTAATTCTGATGACCTTAAGTAGGTGTGATCAATCTTCAGGGTCGAGGTCATTTTTGTTAACCTTAGGCGGGAGAGACCAATTCTAAGGGTATAGGTTAATTCTGAAGACCTTTAGTGGCAGCGACCAATTCTAAGGGTCGAGGTCAATTTTGAGTACCTAAAGTTAGAGCAACCAATTATGAGGGTTGAAGTCAATTCAAAGAACCATAAGTGGGAGAGACCAATTCTAAGGGTAGAGGTAAATTATAAGTACCTTAAGTGTGAGCGACCTATTTTTAGGGTTGAGTTCAAGTCGGAGGACATTAAGTAGGAGCGACCAACTTTGAGGGTCGGGGTCAATTCTAAGGTCCTTAAATGGGGGCAATTAATTCTGATGGACGAGGTCAATTCTGAGGATTTTCATTAGGAGCAAGCAATTCAGAGGGTCGATGTCAATTCTGGGGACCATAAGTGGGAGCGACCAATATTGAGGGTCGACTTCGTTTCTGAGGACCCTAAGTTGGAGTGAAAAAATATGAGGGTTGTGGTTAATTATAAGGACCTTAAGTGGGAGAGAATAATTCGGAGGGTCGAGGTCAATTATTAGCACCTTTAGTTGGACCGAATAATTATGAGGGTCGAGGCCAATTCTGAGGACTTTAAATGGGAGCGGTCAATTCAGAGGGTCGAGGTCAATTATGAGGACCTTTAGAATGAGCGACAAATTCTAACGGTCGAGGTCAATTATGAGGACCTTAAGTTGGGGGCGACCAATTCTGAGGGTCGAGATCAATTTTGAGGACCTTAAGTAGGAGCGACCAATTCCAAGGGATGGAGTCCGTTCTGAGGACCATAAGTGGGACGACCAATTCTGAGGGTCGTGGTCAATTATGATTAACTTAAGTTAGGAGAGACCAATTCTCAGGATCGATGTCAACTCTTGAGAACTTAAGTGGCAACGACCAATTTAGAGGGCCATGGTAAATTATGAGAACCTTAAGTTATAGTCATAAATTTTGAGGTTCGAGGTCAATTCTGAGGACCTTAAGTGGAAGCGACCAATTTTGAGGGTCGAGGCCAATTATGCGGACCTTAAGTTGGGGGTGACAAATTCTTAGGTTTGATGTCTACTCTAAATACCTTATGTGGTGGAGAACGATTATGAGGGTCGAGGTCAATTCTGAGGACCTTAAGTTAGAGCGATAAATGTTGAGGTTTAAGGTCAATTCTGAAGACTTTAAGTGGGAGCGATAAATTTTGAGGGTCAAAGTTAATTATGAAGACCATATCTAGGAGAGACCAATTCTGAGGGACGAGGTCAACTCTAACGACCTTAAGTTGGACCGTCCAATTATGATGGTCGAGGTCAATTCTGAAGACCTTAAATGGGGGCAACCAAATCTAAGGTTCAAGGCGAATTCTGAGGACCTTAAGTGGGAGCGACCAGTTCTGAGGGTCGAGGTCAATTCTGAGGACCTTAAATGGGTGCGACAAAATCTAAGGGTTGAGGTCAATTCCAAGGACCTTAAGTTAGAGCGATAGATTATGAGGGTCGAGGTCAATTCGGAGGACCTTAAGTGGGAGCGACAAATTTTGAGGGTCGAGGTTAATTTTGAGGACCATATGTACGAGAGACCAATTCTAAGGGATGAGGTAAATTCTAAGGACATTAAGTTAGGCCGTCAAATAACAATGGTCGAGGTGAATTTTGAGGGCTTTAAATGGGGGCGACCAATTCTGAGGGTCGAGGAAAATTCTGAGGACCTTAAGCAAAAGCAACTTTTCTGAGGGTCGAGATCAACTCTAAGGAAATTAAGTGGGAGCTACCAGTTTTACGGGTCGAGGTCAAATTTTAGGACCATTAGTTGGAGTGACAAATTATAAGGGTCTTTTACTAAGGAACATTAGTAGGGGTGACCAATTCTGAGGGTCGAGGTCAATTATAGGGAACTTTAGTTGATGGGAACAATTCCGAGGGCCGAGGAAAATTCAAAGGACATTAATTTGTGGACAACCAATTCTGAGGGTCAAGATCAATTCTGAGGACTTTAAGTGGGAGCGACGCATACTGAGGGTCTAGGTCAATTCTGAGGAACTTAAATGGGAGCGATCGATTCCGAGGGTCGAGGTTAATTCTGAGGACCTTAAATAAAGGTAACCAATTCTGAGGGTCCTGGTCAATTTTGAGGACGTTAAATGGGGGCGACCAATTCTGAGGGTCGAGGCTAATTTTCAGGAACTTAAGTGAGAGAAACCATTTTTTAAGGTCAAGTTTAATTCTAAGGACATTAAGCGGGCGCGAAAAATTTTGAGGGTCGAGGTCAATTCTGAGGACATTAAGTTGGAGAGACCAATTTCGAGGGTTGAGGTCAATTCTCAGAACCTTAAGTAGAAGCAACTAATTCTCAGGGTCGAGGTCCATTATAAGGGCTTAAAAATGAAGAGACCAATTATGAGGGTCAAGGTCAATTCTCAAAACCACAAGCAACAGATAATAATTCTATGGGTAGAGATCAATTCTGTGGACCTTAAGTTGGAATGACTAATTCTGGGAGTCGAGGTCAATTATGAGGACCTTAATTTGGGAGTGACCAATTCTGAGGGTCGATGTCAACTCTGTAGTCCTTAAGTGGCATCAACCAATTCTGAGGGTTGAGGTCAATTCTAAGGACCTTAAGTTAGAGCGATAAATTTTGAGGATCGAGGTCAATTCAGAGCACCTTAAGTGGGAGAAAAATAATTTGAGGGTTGAGGTTAATTTTGAGGACCATAAGTAGGGGAGAGAAAATTTGGGGGACGAGGTCAATTTGAGGACCTTATGCTTGTCCGTCAAATTATATTGGTCGATATCAATTTTGAGGACCTTAAATGGGGGCGGTTGATTGTGAGGGTCGAGGCAAATTCTGAGGACCGTAAGCGACAGCGACCAATTCTAAGGGTCGAGGTCAATTCAAACGACCTTAAGTGGGCACGAGAAACTCTAAGAGTCGAGGTCAAATCTGAGGACCTTAAGTTGTAGTGACCAATTGTGAGGATCAAGGTCAATTCTGAGGAACTTCAGTATGGGCGACCAATTCGGAGGGTGACGTCAATTCTGAGGAACCTAAGTTGGAGGGAGCAATTCTGAGGGCAGTGGAAAATTCTACGAACATTAATTTGGGGAAAAAGAATTATAAGGATTGAGGTTAATTCTCAGGACCTTAACTAGGAGCGACTAATATGGAGTTATAAGGTCAGTTCGGAGGACCTTATGTGGGAGCGACCACTTTTGATGGTCAAGGTTAATTATGAGGAACTTAAATGGGAGCGACCAATTCTTACGGTCGAGGATAATTCTGAGGAGCTTCAATGGGGGGATACCAATTATGAGGAATGAGGTCAATTCTGATGACCTTTAGTAGGAGCAACCAATTATGAGGGTCGAGGTCAGTTCTGAGGACATTAAGTTAGGGTCGACCAATTCTGAGGGTCGAGGTCAAATCTGGGGACCTTAAGTGAGAGTGACCAATATTGAGGGTCGGCGTCATTTCTGAGGACCTTAAGTTGGATCGATAAATTCTGAGGGTCAAGGTTAATTCTAAGGACCTTAAGTGGGAGGGAAAAATTTGGAGGGTCGAGGTTAATTATGAGGACCATAATTTTGAGAGACCAATTCTGAGGGACGATGTCAACTCTAAGGACCTTAAGTTGTACGGTTCAATTATGAGGGTCGAGGATAATTCTGATGATCTTAAATGGGGCTGTCAATTCTGAGGGTCGAGGTCAATTCTGAGGACCTTTAGTAGGAGCAAACAATTCTAAGGATCGAGTTCAATTATGTAGAACTTAAGTTGGGGGCGACTAATTTTGAGGGTCGAGAATAATTTTCACGAGCTTAAGTAGAGCAACCAATCCTAAGGGATGGAGTCAATTCTGAGGACCTTAAGTGGGAGCGCCTAATTCTGAGGGTCGAGGTCAATTTTGAGGAACTTAAGTTGGGGGAGACCAATTCTGAGTATCGATGTCACTCTTAAGAACTTAAGTGGTAGTGACCAATTCTGAGGGTCATGGTGAATTCTGAGAACCTTATGTTATAGTGATAAATTTTGAGGGTCGTGGTAAATTCTGAGAATCTTAAGTGGGAGCGACCAATTTTGAGGGTCGAGGTCAATTATGAGGACCTTAAGTTAGGGGTAACCAATTCTTAGGGTTGATTTCAACTCCAACGACCATAAGTGGTAGCGACCAATTCTCAGGGTCGAGGGAAATTTTAAGGACCTTTAGTTAGAGAGATAAATTCTATGGGTCGAGGTCAATTCTGAGGACCTTAAGTGGGAGAGACAAATTTTGAGGTTCGAGGTTAATTATAATGACCATAAGTATGAGAGACCAATTTTTAGGGACAAGGTCAATTCAGAGGACCTTAAGTTGAACCGTCCAATTATGAAGGTCGATGTCAACTCTGAGGGCCCTAAATGGGGGAGACCAATTCTGAGGGTCAAGACGAATTCTAAGGACCTTAAGTGAGAGCGACCAGTTCTGAGGGTTGAGGTCAATTTTGAGGACCTTAATTGGGTGCGATCAATTCTAAGGGTCGAGGTCAATTCCAAGGACCTTAAGTTATAGAGATAGATTCTGAGGGTCTAGCTAAATTTTGTGGAACGTAAGTTGGAGTGACAAATTTTGAGGTCAAGGTTAATTATGAGGACCATAAGTAGTAGAGAAAAATTCTAAGGGACGAGGTCAAGTCTGAGGACATTATGTTTGATCGTCCAATAATGATGGTCGAGGTCAATACCGAGGACCTTAAATGGGGGAGAACAATTCTGCTGGTAGAGGCGAATTCTGAGGACCCTAAATGAGCTCGACTAGTTCTGAGGGTCGAGATTAATTCTAAGTATATTAAGTGGGAGCGACAAATTCTAAGGGCCGAGGTTAAAGTTTAGGACCTTTAGTTGGAGCGACCAATTCTAAGGGTTTATGTTTAGGAACTTTAGTAGAGGCGACTAATTCTGAGGGTCGAGGTCAATTACAAGGAACTTGAGTTGGGGGGAGAAATTCTGAGGGCTGAGGTAAATTCAAAGGATATTAATTTGGGGACAACCAATTCTGAAGGTCGAGGTCAGTTCTAATGACCTTAAGTGGGAGAGACCAATTATGAGGGTCTAGGTCAATTCTGAGGAACTTGAATGGGAGAGACAATTTCTAAGGGTCGAGGTTAATTCTGAGGACCATAAATGGGGGTGACCAATTCTGAGGGTCGAGGTCAATTTTGAGGACCTTAAATGGGGACGACCGATTCAGAGGGTGCAGGCCAATTTTTAGGACCTTAAGCGAGAGCGACCATTTCTGAGGGTCGAGGTAAATGCTGAGGACCTTAAGCGAGAGTGATAATTTCTGAGGGTCGAGATCAATTCTGAGGACCTTAAATTGGATAAACCAATTCCGAGGGTCGAGGTCAATTCTCAGAACCTTAAGAAGAAGTGACCAACTTTTAGGGGTGAGGTCAATTCAGAGGACCTAAAAATGGAGCGACCAAGTCTGAGGGTTGCGGCCAATTCTCAGAACCATAAGCGGGAGAGATCAATTCTAAGGGTCGAGGACAATTCAGAGGACCTTAAGTTGGAGAGACCAATTCTAAAGGTTGAGGTCAATTTGGATGACATTAAGTAGAAGAGACCAATTTTGAGGATCGAGGTCAATTCTAAGGAACTTGAAAAGGGACAACCAATTCGGAGGGATGAGGTCAATTCTGAGGACCATAACTGGGAGTGACCAATTCTAAGTGTCAAGGTCAATTCTGAGGACCTTGAATCGACGCGACCAATTCTGACGGTCGAGGTTAATTCTGGGGGTTAAAATTATGAGTGTTGTGGTAAATTCTGAGGACCTTAAGAAAGGTTACCGATTAAGAGAGTCAAGGACAATTCTGAGGGACTTAAGAGAAGGCGACCAATTCTGAGGGTCGAGGTAAATTATGAGGACCTTAAGCGGGAGCGACCAATTTTAAAGGTCGAGGTCAGTTCTGAGGACCTTAAGTTGGAGAGACCATTTCTGAGGGTCGAGGTCAATTCTGAGAACCTTAAGCTGGAGAGACCAATAATGAGGGTCGAGGTCAATTCTGAGAACCTTAAGCTGAAGAGACCAATTATGAGGGTGAAGGTCAATCTCAAGGACCTAAAGTTAGAGAAACTAATTCCGAGGGTCGAAGTCAATTTTGAGAACCTTAAGTTGGAGAAACCAATTCTAAGGGTCGGGGTCAATTATGAGGACCTTAATATGGAGAGACCAATTATGAGGACTGAGGTTCATTGGGAGGATATTAAGTAGGAGCAATCAATTTTGAGAGTCGAGGTCAATTTCGAGGATGGTAAATACTGAGGATCGAGGTCAATTCTGACGAACTTTAGTTATAACAACAAATTCTAAGGGTCGAAGTCAATTCTGAGGACCTTAAGTTTGGGGCGACCAATTTTGAAGGTCGAGGTCAATTCTGATGAACTTAAGTTGGAGGTAGAAATTCTGAGGGTTGAGGTTAATTCTGAGTACATTAAGTTAGAGCGATAAATTCTGAGGGTCGAGGTCAATTCTGAGGACCTTAAGTTTGAGCGATAAATTTTAAGGGTCGGGGTTAATTTTTAGGACCTTAATTAGGAGATACTAATTCAGAAGGACGGGGTCAAATATGAGAACTTTAAGTTGTGTCATCCAATTATGAGGGTCAAGGTCAATTCTGAGGACCTTAAATGGGGGCAACCAATTCTGAAGCTTGAGGCGAATTCTGAGGACCTTAAGTAGGAGCGACCAATTATGGGGGTCGATATTAATTATGAGGACCTAAAGTGAGGGCGACCAATTCTGAAGGTGGAGGTCAAGTCTAAGGACCTGAAGTTGGAGGGAGAAATTCTGAGGGTACAGGTCAATTCTATGGACATTAAGTTGGGGACAACCAATTCTGAGGGTTGAGGTCAATTATCAGGACCTCATATTGGGGTGACTAATTCTAAGGGTTGAGGTAAATTCTTAGGACCTTAAGTTGCACCTACAATTCTGAGGGTCGAGGTCAATTCTGAGGACCTTAAATGGGGGTGAACAATTCTGAGGGTCGAGGTCAAATCTGAAAACCATAAGTAGGTCAATTCTTAGAACCTTTACACTACACCAAAAATAGCGATTTGGCACACCCTGATATTAAAATTTTGGATAAGTTTTAAACTGTGAAAAATTTTGGCACTATTTAATAACAATCTGGCACATTTAAAACAGTTCCAAAGTTTGGCTTAGTTTTACATTATGGTGATAGGAGCCAAGGCACCTTCTCCTCAGGGAGGGAATACCTATTCGCCGACAGTGGCTTCGATCATATATATGAATCTTATGGCAATGTTTTTTTACTTCTTGAAGAAAAATAACGTAGACCTATCAAGTTTGGGTCAAGGTTGTGTGACACCATTTGTTGTCCCTTCTAGAGGGGTAGCCACCCCTGTCGCGATTCCGGTGGAGATAATTCCATCCCGAAAGGTGGTTCCAGAGCAGATGTGGCACAATCAGGCTCACCATATGCTAAAAGCATGAGTTTGGAGGAGTCATCCTCTAAGGCTGTTACCATGGAGTAAGTGAGTAAGATGCTCTCCTCTTACCAGAGGGAGTGTGCTCACCTATATGAGGATTTACAAGACCCCTATGCGCCGGAAGTAAATGAGAAGACATACCCTGAGGGGTATATCCCACCAAAATTTATCAAGTTCAGCGGCAAAGGGGATAACCCTGGAGATCACGTGAAGAGGTTTATCGAGTACATGGGAATGTTTACCGAGGATAAGAACCTGAGGTTGAGGGAATTCTCTAAGACCCTCACTGGGAAGGCTTATACATGGTATTCCCATTTAGCACCTAATAGCATCCCTACTTGGGAAGAGATGGATAGGCAATTCCTCCAGAAGTTCTTTGTAGCTGAGGATGAATTCACATTGAGGCATCTAGCACAAGAGGTTCAGAAACTAGGGGAAGAGTTAATGCACTACATTAAACGATTTCACGAGAGACTTAGATGTCAACGAGGATGTGGCGAATGCCATGTTGCTGCAAATATGTGTGGAAGGAATCTTAGAGGAATACAAGTTGCACTTGATCAACAAAACTAGAGACCGAACTTTTAGAGAGTTCACTAGGGCTGCTAGCAACCTACTTATGATAATCAAACCAAGGGCCTCGAGTTCAAGAACGCAAGTTCCATTGACTTTCGGGAGGATTCAAGTTTTGAGGAGGAAAGCGATCAACTATGTGGATGGGAATCCCAAAGGAAAGAAGGGAGGCTCTGGGGACAAGAATAGTGATCCCGAAAACAAGAGAAAGTTTAGGGAAGATGACCCACCGCCACTACCCTTCAGCGTAGCAGAGGCTATGGATTTTTATTCTACCTTAGTACGAGAAGGGGTGGCAGGTGCTCCTCACTTGAAAGGAGAAACCCCAAGTACAGCTGACAAAGACAATCCAAAGTACTGTGAGTTGCACCAATGGGTATAGCACTCTACCAAAGATTATTACTACTTGCGAAGGATCATTTGCGAGAAGGTGGCCAGTGGTACCTTGCAGATCCCCCCTGTGGATGTTAATGAGAACCCACTTATAGCACATCACTTCGGGAACGCTAACATGGTAGTTTATTATGATGAAGAAGCTACCAAAGATCTGATGGAGTGGGAGAACGTCGATTAGTTATGTGAGGAGTTGGAAAAGCTATCACTGAGCAGATATGAGTTAGAAAGAAATCGAGAGGAGTGATTCTTCACTCCGGAACAAGAAGATGGAAACGGGGAAGTTGAGAAAGTGACCCTTTCAGAAGGTGAGGTATATGTCATTATCGCTCTAGATGAGGGGGGACCTCCAAGGTAGAGTATGTTTGCAATGCCTAGATGTACAAGGTAGACCTAGATTCTGAATGTGAGGCCATAGCAAGGAGCCCCAATTTCAAGTGGTTTTTTGACCAGATAGGGGTGAAGTATGACACAAGGATAGCCATCATGAGGAAAGTCTTGGAGGCAGTGCAGCAGCATGGAGATCCTTTGCTAAATTGGCAGGGGCCAATTGGAAGGCTAATTAAGAAGTATATTTCTCAGATGGTGTTTTCAGAAGCAGATAGGCAGGTGCCTTACTTCCACAATCGCCCACTATATGTTATAGCCATGGTCAACAGAGTCTCATTTTCCACGGCATTAATGGATGGGGGAGCATCTATTAACATCATTCCTATCAGTAAATTATATGAAACATGGATTGACCAGGGGAAGGTAGTGCCGGTACCACTTGTAATTTTCGGATTTGACAATGCTGGAATGCAATCTATTGGATATGTAAATATGGGAATCAAGTTGGGAAATTTCTCCTCCCACATTAATTTCCATGTAATCAATGCTAACACTAGCTACTAATTACTCATTGGGAGGGTATAGATGCACTCCCACGGCATAGTGCCCTCCACCTACCATCAATGTTCAAAGGCCAACATTAGAGGTACAGAGATAGTGTCACGACCCCGACCCGAAAATAGTAGGGAACGGGTGTCTTGACATGCCACCAAGGCATCCAATATTCTGGCCTTAAAATTTTTGTTTTAAAATATATGTAGCGGAAGTATAATCACATGGTTATGAATCGTAAAATACTGAAAGTGAAGGAATTACATCATCAGAGCTTTCTAAAGGGAACTTCATTTGTATTAAAATATCAACAAGTTACAACTTGACACAAAGAGATAAACATGCTCTATCTAATTAAACAAACTTCTACTTAAGGTAACAAAAAGAGCTTTAAAAGATAAATCTTCAACATAGTCCTTTTTCGTTCCATCTACGAACTTACTTATTTCCTGAAAAATGGTTATTTATACAACGTCGGCTAAAAGACGAATGAGATTCAATCTCCAAATATTCCAAGGTTTTCAGAAAATAGATACCTATTTAATTTAGAACATAAGGCATATACATAGAGATAGGAATTTCAAGTAATATATATAAAGTAAATGACAATATATATATATTCAGAATAAACAGTTCAGAACATAACAGATAAAACAATTGATCATGTGTCAATTATTCAGTTTTAGTGGCCATGTACACTCTAATACCCAGACATATAGTGTTACCAAATGTTTCCACCCGATAACATCACAAACAGATAATCATGATTTCTGGAACAACGCCTTGTTTAGGGCACACCAGCGATAAACCAGCTGGGAAGGTACCACCCAAATATTTCCACCCGGTAGTCAAGGCCAACATAGTAAGAGAGTTTCCATAGGCCGAATCAATAATTTTAGAATTCAAATCAAATGTTTATATGGAGAGATATAAACATATAACAAACGACGAAATCATCAGTATCAGATGTATTTTGAGAATAAAAGCATTTCACAAAATACACATAGTTTGCATAATATAATATAATCAAAATGCCCAAGAAATTGCATAGAGTACTCACCTAAAATAGAGGTCGAAATTATAGATAACGAGTCTTCGATCGCACGTTAATCTAACAAATACAATAAAGGTTTAAGTATATGTTCTAAACAAGGTCCAGTCTACATATTGTATTTTAATAGTAACTTGTTTCAAAGGATTACTAAAAAACCATTTTCTTAACTTTTAAAACTTATTGATCGTAATTAAAGGATTCAATTCATAGTTCTTCATAATCAGACGGTTCCCAGTAGAGATGGAGGGTCACAGGGGCACCGCTTAAATACCATATCCTCTAGACAGAACATTTCCGGATTCATTCCCAGTAGAGATGGAGGGTCACAGGGGCACCACTTAAATACCATCTCTTCTAGACAGAATTTCACAGGGCCTGACTTTGGGATTACTTAAATGGGATTCCATAATAACGAGCAATTACTTTTAAAAAAAATCATTTTTAAAAGCGTATATACAATTTCAAACAAGTTTACATGAAAATAAAATCAACTTCGATTTCTTCTAAACTTTAAGTTTTGATTAGTGAAGTCTTTAGTGTATTTTACCAGCATAACTACTAAGTAAAGCTATAAAACACAAAATTAAAAATATAAAAATACATTATAACATTTAAATAAAATCATACCTACGAAATGAATTCTTTCTTCAAAATTATAGAAATCGTTCTTAAGATATTTCCCAAGCTTCCTATCACTATTTCTTACTATAATTCTCAAGGAATTGGTGTGAGTTTCAAATGAACCCTAAGGCACTATTTATAGGTTTCCAAATGTATTACGGTGTAGACACGTGTCAAATGACTAAGCTTTTTGGATTGGTGATTCAACACCGAGGTGTCGCGATCCGGAGTGGTCTTGCAGTGTTAATATCACCAAATGATGACAAGTGTTTTAGCTCTCTCTCTACAGATGACATTTGGAAGGTGGAAGTAACCAGCACGTGGTGGAAAGGTGATAAGGGTATAAGGGTCACTTCACACATGAAGGGTATTTTGGTAATTTCACACTATATATTATGAATATTTCTTAGAGGTCCCATTTTATATTTTTATTTTAGTCCTTAAAGTTTCATAAAATTATATTTTCTACCCCATAACTTATTATTTGCCTTAAGATATGTCATAAGACTTCGATTTGATCCAATTTACAGTTGATTCTTCGTAATTAAAAATGAGGTTTGTTATATTGATAGCCAATAATACCACATATCTAATAATACAACATTTATAAGATAATAAGTAACACAAGAGTGTAAAAACAAACTATATATAAAAGTGGGGTCATTACAGAAAGTGATCAAGACCACGCAGAGACCCTTCGCCATTAGGGAGACCCATCTGGTGGATGCTGATTTATACACTAAGTTAGATGAGGAAAGGAAGGTCACTGCAAGAAAGCTAGAAGGGAGGCAAGTAGATAAAGGAAATTTCCCACAGAAGAAGTTCGTTCATGATCATCTATGGGGAGGGTGATCCCCCATATAGCAGAGGGAAAGAGGAAAGTGGAAGAGGTGGCTAAGCCCCCTCAAACTTGAAATAAGGTGATTTTTTGCCTGATAGAAAGGTCAGCTACCGCTTATAACGGTCTGAATGGGCATTGTTGTGAGATGAGAGCATCGACCCGATGCCTGAGTGTTTTATTATTGATGAATCCCATATCGTTGAGCATGTTGAAGAACCGAAAGAAGCTCTAGAATGAATGGAAGATGGAACCAGAGAGTAGATGCAATAATTACAGGAGATCAATTTGGGGCCAGAAGGGGGTGAGAGCAGACCCATTCTAATCTCCAAGGGTCTAGAACCAAAATAGAAGGAAGAACTCATTATTTTACTTAGAGAGTTCACTGATGTGTTTTCCTGGAAATACATAGAGATTCTAGGAATAGATCCAGAAGTGAGCTCCCATAGATTGAACATCCTCCCTAATTCCCTCCCGGTAAGGCAAGGTACTCGCACATACAAAAAAGACCTTGACTTGAAGATAAAAGATGAGGTGGAAGTATTGTTAGCAGTAGGATTCATCAAGCATATCCAGCACCTCATATGTCTTTCCAGTATAGTGCCAGTGGCGAAAAAAGATAAGAGTCAAATCAGAATCTGCGTAGACTTTTGTGACTTGAACAGGGCATGTCCAAAAGATGAATTCCCCTTACCAAGGATATATAGCTTAGTTGACGCCACCGCGGTACATGGAATGTATAGTTTCATGGACGGATATATTGGCTATAACCAGATTAAAATGGATCCTGCTAATGCGGAGAAGACTGACTTCCGCACACCATTAGGGAACTTTCACTACACAGGCATGCCTTTCGGACTGAAGAATGCCGGGGCCACATACCAGTGGACCATGTTGGCAATTTTTCCTGAATTATTTCATAATATACTAGAATTCTATGTGGATGACCTGGTGGTGAGATCTAATAAAGAAAGCAAACATATAGAGGATCTCAGGAGAGTATTCGAGAGGTGCCATAGATATAAGATGGGGATGAACCCCTCAAAGTGTGCCTTTGGGTTATCGCAGGGAGGTTCTTAGGCTTTTTTGTGAATAGACAAGGGGTGCAAGTAGATGTAGAGAATAAAATATACATTATGATGATGCCACCACCCAAGAGTCAAAGGCATCTTAAGAGCCTTATGGGAAAGTTATCCTACCTGCGGAGGTTTATACTCGCGCTAGCAGAAGTAACTCATCCCTTCGTCCCCCTATTGAAAGACAAAGCCAAGTGGATTTGGGGAGAAGAATAGATGAAAGCGTTCGATAAGATTAAAGAAATTCTATCTTCCCTGTCCACAATGATCCCCCCATAGGCTGGAGCATCGTTGCTTCTCTACCTCACTTCAACGAAGAGATCGATAGGAGCACTCCTAGCACAAGAAAACAAAGGAGTAGAAAATTCGGGCTACTACCTATTAAGGGTAATCTCTAGATCAGAATCTAGATACACCAGCATGGAGAGGCATTGTCTTGCGTTCGTCTTTGTAACTCAGAAGTTGATACATTATCTTCTATCCTTCACAGTCCACATAGTCATTAAGTGTGACCCCATCAAGTAGCTCATCTCACAGACTGTACTCGTGGGACGGACAGTAAGGTAGTTTTTGATCTTGTCAGAATATGATCTAAAATGTATAGTGCCGAAGGCCATTAAAATCCAAGCAGTGGAAGATCAGTTTACTCACTTTCCAAGTGGAATTTTTGAACCACCTAGTGAAGATCTACCCGGGGAGAGCTTTCAAGCATACAAGGTGGAGGAGGTGAAGAAATGGTCTATGGAGTTTAATTATTCCAGTACTCAAGGAACAGGTGGATTCGGCATCATACTCTCAGATGGGAAAGATAAGATCACTCTCTCCTTCAAGTTGTATTTCAAATGATCTAATAATGAAGATGAGTATAAGGCCCTCATTCTAGGGATGTTAGAAGCACTTAGAAGAGGGGTCAGGGTGTTGTGTATACGAGGGGACTCCAACTTAGTAGTGAGGCAGGTCAATGGGGAGTTATCCCTTCAGCATGACAATTTAGAACCCTACAAACACATCATCCAAAGGGTGTTGGGACAATTCTTGGAAGTAGTTATGGATAGGCAGGAGTGAATAATAAACAGGCCCCCCGACGCGCTTGCCACCATAGCGCAAAAGCTAGCTATGGATGAGTCAGAAGCAACCATCATAGTACGATGGAGAACAGTACCCATTAGAGTAACATATTTGTTCCCAAGTAACGAGACAAAATATTGGAGGCATCCAGTGGTGAATCAACTTGGAAGTAGAGAAGGGACGATGAAGATGTTAGAGTTGGCCCACTATCATGCGTTGCAGGGAACCTTCTACTTTAAGAGTCCCGAAGGATTTTTTGGAAGGTGCATCGCTGAACAAGAAGCCAAGGAAAGGTTGATAGAAATTCACCAAAAGCATTGTGGAGATGCTGACATTCCTCTCGATAGAAGGCTGCAGCGAGGTGGGTACTATTGGCCTACCATGATTGTAGAAGCTTCCTGCTTGCAACAAAGTTGCCTAAAGTGCGAAGCCAATTTTGACCAGCCAACGGAGGCCAACTTTATGGATGCCTTCAAAGATTAGAGACAACTATATATAGCATATCTGAAAGATGGTGAGCTACCCGTAGAGGGAGCGGATGAAATTTATCTCAGAAAAAAATAGTCCATTTTTACTTGGTGGAAGGAGAGTTATATAGGAAGGGGTACAATGAGAAGGCACTGAGGAGCAAAGCCAAAGAGGACACGGAGAGGGTGCTGAAAGAAGCTCATGAGCCCTCCCACATGGGGGTTGCCAGACTGTATGAACAGTTGATGACGCTGGGGGTACTATTGGCCAACCATGGAGGCTGACTCCATTGGCTATGTGAAGAAGTTCAAAGCCTATCAAGTGAGTGGAAACAAGGTGCGTGCTCCTTCCATCAGACTACAAAGCCTGGAAGCTGCCTATCCCTTCCATAAATGGGCATTCGACCTAGTTGGAAACATTACCCCAGCCTCTCACGACACGGCTTTTATCATTGTGCTTAAGAAATGTAAACCAAATGGGAAGAAGCCATCCCTTTAAGGAGAGTGACCATCCAATTGGTAACCCAGTTTATAAATGAGTATATCATAAGCAGGTTTGGTATACCCAAGGTAATCTTAACAGATAATAAGAAACAATTCGTATGCAAGGAGATGGCCATTCTCACAGACAAATATAAAATTGCACATAGTAGCTCAACCATTTCCTACCCTAAGGGCAATGGCCAGGCAGAGGCTACAAATAAAACCCTGATAGACATTTTGAAGAAAATGCTAGAGGACATGCTAGGGGCATGGGATGAGAATTTTCCCATGGTGTTATGGGATTATCGTACTTCGAAAAGAAAGCCGAGAGGGTTCACTCCATTCTCCCTAGTATATGAGACCAAATTTATCCTACCAGTGGCGTTGGAGGTACCCTTAGCCAGAGTTGCTCTCAGCAATGGGCTCATGCCTGACCCAATGCATGTGCAGCTGGAGGCATTGGACGAGCATAGAGATAAGCCAAGGGAGAATTTCAAAGTCTTCACCCAGCAACTGTCTAGAGATGATGAGAACTTGGTCAAGCTAAAGGAGTTCCAGGTGGGAAATTTAGTCCTACTAGCCTCCATTCACCATCTCCGCAGCATGTCGGTATTAAAGTTCAAACCCAACTGGGAAGGTGCCTTTGTTGTCAGAGGGGTGGGGAAGTAGGGCTATTGCCAGATCTCATAACTAGAGAGTGATTGCCTCCAGTCCATCAACTGCAAGTGGCTGTAGTGGATTTTAAGGATTGCTCCTAGACCAGAAAAGTTTTTTTGTAAAAATTATAGAGCAATACCACATTATAAATAGTAAACAAAAGTAATGAAATGAAATAGCAACACTTTTGAACATTGTTGATGCTTGCCTTGATTACTCATCTATATATATACACTCTCTACTAGGCTAGAAGAGAGTACACAAAAAATAGGAACTTTGCTCGCTACACTTTGGGGGTAAGTCCATCCTAAGAGAAAGTATACTGAGAAATGCCCTCCCAGACATAAAATACAGTTTCTCCCTTAGTCACCTGACTAGTAGGAGGACAACCTCCAAGTAATAACTGCTTTATTTGACTAAATTAATAGAAAATATAGAAGGGGGTAAAATCCCTCCTCTTTAATATTTTAAAGAACAGTGAAGCTCTTAGAGAGAATATAAAGCAAGGACCCCAAATACTAGGGGCTAGTTAATTCAAATAGTTTTCAATAAAACAAAATTTGAAGGATGTAGACAGGGTTCACCCCCCCCCCCCCCTCCAATCTAGTCCTTATGAACATAAGTAATAGTGTGCAGGAGCACCCCTAAAGACACATGGGGCAAACACCTCACAGTCACAAGAGGTGCATTTTAAAAAGAACAATGTATATATAGACATAAGTTGCTGAGATTAATGCAAGTACCCCGAAGTATATGGGGCATCCATCAGTAGAACAAATGCTCACAGAAATTAGAGAAGGTCATATAAAACAAAGACCGAAAATATAGATGGAGAGTAAGGGAAAAGAAAATTGCAGGAGAAACAAAGTGTCATTTCTTTCATGAATGAATGATCGGTGATGCACACATGGAATTCAAAATAACACAAAATAAGAACAAGACTATCCACTATAAATAACAAAAATAAGTTGTCACGGGTGAGGGCGCCGGCATATGACGGACCAGTTTCCCGTAGGAACTCCTCCTCTAGCCTAGTCAACTTAGCCTCATTATCCTGATCACCAAATTTAAGTATGGCAAGCTTCACCTGAAGTAATGTGATTTGATTTCAGATCCCTGCGGCCTCGGCCTACCGCTGCTCAGTACTAGACTGCCTAGAAGTGTGAAGTCTTACCATCTTCCGAAAAGGAACACTCAAAAAGTGGCGAACTCCCGTATCAAGCCAATCCAAGTGAAAATGATAAAACTGCTGCAAGTCGCAGAGAGCATCCAAGAATAGTAAAATAGAAGAGATAGTCAGCTTAGTAGGGGAGGTAGATAAGAACTCATGAACATGGCTAGCAAGAGATTTTAGGTTAAAAGCTCGGAGACTCTCAATCTGAAGTACTCTCTGAGTAGTGAATATCTTGGAGTGATTCTCTAAGATCATATCCAAAAGATGACGCTCATGGGTCATGAATCGCCTAGGTAGCTCCACACACCATAGCCTACCCAAAATGGTTATAGTAGCCTCTACTTCTCCATCACCGTCGGAATGGAGAGACCCTACCTTAGAGGGGAGGAAAGAAGACTCCCCACCAGAATCAGCATCACCGACCATGGGAGTGGCCTTAGAACTATGATCTCTCTCCAAAACCATCCCACCGCCAGACTCCAAAGTCATTAGAGTAATCTCATTCACCTGGAAATAATGAGACAAAGGTGAAATGAGAGCACTTGCACAGTATATGCAAGAAGAAAAGAGGGGAACAATAAAAAGAGGGGGTATGACAATTTAATACATCCCTCGCAGCCATCCTAATCTCAGACTCCACAGTCATTGGAGTAATCTCATTCATCTGGAAATAATGACACAAAGGTGAAATGAGAAAAAGTTGTACAGTATACGAAAGAAGAAATTAGGGGAACAGTAAAAAGAGGGGGTATGGCAGTTTAATACCTCCCTCGCAGCCATCCCACTCTCAGACTCCACAATCAGCAGAGTAATCTCACTCACTTGGAAACAATGAGACAAAGGTGAAATGAGATCACCTGCACAGTATACGCAAGAAGAAAATAAGGTAATAGTAAAAAGAGGGGGTATTCTAGTTTAATACCTCTCCCGCAGCTACCCCATAGCCAGACTCCACAATCATTGGAGTAATCTCATTCACCTGGAAATAATTAGACAAAGGTGAAATGAGAGACTTTCACAGTATACGTAAAAAGAAAATAGGGGAACAGTAAAAAGAGGGGGCATGATAGTTTAATACCTCCCTCGCAACCATACCTCTCAAACTCCATAATCAGCAGAGTAATCTCAGCCACCTGGAAACAATGAAACAAAGGTGATATGATAACACATGCATGGTATACACAAGACGAAAAGAGGGGTACAGAAAAATAAGAGGGTATGCTAGTTTAATACCTCTCTCACAGCCATCCCACTCTCAGACTCCACAAATATCAGAGCAACATCATCAAACTCCATATTCATCGGGGAAAACATCACTCACCTAGAAATAACACAACAAGGGTGAAAATGAGAGAGCTTGCACAGTTTAAATAAAAAAATAATAGAGATGTAAGAATAGCATAAGGAAAATGGATATCCTTATATGTTTCACCTGAGTAACGCCCTTCATAGTAGTCAAAGGAGGAGGTGCAGGGGCTCCTAAATGGGTCGCCTTAGTGGATGGTGCTCCTAAAGGGGCGATCTCAGCAACCGATACTTCTAAGGAGGTTGCCTCAGTCTCGAGTGCCCTTAAAAGAGATACCTCAAAGATGGTAGTCGCAGTGGATGCTCCTGAAGGGGCCAGTATAGTAACCAGTACTCCTAAAGAGGCTACCTCAGCTATAGGTTCTTCCGAAGGAGTGACCTCAGTGACGGCAGTCGCAGTGGATATGTGAGGCTACAAATGAGAAGGAGGGGTAAGAGTTAGAAAATCGCCTAACTCATAAATGAAAGAACACCTTAATTAAAAAAAAGGGATACTGTCAAAATTACGCAATAAAGATAGCTACCTAAGGGGGTGCGGTAGCAGGGCAAGTTGGCCCGTGCATAGGGGCTGTTGAAGAGACAGTAGCAGGAACCACCGTCGAAATAATACTAAGGGATAGCTGTAAAAGAAGTAAAAGAGGGTTATGATAAGTACAGGATGGTAAGAAAAGAAATGTCTAACTAAGAAAACATTAAAATACTTGAGCCCCATCAAAAGAGGAGGAGCGAAAAAGGATGGTCGGTGCTGTAGAGGTTGTGCTGATAGCCTGCAAATGTTAAAACATGTTATTTGTCACATGTCCAATAAAAAGGAGATTCCATGCTCGAATGGAAATGCCTAACCTGAAGTGTGGACTCAATAGTTGAAGCCATGATAAATATCGGGCCATGAGAGATTTCTTGCACCAAAGGTTTATCGTCCATAGATATACGAACTCGAGGAATAGAAATCCTCCCCAAAGAGGATAACCCTAGGATGGTAACATCAGGTAAGGGAAGAGTCCCTCACTGAGAAGAAAATCTAAAAGCTGTCAGACCCTAAGAAAATTCAAAAGGCCAAAAAGTATAAAGTTCCCATTTTTGAAAGAAAATAAACTTTCAAAAATACGCACCTTAGATGAGGAGGCGCCCATGGGCTCAGTTGTAGAAATGCCCACGGACGAAGTAAGAGAAGACTAAGTGACGGCGCAATAAGACACATCCCTCTACACATCATAAATGAGTAAAGAAAAAGAAGAAAGAAAGAGGAAAAGAGCACAATGAAAATTGATAATATTATAGGACATACCTGAGCAAAAATGCAAAGTTACAGAGGTGGTCCTAGCGCTAGTATGACGCACAAATGAAAGCTGCAAGGAAATACATACGCAACCAAAATGTAATTGTTGGATTTATAAATTACATTCAATGATAAAAGAAATAAGGGGGTAGCAAACAACTTTGAAGAGGCCTCGGGGAGAAATGAGCATAGAGTTCCTCTCCCGCTGAAAAGGCATCAGTTGTAGTGGGGGAAGTGGAGAATTACTTGCCTTCGTGTAAGTGACCTAAAAGATATGGCATAATACTTGAATTAGTAAATAAAATAATGAGGGCAAAGAAAGAAAATCATATGTATAAAATTTCCAATAAAATAAACACTTACAGCAACAGGCGCATAGTCTGGCCATAAGGAAGAGGTTAGGTGGTGGAGCTAACTCCCTCAGGATAATGGGATGCCTCATCATCGCTGGAAGACTCTCTCGAGATTGATAACAAAGCATAAGTGTCAGTAGTTCATTTGCTATGAAGATCCAAGATTCCCACATCACCCGAAGGGGTGTTTCCATAGTCAACTAGTTCATCTTCCAATGAGGGGGAGGGGCGAATATAGTACCTTCTGCAATGGGAATAGATATGACCCGTGCCTCCCTAGAAAAAATGCCCAATGCTCTGTAAACTTTCTCTTTCACAGCCTTCTAGTTTTCCTCCAACCCACGATCATTAGTATCGAACCCCTGGTCCATCGCTGAGGAAGCATCGACATCAACACTACTCCCATTCTTCTTCTTCGCGGCCCGAGTCCTCACAGGAGAAGCAGCGGTAGCAGGAAAGAAATTAGACACATCCTCTCCTGGGTGCTTCCTCTTACCTGTGGTAGGAGTGTTGACTTTCTCTCTGCTCTTAGATCGGCCTTTAGACTTCGCAGGGGGAAGCTTAGACAATGGGAGCAGAAGGGATTCGTCAAAAGGGGGTTTCACTAAAATGGGGGTGGTCCACTCCAAAGCTGTCCCATAAGTGGTGCTAAGAAACCAAGAATTCTTCTCCATCCATTTAACCAAAAATTTAACTTTAACATATTTGACCAGGTTAGACTCATGAGGGGGACCGATTACACAATCTTGGATAAGGTGAATCAATCGTTGCCAGAACAGGAACCAAGATGAAGTAAATTCGGGATGATAATTACGAGGAGGTACATAGAGTCCCCCTAGGCCACTAACTCTATGGAACAGTCCCTGGAGAGTGAAGTTGGTACATGCCTCTAAAAATGCCTCAGAATGATCACTACAGGAAGGAAAAGGAGGGGTGTGAACGCCCTGATCACAGCCAAACTGCCGCCTTCCTCTCTTATAATGATAGAACTCAGCACATGGGCCTAACTCCATCCAAGAAGGAGGGAGGCCTGGTAACAGCATCATCACCACATTAATATGAGGGCAGGTAGAAATAAATCCAACGTCCGAAGGACCATAAAAAGTTACATCATGGCCAGGAAAAGAAAGACAGTTGAAGATGCCGTCGAGGCTCTTACTATAAGGCCAAAATTAAAACTCCTCAATATCATCAATTAATTCTCCCAAGGGCTTCTTGGGAATTTTTCTGTGCCATCGAAAAAGTCGAGCAGCGTTGATATTGCAAGCCTAAGCCTCCGAAGTAAGGTGGGGGAAATGCTCAAATAAAAAGGCCATTAAAAGAGCGGCGTTTGCAAAATTGGCAGCATCATATCAATGGCCTATCCATATCTATATGTGCCCAGTCTATA
The DNA here is from genome assembly GCA_949130495.1 of Sambucus nigra. Lineage (NCBI taxonomy): Eukaryota > Viridiplantae > Streptophyta > Magnoliopsida > Dipsacales > Adoxaceae > Sambucus > Sambucus nigra. The sequence continues at coordinate 96,300,767 of OX422207.1, read as the reverse complement.
CAGGTGTAAAAGGAACTAAGAGTCAAGGCGGCTACAGGAACAGACCTACTGCGAGATAATCGTACAGCCAATTTAAAGAGAAGCTCGCGAGGGGAATCTTTAAGCTTATCGAGTAGCAGGAATTGAGTCACAAATGTAACTAGGAAAGCGGCCAAGTGTGAAGGAGAGTGTATCTTGGGGTCATCCTGGGTCCTGGGGACTGCATCAGAAGTCGCCCCTTTCTGCATCTGTTTAAAATCTCTGAACTAATATCTTTGCAATTTAGCAAATGAGTGGTTTTTATGATCAGTTACATTTACAGCTACATACTTTGAGCACTCTTCGAGAGATGATTGAAGCTCCCCTACCATCTCCCGCTCTAAAGGATCCTCATAGTCATCAAAAAAGACATGTTGCCCAAAGAAAGGAAGGGCGTACAACTCACATACATCCTCTAGGGTGATGGGGAATTTTCCCCAGCCCGTGACAAATGTGTGAGACTCCATACTCAACCAATATAGTAGAAAATTAAGCGAAAAGTTATGCTTAGACACTGTACAAGACTTCAGGATACTAATGTCGGTAAAAAGACCCAATTCCCAAAGAACAACCACATAATCAAGAATGCTCAGCCCATTCCTCTATGGCACCCCTCGTAGCTTTAACATCAACATTAGAGTAAGGAAAATCACCGCGGTCAACCCAAACTCATTGAATAGAGTCTGAAAAGATAGTAGGAGACTCAGTATACTCACTCAACCCCACAAGAGGGCTCTTCAGAATAGTGTTGGCAATTTTTTCCTCAAATTGAATAAGAGAGCCATAAAATTATCGGTCGGAACAAAAAAAGGAGCACGACGATAGATACCAAAATCTCACCCTTGGCAAATGCGCATATAGTTTTGCCATGACTGAGAAGAAGATAGTGTATATGAGGAAGTACCAAGAGCCATTGGCTCAAGAAAAGAACTCATAGTGGTAGAAACTCCAAGTGAGGAACTCTTAGCTGCAGCAGACCCTCTAGAAACATCAACTCGCGAGGAACCTATGGATGAGAAACCCCGGGTGTTCCTCATCGCTAAAAAAGAAGTGGCAGCAGCAACGCCCGTAGAGATGTAAAATTGCTAGGAACCTTGGGTATCCCTTGTCAATAAAAAAGAAGTCATTGTAGCAGCCCCAAGTGGAAAATCTGTGTGCAAGGAACTCCCAAACATAACTCCACCAGACGAGGAACCCATGATGAGGCAGGGGATTGAGACACCCTCAGATGAGAAGTCGACGCGTGAAGAACCCATTGACCGAGAAGTGGCACTTGACGAGGAACCCACGGTGATAAAGAGGTTTGAACTAACTATAGGAAATGTCATATGTGTGGAACCCATTTCCATATGGTTCACAAATGACAAACCCGTGGTCTCCGCTAATGGACTAATAGGCAAGGAGCCCCTAAGTATTGAGGGGGTACATAAAAAAACCCAATGGATTATCAGTAGTAGTCGAGGAACCCTCGGACGGAAAATCAACCCGCGAGGAACCCTCTGATAGAAACTGAATCTGTGAGGAACTCTAAGTGGCATCGCTCATCTGCGAGGAACCACTGGCCAGCAGCAGACTCCCTATAGTGCCAACAGTTGGTGAGATACTCTCGGATCCAAGGTCAACCCCTACGAGCATTGGAAGATGTCGAGCCACCCTTCGAGGTGAACTAGACGTGGGAGGATCCCCCGGAAGAATTAATCATCGGCGAGAAACCCTCCTTACCATAGCAGGTAGCCAGCACCTCATTGGCAGATGTCGAGACACCCATAGAAAAAAATCAATATGCTAGGAACTCGTAGGTATAGAACTATCACGCAAGAAGCTCTCTCTAATAGGAAATTCCACAACTGTAATTTGTGGAGTTATCGACGAGGAACCCATAATATAAAATGGGTCTCGCGAGGATCTATCAGCTAACCCACAGTAAGAAGTCAAATCAAAAGTTGTCTCTAGTGGCACTGTAGACGAGGAACCGGGATGTCGAGACACCTCCATCCAAAACATCTTGGAAACCAGAAAACCCAACAGACGAGGAAAATAGTTGCGATGAGGAACCCCTGTCGAGATCACCACACAAGGTGATAGGCGATGTCGCACTCATAATAACACCGGATCGAGCAGTAGGGTGGGAGTAACTCTTATCGATAATGTACTGAGAGGATGCACTGAGATGGATAGTGGGTATCATAGAGGTGGGTGCGAAAATCTCAGCACTAATAAGTGTTTCATGGTTATCATTCGACGTAATGAGGAAATCGTTTGGGGCGGTAGACATGGTGATAGTTCTTTGGGGAAAAATTCCAATAGAAGATGGTATGGAACCAAAAACAATGGGAACAATGGTGGTGTTCACATTTGAAGAGGTATTTTATGGGTTAGAATCCATTAATGGAGTGTTTGAGAAAAATCTAGAGAAAAAAAATTGGGGGGCTATGGTGTTTAAGTTTTTTTTTCTCTCACTAAAGACTCTCAATGAGGGTTTTGAAGAAGATTAAAGGTTTTAAGAAATGGGCCTTATATTTTTTTTTACATCAAAGTGGGAAAATGTGCAGGAAGGCAAAAAGGTTATGACAATTATTTCCCAAATGATGAGAAGACATTTACCACACTGACGCATGGAGTCTCCAAAATCAAAGAACCTCAGATGAAAGGACAGTGCATCTAATGACCCTAGGGTCCTTAAAAAAATTGAAACTAAAAATCAAGTTTATGGCGTAGAAAGCCTTTTAGTCTACCCAACACAAAAAACTTTGCCCGAGGGGCTACTTTAGAAGGGTGTCTTACCCAATATACTTTTTTTAGGTATTGAGAGGGAATCTCACCAAGGTGGCAGAAAAATCCCATATTGAGAGGGACCCCACTTAGGGTCCCTGCAGAAACTCAAGTTGAGAGGGAACTCCACCTAGGTGGAATCATAAGCCCATGTTAAGAGGTACCCCCCCCCCCCCCACCCACAAGGGTCCCTGTAGAAACTCAATTTGAGATGGAACCCCACCTACGTGGTAGCAGAAGCCCATGTTAAGAAGGACCCCCCCTAAGGGTCCCTGCAGAAACTCAAGTTGAGAGGGAACCTCACCTAGGTAGCAGCAGAAGCCCACATTGAGAGAGACTCCCCCAGGGTCCCTGCACAAAACTCAAGTTGAGAAGGATCCTCATCTAGGTGGTTGCAGAAGCCCATGTTGAAAGGGACTTCCCCCAGGGTCCCTTCAAAAATGATATTCAAGAAGGAAACCCCCAAGGGTTCCTCAATAGCAAAAATGACATTTTCGAGAAGGAGCCCCCTACTAAGGATCCCTCAACAGCAAAAATGATATTTGAGAAGGACACCCCCCCTAGGGTTACTCAACAGTAAAAATGACATTTAAGAAGGAAATCAACCTATGGTTCCTCAATAGCAGAAATTCATATCGGAGGAGGGACCCTCGAGGTCCTCCCCCCTCAGCTCCCAGAAAACCAAGTTAGGATGAAGAGGTGGCCTAGTTGATCATTCTTTAAAAGAACAGAAGTACTGATACTTATTTTCTTGTACAGGTTGCCTAGTTGATCAAACAGTGCTAAAGTAGGCTACTTAGGATATCTTGGGAGTTTCGGCTTGGCGGCTGAGGGATAAGATATGTTGAGCAAGCTCAACCACTTAGCATTATAGTATTGAGAGAATACTAGTAGGAAGACCCATTAGTCACTCAATACTACACACACCTCTCACTTGGTCACAAGTAAAGTGAGCAGCCAAAGAGTTGGTTACAAATAAGGAATAAACTCTTTACAAAAAATGACTTTCCCACAATAGGGTATCCTCAAGGTCCCTCTTAAGAAAAACAAGGATTTTAGAGGAGAGGGGTCCTTAAGGCCGCCTCTCTCAATATTTGCAAAAGTTTGCACCACAAGTTACTGTTTCAAAGGATATTTACCAAATCATATATTTTGTCTTCATTGGGAGACATATTTTCTTTTTTACTTTGGTTGGCACTAGGTGGCACCTGAAGGAGGGGACAAGTAGAGCTTCCTGTAGGTAGGGACCAAGGGTACATTTCAGACATTATCACACACCAACCCTCTCAATTTTGGCACCCAAAAGTGCCGACTCAACCCTAATGCCCAAGTATAAATAGACCTCTGGGCAATGTCAAATAAGCATAGAATTGAAATTACACTGTTACTCTATTAAAATACACCAGACCGACCTAGTATTCTCTCCCTGCTCATTCTCTTAGTGCTAAGTGCCTTGTTCATTGACTCCTCAATTGAAAGCCATTATTCTCAGCTGTTTCCCTTGAGGAAATTACTATTTTTACTGTGAAAGTTCATCTTCTTGTAGGGAGTGAGTTGAAGCTTGAGCTCCATTATTACTAGAAGGAGAAGGTGTCTTAAAAAGTTGCACTAAAAGACTTTGAAGACCTTGCAAGCACTGTCCATTGCAGTCAGCCATGCCTCACCCTTTCTAGTTGTTCATATACCCCAGTCTCATTACCCTCTTACAAGGTCAATTATAAGGACCATAAGTATGAGTGTCCAATTCTGAGCGTCGAGTTCAATTTTGAGAACCTTAAATGGGGGCAACCAATTCTAAGCGTAAAGGTAATTTCAGTGGACCTTAATTAGTCGCAGCAAATTCTAAGGAACGAATTAAATTCTAAGGACCTTAAGTAGGAGCGACCAATTCTGAGAGTGGAGGACAATTTTGAGGACCTTAAGTTGGAGGAACCAATCCTCAATTCTGAGGACTTTAAGTTGAGGTTGACAAATTTTGAGGATCGAGTTAATTCTGATGACCTTAAGTAAGAACGATCAACTCTGAGGTTCAAGGACAATTCTGAGGACCTCAAGTTGGAGAAACAAATTTTGTGGGTCGAGGTCAATTATGAGGACCTTAAGTTGGGGAGACTAATTTAGAGGTTTGAGGTTAATTCGGAGGGCCTTTAGTAGGAAAGACCAATTATGAAGGTTGAGGTCAGTTATGAGGACCTTAAGTTAGATCGACCAATGGTAAATGTCTAAGTTAATTCTGAAAACATTAATTTGGACACACCAATTCTGAGGGTCGACGTCAATTATGAGGTCCTTAAATGAGGGCAACCATTTCTAAGGGTAAGGGTAAATTCAGAGGGCCTTTAGTAGGAGCGACCAATTCGGAGTATCGAGGTCAATTCTGAGGACCTTAAGATTGGGTAGGCCATTTCTGAGGGTTGAGGTCAATTCTGGGGACATTATGTGGGAGCGACCAATTCTGAGGACCTTAAGTTGGATAGACCAATTCTCAGGGTCGAGGTAAACTCTGAGGACCTTTAGTGGCGGTGACCAATTCTGAGATTTGAGGTCAATTCTGAGGACTTTAAGTAGGAGTGACCAATTCTGAGGGTCGAGGTCAATTTTGAGGACCTTAAGTTGAGAGCGACCAAGTCTAATGGTCTTGGTTAATTCAGGCGATCTTAAGTGGGAGGTAAAAATTCTGAGCATCAATGTCATTTCTAAGGACCATTAGTTGGAGCGAAAAATTCTAAGGGTCGAGGTTAATTCTGAGGATAAGTGGGAGTGACCAATTATTAGGGTCGAGGTCAATACTGAGACCCTTAAGTGGGAGAGATCGATTCTGAGGGTTGAGGTTGATTCTGAGGACCTTAAAGGGGATGACCAATTCTGAGGGTTCATGCCAATTCTGAGGACCTTAAGTGGGAGCGACCAATTCTGAGGGTCGAGGTCAATTCTGAAGACCTCAAGAGGGAGCAACCAATTCTTAGTGTCAAGGTCAATTTTGAGTATCTTAAGTTAGAGCGACTAATTCTGAGGGTCGGGGTTAATTTTGAGTACCTTAAGCGATAGAGGCCAATTCTAAGGGTCGAGGTCAATTCTTTGGACATTAAGTTTGAGTGACAAACTCTGAGGGTTGAGGTTAATTCTGTGGATCTTAAATGGGGGCAACCAATTTTGAGGATTGAGGTCTAGTAGGGGGACCTTAATAGGGGCAAGCAATTCGTAGGGTCAAGGGAATTTCTGAGGACCTTAAGTTGGAATGAACAATTCTGAGGGTCGAGGCCATTTTTAAGGACCTTAAGTGGAAGAGACCAATTCTGAGGGTCGAGCTCAATTACGATGACCTTAAATGGAAGCGTCCAATTTGAGATTCGAGGTCAATTCTGAGAACCTTAAGTTAGGGTGGTCAATTTTGAGGGTCGTGGTTAATTCAGAGGACTTTAAATGGGGGAGACCAATTCTGAGGGACGAGTCCAATTCTAAGGAACTTAAGCAAGAGCGAACAATTCTGTGGGTCGAACTTAATTCTGAGGACCTTAAGTGGGAGCGACAAATTTTGAGGGTCGAGGTCAATTCTGATGACCTTTAGTGGGAGCGACCAATTTTAAGGTAGGTCCAGGTCAATTCTAAGGACCTTAAGTTGGAGCGACCAATTCAGAGGGTCGAGCTCATTTCTGAGGACCTTAAGTAGGAGCGACCAATTCTGAAGGTCTAGGTTAATTCTGAGGACCTAAAATGAGGGCGACCAATTCTGAGGGTCGAGTCCAATTTTAAGGACCTTAAGTCGACGCGACCAATTATGAGGTTCGAGGTCAATTCTGAGGACCTCAAGTAGGAGCGACCAATTCTGAGGGTCGAGGAAAATTCTGAGGATCTTGAACGAAAGTGACCAATTTGAATAGTCCGGGTCAATTCTGAGGACCATAAGTTGGAGCGATCAATTCTGAGAGTCGAGGTTAATTTTTAGGACCTTAAGCGGGAGCGACCAGTTATAAGGGTTGAGTTTAATTCTAAGGACATTAAGCTAAAGCAACCAATTTTGAGGGTCGAGGTCAATTCTACGAACCATAAGTAGGAGCGACTAATTCTGAGGGTCGAGGCCAATTCTGAGGACCAAAAATGGGGGAAACCAATTCCAAGGGTCGAGTTCAATTCTAAGGACCTTAAGTTGGAGCAACCAATTCTAAGGATCGAGTTAAATTCTATGGAACTAAAGTAGGAGCGACCAATTATGAGGGTGGAGGGAAAGTTTGAGGACCTTAAGTTGGATGGACCAATTATGAGGGTCGATGTCAATTTTGAGGGCCTTAAGTTGGTGATCAGAAATTCTGAGGGTCGACATTAATTCTTTGGACCTTAAGTATGAGTGAGCAATTCTTAGGGACGAGGTTAATTCTGAGGACCTTATGTAAGAGGAACCAATTCTGAGGATCGAGGTCAATTATGAGGACCTTAAATGAGGGTAACCAATTCTGAGGGTCGAGGTAAATTATGAGGACCTTGTGTAGGAGAGACAAATTCTTAGGTTCGAGGATAAGTCTGAGGACCTTAAGTTGGAGCAACAAATTCTGAGGGTCGAGATCAATTCTGATGACCTTAAGTTGGAGAGACTAATTCAAAGTGTTGAGGTTAATTCGAAGGACCTTCAGCAAGAGCGACCAATTCTAGGGGACGAGGTTAGTTATGAGGACAATAAGTTAGATCGACCAATGGTAAATGTCTAAGTCAGTAGTGAAAACCTTAAGTTGGACACACCAATTTTGAGGGTCGACGTCAATTATAAGGTCCTTAAATGGGGGCAACCATTTCTGAGGGGGACGTCAATTCTGAGGACCTTTAATAGGAGTGACCAATTCTGAGGATCGAGGTCAATTCTGAGGACCTTAAGTTTGGGTCGACCATTTCTGAAGTTCGAGGTCAATTCTGGGGACCTTATGTGGGAGCGACCAGTTTCGATGATCAAGGTCATTTTTTAGGACCTTAAATTAGAGCGATAAATTCTTAGGGTCGAGGTCAATTTTGAGAACCTTAAGTTGGAGTGACCAATTATCAGGGTCAAGGTCAATTCTGAGGACCCTTAGTGGCGACGACCAATTCTGAGGGTTGAGGTCAATTCTAAGCACCTTAAGTAGAAGTGACAAATTCGGAGGGTCGAGGTCAATTTTGAGGACCTTAAGTTAAGGGCGACCAATTCTAAGGTTCGAGGTTAATTCAGGTGATCTTAAGTGGCAAAGACAAATTCTGAGCATCAACATCATTTATAAGGACCTTAAGTTGGAGAGAAAAATTCTAAGGGTTGAGGTCAATACTAAGGACAAGTGGGAGCGACCAATTATCAGGGTCGAGGATAATACTGAGACCCTTATGTGGGAGCAATCGATTCTGAGGGTTTAGGTCGATTCTAAGGACCTTAAAGAGGGCGACCAATTCTGAGGGTTGAGGCTAATTATGAGGCCCTTAAGTGGGAGCGGTCAATTCTGAGGGTCGAGGTTAATTCTGAAGACCTCAAGAGGGAGCGGTCAATTCGTAGTGTGAAGGTTAATTCTGAGGACCTTAATTTGGAGCTACTAATTCGGAGGGTCGGGGTTAGTTTTGAGTACCTTAAGTGGTAGCGACCAATTCTAAGGGTCGAGATCAATTCTTTGGACATTAAGTTGGAACGACAATTTCTGAGGGCCGAGGTCAATTCTGGGGACCTTAAATGGGGGCGACCAATTTTGAGGATGGAGGTCTATTAGAGCGGCCTTAAGTGGGGGCAACCAATTCAGAGGGTTAAGGGAATTTTTGCGAACCTAAAGTTGGAGCGACCAATTCTAAGGGTCGAGGCCATTTTGGAGGACCTTAAGTTGGAGCGACCAATTCTCAGGGTCGAGGTAAACTCTGAGGACCTTTAGTGGCGGTGACCAATTTTGAGGGTTGAGGTCAATTCTGAGGACTTTAAGTAGGAGTGACCAATTCTAAGGGTCGAGTTAAATTTTGAGAACCTTACATTGAGGGCGACCGATTCTAAGGGTCTAGGTTAATTCAGGCGATCTTAAGTGGGAGCGGAAAATTCTGAGCGTCAACGTCATTTCTAAGGACCTTTAGTTGGAGATAAAAATTCTAAGGGTCGAGGTTAATTATGAGGATAAGAGGGAGAGACCAATTGTCAGGGTCGAGGTCAATACTGAAACCCTTAAGTGGGAGCGACCGATTTTGAGGGTCGAGGTCGATTCTGAGGACCTTAAAGGGGATGACCAATTCTGAGGGTTCAGGCTAATTTTGAGGACCTTAAGTGGGAGCGACCAATTCTGAAGGTCGAGGTTAATTCTGAAGACCTCAAGAAGGAGCCACCAATTCTTAGTGTCAAGGTCAATTTTGAGTACCTTAAGTTGGAGCTACTAATTCTGAGGGTCGGGTTAATTTTGAGTACCTTAAGCGGTAGAGGCCAATTCTAAAGGTCGAGGTTAATTCTTTGGACATTCTGTTTGAGCGACAAACTCTGAGGGTCGAGGTTAATTTTGAGGACCTTAAATGGGGGCGACCAATTTTGAGGATTGAGGACTTGTAGGGGAACCTTAAGTGGGGGAAACCAATTCGGAGGGTTAAGGGCATTTCTGAGGACCTTAAGTTGGAGCGAACGATTCTGAGGATCGAGGCCATTTTTAAGGACCTTAAGTGGGAGCGACCAATTCTGAGGGTCGAGATCAATTACGAGGACCTTAAATGGAAGCGACCAATTTGAGAGTCGAGGTCAATTCTGAGAACCTTAAGTTGGGGTGGTCAATTTTGAGGGTCGTGGTTAATTCAGAGGACTTTAAATGGGGGCGACCAATTCTGAGGGACAAGACCAATTCTAAGGAACTTAAGCGGGAGCGAACAATTCTAAGGGTCGAACTTAATTCTGAGGACCTTAAGTGGGAGCGACAAATTTTTAGGGTCAAGGTCAATTCTGATGACCTTTAGTGGGAGCGACCAATTCTAAGGATCTTAGGTTGTAGCGACCAATTCTGAGGGTCTAGGTCAATTTGGAGGACCTAAAATGAGGGCAGCCGATTCTGAGGGTTGAGTCAAATTCTAAGGATCTTAAGTCGGCGCGACTAATCCTGAGGTTAGAGGTCAATTTTGAGGACCTCAAGTAGGAGCGACCAATTCTGAGGGTCGAGGAAAATTCTGAGGATCTTAAACGAAAGTGACCAATTCAAAGGGTCGGCGTTAATTCTGAGGACCATAAGTTTGAGCGATCAATTCTGAGAGTCGAGGTAAATTTTGAGGACCTTAGGCGGGACCGACTAGTTCTAAGGGTTGAGTTTAATTCTGAGGAAATTAAGTTAAAGCAACCAATTCTGAGGTCGATGTCAATTCTAAGAACCATAAGTAGGAGCGACTAATTTTGAGGGTCGATGCCAATTCTGAGGACCTAAAATGGGGGAAACCAATTCCAAGGATCGAGGTCAAATCTGAGGACCTTAAGTAGGAGCAACCAATTCTAAGGATCGAATTAAATTCTAAGGACCTATAGTAGGAGCAACTAACTCTGAGGGTGGAGGACAATTTTAAGGACCTTAAGTTGGAGGGATAAATTCTAAGGGTCGATGTCAATTTTGAGGGCCTTAAGTTGGTGATCACAAATTCTGAGGATTGACGTTAATTCTGAGGACCTTAAGTAAGAGTGAGCAATTCTTAGGGACTAGGTTAATTCTGAGGACCTTAAATAGGAGGAACCAATTATGAGGATCGAGGTCAATTCTGAGGACCTTAAATGGGGTGACCAATTCTGAAGGTCGAGGTCAATTCTGAGAACCTTGTGTAGGAGCGACAAATTCTTAGGTTCGAGGATAATTCTGAGGACCTTATGTTGGAGAAACAATTTCTGAGGGTCGAGGACAATTCTGAGGATCTTAGTTGGAGAGACTAATTCAAAGGGTTGAGGTCAATTTAGAGGACCTTAAGCTGGATCGATCAATTCTGAGGGTCGAGATTAGTTATGAGGACATTAAGTTGGATTGATCAATTAAAAATGCCGAAGTCAATTCTAAAAACCTTAAGTTAGACACACCAATTCTGAGGGTCGAAGTCAATTATGAGGTCCTTGAATGGGGGTGACCATTTTCGAGGGTCCAGGTCAATTCCGAGGACCTTAAATTGGAGGGAGAAATTCTGAGTGTCCATGTCAATTCTGAGGACATTAAGTTGGGTATGACCAATTTTAAGGGTTGAGATCAATTCTTAGGACCTTAAGTGGGAGGGATAAATTTTGAGTGTCGAAATCAATTATGAGGACCTTAAATGCGAGCAACCAATTATAAGGGTCGAAGTCAATTCTGAGGACCTTAAATGAGGGTAACCAATTCGATAATCGAGGTCAATTTTGAGTACCCTAAAGTAGTAGGGAAAAATTCTGAGGTTTAAGGTAAATTCATAGGACCTTTAGTTGGTGCGACCAATTCTTAGGGTCAATGCCGATTCTGAGGACCTTAAGTTAGAGCGACCAATTCCGTGGTCGGAGGACAATTTTGAGGACCTTAAGTAGGAGCGTGCAATTCTGAGGATTGAGGTAATTTATCAGGACCTTAAGTTAGAACGGACATTTCTGAGGGTCGGGTTCAATTCTGAGTAACTTAAATTGAATCGACCAATTCTGAGGGTCGAGGTCAATTATGTGGACCTTAAAAGGGGGCAACCAATTCTAAGGATCGAGGCCTATTATGAGGACCTTAAGTAGGAGCGAACAATTTTGAGGGTCGAGATCAATTTTGAGGGCCTTAAGTTGGGGGCGACAATTATTGAGGGTCGATGTCAATTCTGTGGACCTTAAGCGGGAGCCACCAATTCTGAGGGTCAACGTCATTTCAGAGGAAATTAAGTTGGAGACACAAATTTTGAGGGTCGATGAATCTACCGAGGACCGTAACTGGGGGTGACCAATTCTGAGCGTCGGATTCAATTCAGAGGACCATAAGTGGGAGCCACCAATTATGAGGATCGAGGTCAATTCTGAGGACCTTAAGTTAGGAGCGAACAATTCTTAGAGTCGAGGTCATTTTTGGGGACCATAAATGGGAGCGACTAATTCAGGGGGTCAATATCATTTCTAAGTACCTTAAGTTGTAGCGATAAATTTTTAAAGTCGAGATCAATGCTTAAGATCTTAGGTGGGAGCGAATAATTTTGAGGATCGAGGTCAATTCTGAGGACCTTAAGTGGGAGCGATCGATTCTGAGGGTTGAGGTCAATTATGAGGACCTTACAAAGGAGGCCAATTATGAGGAACTTAAGTGGAAGCGACCGACTCTAATGGACGAGGTCAATTTTGTAAGGACATAAATTTCCAATTGAGTCCCTATATTGTTTTGACTTAATTTCATGAACAAAACTGTGTTTGTAGTATGTCATAGGGAGATTTTATTTTATCACGATCCCACTTGGTCTATTACGTATTGAAGAAATTGAAGACGTTGTGGCAAAGCTTAAAAGAATTAATCATGCCGAAGTTTAACTGGTGCAAGTTTATTCGTCTTCAAGTTAATTGCTTTCTGAGATCACACAGGTATGAATGCATATAATTAATGGAGCTCGGAATAATTTTTATAAAAGGAAAAGGATGAATTTTTATAAGGAAAATGTTTTTAAATGTTTTTAAAGAGTGTTTTAAATGTTTACCCTACGGTTTATTCTTATAAGCTCAAAAAAGAGTTTGACTTAAATGGATCTCTTTTGGAAGAAACGTTTTAAAGAAAAATTCAAGCTGACATACGCATCGTTCTAACACATCTCTGCTCGTTCGAGCGAGATAGCCATTTCGCGCGAACGACTGGTCCATCTGGTTCGAGCGACACATTTTTCGAGGCGGTGAATTTTTCCTATTTAAAGTGTGGTTTCGTCATAATTAACGAGCAGTGCAATCTTGAAAACAGTTTTCAATCCAGTATGAGTTTTGCACATGTTTTTCTAAGGTTTCAAAGCTTAAACACTTACTTAGAGTTTGCAAAGATCCGAGTTATCATTATTATATGTGTATGTGATCTTTCTACACCAAGAAGGTTTGTTTAATACTTGAACATCTAGGTTTTACGGTGAAGAAAAGAAAAGGACTTCTTATTCGAGATCGTAGAAGTATCAGACCCATTCGGTGGACACCGAGACATACGTGGACGCGTGTGTTGTGGACAGGTATCGTGGAAGGACTTTCTGCGTGGGCACTATGAGAGGAGTGGTTGAAGATCATAAGAGCATCAAGACCCGTGGAGATCTAGTCGTTGAGTGAGTCTTTTGTCTGTTCATTTTAATTCCACATTCATAGTGATTGTCTAGCTTGGGCAGTCCGAGGTTTTTTCCTGTCTTGGGTTTTTCCTCGTACATCCTACGTTTTGAGTATTCTTTATTTTATTTTACTTTCTTTAATCACTAGATGCATGTTTAGGATTAATCAAGATAAAATTGGTTTGAAGTAAAAATTGGTTTTTCACAACTTGGTTTGGTGCTAATTAAAAGTTGGATAATTTTTTGTGAAAATTGGTTTGATTTGAAACACATTCGTGTAGGACCACTCTTTCTTATTGGTATAAGAGAGGGTTACGCTATTTTATCGCGTGATCCTGATTTTTTCAAGGATTTATTTTTTATGATACGATTTGACTTCTCACGTCGTCAAATTGGTATCAGAGCTAGAAAATATAATTTATTTGTTTTGTGATCCCGTTTGTTTTCAAAGACGAATTTTGGAAATAACGAACTTTTTCAAACTCCTATTTTTTATGGAACTAATTACACTTATTGGAAGATGAGAATGAAAAGTGTATTAAAATTTATTGATAAGCATGTGTGGATAACAGTTGAGAAAGGTTGGACACCCCCTGTCACTATTTTAGGTGAGGTCACAAATTTAAAGCCTGTCGAGTCATGGACCAAAACTGAATATAGACTTTCAAAATATAACTCTAAGGGTTTTCACATTATTTCTTCACATGTCACACTAGAAGAATATAATAGAATTGCGACTTGTGAAACATCAAAAGAAGCTTGGGATATTTTGGCACTCACTCACGAGGGCACTAGCACGGTTAGGGCGTCGAAACTTCAAAATCTTACTACACAGTTTGAGACCATTAGGATGTTCGAGAGTGATACTTTCGATGAGTTTTATGCTAGGTTGTCCAATATTGTCAACTCGTCATTTAACCTAGGTGAGAAAATTCCGACAACCGTGTCATTAAGAAAATTCTTAGGTCGTTGCCTATTAAGTTTGATGGAAAAGTGACTATTTTAAACTCCTTGGGTAAGTTATAGTCGACGTAACTAGAAGAGATTGTAGGTGACTTACAAATCTATGAAATCGACATGATTACCTCCAAGCAAGTGTCTAAGAAAGAAACGGTTATTGCTTTGAAAACCAGGAAGGAGGAAATTAAAGTTTCGGATTCCGATTCCGATTTCGATTTTGAGGATGTTGCTTTGTTGGCAAAGAAATTTAAAAAATTTATTAAATTTTAAAAGAAATCGAAAGATGCCAAGAAGTTTGAAAAATTCAAGAACATAAAAGTTGATCCCACCTCTAAGGATAAGTTTCAGAATCCTAAGAGAGATAAGTCGGATAAGTGTTTTGGGTGTGAGGGGTACGGTCACAAAGTTAAGGAGTGTCCCAATAGACTTTAGAAAGAGGGAAATCAACCCATTGTATATAGTGCCACCTTAAGTGATAGTGATCCGAAAGAGGGAGTGAGTTCCCCCATTGATCTTAACTTTGTTACGTCTATGGCAAGTCATGTGAGCAACGATGATTCTCATGTGAATGACACTTTCGAGGAGGTTTTGAGTGAATTCCATGTTAGTGAGTGAGAAGAGAGTGAAGAGGAGGAAGTAGATGTGAAAGAATTGCAAATTGAATTTAATTAGTTGTATGCCAAGACGATTAAGAAAAAAAAGGCAAATGCAAAATTGCATGCTAAGTTGAATGAGCGTGCTATAGAAAATCATGATAGTTTGATTGAGGATCTTAGGGAATGAGAGAAGACACTTAGGGAGAAATTAGAGTATATCGAGGGTGAGAGAGATAATCTCCGCGATTTGACGGAGTCTTTAAAAAAGGATATTTTAGAGTTTGGGGAGTCTAGGCGTTTGCTCGAGTCTAGGATTCATGAGTTGGAGGAGAGATTGAAAGACTCGTCTATAGTTAAGTTTGATTTGGAGGCTAGGTCGGAGAAGTTAGATAAGATCTTAGGCACCGTCGAAATTAAGGGAGATAGGTGAGGTATAGGTTTTGATGAGAGAGTTGTTCCCGTTCCCCCTGCATGTGTGAGAAACACTAGGAATGTTAGAAAAGATCCACATATAGGTAATCATTCCCACCGTCGCTATACTTGCACGTTTTGTGGTAGGAAAGGTCACCTTAGGCGTTATTGTTACAACCTTAGATAAGTTCCTAAGAAGTTTAGGAATAAAGTTGCCCCGGTTCCCCAAACCTCCATGCGTCATTTTACACCTACTTGGGTTAGGAAATCGGACTTAGTGGCTTTAGGAATAAAATTTCATGATTCTTATTTGGGTGCCCTTGATTCTTCCCATGCTAAATCTAAAGGATGATATTGCTGACATGTTTGTCATATGCTAGTTTGCTTCATTATATTTTCATTGCTAGTATAATGACTTGTGTATCATTTTGTATTATAGTTTTTCATTTGTTTGAGTCTTAACGAAAAAATACAAAAAGATTTTGTTTTTAAGAAATCTTTTGAAAAAGCAAAAAGATTTTGATTTTATTTGAGTCAAAATATGTTTGAAAATCCAAAAAGTTTTTTTGTTTTTGTTTTAAAGTTTACATGTTTGGTGTGGCATATTGGTGTCCTTGGACCCCCCCCCCCCCCCCCCATCATTTCATTATCCATGTGGCTAGGACATTTGGTCATTATTATCGATACTTAGAATGATCTTAACCATTGTTTATATGGGGTAGATTCGAAGTTGATATGCATTTTGATTCGACTTTGTATATATGCTAACATTGCACACATGCACGAGTTTATATGGATGTTTGACTTCTCTTGTATATTTGAATTTGGTGAGGAATTCTTATCTCAATCTTATCATCCATGCATAAGTAGACTTAAGGAGAAGTGTGCATGTAAGAACTGTTTATCGTGACGATTTGATTTGGTATCTAATTAAAAATCATGGGTGATTCACGGGAAGGGGCTGTGAGAGTTCAATTGACTCGTCGTGAAATCCACCGTTTAAAAGATCCCAAAAGAAAAAAGAAATATGGTAAGAAAAAGGGCCAATAAGATTGTATCTAAGGTGAGAATGCTAGAAACCTCAAAATAACTCGAAAAAATATATATTTATGAGGGAGTTTGGTTGGAGAAAATTTAAACGGGTTTGCACATCTAATTCTAATGTTGAAACATTGAAATTTGATGCTATTGTTTATAAAATCGTCAAAATTTTGGATTTCTATACATGTAGTATGTTTAGTTCATTAAGCTCACACTTTAATTGTCATATGGCTATGATAAAGTTTGATGATTTATCGCTATCAATTAGAGATTCTTGATCTTTTCGATGTGTTAGAATTGTGACTCATTTGTTGTAGTTTCAGGCCCATACATTCCTTGTACAAGTTTGAGCACATCGGTACAATGTTTGCATGTAAATCTCATTGTTAGTTTTTATGCATTTTTGCGTTTTGTGTTAAAAACTTACTGTTTCAGCACTGTTTTACTACTGTCAGGCCCTTCTAGTGTGATTTTTCTGGAAATTTTTTCACTAAGCAAAAATATATGATATTTCTGAGAATTTGGGAAAATTTGGCCTGTCACGAGAAGTCGTTCGAGCGACATTACCGTGTCGTGAGAAGATTTGTTCGAGCAACATCCTCATCTCGTTTGAGCGACGTCCCTGGCTCGTTCGAATGATAGTCTGGGATTTTTTTCTTCGTTCGTGTTTGCAGTCCACTGGTTTATTTTGTGATTTTTTTGGTACTGCTGGAAGCTTTCTAGACTAACTGGTTTATATGAAGGTTATATTGTTTCAAAATTGATATTTTTCTTATGATTTTGTTTATCACACTTGATTAGATTGTTATATTCTTTATGTGATTCATTGGTTTACTAGCCACTGATTTGTCATTATTTGATCATATTTAGTTGATCGTTTCATGATTATCTAGCGATTTTTATTTGGTATTTCTACATGCTAGATATTTGTTGATTGGTTTATCTTCTCTCCAGGTTTTCTATTCGAGACAAAAACTGGGAGATATGTATGTGATGTAGGAGGAGGATATTTGTTGAGCATGTTTTTTATACATATTTTACAAATTGGTTTCATATTGTTGCTCAATTGTTTAACAAATAATTTTTCAGAGTTTATTCATATTGGTATCTTTTGTAAAATTGGTATCATTTGGATTTATATATTGGTTTCATTTGTTCCTCCATACTTCACTGGGTATTTGTTTGTCTATTTCATGTGTGTAGGTATGCTTCAGCGATTCGAGATTATAAGTCTACATCACATTCAGACAGTTCATGCTTTCCAGTGATACATATTCTAGTATGTGTCCTGTAATTTTTGACTTTGGGTTTATGTGATGGAATTTAGGTGTCATACGACTTGACGACCCGGCTTATGCATTTCACTGGTTTAGTTTTGTCCCAAAATAGTCAAAGGGGGAGATTTTTAAGGACATAAATTTCTAATTGAGTCCCTGTAATATTTTGATTTAATTTCGTGAACAAAACTGAGTTTGTAATATGTCATAGGGAGATTTTATTTTATCACGATCCCACTTGGTCTATGACGTATTGAATAAATTGAAGACGTTACGGCAAAGCTTAAAAGAATTAAACATGCCGAAGTTTAATTTGTGGAAGTTTATTCGTCTTCAAGTTAATAGCATTTCGATATCACACATGTATGAATGCATATAATTAATGGAGCTCGAAATAATTTTTATAAAAGGATAAGGGTGAATTTTTATAAGGAAAATGTTTTAAATGTTTACTCTACGTTTTATTCTGATAAGCTCGAAAAAGAGTTTTACTTAAATGGATCTCTTTTGGAAAAAAAGTTTTAAAGAAAAAGTCAAACTGACACGCGTGTCGTTCAAACGACATCTCTGCTCGTTCGAGCAAGATAGCCATATCGCGCGAACGACTGTTCAATCTCATTCGAACGACACATTTTTTAAGGCGGTGATTTTTTCCTATTTAAAGTGTGGTTTCATCATAATTAATGAGCAGTGCAATCTGGAAAATAGTTTTCAATTCAGTACGAGTTTTGCACATGTTTTTCTAAGGTTTCAAAGCTTAAACACGTCCTTAGAGTTTGCAAAGATCCGAGTTATCATTATTATATGTTTATGTGATCTTTATTCACTAAGAAGGTTTGTTCTATACTTGAACATCTGGGTTTTACGGTGAAGAAAAGAGAAGGACTTTCGACATCGTAGACATTTTAAAGCCATTCGGTGGACACCAAGACATACGTGGGCGCGTGTGTTCGGGCCAGGTATCATGAAAGAAGGACTTTCTACTTGGGCACTGTGAGAGGAGTGGTTGAAGATTAGAAGAGCGTCAACACTCATGGGGATCGAGTCGTTGAGTGAGTCTTTTGTCTGTTCATAATAATTCCACATTCATAGTGATTGTCTGGCTTGGGTCGTCCAAGGTTTTTTCCTGTCCTAGGTTTTACCTCATACATCCTGCGTTGTGAGTATTCGTTACTTTACTTTACTTGTTTTAATCACTAGATACATGTTTAGGATTAATCAAGATAAAATTGGTTTAAAGTAAAAATTGGTTTTTCATAACTTGTTTTGGTGCTAATTAAAAGTTGGATAATTTTTTGTGAAAATTGGTTTGATTTGAAACACACTCGTATAGGACCACTCTTTTAAATTTTGAGGACCTTAAGATGGAGCAACCAATTCTGAGGTTCGAGATTAATTATGAGGACCTTAAGTTAGAGCGACACAGTTTGAGGGTCGAGGTTAATTTTGAGAAATTTAAGAGGTAGCGACCAACTCTGAGGGTCGGTGTCAATTCTGAGGACCTAAAGTTGGAGTGACCAATTATGAGGGTCGAGGTAAATTCTGAGGACATTAACTAGGAGAAACCAACTCTAAAGGTGGTGGTCAATTCTAATGACCTTAAGTGGGAGCGACTAGTTCTTATGGTTAAGGTCAATTCTAAGGACCTTTAGTTGGAGGGAGCAATTCTGACGGTCGATGTCAATTCTGAGGACATTAATTTGGGGATGACCAATTCTAAGGGTCAATGCCAATTCTAATCAATTTAAGTAGGGGCCATCGATTCTGAGGGACGAGGTCAGTTCTGAGGAACTTAAATGGAAATGACATATTCTGATGGTCGAGGAAAATTCTAAGGACCTTAAATGGGAGCGACCAATTCTGAGAGTCGAACTTAATTCTAGGGACCTTAAAAGGGGGAGACTAATTCTGGGGGTCAAGGTCAATACTTATGACCTTAAGTATGAGTGACAAATTCTAAGGATCGAGGTTAATTCTGAGGACCATAAGTTGGAGAGACTAATTCTGAAGTTTGAAGTCAATTCGGAGGACCTTAAGTGGGAGAGGACAATTCTCAGGGTCGAGGCCTATTATTAGGACCTTATTTTGTAGAAACCAATTTTGGGATTCGACGTTACTTCTGAGGACCCTAAGTTTGATCAACCAATTATGAGGGTCGAGGTAAATTCTCAGGACCTTAAATGGGAGGGACCAAATCTGAGGGTCAAGGGCAATTATGAGGATCTTTAGTAAGAACCACCAATTCTGATGGTCAGGGTCAATTTTAAGGACTTTAACATGGGGGCGACCAATTCTGAGGGTTAAGTTAAATTATGGGGACCTTATATGGAAATGACCAATTCGGAGGGTCGACGTGATTTTTGAGGACCTTAAGTTGGGAGCGAGCAATTATGTGGTTTGAGTCCAATTCTGAGGGCCTTCAGTTGGAACGACTTATTCTCAGGGGGGGAATAATTCTGAGGGTTAAGGCCAATTCTGAGGGCCTTAATCGACAGAGACCAATTCTTAGGGTCGAGGTCAACTCTGAGGACCTGAAGAGGGAGAGACCATTTCTAAGGGTCGAGGTCAATTCTTAGGACCTTAAGTTGGAGCGAAAAATTTTGAGGGTCGAGGTCAATTTGGACAACCTTTAGAAATATAATTCAAATACCTTTAAGAATCCTTTAGGCCACTCCCGGGTCCGAGAGTTGAATTTGGGTTAAATAGGGCTCGAAAGCCCCATCGGTCCTTTAGAAGGAAGATTATCGAATGACGATGGATCGTTCGTCCGAATTGTAAATCTGAATCATGGATGGGGCAAACTATTGTAAAGGTTATGCAAGGTATTTTGGCATTCCAAATAGCTTCACTCAGTTCAGAGAGCTAATTTTGGTCAAACGGGACCTTAAAGCGCCCGATGACTCTTCGGAGTAAAATGGATCATTCGTTCATATTAAAAGTATGATTTGCGAATGGGGCAAACTGTTGAGAAGGGAATTCAGTTCCCATTAAATATTCATTCAGTGTCGTTCAAACTGAAGAGTTGACTTTGGTCAAACGGCGCCCGAGAGCTCTTGGTGGCCTCCGAATTAGTTTTCGAGGGAAAAAAATAGTTTGTCCGAACGGTTATATGTCATTTCATGCATGGGATGGACGGTTGGAAAAGGGTTTCAGTTCCCTTCAAGCATCTATTGAGGTTTCGCTTTGATGATGGAGTTGATTAGGGTCAAATCGAGGCCCGACAGTGTTTAGTGGCCATTAGATCGATTTTCGATAGTAAAATGGATTGTTTGTATGAACCATTATGTCAATTCTCCCCGGGGTGAACCCTTTTAAAGGGAATTCAGATCCCTTTGAAGATTCATTAATCTTTCTCTTTGACAAAGAAGTTAATCAGAGTCGAACGGGGCCTGGGAGTGCCCGGTTGCCTTTAGATCGATACTCGGAGTATGACCTAGTGTTTGTAGTGAGTTAGGGAGGTGCTAGGTACCTAAGGAGAGACGTAGGGGGGCCTAAAATGTGTTGTCTACACCATGAAACACAACGTTAGTAACCCATTTAATATAGTTCATAATTGAAGCAATAGGATAATAATATATTGTCTATATAAGTTCCAACAATAATTTTCTTTATCAAGACTAACCCTATTTTCATTTATCCACACATAATGTATATACATATTGGAAAAAATGAAGTTTAACAGATCAACAAATAATGAGATCTCAATATATCTAATAAAATAATTCGTAAATCCATACATCCATATAAAAAATGTTATGGGATAATTTTAATACCCATACTAGGCACATGCTCTTTAAATGTGTTAGGTGGACATTCCTTAGTTAATGGATCAGTAATCGTCAGTTGTGTGCTTATAAGTACTATAGGTACTCTTTGTTTCTACACTTCTTCTTTAACATCAAGGTATTTCAACTCGATTTGTTTGCCACCATGAGAATACTTGACATTTTTAGAAAAGAAAATAGTTTCAGCATTATCACAATAAGCGGCTTAGTAATAGAGTCGTCAACTCCAAGTCCTAAAATAAAATTTCACAGCCATAAACCTTAAATTGTTTCCTTAAAGCATGCCACAAATTCAGCCTCCATAATGAATGATGCAATAATAGATTATTTTGAACATTCCATGAAATATCCCCTCCACTTAATAGGAAAACATAGCCGAAAGTAATCTTCCTACTATCAGGGCAGCCAGCAAAGTTCGAGACAGAATACCCTATCGCCTCCAAGCGATCTGATCTTTTAATGATTAGCATATAATCCTTCGGTCCTTGCAAGTACCTCGTGACTTTTTTTGTATCTTTCTAATGTTCGGTTACTGAATTCCTTTGTATCAACCTAAAACTCCAACTGTAAAATCCATGTCTGGTCTGGTACAATTTTTTGCATACATTAGACTTCCCACAATCGAAGCATAAGGAATTCCTTTCATGTTCTTACGTTCCCAATAATTATTAGGACATTGCATAAGGCTAAACTTATCACCTTTATGAACATGGGTATCGCTAGATGAAGCGTTTTTTGTACTGAATCTCTTAAGAACTCTTTTAATATTTTTTTCCTGAGACAATCCTAATAATCCACATTTTCAATCTTGAAATCTTTTTATCCCAATCGTATAGGTTATCTCACCCATATCTTTCATTTCAATGTTCTTAGAGAGAAACTTCTTGGTTTCATATAATAAACTAGGATCATTGCTAGCGAGTAAAATATCATCAACATATAAAATTAGAAAAATAAACTTGCTCCTACTAACTTTTAAATATATACAATGATCAACGGTTATCTCTTCAAATCCAAATAAGATAATGGTATCATTAAACATGATATACCATTGATGAAAATCTTGTTTAAGTCCGTATATTGATTTCTCAAGTTTACAAACCATGTGTTCACTTTCCTTTAATGAGAAGCTTTATGTTGGTCCATATAGACTTCGTCTTCTTAATTTCCATTTAGAAAAGTTATTTTCACATCCATTTGGTGTAACTCTAAATCATAATGAGCCACTAATTCCATGATGATTCTAAATGATCATTTCTTGGATATAGCTCAGAATGTCTCTTTATAATCAATGGCTTCCTTCCAAGTGAAACCTTTGGTCACAAGTCGGGCTTTATATTGTTAAATATTCCTATTAGTATTATTTTTGGTCTTATAAACCCATTTACAATTAAATTTCTCGCATACTTTCGGCAACTCAATGATATCCCAAAGTCCATTCTAGTCCATTGATTTCAATTCTTCTTTCATAGTATCAAACCATTTAGTTGAATCGTTACTTTCTATGGCTTGTGAAAATGAAACTAGATCTTTACTCGTCCCTATGTCAAAATCATATTCTTATAGATAAATCATATAATCATCTGAGATAAAAGATCTCCTTTCTCTAGTACATCTTTGTAATGGCAGTTGTTGTGATTCTTCTACTATGTCTTCATTGACAGTAATATCATTATGAAGTGGTTCCTCGTTCTTTTGTTGTTCATTATTATTAAATTGGACAATACGAATAAGAATAACAACTTGTTTAGAAGATGAGGATAAAGGGATGTTTACCCTATCTTGTTATTGAAGAGCCACCTTATGTGGTTCACCACACCCACTAATCTCATTAGTTTTAATCAACTTAGCATTACTGGTTACTATGATTCTCGTATTTATTTAAGGGAGTAAACTTATATCATTTGAATTTTTTGGGGTAACTAATTAAATAACCACTTATCGTTCCAAAATTCAATTTCTTTTCGTGTGGATTATAAATCTTGGCCTCCGTAGGACGTCGCTAAACATGAAGATGAATTAAACTAGGTTTCCCTCCCATCAATAACTCAAAAGCAATCTTTGGACCTACCTTACTAGTTACCCAATTTAATACATATACAGTAGTTTTTAGGGATTCATTCCACAGTGATTTGTGTAATGTGGAGTTACTCAACATACTCCTAACCATATCCATTAGAGTACAGTTGTTGGGGGAGGACCAAGCCCAGGTTGATTGAAAGACTAATCTTGCACAAATAAAAGACTAATGATTTAATAAGATATCATTAGGAAGGATATCTTTTACAAATCCCCACAACTATATCGCGCGATAAAAAAAAGGAACCTCCCACAAAAATCAACTGCAATCGAGAGATATTAAAGGTACATTTTCTAATAGAAGTTACGATTTCCATGTATTATCTCTTATTGTCGAAATACTTGGAGTTGTATTATAATAATTCTGAGGTTGATCGGCACCTTAGAAGTACCATGCCTAAAAGGACATGGGAGATCTCACATGCCCTATCGAACAACCTCATCTCGAAAACCTCGCAGGGACTTATTTTGGAGGATTGGGAGCAAGGTACGTTGGGTAAGTAATACTAACCTCTTTGGCACACTTAGGCCAAACCTCTTTTCAATAAGCTCAATAAATAGCCTCTTAAGACACTATCAGCTGAGGGACATCACTTCTAACAATTTTTCAAAGATGTATTTTTGGCCCATCATAGATAATTCTAGGTTGCTCAAACAACCATTATCCGAAAGACCATAGTTGTCTGATTAAACAGGTCATCTCATATATCATTGTTCACTACCATTTATGACATCATATTTCCTAACATTTTAGGGAGTCAAGAAAAGTAATACTCGATTTAGTTTATTCCTTGAACCACTAGCCCATTTAAGAGTGCGTCCCATCAGCCATCACAAAAATAAACCTCTGTGTCAACCTGCCACATCTCAATCAATGCAAATGGAATCTTATCATTAATTTCATAGTACTCTTATCATTAAATGAGGTAGGATCATTTAATGTGGGCAAGGTCGCTCGAATGACCTGGTCCTTATATAAATACTTTCACTTACTTCCTTTAATGTGGATGATCTTTTCCTCTCCAAAGTTGATGCCCAGTTTTCTCTATACATGAGAGTTTATTGTGAGTTTATCATTTGGTGATTATATTCCTTTATCTTAGAGCTTAACGACACCTTGTTTACAAAAATTGGCATTTATTGCACACCTGGTTTGCTGCCTTACCTTTTTCGTGTCAATGTTCTTATTCATTCTCCCTCCAATCAAGTTTACTATGGGGACCGATTTCATTTAATATAGTTAAAGAACATTTGTGGTGTAAAGGCTCATTTAATATAGACTTTTGGTTTTAAATACTACTTATGGCAGACATTAAAGTTCTCATTTATTGTATTATTCTTTGTGCACTAAATATCATTCTGATATGGGTTTACACCTCGTTAAATGCTAATTATATTTAAAGAACCCACCTCTTACAACGGTTAAGCCACTCAGCAACACCATTTTGTTGTGGCTTAGCTAGCATTGTGTATTGTGAACAAATGATATGCTTTTATAGGAATAAATGAAACGGTCCCAGGCATTGATCGGGCACATTATATTTATCATAATATTCACCAACTCTATCACACTTTACAACTTTTACTTTTTGGTCCAATTATTTTTCAACCTCAGCAATGTACACCTTAAGGACGTCCACCACATGAGATTTTTCACATAATAAATAAATATATCCATAACATGAAAATCTATCAATAAAAGCGATAAAATAACTTTCTCCACCAAAACACGTAATGGTCAAGGGTTCACAAATATCAGTATGGATAATTTTAAAAAGCTCACTACTTCGTGTAGAACCTTTCTTGGTGTGTTTTGAGATCAGTAAAATCTAGGTTAGGCAATATCCCATCTTTTACTAGTCTCTCTAATCTTATTTTAGAGATATACCCCAATCTTTTACGCCACAAAAATGATAAATTTGCATCTGTTAGTCTACGGTTTGCGCCAACATTATAATCCAGGGTCAAAAGAGTTTCAGCAAAATTATTATCAAGGTTTAGTTTGTACAAACCATCACACGAAACACTAGAATCAATAAAGCGTGCATTTTGAAATAAACTAAAACAATCATCCCAAAATTTAAAAGAGTAACCATCATTGTCAAGATTGGATAAAGAAACTAAGTTTCGAGAAATAGAAGGTACATATAGAATTTTGTATAAGTCTAAATAATATTCAGCGTCTAAAAATAAACCAAAAGTTCCAATGGCTTCAACTACATATTTGACCTGATTTCCTATATAGATAAAATGTCCATTTGGATTTGTGATGGTTTGGGTCATAAGGAATCCTTGAATTGCATTTAAAATATGAACGGTAGAATCAGAATCAATCCATAAAGTGTTATGAGTAACTTATGTTAATTTTGATTCGAAACATACAAAAATAAATATGTACCTTTCCTTTCAAACCATGCCTTACGTTGATAACAATCATTCTAAAGATGCCCAGTCTTATTACAGAAGTAGCACTTCCTTTCATTATCATGTTCCTTCTTTTGAGCCTTAGAAACATTATTAGACTCATTAATATTTGGTGCTTTTATTTTCTTTCTCTTTCCATGATTCTTTCCTTTCTTTCCGGCGACTTGAGTTACTAGATTGACAGAGTGATATTATTATTGTTTAGCCTTGCCTCCTCTTGCACAACCATTCTATACAATTTATTCACATTCTATTTGTCTTTGATAGTATTATAGTAAATTTTCAACGCGTCATACTAAGTAGGTAAGGAATTTAAAATAAACTGAACAAGGATAGACTCTTCCACATTAATTCCCAAACTCTTAAATTTGGCAGCTAGGTTTGTCATTTAGATAATATGCTCATGCATCCCTCGACCCCATCATATATCATTGTGGTTAATTTAGCCATTAGTGTCCTAGAGAATGACTTGTCATCACTGCGGAAACGATCTTCCACAACTTTCAAAAATTCTTTGGCACTATCAATTTTGGGAAGTGAGGTCTTAATATTGTTTGGAACTGTCATTCGCATAAACATCATACTAAGTATACTCGATTTCTCCCACGATTTATAAAGATTTTTTTCATCCATGGTACTAGTCTTGGAAATAGCAGCGAACATTCCAATTTTGGGTGCCAAGTCGAGATCCAATACACCTAAGTGATTTTGGACTTATTCAAACCAATCTGAAAAATTAATACCCATTGAAAATACGAACAAAAAAAGCGTGTGAGTGAAGTGAAACATGATTAGGGACTCTAATAGATATATAAATTCATAATTCACATTAATAGTTTGAGTATGAAAAAATATTAACAATAAATGATGTGATAAATAACTTATATTTATGTTTTTGCCTTTGAGCATAAACCATAACATACGAAACGTTTACTCAATTTATTTTTATTTGTAATAAGATTAAGTATTCATAAAATTCTAATTAATTCGGCATGGTACCCTTGGGTTTTCGATTCCCATATAACTGAAATTAAATTCTAATAACACTATTTCAATTTCTAAAATTATTTCAAAATAATATTCGTTTGGGCTAATTAATTATCTTTGATTTTAAAAATTAAAAAAAATTATCTTAATATGTCATTATATTAATAAAAAATTATATGTAATAAGTATATTATATAACATAATATTTATTATTACTTTACCAGACACGTTTAAATTATAAAATCATATTAAAATAAAGAAAGGTTCCATTTTCATAATTATTTAACACAACAAAGAACTGTGTTTACGACTTCAAAGGGTGATAACTAACAGCATTAATTCAATCCCATTTTGCCTCTAACGCTTTAGGCCTTATTTAGGAAGTTAACTGTAAACTAGTGAATGTAAGTGTAAAGGAGTAAAAGTTGGTTCACAAAATATCAAGTTTACATATGGCCATATATATATATATATATATATATATATATATGGTCATCAATTTATATATATATACACACGAATAAGATAATGCAAAAAATAAAAAATATACAAAAAACTAAATAAACTTGCAATGATTCCTAATATGGCATTGATACCAAACGTAAATCTTAATGGGTTTATTAAACCCCAATCAATCAATTTTGAATCATTATGTTTCTCATATAAAATCATACCTTGATAAATTATAGTATTTGTATTGCACTTCTTGGATGATTACAACAA
Source organism: Sambucus nigra (assembly GCA_949130495.1). Taxonomy (NCBI): domain Eukaryota; kingdom Viridiplantae; phylum Streptophyta; class Magnoliopsida; order Dipsacales; family Adoxaceae; genus Sambucus; species Sambucus nigra. The sequence continues at coordinate 96,273,473 of OX422207.1, read as the reverse complement.
AAATTTGGTGTTTCTCTCTCTTCACCTCTTAACAATTTCTCAGACTTTATGTGTTCAAACTTTTCTCTCCATAATATTTTCTCCAACAACCAAATATGGGAAACGGTGTGGGATTTTATAGGGTAAAGAGAGGAGCCAATTCTAATCCAATGGTTTGTCTCTTCACCATCAAAGAAACACCAATTCGATAAATCTCTTAACCAATAAAAATATGACAGGTGTAATTATTGAATATTTTCTTAAAAGTTCATAATAATATAATTAAATATATGATAAATCATGTGCGCGGCACTTTAAAATATTTGAACATTACAAAAAAATTTAGAGTCTTGCTACAGCGACATGGGATCCCGACTTAAATTCGCGACCCGGACACGTGTCCGGGTGTGATTGGTGCATTTGGAGTGGGACACACCAATTCAAGGTGTCCCCACTCAAAACGCACCAATCACACCCGGACACGTGTCCGGGTCGCGAATTTAAGTCGGGATCCCATGTCCCCCAAGTATTTTCCAAAAATTTAACACATGAATCATGTCAGTTCCATTTTTATTCAGATTTTATTAGCTTAGTCAAATTTACTCCTTTATTTTTATTGGGTTGAGAATCCAATTACCAATTGGTTTTCGTATTATCTCCTAAGGATATGAGTAGTTTACAACTTCTCTCACTGATCCAACACAACCTTTCAAGCTGACTTATGGGTATACTTTCATAGAGATATGCATGGTAGGATGAGAGCCAAATGCTAGTGGAAAATATTTTTAAGTAATGAAAGAGATTAACTATCTCTAAATATAGAAGTCATTTGTTACTAGGGGTGGTACATATTTATCATATGGCGCCATTGTGGTTCAAAAAAAATTTAGTTTTGAATTATTACTTTTCATTATCGCAAACCAAAATTATCGAAACTAAATTTACCAAAAACTTGGTGGTTAATTTTGGTTTACAAATTTAAAAATCCAATTTAAAGAGATTATTTCATCAATATAAAATAACGAAACTATAGTCCAAGATACTGATTTAATATGTCAAAAACACAAAATTTATATTTTAATTTTAAATTTATATCGTTAATTGGACATATTTATCATAAAAGTTAATATCAAACTTGGGTGTTACTTTTATTTAGAAACTATATAAGTTTTTCAAGTTAAGAACACATGGTTATTAATTTGTTTTGTCTTCGAGACAAGATCTTCTCAGTTCTTATGAGGGAAAGTCAGGTTCATACCTAGGTTATTGGATATTTTATGTGTACTTCAACTAACATATATTTTGTTTATGTGTTAGTTTATATATTTTACATTTTAAAATTGAAAATACTTGAAAATAATCAACCAAATTAAAAAAAAAAAATGTGCAAAAGCTTAGAAAATTGAAAGTAAAAAATGCCAAAAAAAATCAAATGTATGTAAAACAAAATTTACCAAAAATATTGCAAAAATTGAAATATCGAACGGTTTGGTATTGGTAAGGATTTTTGAAAAATTCAAACTACAAAAATCGAACGTATCGAAAAAATGGTATGGTATTTTTATACACCAAATATCAACAAAACGGACCGATAAGCACCCTTATTTGTTACACAAACAATTCAATTTCTCTCTCTCTCTCTCTCTCTCTCTCTCTCTCTCTCTCTCACACACACACACACACACACACACACACACACACATATATATATATATAAGGACGCTTTATGATTCAGAATTCGGTACATACCATTTTTTTAAAATAGTAAAAAAAATGTTTTTTTAGTAAAACTTCGGGGATATGATCTTCATTGTAAGAAGATCATCTCCAAATTTTGTAATCATTGAGATGAGGTGATATGTAAAAAAATGGGATAAATATGCATTTTCGATCCTTGAAATTTTGACGATCATCTCACTCACTTTTTGATGGAATTTTTTGATGAAACAATATGGATATGATTTCAATAGTGAGAAGATCATATCTATGAAGTTTCATCAAAAAATTCAATCAATCAAGTGGTAAGCGCAGACCCAAAATTTCAACAGCCAAAAATACATATTTATACCATTTTTTGACATATTACCTCTTTTCAACGGCTTTTTTAATGAATTTTTTTATGGAAAAAATTAGAGAATATCTTCTTATCATAGAGATCATATCCACGAAGTTTCATCAAAAAGTTCATTTTTTTTTTATCATAAGGGAGTTTGAAAAATAAGTCTTATTTACATGACACATTTTTTAATAACTCTTATCACAACATTTTATTCAAACAAAAAATCTTTTTTATGGGACCTGATGGACCAAAAAAATGTTAGGAGCTATTGAACTACATACTTAGTAAACAGGACTAATTGTAAAAAAAATCTTTAAAAATTATATGTACCGGAGTCTGTACCATAAGGAGTCCTTGCATGAGACATTTTGTGTGTGTATATATATATATATATATATATATATATATATATAGAGAGAGAGAGAGAGAGAGGCAGACTCCTGTGCACACTAAGTTTGCACATTACTTTTTTAAAGTAGTAAAACAAATATTTTTGAGTGTTGGCGCACACCAATTTTTTTATATGATATTTTAACATTTCAACGGACTCACATAAAAAAAATTAGCTGAAAAAAACTTTTTTTACTAATTTTAAAAAATCGGTCAAACTTTCACAGTTTTTAAAGGGCTTAAAAGCATAGAAAGTTTGACCGATTTTTTAAAACTAGCAAAAAAAGTTTTTTTGAGCTGATTTTTTTTATATGAGTTCCTTGAAATGTTTAAATATCACACAAAAAAAATCAACTCAAAAATATTTTTTTTACTACTTTAAAAAAGTAATGTGCAAACTTAGTGTGCACAGGAGCCTGCCTCTCTCTCTCTCTCTCTCTATATATATATATATATATATATATATATAGTACTACTCTTGTGCATACCAGTACGCATTTTAAGAGTGCGGACCGGACATGTGTCACCTGGCGTTGAGCCCAGAAAAGGGAGAGAGAATGCCTATAATTTCTAGGGTCATCGTCAGGTGACACATGTACGGTCCGCACTCTTAAAATGCGGACTAATATGCATAAGAGCAGTACTGTATATATATATATATATATATATATATATATATATATATATATATATAGAAAGTCTCCTGTAAGGAGTCCTTATGATGCAAACTCCGGTACATATTATTTTTTAAAATAGTAAAAAAATGATTTTTTTTTATCAAACTTCAAGGATATGATCTTCACGGCTAGAAGATCATCTTCAATTTTTTCATCAAAAAATTCAAAAAAAAATCATTGAGATGAGGTGATATGTAAAAAAATGGAGATGATCGCCAATATTTCAGCCACTTTATTGATTGAATTTTTTTATGAAAATTCATGGATATGATCTTCTCACTCTCAAGATCATATCCATGAAGTTTCATCGAAAAATTCAATCAAAAAGTGGGTGAAACGATCGTCAATATTTCAACGGTCAAAAATGCATATTTATACCATTGTTTTGTATATCACATCATCTCAATGGATTCAAGGGTAATTTTGGTGCACCGCAGGGAAATTCTTACAACCCTTCATGGAAAAACTATCCTGGTTTTAGCTATGGGCAACAACATGCTGCGATGAATCCTAATTCACATGATGCCCCTCCTCCACGACAACACTTTCAATAAGCTCCACACATGCGAGGACATGTGCAAGCACCACCACCTCAAGGAGCATATATCCCTGCATCACGGAGAAGTATCGAGGATATGATAAACCAACTTTTTAATAACCAGAATGCAGCCAATGCTAAATATGATCGCATGATCAGCGACATAAATGCAAATATTTCAAAAATACAATCATCATGGAGTATCCAAGAGAAGGGCAAGTATCCTGCCCAGGGCCAAAGACCTCCCCAAGGTCAAACTAGTGTTAGCTCCACTTCTATGGAACATCAGGAGCACTTTCAAGTTATGACCACTCTTCGTAGTGGGAGAGTCGTTGATTTATCACCTCTCCCACACAATGCAACCAAAGACAAGGAGATTTTTCCCGGCACGAAAGAGGCCGAAGATGTCCCCTTCAATGAGTGTGATAAAGAAGGCACTAGTGAGTCCAAGGTAGTAATGAAACCACCTACCGTGGCACCATTACCTCAAAGGTTGGTTCCTTCCTACAAAGGAAACCCCCCGTGATGAAGTGCTAGACGTGCTAAAGCAAGTAAAGCTAAATTTACCTTTCCTCGATTCCATTAAGCAAATTCCAGCTTATGCAAAAGTCATCAAGGACTTGTGAATAGTGAAGAGGAAGATGAAGGTAAAGAAAAATGTCTTTCTAGCACAAAATGTGAGCTCCATCCTACTTGATGATCTCCCGCCAAAATTCAAAGATCCCGGTGCACCCACCATTTCCTACATCATTGTAGAAAATAAAATTGAAAAGCCTTACTTGACTTGGGATCAAGTGTCAATATCCTCCCTTACGCCATCTATAGGCAACTTGATATGGGCGACTTGAAGCCCATAAGAATCACTCTCCAATTAGCGGATCGAACTATGAAGATCCCAAGAGGTGTAGTTGAGGATGTGATCGTCCAAGTTGACACTTTCTACTTCCCGATAGACTTTGTCATTTGGGACACAGAGCCCTCCTTCACTTCGAGCAATCACGTTACGGCTAACGCTATTATCAACACTCGGAATGGGCAGATGCAACTCACTTTTGGGAACATGACCTTAGAGACTAACATCTTCCATATAGCCCAACATACGTGGGAAGAAGATGATTTTCACGCAGTGAGCTTAATAGACGAGATTGTAGAGGAGTATTTTGAGGAAAATTATTATAGAGATGCCATAGGGTCCTGTTTAGTGTCGATCCACTAGAGTGAGGGGACGTACACCAAATTTCAGAGGGATGCTGAGGAGTTGAGAGAGTTTCTTGATGAGAGAGCGTCGAATGAGGACGCGAGATATGTAAGTTGGGTTTCTCGATTCGAGGAGTTACCACTGAGGGGGGCAAGCATGGTTCCCTCCAGTGACAAATTTCTGACCTTCGACTAGAAGAAACTACCCTCCCATATTAAATATGCATACCTAGGAGAGGAAGAGACATTTCCAGTTATTGTCTCCTCTAGCCTAGACGAAGAACAAGAGGGTAAACTGTTAAATATTCTGAGGAAGCACCAAAGTGCTTTTGGTTGGTGCATTGCTGATTTGAAAGGGATAAGTCCTTTGATTTACACCCATGTTGATACCAAAATTAATATGCTGATGTGGACGAATCATACGAAGACATTTGTCAATCTACGTGGTGCAATAACGACGAGGAAGTTCATTTCCCGACCAACCATGATTCTCTCCGTGAAACGAGGATACACCGAGGAACTCTAGTGCTCCGAGGTACTCTAGCGCTCCGAGGAACTCTTGAGCAACGAGCAACTGTGGCGGTCCGAGCTGCACCTCGATCGCCAGATAATCAACAGTTCATATATTCATTGAATGTTTATATTCTTGACGCGTACGCTGCATTAAATGTATTACCCTTTCACATGTATATCATTTAATGTATCGAACCTTTCATGTACAGCCTATGGGCTATAAATACCTTGTATCATCCTCATTCAAAGGGGACCGGAATTACTTGAGAGAACTTGTAATCAAGAATTCTGCAAATAATCAGCAATAACATAACAGTGGACGTAGGATTTATTCCTAGCCGAACCACTTTAAAAATCTTTGTCTTATTTATTTATCTGTGACTGAATAATTAGAGCGATCTAGTTTTTTACATCAACAGATTGGCGCCGTCTGTGGGAAACGACTATTACTATCGTTTTTCATAAAAAATCATTTATCATCAATGGAAGATAATCCATAATCCAGTAATCGAAATGCTGGAAATACTGGAAATCTTCCAAATCCATCTGCACCTCCAGATCTGGCCGGAATTATGACGAATCTGGCTCAAGGACAAACCGCCATGCAAGAATCTATGAGGCAACTCATTCAAACTCTTCAAGGCGGTGCACCTACCTATTCAGGGCAAAGGAGTGATCGTGGGCAATCGCAATCCAGGCGTACTGGGTCATATCGCAATGGAGAATCTAATGATTCTTCTTATCAACCTGGGCGAACTTCATCAATACAGGCTACGGATACAGATCAACGTATCACTCTCTCTCCGGAGAGAACTAGCGCTTTAGAAAGATTAAGCAGGGTGTCTCCTTTCAGTCGGTTAGGACCAAGGAGGAATATGAGTCCACCTAGAGCTCCATCGAGAAGTTTGCGGCCACCATCAGGTTTGAGAGAAGGATCAGCACAATCACGACCAACTACTCGTCGAGATAAATCTCAGGAAGCTACGTCAGAGCAATCAATTTCTTGGACTAAGCGGCCTGAGGAAGGAAATGAAGCATGGAAAGGTTCTATTCAGCGGTTGGAGGATAGACTGGGAGAAATGGCTAAGGCAAGAAACCCCTTACAGAGAACTTTTGTTCAAGGGACACATTTTGTGCAAGCCATTGTGGATTTTCCTACACCATCGAAATTCAAAGCACCTGTGGTGACCCCCAAGTACGATGGAAAGACAGATCCTGTACTTCATATAGAAAAATACCAAGCTGCTGCCGACATCTATGCCGTCCCCGACGAGATGAGGTGTAGAGCATTCTCGGGAACTCTTACCGGATCTGCACAGATATGGTACAATAATCTTCCTCGGGGTAAGATTTCAACTTTTGTTCAGTTAGCTGAGTTGTTCATCGGCAATTTTTGTTTTGGAGCAAAGCCGGTAAAGCGAGTAGCGCACTTGCTAAGTGTTAGACAAAAATTAGGTGAAAGTACTTAAGATTACATAACTCGTTTCAATAACGAGAAGTTGGAGGTCATAGATTACGAAGAAAAAATAGCGATCACTGCTTTGATGAGTGGTTTGCTGCCTAACAAGCTGTACTACACCTTGGCCAAAGATCCACCTAAAACTATGTCCGAGTTGATGGCAAAAGCAGCCAAAATCATGAATGCCGAGGAGGCTATGTCTGCGAAGAAGAATATGGATAAAGAAACTAAGGTGGAGGTCGACAAATCTAAGATGAAAGATCAGAAAGGTAATGGTGGTGACAAGCACTCCAAGAATAATAGGACGGCATGGGAAGTCCTAAAGAAGTACGATAATTATACTCCATTGAAAATGGGTATTAATCATGTTTTAGAAGAAATCAAGAATAGTGAGGACATCAAGTGGCCAGATAAACTGAGGACAAATCCTGATCTGAGGAATAAGGCCAAATATTGCGAGTTTCACAAAGATCATGGCCATATGACCAAAAATTGTATAGCCCTCCAGAGCGAGATTGAAACGCTCATCCGAAGAGGAAATTTGTCAAAGTATGTAGATCGCAGGGGCGAGAGGAAGAATGATGATAGAATTAGAGAGAGATCAAGATATCCTCGTCGTGTAGAAGATAAAAAAGAAGAGGGATCACGAAGAGGATCCAGATGATAACCCTGATCTTCCCAAGAAGCCAAGGCAGCCTGAACGAGAGGTATTTTCCATACGTTTTGGGTCTTTTGATTGTAATGTTATTACAGGAGGAGATGCAGGAGGAGGAGACCTTACTGCAGAAAGAAAAGCTTACCTTGGAGAGGCTAAAGCTTGTTCATATATTCAGCGAATAAATCTGGTCGAGGATGATCGTCCGAGGAAAGTAAACAAAGAGAAGCTAGTTATTGGTTTTTCAAAAAACGACCTGGCAGGTGTTCTTTACCCTCATGACGATCCTTTGGTGATCAAAATGAGGATGAAGGAGGTGGTGATTTCAAGGGTGTTAGCAGACAATGGTAGTTCAGTAGACATCATGTACTATTCATGCTTTGATAGCCTGAATTTGAAATTATCTCAATTGGAGCCTTATCATAGACCCCTTCTGGGTTTTGCTGGCGAGAAAGTTTTTCCACTTGGGACGATCAAGTTGGATATATTCATCGGAACTTGGCCTGCTTGTCGAACGGAAAGAATACGCTTTTTTGTGATGGATAAGAATGTGCAGTCAGCCTACAACATCATCATGGGAAGAGTTGGATTGAAGAAGTTCGAAGCAGTTCCTTCTACAGTACATCAGTGCTTGAAATTCCCAACAAATTTTGGAGTCGGAGTTGTGAAAGGTGATCAAAAAGTAGCTCGGGAATGCTATTACTCGTCTGCCAAGCAAGAGGAACTTGAGGAATCAAGGAAAAAGACTACTACTTACCAAGTGGATGAAGGTACAGAAATTGAAACTCTTGACCCTAGGGATGAATCTCAACTTGTAAAAGGACAGGTGGTGGAATCTACGGAAAATATTATTCTGGACGACGAGCATCCTGAACGAGTAACCCAAATAGGATCGTCGTTGGATGTTTCAATAAAACAGGAGTTGATAACTTTCTTGAGAAATAGGAAGAATACTTTTGCTTGGAGTCATGAAGACATGCCAGGAATAGATCCAAACTTCTTATGTCATGAGCTCAATGTGAATAAGGAGATCAAGCCTGTGAAGCAGAGGAGAAGAGTGTTTAGTCCCGAGAAGAACTAGGCCATACAAGAGGAGGTCGAGAAGCTCCAGAAAGCCCAATTCATTGAAGATGTAAAATATCCAGATTGGTTGGCAAATGTGGTAATGGTAAAGAAGAAGAATAATAAATGGAGAATGTGTGTTGATTTCACTGATCTTAACAAGGCATGCCCAAAAGATCATTTTCCATTGCCCAGAATCGACCAACTAGTAGATGCTACCTCGGGACATGAGCTGCTCAGCTTCATGGATTCATACTCTGGCTACAATCAAATCAAAATGAGACCTGAAGACAGGGAAAGTACTTCTTTTATTACCCCAAGGGGAACTTATTGTTATAATGTTATGCCTTTTGGTTTAAAAAATGCAGGTGCAACATATCAGCGGCTGATGAACAAGGTTTTTTATCGAACAAATCAGTTGCAACATGGAAGTCTATGTCGACGACATGCTCACCAAAAGCAAGAGAGCTATTGATCATCTAGTTGACTTAGGCCAAACCTTTGATCAACTGGACAAATACCAAATGAAGCTCAACCCGACGAAGTGTACCTTTAGAGTACGAGAAGGAATGTTCCTCGGATACATCGTCAACCAACGAGGTATTGAGGCAAATCCAAAAAAGATCAAAGATCTTTTAGAGATGCGATCCCCAAAGACGAGGAAAGAAGTACAGAGTCTTACAGGACGAGTTGCAGCGCTCAGATTTGTATCCCGAGCAACTGATAAATGCCTACCATTCTTCAAAACACTGCGAAAAAGTTTTGAGTGGACTAATGAATGTGAGAAGGCTTTTCAAGACTTGAAGAAGTATTTGGGAGCACCACCATTGTTGTCCAGGCCAATAACCGGAGAGAGATTGTACTTGTATCTGGCCGTATCAGAGAATGCAGTCAGCTCTGCATTGATCAGATTGGAGAATGGAGTCCAGAAACCTATCTATTACACAAGTAAAGCTTTCCGAGGTGCAGAAATCAGGTACCCAAAGCTAGAAAAATTGGCACTGGCACTAATCGAAGCAAGTAGAAGAATGAGGCCATATTTCCAGGCCCATACCATCATTGTGTACACCGACATGCCGCTGAGACAAGCCCTCCATAAGCCGGAAAAATCAGGGAGATTGATGTACTGGGCGATAGAACTTGGTGAATATGATATTGTGTATGAACCCAGATCATCATTAAAGGGGCAAGCTGTAGCAGATTTTATAGCAGAGTTCACGTACCCTGATAACTCCGAGGAACAAAAGGTGCTTGCTGACCAACCTGTGGACGATACAGGATCAACAGACACAGGTCTAGACCAACTAAGGTTGGTAAAAGGACTTGTGAATGTAGAAAAATCATCATATTCAAACCTAGACTAACTCGGGTTGGTAAAAGGGTGTGAACAAATAGTCGGCGAGGAGCGAAAAACACCAGGGGATGATGAAAGAAAACATCAGATATTTTTCCGAGGAGCTCTGTCAGATAAGAAATTTGAAGACGAGTCACTTACATGGCGATTGTAGTTGGATGGGTCATCTTGCACAGCTGGTTGTGGAGCAGGGATTGTTTTAAATACCCCAGATGATATTGATATGGAGTATGCCTTGCGATTCCAATTCAAAGCCTCCAATAATAAGGCTGAGTATGAGGCCCTGATAGCAGGCTTAAATTTAGCAAAATTTATGGAAGCAGGGCAAATAATGGTGTTCAGTGATTCTCAATTAATTGTGAATCAGATGATGGGAGTATATGCAGTCAAGGGAGAATTAATGGCGAAGTATCATGCAAAGGTGATGGAATTGTTGGTAGAATTTGATGCCATTCAATTAGTGAGAATATCGAGGATGGAGAATGCTAGAGCAGACGCATTGGCCCAATTAGCGTCAGCTACGCGCACCGAACTACGAAGAACAATACCAATTGAAGTATTAGAAAGTCAGAGCAGAGAAGAAGACCTGATGGTGAATATAATAACCCTTGATTTAGGACCATCGTGGATGGATCCTATCAGGGCATACATTGAAGAAGGAGAATTACCGGAGAATAAGCTAGTCGCTAAGAAATTGAAGTATAAAGTTGCTCGGTATGTGTTAATTAATGGTGTTTTGTATAGACGAGGAATTATGGCAGGTTTGCAGAGATGTGTACATCCATCAGAAGTCAAGGAATTGGTTGAGGAAATCCATGAAGGATCCTGTGGAGCTCATGTAGCAGGTCGGACACTTTTGCAAAGGGTGATGACACAGGGATACTACTGGCCGACGAAGAGGGATGATTGTATAGCCTATGCCAAGAAGTGTGACAAGTGCCAACGCTTTTCCTCCATCCGAAGAACTCCACAAGCATTGTTGACACCCATAACTTCACCTTGGCCATTTGCCATGTGGGGGATTGATTTAGTTGGACCATTGCCGATGACCCGAGGAAGGTTCAAGTACTTCATCGTGGCAGTGGATTATTTTACAAAGTGGGTGGAAGCTGAACCACTAATTGATATGACGTACAAGAAGGTATACCAGTTCATTTGGAAGAACATCATTTGTCGATATGGTCTCCCCCATGCTTTCATCACAGACCATGGAACACAATTCGATAACGAAGAATTTGCTGCCTATTGTCATCAGTCGAACATTTTGAAGTTTCATTCAGCACCAGGCCATCCCCAAAGTAATGGACAGACTGAGGTGACGAACAGAACATTACTAAATGGTTTGAAAAAGAGATTAAGTGAAGCTAAAGCAAATTGGATTAATGAGCTACAATCAGTACTATGGGCTTACCGAATAACTCCCCGAGCAGCAACTGGAGAGTCACCATACATGTTAGCATTTGGAAGTGAGGCTGTAATACCTGCCGAGTTGGGTCTCCCAACACATAGAGTGCTGAATTTTAATTCCCCAATCAGCGATTTAATGAGAAGACTGGATTTGGATATGCTAGAGGAGGTTCGAGAAGAGGCATCCATCAGAAATGCTGCTTATCAACAACGAACAGCTCTGTTCTACAACAAAAGGGTGAAGAAATGCGATTTAAAAGAGGGGGATTATGTGCTAAAGAAGGTCATTTAGAAGCATAATAAACTGGAAGAGAACTGGCATGGACCTTATCGAATTGTGGAAGTTGTTCGACCAGGAACTTACAGAATAGCAACTCTAGAGGGAGAGGAATTTAAGAATGCATGGAATGCTGAACACCTGCGCAAGTATTATCAGTAATGTAAAATGTAAAGCATTTCCTTCAGTATGAATAAAACGAGGATGTTTCACCATTTTCTTTCTGTTGAAAGTTTTTCGGGGAATACTAGTGTAATACACTACGCTTATAGTTCGAAAGAAAAAATATACTCCTTTGGTTAGGAGGTGACACTAGTGTGACCAACCACGGTTGGTAAGATATCTAGTGGACAGTTCGAAAGAACCAAAAAATATACTCCTTTGGTTAGGAGGTGACACTAGTGTGACCAACCACGGTTGGTAAGATATCTAGTGGACAGTTCGAAAGAACCAAAAAATATACTCCTTTGGTTAGGAGGTGACACTAGTGTGACCAACCACGGTTGGTAAGATATCTAGTGGACAGTTCGAAAGAACCAAAAAATATACTCCTTTGGTTAGGAGGTGACACTAGTGTGACAAACTACGGTTGGTAAGATATCTAGTGGACAGTTCGAAAGAACCCAAAATATACTCCTTTGGTTAGGAGACGTACACTAGTGTGACCAACTACGTTTGGTAATATATCTAGTGGATATATAGTTCGAAAGAACCATTACTACTCTTTTGGTTAAGGGGTGTACACCAGCATGATCAATCACGGTTGGTAAGATAAAAATATACTCTCACATTACAACTTATGTTGGTCGGGAGGTAAGATTAATACAAAAAGTTCCTCAGAGAACAAAATATTCCAAACTGAACCAAGTATAGTTGGTCGGGGATAAAAACCCACTAACTGTAGGTGGTCGACGAGGATAAATTATTAACCTTGGTTGGTCGGACACATTTTATAAAAATATTTGAAATTGAACCAAGTATGGCTGGTCGGGGATAAAATCCCATCAACTGTAGTTGGTCGACAAACATTATTTTACCACTTTGGTTGGTTGGAAACATTTTGAACATTTTATACTCAAGTGATTAAACAACCTTGATACTTGTAACTTTTTATTAAGTTGCTCGATGAACAATATTATTGTTATCTTTTTAACAGATACATATGCACAAATGTAAAGGTGTTTGATAAACACAAGACAATAGCAAAATTTGTAAACAGAAAATGAAAGTCTTTTCATTAAAATTCAAAATAAATTACAGGTTACATGAATGTACTAACTATTACATTGATATTCCTATTCTATTGGTTTCTTGCCCTTTGCTTTAGAAATAGGCTCTTCGCCAGCAGGAGGATCTTCTAGGCAAAGGGGAGAATTAATAAAGTTCAAGTCCTTCAACATTGTGACATTCATTATTGAAGGTGTCTCCATTAGATGCTCTGGACGAGATACTTCGATTTGGGAATGAAGGCTATAATCACCGAGGTATTTTGAAATTAAGCTACGAGGAATGGAACGAGCTGGGATCCAGGCCATGTCCAATTTGAAAGGTGGCACAGGCAAGTCTAGTAACCCTGGAGCATGATAATCCCATAAAAAATGCCCTTGCTCCAATTTTAACACACCCAGTGCGTTCAACCACCCCTGCTTATAACCTTCATTATTGGCATGTTCAATACGAGCATCCAAATGAACAAGAGCTTCATTATATCCTGCCATCCAGAATTCCCTGGGTTGCTTATGAAATTGAAAGGTTAATCTATCCAATTGTCCATGAAGATTTTTGGCAAAAAGATCCTTGGAATGTAAAGCAGACTTAGTTGCAGTGAGTTGATCCTTCAAGGATAGATTTTTCTTGGACAGTTCAGATAAAGCTCGATCTTTGGCGTTTAATTGGTATGCTTGAGTTTCCAAAGTAGATTGAGTACGAGCTTCATCAACATTACGACTAAGAACTCTTGATCGACTCCGAGCAGCGATTGGAGAACTTTGCTCCTCGGCAACATTTTGAACAGCTCTTCCTCGCCCCCGAGAACCTCTTCCTCGTCCCCGAGCAGTCACAGGAATAGCAGATCTTCTTAAGTCATCCAGTTCTTGCCTTAATTTGGAATTTTCGACCTCTAAGAACGAGAAACCTTCATCAGTAACTGGTACTAAAGGAGTGGAAGATGATGCTGCAGATTCATACTGAGCCAACTTTTTCTGCAAGTTATTGTTCGCCTGTTCCAACAACTCAGCAATCTGCCTGCAGGCCTCAACCTCACCTTTTAGAGTTCTTTCCCTAACATCATATCCAACGAGGATCTTTTTATGGCCTGTTTCAGAAGAAAGCTGCTGATATCTATTTTCATATTCCTTATGCAGCAAAGCAGTTGATTCATTATGTTGATTCTGAAGATCTTCTAAGCTACAATGAAGTTCCTCAATCAAGTCATAGTAGGCGACATTGTTGGCCACAGCTCGGTCAAGTAAACTCTTCAAATACCGATAAGCCTCGATTGCTTGCTCTGAAACATCATGGACAAGGATGTCAGAAATTTCTGATACACTTAGCTATGTGTGACCAGCTTTATAGTATTCGTGACATTGCTGCATCAGTTTAGTATCATGGGCGGATAGAAGTTCCATTCTAGCAACAAACAAATGAAGAGAAAACAACAATCAATAAAAACAAGTCATCAACAACAGAGATGAACAAAGATGTATTTTATTAGATCATAAAAGGATTACATTGTTCGATTACAAGTAATGAAAGATAGAAATGATATCGAACAACTTCACACCTTTTTCTTGTCTCCCAAGACTTTCTCGGGAGGCTGGGACGAGGAGCTCGGCTGCTCGGTGGTAACAACGTCTTGATCGACAGGAATCTTCTCGGGAGGAGGAGGCATGGAAGAAATGTCCTCGGTGACAGAGGGTTGAGAAGCAGAGACTGGATCACCCATAGCCATAGAAGATTCATCTGAGAGAGGATCATCTTCTTCTTCTTCCACAATGGGTGGAGAGGGGCCAGGGAGGTGTAGTTGGAATAGCCCAGAATCTTCTTTGATCTTCAATTCCTGAAGGGCAGCTACCCAACCATCTCGGAAGTATTTCAACTTCCCATACTGAACTTGGGATGTCATTGCAGCAATCCCCTTGTCCCATCCTTTATCCCAGCCAGCGCTGAAGGATTTTTTAACTGCGAGCTTTCTTCTCAACTTCTCCGAGGAAAGCTTCGCATCCAATTCTTCTTTTTGGCTTTTGATATCTCGCAGGGCGAGCAACTCTTCTTCTGCTTTCCTCAGTTTATCCTCAAGCTCTCCAAAATTCTTGAGCTTGTCGTCGTATTTCTGATGCTCAACCTCCAAACTTTTCACCTTTTGCTCCAAACCCTTGGAGATTTCGGCCAACTTCACTTTCTCGGCTTCGATTATTGACAGTTTTTCTCCCAAGCAGCCTTGTCCTCATTATACTGTTGGCGAGATTCTTTCAAGGATTCGGTCAAACCCAACAGAGCATCCTCTACACCAGATGAGGAGATAGAAGCTTTAATTTCCTCGTCCTTCTTCACGATATTATTAAGAAAGTTCACCAGCTGAAAAATAAGAAAAACAATAAGTCAGTGCAAAAAGACAAGTATTCAGAGAAAGAAAGGAATTTCAGAATGTAAAAAATTTACCGAAGCAAGATGACGAGTTGCTAGGGACGTCAGCGTATCCCTAGGAATCTTTTCATCAATTCCCTGGACCTCGGGTATGATCCAAGTTTTCACCGAGCTCATTGCAGAGCTTGGAGGAATGATGGTTGGAACACCAGCACCACCAGCTGGCAAAGTAGAGGCAGTTTTAGCCAAACTGACTGAGGATGATTTCCTCAATCTCTTTAATGGAACGTCAGCAGCTTCAACCAAGGAAGAAATCTTGGTTGGAGAGATAGAAATTATCTCAGCAGGAGCAACTTTTTTGCTCGGGGCCACTGGGGCTTCTCGGTAGTTTTTGAAGGCACAACATCCACCTTCTTAGTCCCCTCTGGGACATCCATTTTGCTTTTCTTATCCTCAACAGCAGAGGCAGTATCATCAAATAGAGCAGGAGGAGCTCTTTTCTTGCCCATTCTTTGACTTAAAGGAATATGAGAATCTGAAGAAGAGTCCTCCGGAGTTGAAGCTGGTTCAACAGGGCGAGCAGTATAAGAGGTTGTATAACTCTTATACTGTAGCAGATATGAAGCAGACCTGATGTGTTCTTCTACAACGTTCTTATGCAAACCCCAGATAAGTTTCAGATGCTTAATATTAACCTCTGATTCTTTCGGAGTTTTTCTTTTGCTATCAACTGCAAATAAATACATAATGAGATGTCAGTCATACATTTTGTCAAATATGATGAAAGCATAATTTCATAAGAAAAATAAAATGAAAAATAAACCTATCCCATTGCCATATGGGGGGGCATCTGGGACCGTTGTATACTCCATCTCCAACTAAAGGGGCATATTGCCAATTTTTTATAACCAACCCATGTTCAAAATAATCTCTATTTGAGTCAGGGAGGTTAACTACAAGAGCCCTATTCAGAAACCTAGTTTTTAAGTAATAAATATTATCTAGAGTGGCCCATTTATAGCAATACATAATTTCAGGGATCCCTATACAAGTCCCATGAGTTAGATTTAATTTGTGCACCCCATTAATTATTCTCCATGAATTGGGGGCTATTTTTGCAGGAACAAGATCGAAATACTGACAAAACTCAAGACACAATGGGTTCGGTGGAAAAGAAAATCCACATTCAGCAACAAATAGACTGGGGAACCAATGTCCCTCAGCCAATCGAAAATAATCTAAAGGCTCAGAAAGAACCTCTAGAGTTACCCAGGAAGGAATGGAAAAATCAGAACGAAATTTCTCAACAGATTCCACAATATAAACCATACTGAATAAAAGAGATACAGAAGAAAGGAAGAAGATCTTACAGGAAGAAAGGAGGTATGTTGACAACGAACGAAAACAAGGATGAACGCACAAGAGAGAAGAAGAGAATAGAAAGCTTGAATACAAGAAATTGGGAAAAGAAGAAGACGGTATGGTTACCTAAGAAGTTTAAATACTTTGCCTTGGGAAGCGGCAAAGGAAATGATTACAAAAAAGAAACTATTGAACTTTCGGCGGCTAAAAAGACAAAAAGGGCACTAAGATCGAAGCGCTCTTAAAAGTTCGAAAAAAGGCGGATTCTTCGAAATTTGTAAATAAATTCAAATACGATGCTCCTAAAACCCAGGAAGATCAATTCAATATGGCCGAGTACCGAGAAAGAATGTTTCATACTCCTCAAAGTTCGAAATATAAAACATTGGGGGCTTCTGTTGATACCAAAATTAATATGCTGATGTGGACGAATGATACGAAGACATTTGTCAATCTACGTGGTGCAATAACGACGAGGAAGTTCATTTCCCGACCAACCATGATTCTCTCCGAGCAACGAGGATACACCGAGGAACTCTAGCGCTCTGAGGAACTCTTGAGCAACGAGCAACTGTGGCGGTCCGAGCTGCACCTCGATCGCCAGATAATCAACAGTTCATATATTCATTGAATGTTTATATTCTTGACGCGCACGCTGCATTAAATGTATTACCCTTTCACATGTATATCATTTAATGTATCGAACCTTTCATGTACAGCCTATGGGCTATAAATACCTTGTATTATCCTCATTCAAAGGGGATCGGAATTACTTGAGAGAACTTGTAATCAAGAATTCTGCAAACAATCAGCAATAACATAACAGTGGACGTAGGCTTTATTCCTAGCCGAACCACTTTAAAAATATTTATCTTATTTATTTATCTGTGATTGAATAATTAGAGCGATCTAGTTTTTTACATCAACAACCCATAAGATCCATCTCAAATAGGATCTCAAGCCCTCGAGAGAAATGCAAAGAAGGTTAAACCCTAATATGAAAGAAGTGGTGAGGACTTAAATCATTAAGCTATTGGATGCCGAGATTATCTACCCAATCTCGTATAGTAAGTGGGTGAGCTCTATTCAAGTTGTCCCGAAGAAATCAGGCATGACAGTGATTGAGAATGCTAAGGGAGAGCTAGTTCCCCAACGTACCATCACCGGGTGGCGCATTTGCATTGATTACCGAAAACTCAATCCGGGAACTAGGAAAGACCATTTCCCCTTACCATTTATTAATCAGATGCTTGAGAGAGTAGCGGGCCATCCGTACTATTACTTCCTTGATGGTTATTCCGGATATAACCAAATTGAGGTAGATGTACTTGACCAGGAGAAAACAACTTTCACTTGCCCCTTTGGTAGGTTTGCCTACAAATGTATGCCATTCGGCTTGTGTAATGCACCCACGACCTTTCAAAGGTGCATGTTGAGTCTATTTAGCGACATGGTTGAGAGAGGACTCGAAATGTTCATGGACGATTTTAGTGTTTTTAGCACCTCTTTCGATCTTTATCTAGCAAAGTTGGAAAAAGTACTTGCCCGGTGTGTGGAAAAGAACTTAGTGCTAAACTGGGAGAAATGCCATTTTATGGTCACTAAGGAAATATTTCTTGGGCACATAGTTTCATCCATGGGGATTCAAGTTGATAGAGCTAAGATACATGTCCTAGCTGATCTTCCCCCACCAAAATCGCTCAAAGACGTGCGCTCCTTCTTGAGTGCCATTGCTAGGCCCTTAAGCAACCTACTCATAAAGGACACCCCATTTGAGTGGACAGAAGCATGCCATAAAGCTTTTGAAAAATTGAAAACTATGCTTGTGTCCGCTCCCATCATGCAAGTTCCGGATTGGTCCTTACCATTCGAACTTCTGGTGATGCTAGAGACTATGCGATAGGGACTATTTTGGGCCAAAGAAAAGTTAAACAGGTTCATGTCATCTACTACGCTAACCGAACTCTTATCGGACCACAACTCAATTACTCCACTACAGAGAAGGGAGTTGCTAGTTGTAGTCTTTGCCCTTGACAAATTTCGGTCCTACCTTATCGGTTCTCCCATCACTTGCTTCACCGACTACGCGGTATTAAAACATATACTTGTGAAGAAAGATACAAAGTCGCGCCTCATAAGGTGGATCCTACTCCTACAAGAGCTTAATCTCTCCATTAAAGATAAGAAAGGAGTAGAAAACGTCGTTGCCGACCACTTATCATGGCTTTCGTCCGACGTGCGTAATGATCCAATACCCATAGATGAATACTTTCCGGATGAGCAACTCTTTGCCACCTTTTCTTTGCCCTTGTTTGTGGATATAGTGAACTATCTTGTCAAGGGAGCCGTCACTCCCGATTTGGACACCGCAAGATAAGAAGAGGTTTATTACTTGGTCGCGCATGTTTTTCTATGGCGATCCTTTCCTGTTTAAATATTGCGCTGACCAAATCATCGGACAATGTGTACCGGATGATGAGATCCCGAAAGTCATCCAATTTTGTCATTCAGAAGTTTGTGGAGGCCACTTTTCGATGAAAGAGAAGGTCGCTAAAATTCTTCAATGCGGCCTCTATTGGCCCATAATATTTCGGGATGTGAACAATGATTGTAAATCTTGCAATAGGTGCCAAGGATGGGAGCTATTACCCGACGAGACATGATGCCATTAACCCTGATACTCATTATTGAGATCTTCGACGGCTGGGGTATTGACTTCATGGGCCCTTTCCCCCTGTCCTTTGGTTTCCTATACATCCTTATTGCGGTCGACTACGTTTCTAAATGGGTGGATGCTATAGCTACCAAGACAAATGACAACAAAGTGGTGATTAAGTTCTTACAGGAACACATACTTTCCCTCTTTAGTGCTCCGAAAGCAATAATTAGTGATAATGGCACGCACTTTTGTAATATGCCATTTGAGAAGCTCATGAGAAAGTATGATGTCGTTCACAGGTTGGAATGACTTATCACCCACAAATGAATGGGCAGGCCGAGCTAGAGAATCGAGAAATTAAGCACATCCTTGAAAAAACCGTCGATCCTAACTGGAAAGATTGGTCCCTTCGATTGAATGATTCACTATGGGCCTATTGCACTACATATAAAAATCCTCGTGGAATGTCTCCCTTCCTCTTTGTGTATGGAAAATCTTGTCACCTTCCCGTTGAATTAGAACACAAAGCGTATTGGGAAATTAAGAAGGCGAATTATGACATGGATAAAGTTGATGAAGCTCGCAAGCTTCAATTAAATGAATTAGAGGAAATACATAATGATGCACATGAGAATGCAAAAATTTCCAAAGAAATGATGAAACTCGCACATGATAAGATTATTGGATGCAAAGAGTTTCTTCTGGAATAAAAATTACTTCTCTATAACTCCCGAATTCATCTATTTCCAGGTAAGTTATGGTCTCGGTGGACTGGCCCATTCGTTATGAAGACTATGTTCCCCCACAGAGCTGTGGAGATGGGGGAAGCCCATTCAAAGTCAATGGACAACGCTAAAGCCTATTTAGAGGCGTGTCTGGAAGAAGCCGACACCATTTGGTTGTTGAACCCCGTTTATGGGGCTGCATGAGCTGCTACAATGAGGTCATCGCACCCGCGATGCATATGGGGTGAATTCTTATGTATATTAGATGAGAGTCGCATAAGTAGTGTGAGTCCTTAGGATTAGGATACGATAAGGTTGGAGCATTCACATGTTTTGGGAGAATGAGTTGAGTTTCTTTGACATAGGTATCGAGAGGGTGTTAAGTCCAAATTGATAGTTGCGTGTCGAAAACATTTCGAAGAGAGCGATCGCATTTCAGTTAGGGAAGAACTCCTGCTCAGTACAAGAACCGAATTGGTTCTTTTATTTTTCAGTCGGACCGGTCCATCCCGGATTGATTTGTTTATTTTACAACTGGATCGGTTCGGTACGTAAAGAACTCAAAAATTAAAAGGATCGGATCGGTCCGATCCTGGAACAGCCAGACCGGTCCGATTTTTTGCAGCATTTCCTCCTTCCCTAGGTACACCCCCCTTCCCCCCAATCCATTTCCTTCCCTCCAAATTCACCCAACCACTTCCTCCCCTTCACTTTCCCTCCCAATTACATTCCCTTTTCCTTCCAAACTCTTACCCTCCATTTCTTACCCTTCTCACACTCCTCACCTATAAATACACACCCAAATCCTCCATTTTTCTCCACACTTTCAATTGCATCACTTCTCTCTTCTCTCTACCCATTTTTTTCCAGCACCCTCTACTTCTCATAATGGCCCAAAGAGCTGCTCCGGTCAAATACAACTCAACTGAAATTTTACCCTCCGGCCATGGTGATTTTTGCTCTCGCCAAGAGGAACGTTGGTGCAATCGTTTCTTTAGTTCGGATCCTAAACTCCACATGAAGCGAGCAGTCCAATGGACATCGCTGCCCAATTTCGTCACTGCCCTCTTTATGCCTAGGGGTTGGTGCCATTTCTTTAATGAACCATACGAAGCGATTTGGACCGCCGGGGTACGCTCTTTCTATGGATCCCTTATTCGAACAGGCAAATTCAAGTCTCAAGCCTATGTCGATGATACCTCCATTCCCTTCTCTTTGGCCATTCTCACTACAAGGTTAGACGAATATGACATTCCAGATCTTCAAGACTACACATACCCAAATAATGTCCCCCCGGTAGCCAAAGACCTGATTATGGAGAAAATTGCCCCCGACATTGCTTGGTGGGGGAGACTGTCCCTGTTGGCCGACTTAACGAGACAACACGCCT
This sequence comes from Sambucus nigra, assembly GCA_949130495.1. Classification (NCBI taxonomy): domain Eukaryota; kingdom Viridiplantae; phylum Streptophyta; class Magnoliopsida; order Dipsacales; family Adoxaceae; genus Sambucus; species Sambucus nigra. The sequence goes on along the minus strand of OX422207.1, from coordinate 96,252,185 downwards.
CACATTCCAAATTGTGTGTGCTAATATTTTCCAAACTTCTAACGATTACGTAATGCATCCCTGTCAAGCCACATTGACATACCACCTCTTTGATCCCAACACTTTAATTCACTTGGCTCGCACCCTATACACTGACATTATCATTGTTGCCTTGGATGAGAGAGATACAACACCACTTCCATATGCATGCCTGATTACCTCCATTCTTAAAGACGCTGGCATTATTGCACCGCTAGACCGTACTTGTCTCCCCAGTCCCTTTGGACAAAGAACCCGCACTCGTAGCGCCAAATAGTTGGCCATCTTTTGGGAGAGGCATGGAAGTGATAAAGGGGCAGATGATGCCTCGAGTGACGAAGAGTAAGAGGCAGGTGCCGATGTGGACATGGCAGAAGTGGGTGTTGATGAAGAGTCGGCAGAGGAAGAAGACGACCTAGATTTTGAATGGGCGGGTGGCGAACTTACTACTAGAATCTCATCCCTCGAGTCGCAATTTAGTGACTTTATGACCGAATATCGCCAAGACTAGTGCATATACCGACTCAATACACGTACGCTATTTTATTTCCAAGCAAACTTGTACTGATGCCAGGGGGATCCAAATGAGCCATTACCATCTTACTTTTGTGACCCTTATGGCCCCGATGCACCCAGCTCTTCCCACCCACTGCCCCAGTGAAGCTTTGTTGGTTTATGTGTCAGTTTTTAGTTGTTTGACCTGGTCACATGGTTATGTGCTCATACCCATCGTATTGCATGGCAACACTCGCATTGTATTCTAAAGTATCCCGGTTACCCTGAAGCAAACGAGATACAAAGATCTACAATGGTTATGATGCTACGCAATACGATCATAATATATCATTAAATTTAGAGGATTAATTTTATACACATGAAACTACCACATTGGGTTGGGTTCATGCATCCCGACCCTTAAAAATTTTTGCCTACCATGATAAAATTAATGAAAACGATTGTTGAATTGCAGGAAATAATGATTAAACTAAGGGAGAATTGAAGAATGATGTAGAAGAAGAATTAGACAGAAGAAAGTAATCAACTAACTTACCAAAGCACTAAAAGCATCAACTAAAATTACTTGTAATCACAGAAATCTGAACAAACTTCAATCTTGGAATTAAAATTACAATAAATCTTCAAACTAGGGTTTTGTAGCAACTTTCCCTCTCTAACTACCTCTAAAAGTTTTAAATGAAAAAGGAAAAATTAGATGAATTTTTTTTGCTTAAAATGATAATAAATCGGGTTTAAATACCCTCCAAGACTCCAAGAATTTTAGCTTAAGCAGGACTCTCCATTGGAGGAAGAGTAAGAAAATAAAACTGCGACAGTCGGACCGATCCGGTCCTCCTTCAGTTCGGTTCGGCTTGGATCCGGATCGATTATTTTCTTTTCTTCCCGGATCGGTCCTATCCGGATCGATTTGTTTAATTTTCATCAACTTTGATCCGTCTTCGGTCTAGGTTTCACTGGAACTTTGTATTTCGGATCGATTCTATCCGGATCGGTCCTATCTTTCTTTAACCTTTTCTTCTATCTCTGACTGCTCATAACTTTCACACCGGGACTCCGATTGAGGTGCCGTTTCTTCCTATGTACTTGTAAACTTGATATCTTCAACTTTTCTTGAGATGCCTCATCCGAATTCTGGGAAAAATTACATCTTTGCCCTTTTGACTTTCCTTCTTTTCTTTCTCTATTCTTTCAGTTTCTTTCCTTCCTTAGTGACATCAAATACCAATAAAATTAGTACGAAATACCAGAAACTCGGGGTACTCATTATAATATACCAGTAGAAATATTATGAGATAAAATCAAATCGATTACGTTATTCGAGGTGCTAAAAGTAACTAAATTAAAGGGATAAATTTATAAGAATTTATGCCTAATTAATAGAGTCAGAGGTGGTATGGGAAATGTGAGCTGAGGGTTCATAAGGAACTTTGGGTTTATGGATGCCAGCCTTAGCTCTAGTTATCATAGGATGAGAATAAGATTGGGGAGCAGAGGATGGTGAGATAGAAGGATTGGGAGAAGAAGAGGTAGAAGATAAAGACAAGGAAGTAGAAGACGAGGATTAGGTGTTGGGGGAAGAAGTGGTAGAAGATGAGGATAATGAGGAATTAGTATGAATAGAAACTGGATAATAGGGAAAGAAGGGGGCGGAATGAGTAGGAGAGGGGGATATAGAGGAAGAAGAAGAGAGAGTGGAAAGTGGATGTATAAATTCAGAAAAATTTGAGGAGAATGGAAACTGGGATTCAACAAAGTGGACATATCTAGAAATGAAATTTTTTCTTGGGATTGTTTCCAAACATTTGTATCCTTTTGAGGCAAAAGCATAGCCCATGAAAACACAGACTTTAGACTTAGGTTCAAGTTTGGAAGACCTATAAGGAACAAGCCATAGAAAGCAACAACATCTAATGACCCTCATGTGTGAGTAATCAGGTGGAATTTTGTATAAAAGCTCATAAGGAGAAATGAGATTGGTGGCGACTGAAGGTAGTCTATTGATTAGATAAGTAGCAGTTATAATTGTGTCTAGCCATTATTTTGGAGGAACAGATAAATGGGATAACAAAGCAATGGTGGTTTCAACTATATGACTGTGTTTTCTTTCACTAAGACCATTTTGCTCTGGTGTGTAAGGACAAGAGGTTTGATGATTGATGCCTTTTGAGTTGAAAAATTGAAGCATAAAAGAATTCAGATATTATGTACCATTATCAGTTCTCAGAGTTTTGATAGGTAGCTTAAACTGGGTATAAACCATAAGAGTAAATTGAACATATATGGAGAAGAAATCGCATTTTGTTTTGAGAGGATAAAGCCATGTAAATCTGGTAAAAGCATCTATGAATATGATATAGTATTTAAGACCAGTGTGAGAAATATTAGAAGTAGGTTCCCAAACATCAATATGAACTAGATCAAATGGTTTCTTAGTGACTGACTAAGATAAAAATAATGGTAATTTATGACTCTTAGAAGTGCAACAAGCATGACAATTAGGTGGTGTAAAAATGGATGGAATTTGGTGACACTTAGAGAGATGAGAATGAATGGGTGATAAAGGATGTCCTAGTCTAAAATGTCATTGATAGTTCAAGGTATGGACTGAGACTAAGGCCTTAGAGATAAATGGAATAGAGAATGGAGTAAGTGAGTATAGCCTTTTGAGCAGATGCCTAGAAGAATGATATATTGTGTCTCCTTTTCCTGGATAGAGAAGTGATTGAAATTAAAGATAACTACACAATTATTATCCTTAGCAAGTTGATGAACATAAAGTAAATTGTGAGTTAAACCAGGAACATAAAGCATGTTGGATAGAGTGAGAGTTTTAGATGAAGTAGTGAGTAAGCTAGTGCCTATATGAAGGATAGGTAACTTATTCCCATTTCCCACAGTAACAGATTCAGATCCATAATAGTCTTAAAATTTATGAAATTGAGCTAAGGTGTTGGCAAGGTGACTAGTGTCAAAGAGACAATCGATGGGGTTATGAGAATTAAGGCTAGCTATGAAGGCGTGTGGAGATGGTTGATCTGTAGAGATAGGAATAGGATCTGGGGAGAAAGGAGAGTTTTCAGTATACCATGAGTTTAGATAAAAGGAAGTGGATGGAGGAGGATAAGGAGGAGTAGGAAGGAGAGAAGGATTTTATGTAGGGATTATATAAGGATATGTAGATGGTATGTGGGAGGGAAATAGTTGTGCAAAATAGGCTTGTGGAGTAATGGCAGAGGTTTGTGGATAGGATGTTTGTGGAGAAGTCATAGGAGATGAATTTACAATGTTTTGATTGCCTGTGGATGGATGTCGATAGAAGTTATTGAATCTATGATAACACTGAGAGGCAGTGTGATTATTCTTCCCACATATCTGACATTGACCTCTGAAATTTGGATTCTTTCCAAAATTCCTTCCTCTATTGTTTTTGTTTATGTTATTGTAGTTGCCTCTGTAATACTCAACTTAATTTGGTGAATATCATGTTGGACTTTGCATATTGGAGAATGTATGTTATACTAGAGATTGAAAGGATGATGAAGCACTAGATTGATGAGATGTAAGAGTGACTGCTATGAGGGCTGTGGTTTCAGAAACATAATTCGACTCGGAGTCTCTTATTACATGTAATTCCTCAGATCTAAGTAATGTCTGTAACTCAGTGATTGACACAAGTTGATATGCAACCCTAAGTGTGGTCTTGAGGGATGAGTATTCATAAGATAAGCCATTGACAGTGTACAAGACAATATCATCTTCAACAATCTCAACACCAGATGCAGCTCGTTTATCAACACAGTCCTTGATCTTATTAATATATTCATCCATAGAGTTTTGATCTTTAGATGCATTTAACAATTTTAGTTTTAATTCATGTACATGAGATCTAGATGTAGAAACATATCGTTTTGACAGGTAGTTCAAAATTTCAAATATATGTTCAAATCCAAGAATTTGAGGCGGAATTGAAGGTGAGATTATTGCAGAAAAATAACTCACTAATTGACAATCAATGTTGTTCCAGCTTGTATATTCAGGATTAGGATTCAAATTACCTTCAGAGTTAGTAATCATTACTGTAGGGCAAGGTATTAAACCATTGACATATCCAAGAAGATGATTGGCACGTAATGCATTCTTGACTTGAAGACTCCATACCATATAGTTGGATTGATCAAGTTTAACAGTTACGAGTGAGGTAAGATTGGAAACAAAGAAGATTAGATGAGGTGGGATGTCCAGACTAGCTATGATTGCCATTGATGAATGCTTTTTAAAGATGAATAGCAGAAGAAGAAGATGAAGATTAGGAATTAGGTTTCGTCCTAATTCGATAACATCAAGATGATTTGGAGAATCAGAAATTGAAGAGACGATATCAAGAATCTCCGGGGGAAAAAAATTGGATCAAGATTGATTGAAGCAGTAGATGAACTGGAAGACAGGATCAAAAGAGCTGCTTGGCATTTTGCTCTGATACCATAAAGAAAAATGTAAAGAAAAGAATTGAAGAAAAGAATAAAGAGAAGGATTGAAGAAATTATCTTCTTGAATTATTTTTTATCAATTGATTTCTACTCTTTACAAATTCTCTCTCTCTCTTTTTTAGTTGAAGAGTGAGTTAGTTACAATTTCTGTTACAAACTTTACAGCTCATCATTCAACTAACACAAAAGAAAATGAAACTAACTTTGGGCAAAATAGGAAAACCACAAATATAATGATTTGTTTAGACAATCTCAAATGTATTCTTAACACTATATAAATCAATATTTTAAGTAAATACAATTTGCAAGATTTAACAAATCTTACCTTATGTATAGGTAGAAAAATCATGGAAAATTAATGAAACACAACCAAGAATTAGAAGGAAAAAAAATGATATATTGAACGTTTAACATAACAAAAATATGGTCAATCAAACACATCATAATAAATATCTAATTATATACATATTGCAAAAGGATGATTAGAGTAATTAAACCTAAATACCACAGGCACAAAATTTTGTCATGATATGTTATTCCAAGTGCTTATAGTATCTATAGTAAGAATATATAATATAATCATATCCTCCTACGCTCTCATATTTTTCTAAACAATTCACCTCTAAAACATATTCCAATAAGATCAATAATTTAGGACCAGTTTAAAATTTTTGATTTTTTTACAAGTGGTTTATTTTAGAATTAGTTTTGGGGGTTGATTGAGTTTGATTCCCACTTTGATTTTGACACTGTCAAAATGATGCTTGGTCAGTAAAAATCACGAACCGCAAATAAAAATTAATCGAGATACACACAAACTGACTCGAAATGCTACCAGAAAAAATATTCTAAATTATGGACCAATTTGAAATATCTCAGAGATATATTCTCTTGAAAAAATTGATGTTGTAGAAAGGATCGTTTTCAAATTAACTATACAAACTTCAATTAACTTATTACACAAACTGCTGACAGAAATTGATTGGGAATATATATATTAATGACATGTGGGTCCCACAAGACCTTGGTCGGCGACAGGATATGTTGGTGGCTGGTACTACTACTGGTGAGTATTTGATGGACATGGTGTCACCAAGAAATAATAACACGTATTCTAATAGTTCAAGTGATGGCATAAACACAGTCTCTCACTTCTTGATAACATGTGGCCTTTGTCGACGTCGTTTGTCACCTGGCCGTGACATCTACATGTATAGGTACGTACAAAGTTTTACAAATATATGATTCTTACTATTGGTACATTCAACATATTTTATGTAGCACATTCACGTGTCCTATATGCTACATGTGGTGTATATGTGTATATTCATGTTTTCAATGATTATAACAATCGTGTAGTAATTATGGGTTGTTATTTTACAGGGGTGATGCAGCATTTTGCAGTCTTAGAGTGCCGAGAAGAACAGATGAAGCATGATGAGGGAGAAGAGGATGTTCTATGGAAAGATAAGGACTATTTGATAATACTATTGTGCGGAGGCTTTTTCGTATTTTAACTGTATGAATTGTTCATGTGTTATATGACGACGAGTCTAGAAATTATAGATACACTTTCATTTTTTTAGTTCAACGTCAGGTGACAAATATTTAATTTGCATTATTAAAATACAAGATAATCCGCATAAGAATCGTTATGATATTATATACATATATGTATGTACTTGTGTAAATGTAGCATACCCTCAACTTGTGTAAGTGACAGAATGTAATAGGCTTCAAACTCTGTGAGATGTCATATTCAATATATGGTGTTACTAGGGTATCAAGTGGCATGATCAATAATACTTGGAAATTAGAAAGAGTAATAAAAATTTAGTGGGGAAAGGAATATGAAGTTAATTTGGGAGCCTTATTCTTCACATACATGTTTCTTCGGGGATTCCGTTTGATTACCCACTAAATTGAGTTAGTATAACTTTCAAATGTTATCCTTCCTCTCTTCACAATTAATATTCATGCTTTTCTTTTTGAACGGTTTCAAATTGATAGTCCTTTTTTATTTTTAAGATATAAGCAACTAACTAAATTCTATAATAATGAACAAGTCTGGGTCTTCGTCATTAATTGGATAAATTTTTAAAAATCATCATTTGCAAATGATGACTATTATTTGAGCCAATATAGTATATTGATTTAGATATCAATCATTCAATAGCGAGTTTCTTTAATTTTTAATGCTTGAATCGATAACATTTGAGAGTTATGTTAACCGAATTTAAATGCGAGTCGAGAAATTGTAATTGTTATCAGGAGTTTGAATGGTGAGAAGCTTGAAAGTAGACTCGTTAACGTGTGGTATTGTGTTGTGTTTAGACTTACCCTAAATTTTGGGAAAATAACAATATATTTTGGGAAAAAGAAACTTTCATGGAATAGAAGCATAAGTAAGGCTTTCATTAAAAATCGTCCCAAAATCCTGAATGAAGTTTCTGTCATGACCAGATTTTCTATAATAAGATTTGCAACACTTAATATTTTAAACTTGTTCGAAAACTCAAGTAATTAACAACTTAAATGTATTAAAATTACAATGAAGTTTTCAAAAATATAAAAAAAAATGATACTTGCATCGATTTTGTACACCGAATACACAAAATACTTGAACAGTTGACTAAAAAATAAAAAATAAATTTTTTTAATCAATTATACAAGTATTTTGTATATTCGGTGCACAAAACCGATGTATGCAGCAATGCTCGACGTATATATCTTGTCGGGTTAGTGGCATATCATAACAAATTTCTAGATCTATTATTTACAAGTTAATCAACAATGGCACTATTTGCTTATCACAGGTGGTAAAAGAACACTTACTTTTGATTAAGTGATGGGTGAAAGTGTGGAATAGTTGTATTCTCTATGTGCACCGCTCTCCTAATGTCACACCTCATGATAGACATTACTAATTTGCTATCAGATGATATATACAACTATATTAAGACAAATATATTACGACTAAATTCAAATGAACCAAATCTAATGAATAATATCAATATCTTACATACTTGTATGCATTGTAAAATCAGATTAGTGTTATCATGTGTCACGGGTTGAGTTAGAAGTTTAATTAAGGATCAAAGGTAGGGAAGTAGTCAGGATTTTTCGATAGTGATGACTAATTTAATGGTAACTTCTGAAGGTGCGGGGGTAGAGCCATCAAGACGTTTTTTTAGGTTATTTTTAAGTATTTACCAAATAATTACAAAAATATTTATTTAATCTAATGAAAAGAGAAAAAAATTATCGACTCATCGCTCTCAATATGTGGGATCAGCATGAAAATCCTCCAAAATAATTTCATACGGTTCTACATTGCTCTCAATATGTGGTGTAGATGTCGACTCAAATTTTCTTTTCAAAAACCTCTCCATTAGTTAAGTGATTTAACAACAATTTTTTTTAAGTTTATTAGTATCCCCAAAAAAAGTAATAGCTCAACATAACATCAATATCCCCTAAAATTGATAGCATAACATGAAATTAAATACCCCAATTTTAACTCAAAACATTAACTCTAATACCCCTAAAATTAGAAACAATAACAAATTCAAATTTAAAAACCCTAGATAAATATATAATTTGAATCTCAATGGCCAAACAAACAAATATAACCAATTAAACAAATTTAACATATACAAAAACAAACAACCAAACAAAATAAATAATTCGAGAAAGAGTCTAAAAAAGAAAACTTAATTTGTGTTTTTAGTTTTATCTGTTGTTGTGGAGAAGAACTAGTGTCGAAGAAGAGTCGTGGAGAAGAACTAACGCCGTAGAGGTGACTCGTGGATAGGGACTTGTGTCGGAGAGGATGGAGAGCAGTCGGGTGACTCGTGGGTGGGTTGTTGTTTTCTTCTCCCGTTTTTGTTGTTAGTTGGCGCAGTTGTCCTGTTTTCTTTTATTGTTAAGATATATGGTTTTAAAGAATGGGTCGGTATAGTGAATTTATAAAAATGGCCCCCCAAAAAATTCCAAATTTGATTTTTACTCCAAATATTTTTACATACCAAATTTTCTATTTTTTTTAAATCTGTGGGAGAACAAGCCCCCACTCACCCCTATGTAGCTCCGTCTCTGATCAAAGGTATAAGTTTAACGTGGATTGGTGGTGTAATATATATATATTGTAATTGGTCTTTGGTTGTATGATATCTAGAGGAAACAAATGTATGTATGTATGTATGTACTTCTATCAGTATTTAATGTATACCCCATGTGATTTCCTAATAAAATTTTGGCAACATGAATCCTTTTGGATATTGTGGTAGATGGGAATCCAATAAGAAGTGTTTATGTACTTTCTATATGTCTGTGGAGAATGACCCTTTTATGTATTTCATGGACGATTTGGAAAGAGATGAATATAAGGTTGAAATAATCCAAAGGCACTAAGGTGTTAAGTTATTAAAAACTCTTTTAACTCTTTGATATAAAATCTATGGTAGTTTACAAATGTAAAACAATCACACACAAAAGTAAGAAAAAATGGTGATGCTTGATATAAATACCCTTTAAGAATGAGATGAGCAAAAGTGGAAAGAATATAATATTTATTCTCGAGGAATCCAACAAGTGGAAAACCCCGTATCCTTTAGTACCAGGACAACTCACACACCCAGGGCCACTAATACCAATATTTAAATACAGATTACAACCATACAAGTGTAAATGAAATAGTTTTGTCAATATAACAAGTACACCAAGACAAGAACTAATCAACCCCACAATAATTGAATATTCTAAACAACCGAGGTAATGACAACTTGAAACACACACACACACAACTGCACACTCAACACTAGAGTACTAATGCAGTTGGACTCAATAACAATAAGTAGAGATGGTTTGGTTTTAATCAGTACATAAAATGATTATTAATTACTAAACGATGAAACACATACAAGGTTCCCTTAAGTAATAAGTCATCAATAGTATAGATTTAAACCCAAAATAAAAATCAATTTAGGTGTAAATGACCACAAATAGAATAGGAAATAAAATTTTGAGTGTTTTTATTTACACATCTGAAATAAAAATAAAAAAGCTTAACATAAAACTTAGGATAGGAACAAATTTATTAGGTGTTTGTAATCCCTCGTACTTTTATAAATATTTAAATTACATAAGTGAATGTAATTTATTAATTTAAGAATTTAAAGTGTTGGATTATTATTGATGTGTTTTATTACATATAGGTTTATATCAGGTCGTGGTTGGACAAAGCGACAAGGAGTAATATTTTATTCGGAAAATAAAGGCGGAGTTGTATTGGAATTAAAAAGGTAAATTTTTTATAAGTTACTTGGATGAGAATTTTGAGTGCACGGTTGGTTTCGAAAGGGCTGAGATAGTCAGAATAGAGTACCCGATAGTAGTGTTTGGGTTCCGACGACTTTTTGGACTAGTAGAGACTCACAATTGTGTACACAAGTCTATTTTGGGTTTAAATAGGGATAAACCCTCATTTTTCTCATTATAGGGCACAAAAGAGAGAAAGGAAAGAAAGAAAAGAAAGAAGTTTTGAAAGGAAGAAGAAGAAGAGAGGAGCTCGGTCCAACTCCGGTGGATTCCCGGCACGAGGTCGTCGGATTTATCCAACTATGCAAGTGTTTATCTTGCTTTAATCATTTAGTGTGTTTATTTTTCATATCAAAGTTGGTGAGATGAATACTTTGGATTTTGGGTTTGAGATTCTTGAATAAAAATGGGATTTGAGGGTTTTAATCTCATGAAAATGATGTGATAGCAACTGTATGTGTACTTTAAAGCAAAATTCATGTTAATGGTTAGAAATTTGGAGGATTGAATAAAAATGGAGTTAGGGTTTAATTATTGGATAGATTGATGAATCCCACGAATTAATTAATGTGTTTGGTATATCATAGTGTGTAGATGATTAGATTGATGGTGGATGATGTTGGCATGACTTTTGGGAGTGATTTTGGTGAAGAAATTGGGAGAAAAGTCATAATAGCTATAGCAGTCCCGTCTTAGAATTTTCCCAGGGCCGGATCGATCCTCCCTCCTAGGATCGGACCGGTCTGAATTAGCAGTTTGTCAAAAAATGAAAGTTGTATATCTTTTTGATTCCATCGCGTGGGCGCGCCAACCACATATTTTTCTAAAAAAAAAATTAATTAGTAATTATTTTATTACGGAAGGGTGTTTGAGACCGAAATATTTGGTGGGAAATCAAATCTTGATATTTTTGGGGTGTCCGTGGATGAGTAAACGACTTTGAGAAATATCAAAGAATCTTATATGAACCTTCGGTTAGTGGGATAAAATTCAGGATATTAATTTTAAGAATGTCTGGGACGAATGGAACTCGGGAGTTTATTCGACGGGTATTTATATATATGTTTATGCGCGTAAAATATATATATGTCGATTATTATTGAGTGAATCCGAATGTGTGAGTAAGATGGATTTAGAATACTAGCTAGGGTGATAAGCTAATATTTGAAAATTTATGAGTGCGAGGATTCCAACATAAGTGAGTAAATACTTATGGGATTAAAATAAGTGAGTGAATAATTATTAATTATACAAATTTGTATATTTGGGATTATAGGCTAATGCCGTGAGAGATAGGCACGAATAGTCGGATTTGATGATACATATATATATATATATATATATATATATATATATATATATATATATATATATATATATATGATATTATCACGAACATATCTGTGTGTGAATGGTATATTTATGTGAAGCATACAACTATAGTGTTATCATGGAAAATTGCACGATGTGGGTGAGGTCGGTTGTCACGACCCCGACCCAAAATAGTAGGGAACGGGTGTCTTGACATGCCACCAAGGCATCCAATATTCTGGCCTTAAAATTTTTATTTTTAAAATATATGTAGCGGAAGTATAATCACATGGTTATGAAGCGTAAAATACTGAAAGTGAAGGAATTACATCATCAGAGCTTTCTAAAGGGAACTTCATTTGTATTAAAATATCAACGAGTTACAACTTGACACAAAGAGCTAATCATGCTCTATCTAATTAAACAAACTTCTACTTAAGGTAACAAAAAGAGCTTTAAAAGCTAAATCTTCAACATAGTCCTTTTTCGTTCCATCCACGAACTTAATTTTTTCCTGAAAAATGGTTATTTATACAACGTCAGCTAAAAGACGAATGAGATTCAATCTCCAAATATTCCAAGGTTTTCAGAAAATAGATACCTATTCAATTTAGAACATAAGGTATATACAATTTCAAACAAGTTTTACATGAAAATAAAATCAACTTGGATTTCTTCTAAACTTTAAGTTTTAATTAGTGAAGTCCTTAGTGTATTTTACCAGCATAACTACTAAGTAAAGCTATAAAACACAAAATTAAAAATATAAAAATACATTATAACATTTAAATAAAATCATACGTACGAAATGAATTATTTCTTCGAAATTATAGAACTCCTTCTTACGATATTTCCCAAGCTTTCTATCACTCTTTCTTACTATAATTCTCATGGAATTGGTGTGAGTTTCAAAAGAACCCTAAGGCCCTATTTATAGGTTTCGAAATGTATTATGGTGTTGACACGTGTCAAATGACTAAGCTTTTTGGATTGGTGATTCAACACCGAGGTGTCGCGATCCGGAGTTGTCTTGCAGTGTTAATATCACCAAATGATGACAAGTGTTTTAGCTCTCTCTCTACAGATGACATTTGGAAGGTGGAAGTAACCAGCACGTGGTGGAAAGGTGATAAGGGTATAAGGGTCACTTCACACATGAAGGGTATTTTGGTAATTTCACACTATATATTATGAATATTTCTTAGAGGTCCCATTTTATATTTTTATTTTAGTCCTTAAAGTTTCATAAAATTATATTTTCTACCCCATAACTTATTATTTACCTTAATATATGTCATAAGACTTCGATTTGATCCAATTTACAGTTGATTCTTCGTAATTAAAAATGGGGTTTGTTACATTGATAGCCAATAATACCATATATCTAATAATACAACATTTATAAGATAATAAGTAACACAAGAGTGTAAAAACAAACTATATATAAAAGTGGGGTCATTACATCCTACCCTCCTTATAAAAAGTTTGGTCCCCAAACTTTACTTGCATTAATTTTCAAAAAGGTATGGATATCGCTTCTTTATCTCATCTTCTCGCTCCCACGTTGCTTCTTCAATAGAATGATTCCGCCATAATACTTTAACTAGTGGAATAACCTTGGTTCGTAATATTATCTTTATGATCCAAAATTTTCACCGGATGCTCAATGTACGACAAATCTTCTCTAACTTGAAGAGGCTCATGACTTAAGATATGTTTTGGATCTGGGATATATTTCTTTATCATTGATACATAAAACACATTATGTACACTAGAGAGTTCCGGTGGTAAGGCTATTTTATACGCAACAACTCCTATCCTTTCAAGGATTTCAAAAGGTCCTATGTATCTTGGGCTCAATTTCCCTTTCTTCCCAAATCGTATTACTCCTTTTGTAGGCGATACTCGCAAGAACACATAATCTCCTCTTTGGAATTCTAACTATCGGTGTCGATTGTCAACATAACTCTTTTGACGGCTTTGAGCGGTTCGAAGTCGGTATTGTATTAATTTCACCTTCTCTGTTGTGATCTGAATCAATTCTGGTCCCAACAATTCTCTTTCCCGAACTTCTACCCAACATGTAGGGGAACGACACCTTCTACCATAGAGTGCCTCATACGGAGCCATTTGAATACTTGCTTGATAGCTATTATTATATGCGAATTTCACTAACGATAAATGATCATCCCAATTCCCTGTTAAATCAAGTGCAGATTCCCCAAGCATATCCTCCAAGGTTTGAATAGTTCTCTCTGATTGTCCATCCGTTTGAGGATGAAAAGCAGTGCTAAAATTCAATTTTGTTCCCATGGCTTCTTGTAGGCTTTTCCAGAAGCGAAACACAAATCTAGGGTCACGATGGGTTCCATGAAGCCTAATAATTTCCCGCACATACAACTTAGCTAACTTCTCTAAAGAATGGGTAATCTTAATGGAAAGAAAATGAGCAGATTTAGTTAACCTTTCAATAATTTCCCAAATAGAGTCATTACCATTTGAACTCCTCGGTAAACCTGTCACAAAATCAATAGTAATATGTTCCCATTTCCACTCAGGGATAGGTAGGGGTTGCAGTAATCCTGATGGTTTTTGATGTTCTGCCTTTACTTGTTGGCAAACCAAACAGTGACATATAAATTCTACTATCTCCCTCTTCATGTTATTCCACCAAAATACTTCTCGAAGATCCCTATACATTTTTGTACATCCGGGATGAAATGTGAATCTTGAGTAATGACTTTCCTCTAAAATTTTCCTCTTTAGTTGGGCATCACAGGGAACACACACTCTATTTCCAAACCTCAATGTATCATCTCGCATCGCAAATTCAGTTCTCTTACCCTCGATGACTTCTTCTCTAATATTCTTCAGTTGTGGGTCATTTACTTGTGCAATTTTGATCCTCTCCATCAACATGGGTTGTACTTGTAAGTTTGCAATTATTACTCATTTGCTATTGATACGCACATTTTTTGCCATACTTCTCAAATCCATTAATAGTGCTTCCTGGCTTGTAATAAGGCATACTAAATTTGGTGTAGACTTCCTACTTAAAGCATCGTCTACTACATTAGCTTTCCCCGGGTGATAGTGAATATTTACATCATAATCCTTCATCAATTCTAACCACCTCCTTTGTCTCATATTCAAATCTTTCTGAGTAAATATATACTTCAAACTCTTATGATCGGTATAAATCTCACAAGTCTCACCATACAAATAGTGCCTCCAAATCTTAAGAGCAAAAATTACAACTGCTAATTCTAGGTCATGGGTTGGATAATTCTGCTCATGGGTTTTCAACTGTCTTGAGGCATAAGCTACTACTTTTCCAATTTGCATTAGCACACATCCCAAACCATTTTTTGAAGCATCACTATAAATCATAAATCCCCATGTCCCGAAAGGAACAGTCAAAATTGGGGCAGTTACTAATCGATTCTTAAGTTCTTAAAAACTTTTCTCGGCTTGCTTAGACCATTCATATTTTACCTTTTTTTGTGTTAACCTAGATAGAGGTTTGGCAATTCTAGAAAATCCTTCAACAAATCTTCGGTAATAACCTGCTAATCCAAGGAAACTACGAATCTCACTCACATTAGTTGGTCTGGGCCAATCTAATATAGCCTCAATCTTTTGAGGGTCAACTGACACTCCCTCTTTAGATATGACATGTCCTAGAAAAGAATCCAAAACTCACACTTCTTTAATTTTGCATATAATTTTTCTTTCCTAAGATTTCTAATACCGTCTCTAAATGCTTTTCGTGTTCTTCAATACTTTTGGAATAAATAAGGATGTCATCAATGAAAACAACCACACATTGATCCAAATATTTCCTAAACACCCTATTCATCATATCCATAAAAGCGACTGGTGCATTAGTTAGTCCGAATGGCATTACAAGAAATTCATAGTGACCATATCTAGTACGAAAAGCTGATTTTGAAATATCATCATCCTTAATCTTCAATTGATGATAGCCTGACCTAAGGTCAATCTTAGAGAATACTTGTGCACCTTCTAATTGATCAAAGAAGTCATCTATACGAGGTAAGTGGTATTTATTCTTAATGGTTACCTTATTCAGTTCACGATAATCTATACATAGTCTCATTGTCCCATCCTTCTTTTTCACAAATAACACTGGAGCACTCTAAGGCGATATACTTGGTCTGATAAAACCCTTGTCTAAAAGGTCTTCTAATTGAACTTTTAACTCTCTTAATTCTAAAGGTGCCATACGATATGGTGGTTTTGAGATTGGTATAGTTCCAGGAACAAGGTCAATCATAAATTCCATTTCTCTATTAGGAGGTAGGCCTGGTAAATCATCTGGAAAAACATCCGTAAATTTCTTAGCGATAGGAATATCTTCTAAGCTAGGACCTATTGTCTGCAAACTATTAACAGTTGCAAGAAATCCTTGACATCCCTTCTTAAGAAAACTATAGGCTTGCATTGCAGAAATAATACACATCGGAGATATGATGTCAGTTCCTTCAAAACTAAATTTTGTTTGGTGAGGAATTTGGAAAGTAACACTCTTCTCAAAACAGTCTACCTTAGCATGATGTGATGCTAACCAATCCATCCCAAAAATGACTTCAAAATCTTTAATGTCTAAAACTATCAAATCAACAAATAGTTTATGACTATCAATATCTATGGGGCAAGCCTTGTATACTAATTTACCCATCAATAACTCACCCGAAGGAGTAGAAACATGTAGGTTATGATTAAAGGGTTCAGGAAATTTATGAAAGAGATTTAGTACATGTATAGATATGAACGAATGGGTAGAACCAGGATCTATCAAAGCTTTAAACGGTTGTGCACATATAGAAAGTGTATCTGACACTACCGCATTAGAAGCTTGGGTATCAGAAATTCCAAAAACTCTACCCTGTTTGTCTTGATCCTTCTTTGCACTTGAAGGTTTAATCGAAACCCTTGTTGGGTTTGGGCAGTCTTTTATTTGATGTCCCTTCTGTCCACTTCTAAAACAAGCTCCTGAATCCTTATAACAGGGTCGTCCTCCATGCATCTTTCCACATTGCTGACATGTCTGGTTATTATACTATTTGTTATTACTAGATCCCCCAACATTGGATGTGTTCCTAAAGAAATTTCTATTATTTGGGTTTTTTCCTTTTCGTTCCCCAAACTTCCTCTTTCCATCTCTAATTCGATTGTACTCCTCACCATCCCTCTCAGCTATTGTAGCCCTAGTCACGACATCAATATATGATGTTAATTTTAGGATGGAAATTGGACTACTAATATTCAACCTTAACCCACACTCAAACTTATTCGCTCTTAAAACATCAGTTGCTACAACATGACGTGCAAAACGGGATAACTCAGTAAACTTTGCCTCATATTGACTAAACGTCATATTCCCTTGCACCAAACTCATGAAGTCATCTGCCATTTCGTCTTTCACCGTTTTCGAAAAATATTTCTCATAAAAGATTACTAAGAAATCATTCCAACCTATGTAAGTATTCCTTTCCCTGTGTATTCTCTTAGTCATTCTCCACCAATGTTCATCCTCCCCTTCTAACATAAATGTTGCAAATGACACCCTTTCTTCGTCGGTACACTTAAGAACATCGAGTATCTTTTCCATCTGCATCACCCAACTTTCTGCCTCGGTGGGTTCGCAGTACCTTTAAAAGATGGAGGATTCAACTTCTTGAACTATTCAATAGTACATCTACTTAGTTCAAGATTCTTTGGTACTCCATTGTTCACCTGTTGCTCCACAATCTTTGCCAGACTTTCAATTGCCATGTATCCACCTTCCAGTCCTTCTATACTCAAATCATTAGTTCCCATTGATGATCTTCTCTTGGTCATTTTCTACAGTCATGGCCAAACGTAAGATCTACTATACCATATCAATATTGAAAACTAAAAGACCAACTATAAATAATATAACACATAGGGAGGGTTATCACATAAATTAGATTTTTAATACTATCTCCTAAGGATGGAAACATAAAATCTATAACATTCGAAACCTATGCTCAGTAGTCTACGGGTTCATAACCTATGCTCTGATACCACCTCTGTCACGACCCCGACCCAAAAATAGTAGGGAAAGGGTGTCTTGACATGCCACCAAGGCATCCAATATTCTGGCCTTAAAATTTTTATTTTTAAAATATATGTAGCGGAAGTATAATCACATGGTTATGAAGCGTAAAATACTGAAAGTGAAGGAATTACATCATTAAAGCTTTCTAAGGGGAACTTCATTTGTATTAAAATATCAACGAGTTACAACTTGACACAAAGAGCTAAACATGCTCTATCTAATTAAACAAACTTCTACTTAAGGTAACAAAAAGAGCTTTAAAAGCTAAATCTTCAACATAGTCTTTTTTCGTTCCATCCACGAACTTAATTTTTTCCTGAAAAATGGTTATTTATACTACGTCAGCTAAAAGCCGAATGAGATTCAATCTCCAAATATTCCAAGGTTTTCAGAAAATAGATACCTATTCAATTTACAACATAAGGTATATACATAGAGATAGGAATTTCAAGTAATATATATGAAGTAAATGACAATATATATATTCAGAATAAACAGTTCAGAACAGAACAGATAAAATAATTGAGCATGTGTCAATTATTCAGTTTTAGTGGCCATGTACACTCTAATGCCCAGACAGATAGTGTTATCAAATGTTTCCACCCGATAACATCACAGACAGATAATCATGATTTCTGGAACAACGCCTTGTTTAGGGAACACCAACGATAAACCAGCTGGGAAGGTACCACCCAAATATTTCCACCCGGTAGTCAAGGCTAATATAGTAAGAGAGTTTCCATAGGCCGAGTCAATAATTTTAGAATTTAAATCAGATGTTTATATGGAGAGATATAAACGTATAACAAACGATGGAATCATCGGTATCAGATGAATTTTGAGAATAAAAGCATTTCACAAAATATACATAGTTTGCATAATATAATATAATCAAAATGCGCAAGAAATTGCATAGAGTACTCACCTAAAATAGAGGTCGAAATTATAGATAATGAGTCTTCGATCGCACATTAATCTAACAAATATGATAAAGGTTTAAGTATATGTTCTAAACAAGGTCCAGTCTACATATTGTATTTTAATAGTAACTTGTTTCAAAGGATTACTAAAAAACCATTTTCTTAACTTTTAAAACTTATTGATCGTAATTAAAGGATTCTATTCATTGTTCTTCCTAATCAGTCGGTTCCCAGTAGAGATGGAGGGTCACAGGGGCACCGCTTAAATACCATCTCCTCTAGATAGAACATTTCTGGATTCATTCCCAGTAGAGATGGAGGGTCACAGGGGCACCGCTTAAATACCATCTCGACAAGACAGAATTTCACCGGGCCTGACTTTGGAATTACTTAAATGGGATTCCATAATAACGAGCAATTACTTTTAAAAAAATCGTTTTTAAAAGTGTATATACAATTTCAAACAAGTTTACATGAAAATAAAATCAACTTGGATTTCTTCTAAACTTTAAGTTTTGATTAGTGAAGTCCTTAGTGTATTTTACCAGGATAACTACTAAGTAAAGCTATAAAACACAAAATTAAAAATATAAAAATACAATATAACATTTAAATAAAATCATACCTACGAAATGAATTATGTCTTCAAAATTATAGAACTCCTTCTTACGATATTTCCCAAGCTTTATATCACTCTTTCTTAATATAATTCTCAAGGAATTGGTGTGAGTTTCAAATGAACCCTAAGGCCCTATTTATAGGTTTCCAAATGTATTACGGTGTTGACACGTGTCAAATGACTAAGATTTTTGGATTGGTGATTCAACACCGAGGTGTCGCGATCCAGAGTGGTTTTGCAGTGTTAATATCACCAAATGATGACAAGTGTTTTAGCTCTGTCTCTACAGATGACATGTGGAAGGTGGAAGTGACCAACACGTGGTGGAAAGGTGATAAGGGTATAAGGGTCATTTCACAGATGAAGGGTATTTTGGTAATTTCACACTATATATTTTGAATATTTCTTAGAGGTCCTTGAAATTATTTTATTTACAAAATGGCCCATTTTATATTTTTATTTTAGTCCTTAAAGTTTCATAAAATTATATTTTCTACCCCAAAACTTATTATTTGCCTTAAGATATGTCATAAGATTTCGATTTGATCCAATTTACAGTTGATTCTTCGTAATTAAAAATGGGGTTTATTATATTGATAGCCAATAATACCACATATATAATAATACAACATTTATAAGATAATAAGTAACACAAGAGTGTAAAAACAAACTATATATAAAAGTGGGGTCATTACACCCGTGGCTTGAGGAGCAGGTTGCGTATAGTCCCTACGTCATAGTCGTCCATTATTTATATTGTGTGATTTTTATTCTGGGTGAGAAGTCCTGGGTATGATTCGTTCTCACTTTAATGTTCGGAACTATGACCGCTTCCCATACGTTGTGATTTAGCTTTTACCAAGTCGGTGTGAGAATCTGACCACTGGTACCCAAGATGATATGTGAGTAATTCCCTGGAAGATGATAGCATTATAGAGATTGTATCGATTGAGTTATAGCTCTGAGGGATGGTTATTATACTTATATAGTATGTGATATATAAGCATAGATATACTTTATGTGTATAGTATACAATGCATACGTATATGAGATGTGAAAACATATATATATATATATATATATTAAGCTAAAGGATGTCATGTGAGATAATTTCTAGAGCATCCGGGAATAAAAAATCTAGAATAAATATGTGATATATGTTTATAAGACGAGATTGTTATATACGGGATAAATAACACTAAGACGTGGATAGTGTAATGACTAATGTAAGTTATTCTATTTAGATTGAGTAATGGACTTAGATCCTGGACCGACATATCTCAATAACCGACAGAGCTACGTAGTAGTGTATCGGGAGGGTTCCTCGTTTGAATTTCTCCTTGCGAGACATCCCACGCACGAAAGTAGCAAAGGTCAGGAGGTGAGGGATGTTAGATCCTAGGTTATTTTGGATCATTGTTCTTAGTATAATTATATGAATAATTTGTTGGGATTTAGTGTATCCCTTTTACGATGTGAGACTCAAATTGTTAGTGGGAAGAGTTGGAATTTATACTAGTATACTTTAATAACGAGAGGTGGGAATTTAGGGTGTACATGTTATGGAGAGAGAGCCAAACGGATCCCAACGATCGTAAACGTTAAGTAATAATGTATCGGGAGGGTTCCTTGTTTGGATTTCTCTTTGCAAGACGTCCCACGCACGAAGCTTGACGCAACGTTGGAAGTGGGGAGATGTTTGGCCTTTAGTACATGCACTACACCAAATCTGCCCATTTGTCAAGGTCATTGACCTTGACAAATCCACCTTGTCAAGGTCAATGACCGTGACATTTCGAGGCGAGACAACTTTTTTTGTCACGGTCGTGTTACGATCATTGACCTTGACAAAAAACTCGCGTTTTGTGTCACGGTCGTGTCAAGGTCAATGACCGTGACACGTTTGTCACGGTTTATAACCGTGACAAATCCGTGACCCTTTTTATTAAAATTATCACGGTCAATGACCGTGACAATTCTAGGCAGAATTTAAAAAAAATCTGCTGGGCAGTATGGCCACTGCCACTGCCCAGCAATATATTTGTACCTGTTATAGCAACGTTATACCTGTTCCAAACATCATATATCCAACACAAACTAAAGATAATGCAAATATATATTCATGACAGTATAATCCAAATCTTCAAAGTAAAAATAATATACATGACGATATAATCCAAATATAATTAAAATGGACAAACTAGAAAATAATGTTACTACATGTCTTGGATAAAACTGAGGAGGTGAGTAGGCCACACGACATACGAATTGACGCACCCACTAATATACGTCGTGCTGCATTGTTCGCGCAACCACAATAGGGAGTTCTCCTTCCCGGGTATGACATGCGTGACGAGCACCCTGGACTCCATCTGTTGAAGCACACGTCCATGGACTATTCCACCCTCGACGATATTCGGGTCCCTCAACCCCCGCCCTATCCGCTGGCCATCAAATATGTCCAATATGAACACGCTCGGCCAACCAATTGTCGATAATGGTCTGTTGGAGGGCGTCAAATAGGGAAGTGGATCGTCGAAGTACGAACGTGTCGGCGATGAAGCAGCGAGGTCCACATCCTCGTCATCCTGCGCCTCGTCCTCCCTCACCTCCTCGTCCTCCCGCACCTCCTCCTCCACCGCATTCTCCTTCCCTTTCCCTTTCCCTTTCTCTTTACGGTCTCCACCCAACGTACGCTTCATGAATGCGTACATATCTTGGACCGTCGCCTCCAAACGGGACAGCTTCGCGTCGTGTGAATCCACTGTTCGAGCCAACCCGGTGTCGCTCGTCTCCAATCCGATGATCCTAGATTTGGCCACCCGCGAGCTCACTCCCCTTGTCCTCCCCTTGCTATCAGAGCCAAGCACTTGGCTGAGTGCGTCTGTGGACAAAGATGCCTTGGCGGCATCAGACTGCGACTCATGCACTTCCTTAAGCTTTGCCTGAAACGACAAAAAGCACATGATTAGTAAAATAAGTAAACTAAAAAATTATAACGTAATTAACAATAATTAAACTGTCGGATTACTTACAATCATGGCCACGACGCTCGTGGACACCTCCTTGTCCTTCCCCTTCTTCGTCCGAAGCGCCACATAAGTATCGAGCCTATGTGGCTTACCCCTTGGACCACTCCCTACCCCCTGAAATAAAATAAAGTAAAGTAAAATTAGTATCGGCCCCGCAAAGTAAAATAATATCCAATAATATATTTCTGTAGTTATAGATAAATTAAATATTACCTTCATCCTATGCTCCACCTCAGCGTAAGAGGTCCGGCCGGAGTAGTGCACGTCCGTATTTTTAGCCCGATTTTCCCTCCCCGATTGGCGAGATGCCAATTGCCGATCCTCGATCTCATTGTCAATGAACTTTTGCCATTCTGCCAATGAGATCGGCTCCTTGGGCGGGACGGATCCGCGCCATTGTAAAATGGACTCTGGTGTTTTTCCAAAGTACCGTGTCCGTATATTTTTTTTCCACGTCTTGTGTTGCTCCCTCAACTGCTCCAAGACGGAATCGTGTAGCTTTGGATCCAAGTTGAATTGTTCCTGTCCAACAAATACAATGTTAGTTGCGAATAAATATAAATATAAATATAAATATAAATATAAATATCAATATAAATATAAATATAAATATAAATATAAATATAAATATAAATTGAAATTGAAATATTCATATAAATATTACATGTAGTGCCGCCCAAACAGCTAACTTGAGCTCATACGGCACCTCCTTCCAACTCATAAACCCCGGGCCGATGACCGTCTTTAGCAGCTCGAGGGATCTCGCTAAAAGCTCCGACTTGTTTTCGACGGTAATCCCAAATTTTCCATATTTGGGGAGCCTAGGGGCGGAGGAGCCCTCGTCGCCTCCGCTACCACCGAACCCAGACGACGACATCATCATAAACAGCATCATCAGCTTCGCCCTAACATCTGAAGGAGACATTTTTGCTGTAAAAAAAATGTTATTAGTACAGATAAAAAAAATGTTATTAGTACAGATAAAAAAATGTTCCGTCTATATTATAACATATGTGTAAGTTCCGTCAATACCATTTCGTTTCAATTTTGTAATATTATGTTTTTTCCAAATATTTAAAGAGTTATTAAATGGGTGCCCCACCCCTGCCCCCTCCCCCCGCCACACACACACGCACACCTACGCACACACACACACACACACCCCACCCCTACCCACCCCACCCCCACCCCCTCCCCCCACCACGACCGTGACAACTACATATATTGTTTATCAATAAAATTATGACATGAGATAATTATAATTGTAGCATAAATTTCATTATCATGGGTTTTACCTAATTGAATTAAATGAACAATACTTTTAGCCCTTGTTATTCATCAAATTTGAGGCAAGTTAATTAGAATACTTGTAGGACTGAAATTGATTTAGATTATGCATATCTATGTAACTCTAAAACCTAATTGTGATTAAAATCTGATTTATATGGATTAATTCTATTACATTTATAATTTAACTAATAGAGTTGAATTTTAATATTAATCCTTTGGTTTATTTAACTAACTTTGGTTTTGTTTATTTCTAGTTGAATCTGAGTTATAATTTTTAGATTATGTATAGGAATTGAATTTTAATATTAATCCTTCATAAATCCCTTGAATACATGCATAAATTTGTAGAGATTGAAATTAAATTGCTTGAGATTGAATTTCTATGTTTCGGGGTCATTATTTGAAAATACTTAATTACCCTTTGAAAATCTTTCATAACTCACCTATGTATTAAATATGGGTTAGACCTCTTAGCTTGCTCAACCACACATTTACACACTTACTTTACCTTTTATTTATATTATGGATATTAATAAATTCACACGTTTTTTGTCCACTTCAACCTTTACTGAAACATTTATTAATTCATTCAAGTTAGGTAAAACCACGCAAGTATCTAATACAAATATTATCATTCAACAAATTAAGTCCCATCGATAATAAACACCAAAAACAAATCCATCAAACAAATATGTAACTATTCACCCAACCATAATTTTTGCACATATCACAACCCGTAATCTTTTAACATTCAACGATACCAATTACTAAACAATTCTACTATCTACGATAAATACCAATATTTTTCAACACTATATCCCCCAATAGTAATAATGAATTAACATATAATTTTCAACTCCAACAACACATGCTTCAACTTAACCCAATCTTCCCAATAATACCAACTAATCAACACCCAACATCCAAATCCAACATCATAGGTCAAGAACCAAAGTTTGTACATAATAATTTATAGTCTCCAAGAAAGTACCATTTTTATTCATAATATTTACGATTATCAGTTTCTCGTGTATTAGCCAAATTTCCAAGATTTCAATTGTAGCATAACACATTAATTTATACGTATATAAAGTGGGATTCATATGAGTTACCCAACAATTAAAAATTTCCCAAGAGAACTATTAGTAATTTTGTAATACAATTCCACGGGATTGATTAATCATAATCATATTTCATCTTTCAATTCTCAATGAAAAATCATAAGGCACGGATTTCAAATCTTTAACAATTATCATATTAACCTTGTTATCATTATAATGAGTATACAATTTGATTTTTGTAATCATTTATTAGGCCTTCTTATTCTCTAAGGATTTCAAAGTTAATATAAAAAAATACCCCCTGCCCACACACACACACACACACCACCCCACCCTGCCCCACCCCCTGCCCCCCTCCACCACCCCCTCCCCCACCCCGCCCCACCCCCTCCCCCACCCTGCACCACCCCTCCCCACCCCCACCCCCACCCTGCCCCACCCCGCCCCACCCCATCCCCCACCCTGCCCCACCCCGCCCCACCACCTACCCCCACCCTGCCCCACCCCCCACACACGCACACACATACACACATATATATATACACATACCCCCCACCCCCTCCCCCACCCTGCCCCACCCCCTGCCCCCCTCCACCACCCCCTACTCCCATCCCGCCCCACCCCCCACACACGCACACACATACACACATATATATATACACATACACACATAAATATACAGACAAATATATATATATATATATATATAAATGGAAGAGAGAGAGAGAGAGAGAGAGAGAGAGAGAGAGAAATTGGACCAGAGAGAGAGAGAGAGAGAGCAGCGTCGAGAAAGAGAGAGAGAGAGGGGGAGGGAGGGAAGGGCGCGGGAGGGAAAAAAGAAGGGGGGGTAGGG
The DNA here is from genome assembly GCA_949130495.1 of Sambucus nigra. Taxonomy (NCBI): domain Eukaryota; kingdom Viridiplantae; phylum Streptophyta; class Magnoliopsida; order Dipsacales; family Adoxaceae; genus Sambucus; species Sambucus nigra. The sequence goes on along the minus strand of OX422207.1, from coordinate 96,226,650 downwards.
TTTTTGCTGGAAAAGTTGTCACGGTCGTGTCAAGGTCTTTGACCGTGACACGAATTGTCACGGTCATTGACCGTGACACAACCGTGACAAATTGAATTGTCACGGTCGTGTCACGGTCAATGACCGTGACAATTCGTTGTCACGGTCGTGTCAAGGTCAATGACTGTGACATAAAATGCGTGTTTTTTTGTCATGGTCAATGACCTTGACAAGGCTGGCCGGCTGAAAGGTGACAATTTGCCCATTTTGGTGTAGTGATGGTTCGGCGCCCTGGTTAACTATTTTCATTTTATGATTAGTTGGCGATTATAAGTGAGAGATTATTATGTATAAGTCGGGAGTAAGCTTAGGATATTACATACGCGATGCATGTGTTAGCGTATGGTAAATTGGAGGTTTTGGAAGTGCTAGTCAGGCTGGGTAGCATAACTACGATGTTTAAAATACATGCGTTAGGTGTGCACTGTTAGATGAGAGGTGAGGAGCATCTCATGTGAGTGCGACACCAATTTAAATATGGAGAATATCATATTTAATATGTTAAAGTACTTTAAACACTTGCTAAAATATTTTTAAAATCTCGGGCTCTGACCCGTATCTATATTTTCTTTTTCTTCTCCCTTATTATACTTTTTAGGTGTCCAGACAGAGGGACACCAAGATGACTATTCTTTCTAGTTAGACGTTATTTCCATTGCTGTGGATGTGAGCAGGAGATTATATAGAAGCTTCCACCTTTGTGATCTAGCTAGGAGGTACTGAAAGTATATTCGAGCATGTTGCCCAATTGATGTCATTTATTTTATTTCCACCGTTTTTTATTTTACTCTCTTTCGACATGGATGTATATGATGTTTTACCAATAGTTATCGATTATTTAATTATTCATTTAAGTTGTTTATTTTACCATGTGAATGGTTTTAAGTGTGAGATTAAGTTAAAAAGATTAAAAAGTAAAAAATTTAACACCGTGGTCTAATAGGTTATTAGTATTCAAATGGTTTTCAATGGTGATGCTGAGAATGAAACTATACGAGACTCCTATTTTAATTTGATATAAGACTGATCACCCGGTATTGTATTAGGTGGAGCGTCATAGTGTTATGTTTCTATGTCCAGTACAAATAAAATGAGCAAATATTTGAACATGTAGAACTTGGATCATAAAAGTTTAACATTGGTTTAAACAAAAGAAACAAACGAAATATGTTTGTGTTAAGTCCAACAATGGAATAAGATTGATTATTTTGACAAACGAAACACAAACTCTAAATAAATCACCTATGTCTAGTTTAAAAGATAACACACGAAAAAAAAGATTATCAGTTTTTTTTAAATTGAGACAGATTATAATACGCACGAGTAAAACGTTATAATCAACATAACAAATATCCCAAATCTATTTTTTTTAACAAATATCTAAAACTTGCAAGATCAAAACGAACTTAAGGTAGATTTTCTTAATAGAAACCACAAATATTATAAATATATATAGATAGACATAGATACAGATAAGTATATATAAAAGAGAGTTGAACAAAGATTACTCACAAGGTTTCTCAAATCTGAAGGCATAAAAAGGGGTGAAACTTTTAAACTCCAACACGTTCAAGTGAACCAAATCAGCAACAACAAAAATCCTCTTAAAAACCCAAATTGTTTCAAAAAAAAACTTTGAAACCGTAGAGATCAAAAGCTCCAGACAAAGGTAATAAACAAGAACCCTCAAATTGAAAAACCATATAAACTAAACACACAACCTCGCTTATATGCATGTCAAAGTATAAGAAGGTGTTTAGAGGTAAAGAAATACTCTTAAAAGTATGATAAGCACTTGAAAATATAAAGAGATAAAGTGAGAGAAATTTTCGACAGAGTAACGATTGGTTTTCTCAAATAAAATCCTTGATTTTCAAAGACCCCAAACACTAGTATTTATAGGCACGAGACAACTACCCTTCGTTCACCCGAAATTACCAAGACCATTAGGGGCAAACCCGTAAACAACCAACAACATCTAAGGGTAGAAAATGAAGACTTATTTTAAGGGTGCATGCGTCAAAAACCATTGGCCATTAAGGGGCAAACTCGTGAAGATACACGAGACAAGTTGGACAGCTAACAGATGCAAATAAGACCTCGAAGTAGGCAAATCTCAAAACCCAAACGGTTAAAATAATTTAACCTCAAAACGACACCAAACCAAATAAACCCTGTCGTTTTAAATTTTGTACCAAAAGGATTTAGCTAAACAAAAATTAATGTTTCACTAATATATTATTTTGACACATTTAAAATAAAAAAAATATTATAAAAATATAATTAAAAATCCCGTAATATCCAAACATAATAAAGTATAATATAAAAATTATTTAAAACAAAAGTACATAATAAAATTATTTTATCAAAAATAATATATGCATTAAACAAAATTAACAAAATTTTGATATAAATTTTTTTTAAAAAGATTTAAAAAAGTTGTTTTGAAACAAAAATAAATGCAGAGCCATAAAAGGATACTAAAATTTAATTTGTCCAAAATTGAGCCAATAAAAATGGAGAATTTCCAATCTCCCTCTGACCAATTTTGAGACAAACAAAGCTGAGACTTAAAATGAAGAACAAAAGTAAGTACATAACTCAACTAACAACATGCATCTTAAAAAGGAAGAGTACATAACTCGACTAAGAATATGCGTCCTAAAAACGAAGAGTACAAATCTCGACTAACAACATATGACCTATAATACTTAAAAGAGAATAAATAACAGACATAAAGAAACAGGAGTATAATATATGATTCTCAAATTTCCCCCTGTTTGTCTCAAAAGGATAAAAGGCAGGGAAGAATCCTACAAAGAAAGTATAGCAAGAAAATGCAAATAAAATGTACTAACAAAAAAAACTTAAACAAATTAGCCTGGGACATTCGTACATCTCATTTGATAACCTAAGTCATATTTCTTAATCCATCTAGCCTTAACTTTGGAAAAACAGTTTTCATAAGGGCATGATCAGATTTAAGTTGGGGGAGATTCACAACAAAGTTTGATTTAAAATGGATCCTGGCCATATTATTATCACCACTTTGTTGTCTATTTAAACTTAAATACTTATGACAAAATCTCCCTAAATGACCAATTTTAAGACAAAAATTATATTTATGAAATTTCCTAACATTCGTCTTAGCATTAACGAAATTGTTCACATGTTTAACAATTTCACGTTTTCTTGTTAAATTCAAACGTTTAAAGAAAAATTGTTCTAAATGACCTGATTTGGAACAAAAATTACAATAAAAAATATTTTTATCATCACATTTGACACTATAACAAGACTTGGTAGGCTGATTTTTATGTTCAAAATTTATGTATACATTAAATATTTTATAACAGAGTTCTCCTAGATGTCCCTTTTTAGAACATAAATTACACTGAATAGTAGGTTTAGAAGTCTGAACGTTCCTAACATTTTTAGTTGCATAAATTTTCCTAAATCATATTTACTATGTCCTAATTTTTTAAAGCAGAATTTTTCTAAATGGCCATTTTTATAACAAAAATTGCACACAAAATGAGGTTTAACAGAAGTAGAACTTTCCTCATTTTTTACATGTTTATAAGACATCCTAATTTCAGTTGAATCAGGGAACTATTCTTTAGATTTTTCAAAATTAGTTACATCACATTCTTCTCCCTCAAATCCAAGACCTTTTGTAGGAATAAAATAAGAGTTAGATGGGTCATAATACGTATTCTGATTAATATGCTTGACTACATCACCAGAATTTCAATAACCCTTTAACTTTTTCAAAATGACCTTTAGTTCTTTTTGAGATTCATAAAATCTATTCAAAACATCCTTGTTTTTAGTTTCAAGAGAGTGATTAAGTTCTTTTAACATAACAACCCTTTTCTCAAGTAAAGAAACATCTTTTTTAAGTTCTTCAATTTGGAAACAAATTCATCAGTTAATAATTTGATTTAATTATTTAAAACATCAATTTTAGCCAGCAACCTAGAATTCACTGTACCTAAATTAGTTCTATCATCATGTGTGTAGTCTACAGATTTATTACTCACACAACCTTCTAAACTCGCACTTTAACACCTTTCTACAATGACATAATTGTCTATATCATCAAACTCATCAACATCATACAAAATGATGCCAATATGAAATAAGAAAGATGTTATAGTAAGGTGGTTATGAGCAGGTGAGATATGAGACAAATTCACAAAGTCTGAATCCAATTATCTACATATAAATCAGAATCATTAGAAAGAGTAGATAAGCTATCAAAAATGTCCTCAGACTTAATAGCACAAAGAAATGTAAAAGACATAAAGTTCTTATTCACTTCATCATTGTTGCTATTAGAACTATCATCCCAAGTTTTAGAAATGTGTGTCTTATTCGAGGATTACCATTTTTATTTGGAAAAAATGTTATTAGCATAGTGACCAAATTTATTACATTTTCTACATTGAATATGACTAAAATATTTTGTAGGGTTATTATTTTCATGGAATTTCTTTTCAAATTGATTTTCACGAGCCCTATAAGTATAACTAGGTTAACCTTCTCTTGAAGCAACACTATTTCTAAACTTGACAAATTTCTTAAATTGTTTAGAAAACAAATTAATTTCATTTTCCAAAGACTCGAGTGTAATAGAAGAATCATCAACATTTGACAAGAAAAAGTAAAAGCGAGATTATTTACATTAGATCTAAAATTCTATACATTTTGGTATTCGGTGTGTGCTAGTGCTTTTCCTCTTTGTTCATCTCTTAGTGTGCTTTGTAGTTCAAAAGTTCTAAGTTTACTACACAAGAGATAAGGGGTATACCTTCCATTTATATTTTCACCCATATCATGAATTATTAAATCAAAACTCTTAGTAAGAGACCTAATTATTTTATCATGTATATCAGAATTAGTATAGACAACACCATTAGCATGAGATTGATTAATAATATCTTGCAATTTAATGTAAAAATCATCAAATTTTTCATTATCTTTCATAAAAAGAGAATCATAAAGTCTAACGATCTTTTGAGACTTAGCTCTTTTAACCCTAATGTCTCCTTCATGAGTGGTCATTGAAATGTCCCAAGCCTCGTTGGATGTGGTACAAGGTCAAATTATTTTAAATTCAGTTTCATCCATTTCTTGAAAACTAGCATTTCTGCCTTTATTATTATATTATGAATTTAACTTTTCCACTTTAGTCATTGAAATGTCCCAAGCCTCTTTGGATGTGGTACAAGCTGAAATTATTTTAAATTCAGTTTCATCCATTTCTTGAAAACTAACATTTTTGCCTTTATTATTATATTATGAATTTAACTTTTCCACTTTAGTCCACTCACAAAGGGGTTTTCTAACAAAAAATTCAGCATCACCAACACTAAGTTTTATAGGGGCAGAATAATCAGTTTCAATCATTTTCCATACCTCCTCTCCCAATTGTTGAAGGTGGGCAACCATTCTCACTTTTCAGTAAGCAAAGTTCTCCCTGTCAAACGTGGGAGGATGTATGGGACTACCATTTTGGTCAACCATATAAAAAGAATAGGTTTTAAAAAGAGTTCAGGATCTTTGCAGAATAAAAACTTTTAAAAAGTGAATCATGAAGCTCTGATACCACTTGAAATAACCAAAAGGCACTAAGGTGTTAAGTTATTAAAAACTCTTTTAACTATATGATATAAAATCTATGGTAGTTTATTAATTAAGAACAATCACACACACACATATACGAAAAACTGGTGATGCTTGATATAAATACCGTTTAGGAATGAGATGAGGAAAAACGAAAAGAACATAATATTTGTTCTCAAGAAAAACAACAAGTGGAAAACCCCATGTCCTTTAGTACCAGGATAACTCACACACCTAAGTCCACCAATACCAGTATTTAAATACAGATTACAACAATACAAGTGTAAATTAAACAGTTATGTCAATACAACGAGTACACCAAGACAAGAACTAATAAATCCCACAACAACTGAATCTACTAAACAACCAAGGTAGTGACAACTTGAAATACATGCACACAACTACACACTCAACACTAGAGTACCAGTGCAGTTGTCCTCAATAACAATAAGTAGAGATTGTTTGGTTTTAATCAATACATAAAATGATTATTAATTACTAAATGATGAAATGCATACCAGGTTCCCTCAAGTAATAAATTATCAATAGTACATATTTAAACCCAAAATTAAATCAGTTTAGGTGTAAATGACCATAAATAGAATAAGGAATAAAATTTCCAAAATATGTGTTTACACGACTAAAATAAATAAAAAACGTAACACCAAACTTAGGTTAGGAACTACTTAATTAGGTGTTATATTTCTATGTCCAGTACAAATAAAATGATCAAAGATTTGAACATATAGAACTTGGATCATAAAATTTTAACTCTGGTTTAAACAAAAGAAACAAACAAAATATGTTTGTGTTGAGTCCAACAACAAAATCAAATTGATTATTGTGACAAACGAAACAAAAAATCAAAATAAATCACCTAAGTCCAATTTAAAAGATAACACACGAAAATAGAAATTTTTGTTACATGTTTTTATTTTTGAAACAACATATATCTCAGATCTATTTTGTTTAACAAAGATCTAAAACATGCAAGATCAAAATGAACTTAAGGTAGATTTTCTCAATAACAACCACAAATATTATGGAGAGAGAGAGAGAGAGAGAGAGAGAGGTATATATATAAAAAAGAGTTTAACAAATATTACCCACAAGGTTTCTCCAATCTGAAGGAAGAAAAAGGGATTAAACTTTTGAACTCCAACACGTTCAAACGAACCAAATCAGTAACAACAAAACCCTCTTAACAGCCCAAACAGTTTAAAAAAAAAACTTTGAAAACGTAGAGATCAATAGCTCCACACACAGGTTATAAACAAGAACCCTCAAATTGTGAAACCACATAAACTAAATACACGAGCTCACGTATATGAATATGAAAGTGTAAGAAGGTGTTTAGAGGTAAAGAAATACTCTCAAAAGTATGATAAGCACTTAAAAATATAAAGAGTGAAAGTGAGAGAAATTTTTGGCAGAGTTACTAATGGTTTTCTTAAATAAAATCCCTGATTTTCAAAAAAACCCAGACACTAGTATTTATAGGAGTGAGATAGTTGCCCTTGGTTCACCCAAAATTACCACGACCATTAGGAGCAAACCTGTAAACAACTAGCAACATCTAAGGGTAGAAAATGAAGGCATATTTTAAGGGTACATGCGTCAAAAACCATTGGCCATTAATGGAAAAACTTATCAAAATACACGAGGCAAGTTGGACAGCCAACAAACACAAACAAGACCTCGAAGTAGGCAAATCTCAAAACCCAAACGGTTAAAATAATTTAACCTCAAAACGACACAAAAACCAAATAAACTCTGTCGTTTTAAATATTGTGCCAAAACTATTTAGTTAAACAAAAAATACTGTTTCAGTAATTTGTTATTTTGTCACATTTAAAATAAAAGAAAAAATATTATAAATAATTAATTAAAAATCCCGTGATATTCAAACATAATAAAGTATAATATAAAATTATTTAACACAAAAATACATAATAAAAATATTTTATCAAAAATAATATATGCATTAAACCAAATTAAGAAACAATGGTATAATGTTTTTTGAAAAAATATTTTTTAAATAAAAATAAATGTTGAGCCATAAAAGGATACTAAAAATTAATTTGTCTCAAAATTGAGCTAATAAAAATGGAGTATTTTCTAAAGTATTTCGAGGGAGAAGAGATCGAGTCAGCTCAATTATGTTACATTCTTTTAAGCTCTTTACTTATGTGGTTCAAGGATGTGGCAGAAATACCCACCCAAAGCGTGCTAATTTTCTTAGAGGAGATTGAGATCGGTAACTAATTGTATGAGGTCGAGAGGTTTTTTATGACGGTTTTTGTTCCTTCATTCCATTTTTTTGGCCTTTGAAGTCTTCTTTATATCTCTTGTATGCTGATTTTCTGGCCCCTTAGGCGGCACTTCTATAGACAATGATTACTTATAAAAAACTGTGTTGTCAACATTTTAATTGTTATAGTGTTTTCGCATATCAAAATTGATAACATCCATTCATTTTTTAAGGTTATGTGTCACTACAAAATATAAACATGATTTAGAACTACAAAATATATATTAGTACACAATATGAAAAGCTTTTTGGACAACATTGATCCCCATATTATGAAATAACCATCTAACATTTACTTCATGTACATAAATTCCATTTTGAATATGTATTGAATGCACATTTTCTCTTCTAATTTTTAAAGGAGTGGAATGAGAAAAATCAAAAACATATGTGTGCTGAAATAAATTCACATTTTGGTACTAACTTGACGCATTGTTCTTATCATTCGCGATGTGAGATAATATGATAACTTACTTGATTCTATTTGTTGTTATCAACTTCACTTGCTGGAGCAGTATATATATTTTTTCGAATACATCTAATCTAAGCCTAACTATCAATAAGATCGGTTCAAATTAGCGATTATAAATTTAAATTATTTTAACACTATGAATCTATTTTACAACTACTCCTTGTATTTAGGCATATGACTAAGCATCCGTTACATCTCTTGGTTGTATATATTGATCAATTATCACTCATAATACATACTAGAACTGTCTCATCTTCATATCTTATTACAATATCATAGCAATTTTCCTATTTTTGTAAACTCCTACTCACTTCTCATCATCATGACTACCAACAACTCCGAGACCCCAACCCCATAAAACACTACTATCCACAACACGAATGATCCCCATAACGCATTAATCAACATCAATGTTGCGGCCCAAATCCCACTAAAGCTTAGTTCCAGCAACTATATATCCTGGAAACTATAATTTCATACTTTATTCATCGAATAGATCTCTTAGGATACATTGACAATTTAAAACCTTAACCAGACGCAACTGTCAGCGAAGCAGCTACAACAAATTCAGAGTATAAAATCTGGATCAGATATTCTTAATGAAATTGTTGGCTCCCTGTCCCCTACCATAATTTTCTTCATTGCTCGAGTAAAAACATCATGAGAATCTTGGACAATATTGGCTAACACATATGCCAATCCCTCTCGTGGAAGAATTAAGCAGGTGAAAATCCAATCAAAGCATATCATTAAGGGTTCCAGGATATTAAAGCTAAAGCCGATAAACTTGTAATCCTTGATGCACTGGTAGACGATGAATATCTCCCAAAAAAATTATTGAGGGACTTGTATACGAGTACAAAGAGTTCGTTCGTTCAGTTCAAGACATAGACAATCCAATCTTACTTTATGAACTACATGAAAAGCTTCTGAACTTTGAAGCATCTCTCCAAGGTAACATCAAAATAAAACCTTCATATTTCCCTGCTTCTGCAAATCTGGCGAGTTTCACCAACAATGGGTGGCACAACTCGTCATATTCTAGTAATAAATCAAGAAAAAACAATGGTTGGCGTTCATTTTCAAATTATGGCAATAGCAGCACAGGATGGTGCCTATCGCCTAACCCTGGTAATCATTTCCCCACCTCTACAATCGTCGGGCCTAAGAGCAACCCTTATGTACAGGGTATAAATGAACTAAACTAGCGTAAATTTACACATGCGAAAGTGTAGAAATTGTTATGGGTTTAAGCCATATATACCATACTAAGTGAAAATGTCGTCGGATGGGCTTGAAACGTCGTCAGATTGACTGGTGAGTTGACCCCCTTGGGCGAAACATGATGTTCCGCTTAAGGAGTTATCCTATTTCCAATTTCCTCCCCCAACTTTCTTATCTTATTCTTTTTAACCCAACATTTAATATCCAACCACCATATTAATACCCAACCACCATATAAAAATATAATTAAAAATGAAGATAGTTTTGAACCTCCTATTTATAAAAAAAAAACGTTGGATAATAGTCATTCAAACTGTTTGAATAATTTGGGGGTCAAATTAGAAATAAGGAGAAATTGTTTAAGCTTGGGCGGAACATGATGTTCCGCTTTAGCTTTTTTTTTTCTCCTTTCCTTGTGCGGAACAAGATGTTCCATTTTGAAGTGGGTCCCACAAAAAACTAACTAGTCCAATTCTATCTTTGTTATTTTTTACCCTACCAACAGCTAAATTTGAACTTCTACCCTACCCATAACATACATATATACTGCATATATACCGATTTACCCTACCCGCAATGATTGAAACTCTCCAAGACCTTACCTTGGATATTACCAAATCTATAGAATCCAAAGACACACTTCTAAGCATCGCCTTTCTTTTCAATTGGTACTAGTTGATACATCCAATAATACCACTGGGCCATTGCCAAATTCTTTTTGGAAACCGAGAGCTCACTATGTTGCCAATATGGCCCTTGGACAGTGGTGTTTCTCAACATGTCACCTCTGACCTGAGAAATCTATCACTTCATGCACCATACATCGACTTCGACGACATTATGATTTGAGATGGCACGGGTCTTCCCATAACCCATACTGGCCGACCTCTCTCAAAACTTCCAATGCTCAATTTTCCTTAAATAATGTTCTCTATGTACCTAGCATGATAAAGAACTTGATTTTAATTTCCAAATTTTATATTTCTAACAATGTCTCCATTGAATTTTTAATGTTTTCTTTTCTTAGGAAGGAACTTCACACAAGAGCAACGCTTTTGAAGTGCTAAAGTAAGGATGGTGTATATGAGTGGCCGATATCCTCACCACTATTTGCTTTTCCCAGTGTCAAAACCACCTCGTTTGAGTGGCATAACAGATTGGGACACCCTATTGTTCCTATTTTAAAGCATTTTATTTCTAGTAATAATTTTGATATATGATCTTCCCTACCTTTGAATTTTTTTTATAATGCATGTTGTTGTAATAAAAGTCTTAAACTTTCTTTTTCCAATTCTACTATTGTTTCTAATTGACCTCTTTAAATAATTTCTCCGATGTATGGAAGTCCATGATTATTTCTTATGATGGCTTTAAATAGTGTGTAATTCTTGTTAATCATTTTACCATGTACATTTGGATTTATCCTCTTAAATAAACGTCGGAGGTAAAAGACATATTCATTAGATTCAAAGCTATTGCATAAAAATACTTTAAACCAAAAATCAATATTGGGCTTGCTAATTTTCTTGCTATTCATGGTATATCTCATCTCAATACTCCACCCCACACACCCGAACACAATTGTTTCTTCGAGAGGCGTCATCTCCACATTGTTGAAAGAGGTCTCACTCTACTCTCTCAGGCATTTATACCTTTAAGTCATTAGTCTAATGCCTTTGCTACAACAATGTACTTGATCAATTGTATGCCAACTCTGACATTAAATCTCTTTTCTCTCTACGAAATATTTTTGGTGCTCCTCTTAACTATTCGAAACTCAAAGTATTTGGTTGTATATGCTATCATTGTCTTCATCCATATACTTATCACAAACTTTACTCCTATTCCAAACCATGTGTTTTTCTCAGGTACTCTCTAACTCAAAATGCATATTTATGCCATGATCCATCCACATCAAAAGTCCATGTTTCTAGGCATGTTATGTTCATTGAGCCAATTTTTTCATTTGCATCCTTATATTCGCAAGATCTATGATAAGAGCACTAAAAATTAAAATCAAGAGTACGACACCATCACTCACAACACCATCTGAAGTTGACACTCAAAGGCAAATCCAATATGAAGCTCCAAGACAAGTTAATAACACAACCCATTCACTCGACAACCCCACACACATCATAAAAAATAACCACACTTAACCACCTCCACACATCCCTCACCAACCACCAACCACTCAAGCCAAAATACCGCGAGATTAAAACATCCAATGCGAACTATAGCCAAAGATAACATTCGAAAACCAGTACAAAAGCTAAACCTCCATACCCAAATATCCAAACTTATCGACCTCGAACAGACAACAACGACCTAAGATATCAAAGATCCAATATGTCACCAGGCCATGTCTGAAGAATATGATGCTCTTGTTCAGAACAAGACTTAGGAGCTAGTACCCTCTAATACTGGACAAAATGTTGTGGGCTGCAAATGGAATTTTCTCACTAAACTAAATTCTAATGGCTCTATTGAAAGGTTTAAGGCTCGCTTGGTTGAAAAGGGTTTTCATCAACGTCCAGATGTTTATTATTATCATACTTTCAGTTTCGTAGTTAAACCTACCACCATTAGAATTGTTATTAGTCTTGCAGTAAGTTGTGGATGGACCTTTAGTACGCTCGATGTCAACAATGCCTTCTTACAAGGTCATCTTAGTGAGAATGTTTACATGAATCAACCACCAGGCTTCATTGATCATGATTTCCCATGACATGTTTGTAAACTACGGAAAGCCTTTATGAACTAAAATAAGATCCCTGAGCCTCGTATTAAGAACTCTGCATTTTTATTCTTCAATCTGGGTTTTAAAACTCACATTCTGATACATCTCTTTTGTGTTTAAATATGGAGAACATCTATTGTACTTTTTGGTTTATGTTGATGATCTAATTATTACTAGGGATGATGCACTATTGGTGAAACCGTTTGTTCATTTTCTAGCCACGTGCGTCTCTCTTTCTTAGGCCTCGCTTGCGAGTTCTATTTTTGGAGAGAAAAGAAAGGAAAGGAAAAGGAAGTGTGTTTCCTTTCCTTAATTTAGGAGTTTAAGTAGGAAAGAAAGTGATTTTCTCTCGTTTGGGAGTTTAAAAGGAGAGAAAAGATGGAAAAAATTTTAAAAAACTTTCTCTTCCTTTCTCTCCAAATCGTAAAGAAATGGAGAGAAAGGAAAGTTTTTTAATGAATTATTCCTTCTTCCTCTTAAAAAAATTATTTTCCTCCCAAACTCTCAAACGCAAGAAAGAAAATTGTTTTCTTTTCTCTCCCAAACTCCTTTCTCCTCCCTTCTTTTCTTTTATATCCTATTAACTTTCTTTTCTTTTCTTTTCTTTTCTCTTCTAATCAAATCTTCCTTTCCTTTCTTTTCTCTCCCAAACTCCCAAACGAGGCCTTAGTGTTATATGTTATTTCTTGGAGTAGAAATTGTTCCTAACAAACATGGCTTCCTACTTTCTAAATGTCAATATTTACTGGATTCTCTTGCTCACAATCAAATATCTTAGGCTAAATCGGTTCAAAATCTTCTTCTAACAGGTTCGTTACTTTCATTGCACTCAAGGGCTAATTTATTCGATCCCATGGAATTCCAAGCAGTTGTGGGTAGTCTCCAATATTTTCTTCTCACTCATCGACATCGATGATGCTGGAATCAACACCACCAGGTAAGGTGTTTTCAAGCTCAATCTAAGGACAACAATGGCAGCACAGTTATGTAAAAAAGGTGAGAGAATGAGATGAGGAGAAGGGGAGAGTACACCAGGATGTAAGTGGTTCAGCCTATATTGGCCTACGTCCACTGTGTGTGAATAATCTCACTGCAATAAGGCACTAATGGCCATGGATACAATCTCTCAAGCTTTCTCTCTCTACTGTATATCTAGACAGAGTTTCAGCTAGGGTTGAATATCTGGATCCTTTTGCAAGGTAGAGGATGACCTCTATATATAGTACCTAGGGGGTGTAATGTACCCCCCATGCATGCAATGAGCATGTGTGTGGTTACCTCACCAATGTGGAAGTGACATATGTCACTGTCTCATGTAAAGAGTGATTATGCAATATTCACCTCACGTGTGGGGAATAATCTTGTTATAACTAATTTGTGTCCACGTGTCCTTATCCAAATGTTAGCAGGTGCTCGTCTATCGCGTCGGGGGAATGACCTCGGCCTTGGTGAGGGTGAGGTTGGTGATTCTTCACACCTGTTCAGTCCGAGGATTCCATGGAGGTCTCGGCCTAATCCTGGCCGAGATAATGGACAGGGTCGGCATGATATGAGGTTGAACTGGTGGCTTGATGAGGTTGTTGGTGACTTCCTGCAGGCTCGGCCTATGTATGGCTGAGGTTTCCAATTCAAGGCATATGCGAGTGTTGTTGATCCTTATGATGTCCCTTGGAGAGGTTCGTGGTAGTGTCGGCCTGGGTCGACCTTGATATGGCTGAGGGGTGATATCGCGTGCCCAAGACTCGTCCAACGTCTGCCATGATCTCAGCTGAGGTTGGTGTCACTAGGCCGAGGTTGGTGTCTCTAGGCTGAGGTTACACTTGGGGCATATCAATCACCCCCCCATCCCTTAGTCATATGTGAGAGAAAGTGACTAGGGGATTACTACACCTCCGAGGCCTGTCTGTTACAAGCCAATACTTGCTTGACACTTGTCCAATGCTGGAACATGCTTGCTTGGTAGGCATGTGCTGTTAGCCGCCCTTTGGGGATCCTAAGGCAATGATGGGCCTTAGGAGTTGTGCCTGAGTATATAAGGGTTTTGAACCCTTCTTTTCTTCTTTCTTCTTCATTTCTTCCATTTCTGCCGCTTTCGTTCCACCAGCTCTCTCTCTCTAGAAAGATCTTTGTTCAAGGCTTTTGGGTGGTGATTTCTCGCGTCTTCTCCTCTCTTCCTTACCATTTCACCCTCAGGTAAGGTCTACCATACTTTTTCCTTCATTTTACCTGCAAGCACCCTTATTTTCGTACTTTCCGACGACTTTCTTAGTTTTTCGGCGACACTCCCATAGTTTCAGGCGAGATTTTCTTGCCAGATTTAAGTAGTTTGATCTTTAGATTCCTTTGCTTTATCAGCCAGTCTTGTTTATAATTTTAAAGTTTAGAAAAATCCCAAGTGTAGTGTCGTCCTCTGATGCTCAGACCCTAATATGAGCTTTTTGAGGAGTTCCCCTCTCTTAGAGAGAAGGCTTTAGAAAAGATTAGGCAAATAGAAAGAGCACAGGAGGAGGCTCGTAGATCCCAAGAGTTTCCCATTAGATCCATATTTCCACCACCTCTAAAGGTGATATATCCTGACCCCCCGGAGAACTTTTATCAGACAGAGGTTCCTACTGATCCCATACCTATATCTGAGTCTGAATCGTCTACCTCAGACCCCATGTCTGTGGATTCTTTTCAAGAGGCCATGGACTTCACACCTAGGCCTGATCAGTCCGAGGTCTCCAGCCAAGCCTCGTCCTATAACCATTAAAGCACCGCAGGGTCTTCCTCGGAGGTTGAGATTCTTGAGCCGAGTGTGGCCATTCCACCACCAATTGACGCCATCCCTATATCGGCCGCCACTGGGGCAGAGTTTGCTCAGAGGTTTCTGAGTTACCCATCAACCATAACTGGAAGCCTCGGTACTTCTTTGCCTCAGGGCCATGGGAGTTTGGGCCATGTGTTCCCTTATCCAATCTGGAGCAGAGGATGCCCCAGAGGTGGGGTAAGGTCACCATGTCTGCCAGGGCCGACCCTGGCCTAGGTCTATAGAAGCTCGAGAAGGTGAAAGCCCTTCAAGATCAGGGGGTAAATGGTCTATTTTTCAGGTTTGAACATCTGATGAATCCTCACTTCCTCTCTGGGACAGGTCTGGGTGGAAGTCCCCTTGCCGAAATTGGTAAGCATTTTTGTTTTGCAAGTTTAACCTCTGAGTTTATTCATATCTGATTATCTAACTCAGGTCTACTACTTTTTTGCAGAGCGACTAAGGGATATTCCAGATGAGCTTTGGGAGATGGTTGCATCGAGCTTGACAAGACTTGCCAAAAAAGCAGGTCTTAACGCTCCTCCCCTAGCTCCCTCGGCCTCCAAGCCCCCAGCAAAAAAGAAGAGGGCCCCCGAAGATCATGCCCCTGAGGATCAGAGGCCGAAGAAGAAGGCTGCTGAACCTACCATCCCTATCTCTTCAGCTGACGCCCTGTCGACTCGTCTGAATCAGCTGAAGTTAACTGACAGTGTAGTCGGCCATAGCCTGCAGGCCCTGGATGCCATCAGCTTCGTAATGACCGAGGCTGACAAATGCTTCTACTGGTCCCTTGACACCCCATTGCTGGTTGAGTTCGGCCTTCACAGAGCCGTTCAGGTATGATTTGATCCTTCATTACAAATTCTTCTAAGTGTAACATCTGATTCTTCTTCAGCTTACTTATGATCACTAAACATGCAGGGTTTGAACGCTATGCACCATTTATCAAACTGGACTCTGAGGAAGTTACCTCTCATCCAAAAGGGGCAAGAGGTCGAGAAAGTTCAGACTACTCTGAACGCCGAGATAGAGCGCCTCAAGTCTGAGCTGAAGGGCTCTGAGGATCAGGTGAAGGGGTTGGAGAAGGACATCTCCCAGGTTGGCAAGGATCATGCTGCTGCATTAAAGGCTAAGGACGACGTTCTGCAGCAAAAGGTCAACTCAACTGTCAAGGTCACCCTTGAGGATGCCTCTGAGAAGATAATTGTTGACTACAAATCCTCTGATCAGTTCATGGGGTTTGGCTTTGAATACCTTAAAAGAGGTATCAAAGCCACTACTAAATGGGCTGACATCAGAGAGAGAGAGGCCAACACTCTGAAGGCCTCTGATTTCGTGGGTCTTGGCTTCGCTGATCCACAATTTGCCCAAGCTCTTCAAGAAGTTGAGGAAGAGGCTGCCGCTCCTGCAGAGACTGCTACATTAGAGGTCACCGAGGTTGGAGGGACAGACCCTTGTGATGATGCGGTCGAGGTCTCTAACCAAGCCAAGGGTGTCAACGTTCCCCCCTCAGACTCTTAAGATATTTTGATCACTGTTTGTAACTTAACTATTTTGTGGAAAATTTGTCTGTAATCATTGAACATACAATTTCTGAATATATATATCAACTTCTGATGAGGACCATCTTCACTTTCTTTTCATTGAATGTCATGTGATGATTTTCATTCTTGGCTCCATTATTATGGTGTCTGCTAAAAATTAATTTTTAATCTGAGCTTTAACCTCTGAAGTCCTCTTTCTTAGCTTGTCTTTTTGCAATGGCCTTGTTTAAACTCAACCAATGGTCCTGAGCTCAGACCTTATCACCAATGGATGGTGTTATGAAGGTCTTGGGTCATTACCTAAGAGGTTATCCTCATAATGAATTTCACCAAATTAATGATGTTTAAGGGTCTGAGGTCATCTCATTATGGTGTCTGACCTCAGACCTTGTCACCAAATTATGATGTTATAAGGGTCTGAGGTCATCACCTAAGATGTTATCCTCATAATGAATTTCACCAAATTAATGATGTTAAGGGTCTGAGGTCATCTCATTATGGTGTCTGACCTCAGACCTTGTTACCAAATTATGATGTTAAAAGGGTCCGAGGTCATCACCTAAGATGTTATCCTCATAATGAATTTCACCAAATTAATGATGTTAAGGGTCTGAGGTCATCTCATTATGGTGTCTGACCTCAGACCTCGTCACCACTGAATGGTGTTATGTGGGTCTGAGGTCATCACCTCAGACGTTATCCCCATAATAAATCTCACCAAATTAATGATGTTAAGTGTCTGAGGTCATCTCGTTATGGTGTCTGACCTCAGACCTTGTCAGCAAATTAATGATGTTATAAGGGTCTCAGGTCATCACCTAAGATGTTATCCCCATAATAAATGTTCACCAAATTAATGATGTTAAGGGTCTGAGGTCATCTCATTATGGTGTCTGACCTCAGACCTTTTCACCAAATTATGATGTTATAAGGGTCTAAGGTCATCACCTAAGATGTTATCCCCATACTAAATCTCTGATCTAAGAATGAAGCAAGAACTGTCATGGGAACTGATCTTTATTAATAACCTCTTCACAATAAGAAGGTACATTTACATAAAACTCTATGCAACATCATATGTAATATCTCTTTAGGTGGTCAGCATTCCATGGGTTAGTGAAAGGTTATCCTTCTAGGTTTTCTAGCCTGTAAGTGCCAGGCACAACCTCTTCTGTTACTTTGTAGGGGCCATGCCAGTTTGGGTGAAGCTTATTTGCTTTCTGTAGGGTCTTCTTTAGCACTAGGTCTCCCACTGCAATGGGTCTTGACTTCACCCTCTGGTTGTAGAATTTCGCTGCCCTCTGCTGGTAGGCTGCTTTTCTGACCTCTACGTCCTCTCTTCTATCTTCGATAAGATCTAGGTCTAGCCTCCTCTCTTCCCTATTGCTATCAGGGTCGTAGGTCTGAATTCGATGAGTTGGTAGTCCTACTTCTGTTAGTATGACGGCCTCTGAGCCATGTGCCAGCATGAACGGGGTTTCTCCTGTTGGTGTCCTTATCATGGTTCTGTAGGCCCATAACACAGCGTATACCTCTTCAGTCCATCTTCCCTTCGCATCTTCTAACCTCTTCTTGATCCCGTCCAAGATCGTTCTGTTTGTGACCTCGGTCTGACCATTTGCCTAAGGTCGACCAGGAGATGAGAAGAACTGCTTAATCCCTACTCTTAGGCAGTACTTTTCTAAGGAGGAGTTCTTAAATTGGGTTCCATTATCCGAGATGAGAGTGTTTGGGAGGCCATATCTGCATATGATATTCCTCTAAATAAACTGGAAGGTCTTCTGCTCTGTGATTGTTATCATCGGCTCTGCCTCCATCCACTTTGAGAAGTAGTCAATGGCAACTATCAAGAATCTATAGTTGTTGACATCTCTTGGCAAGGGTCCTACTAAGTCAATTCCCCATACCGCAAATGGCCATGGAGAAGAGATTAACGTCATAGGCTGATGGGGTTGATGAGGGATAGTGGTGAACCTTTGGCATTTTTCGCACCTCTTCACGTAGTTTGCAGCGTCCTTGGACAAGGTAGGCCACCAGTATCCCTGAGTGATGATCCTCTTGGCCAGGGGACTTCCCCCTATGTGGCTAGAACAAGAACCCTCATGAACCTCCTGTAAGACCCGGGGAACTTCCATGGGATACACACATCTGAGGAGAGGCAATATAAACCCCTTTTTATATAAGACGTCTCCTACCATTGAGAACTTGGTAGCCCTATATCTCAACTTTCTCCTTTCTAGTTTGGACTCAGGCAGCTCTCCCTCTCTTAGGTATCTGACGAGCGGGTCGATCCATGAGTCTCCTAGGATCAAATTGTGACAAGGGTTATATACCTCTTCTTCCTCAATGGTTGCCTTTTCTAAGACTTCGATCGGAACGGTCCTTCTAACCTCTGTCTTCCTTGCCGAAGCCAACCTTGCCAATGCATCACCGTGGTTGTTTCTTTGTCGAGGCACTCTCTTCAGTTTTGCCTCTTCAAAATATTCCAACATCTTTTTAACTCTCTCCAGGTACTTCGCCATCCTCTCATTCTTGGCCTCATAGGCTCCCAGCACTTGATTGATAATTAACCTTGAGTCGCTGTGGAGCAGGAGACGTCTTACGCGAAGAGTTTTTGCCAATAAGAGGCCTGCTATCATGGCCTCATACTCGAACTCGTTGTTCGATGCCTGGAAGTTGAATCTCAAGGCGTATTCAATGTCGGCACCATCTGGAGCCGAGAGTATTAGCCCCGCATCGCTTCCAGTATCGTAGGAAGAGCCATCAACGAAGAGGCTCCAAACATCTGTATCTGACGAGAAGACCCCTTCTGTCAGAACTCCTTGCTTGAAGAGGTATCGATCCTCTTCGTTCTCTTCTATTCTGCTCCAGGTTTTGCCTGAGATGACCTCTTCCCAATCTCAGAAGACGTTTGGTCTCATCTCTTTCGAATTTTGGAAGACACTAGAGTTTGTCTCTTCAGCATCCTCTAGGTCTTTCTCTGTCTCGGCCTCTTCCTAGGTGAATTTTGCAACAAAGTCTGCGAGGGCCTACCATTTGATGGTTGTCCTAGGCTGGTAGGTAAGATCATATTCTCCTAATTCGATGGCCCAGGTCATCAATCTTCCGAACTTCTCAGGTTTATGCAGGACCTGCCTTAGTGGGGAGTCAGTGAGGACTACCATAGAGTGATCTTGGAAGTAAGGCTTCATTTTTCTTGAGGCATGTATTAGGGCATAAGCCAACTTTTCGATGCGGGGATAATTTTGTTCAGACCCTTGAAGGGCCTTACTGTTGAAGTATACAGGCCTTTGGATCCCATCCTCTTCCCGTATGATGGCTGCGCTGATGGCTGATTCAGAGACTGCCAGATATACAAATAACCTTTCTCCTGCGATGGGCCGAGACCGCAATAAGGGAGACCCTAAGTAGGACTTGAGTTGGTTGAAGGCTTTTTCACACTCTCCGTCCCATTGGAAGGCCTTTCTTAGAACTTTAAAGAATGGAAGACACTTGTCCGTTGCCCTAGAAACAAACATGTTAAGGGCAACCACTCTTCCCGTGAGTCTTTGAACATCCTTGATACTCCTAGGAGTCTTCATGTCGAGTAATGCCTTGATTTTCTCAGGGTTCACTTCAATTCCTCTCTGGTTAACGATGAACCCCAGGAACTTCCCAGCTCCTACTCCGAAGACACACTTTGCTGGGTTGAGTTTCATTCTGTATGAGTCCATAACATCGAAGGTCTTCTCAAGGTCTGCTACATGAGTACAAGCTTTCAAGCTCTTCGTTAGCATATCGTCTACATACACCTCCATTGTCTTACCTATTTGCTCTTCGAACATCTTATTGACAAGACGTTGGTATGTTGCCCCTGCATTTTTCAACCGAAGGGCATCACTTTGTAGCAGTACGTCCCTTTGTCTGTAATGAAAGATGTCTTCTCTGAGTCTTCGGCATCCATGAAGATTTGGTTATAGCCTGAATACGCATCCATGAAGCTCATGTCCTGCTGTAGCATCCACCATCTGATCTATCCGAGGTAAGGGGTAGATGTCTTTTGGGCAAGATCTGTTCAGGTCAGTGAAATCCACACACATTCGCCACTTCCCATTGGCATTAGGCACGATGACTGCATTTGAGAGCTACTCCAGGTAGGTAACCTCTCTTATGAACTCGGCCTCTTCCAGCTTTTTGACCTCTTCTCAGATGACGTCGTATTTCTCCCTGGAGTAGACTCTTCATCTCTGCTTGATCGGCTTGGCATCTCTGGTCACGTTGAGCTTATGGCTCATCACTTTGGGGTCGATGCCAGGCATGTCCGCGTGACTCCATGCGAAGAGACTCTGCCTCTTCCTGAGGAAGTTTATCAGCTCTTCCTTGATTTTCGGATTAAGGGCTTTGCCGACCTGGATGGTTTTTTCCAGCTCGTCCTCATCGAGAACGATAGATTCTACCTCTTCCGCGACCTCCCCCTTCTTCAACTTTGTTTCATCTCTCGGGTCAAGAGTGTCAATGATATAAGTGGTGGTTGCCCTCTTATGGGCTTGTCTCTCTTCGACCGAGTTGAAGTAACACTCTCTCTCTGTGGTCTGGTCCCCTTGCACTTCCCCTACTCCATAAGGAGTCGGGAATTTTAGCATCTGATGGACCGTCGACGGCACAACTTCAAACTCTTTAAGGGCCACCCTTCCTATGATGAGGTTGTAGGCCGAGAAAACGTTCTCGTCCAAAACGAAAAAGTTTATCTTCTTGGTCAGCCTCTTAGGCCACTCATCACCCATCCGTACGTCCATCTTATACATGCCCAAGGGGTGGAACTTTTCGCCACTGAAGCCTATCAACGGGTGATGATAGGGCACCATCCTTGCTCTGCTAAGACCTAGGCTCTTGAATCAAGGCCAGAACATCACGTCCGCTGAGATCCCCCCGTTTATGGGAATCCTCTGTACCTCGCACCCATGCACCCTTGTTATTTTGACCAAAGGGTCATCATGGGGGGCTAAGATACCCTTGAAGTTGAGTCTGGAGAACCCCACTACGAGGGTGTCCATGTCTACCTTCTTCCTCTTTTGCACTGTATCGGAAGACGTTAGATTCATAACTTCAATCTTGGCCACTGACCTGGCCGCTGCTACATGAGCCTTCCTATCAGCTACTTCAGATCCACCACCTGCAAATCCTTCGCATATTGTGCCAACACCGAAAGAGATCATACCAACCCTCTTCATCGGGGTGTTGTCATCCTTTGGTGGGAGATCTGGATCATCTTCATCATCACCTTCTAAATCATCATTTCTTCGGGCCGGGACGTTGTCACGACATCTGTCATCCCTCCTTTTCTTATGGTCATCTCTTCCACTCTTGGGAGCCTTACCGTCTACATATTTTCTCAATTTCCTAGATTTTAACATCTTTTCAATCTCATCTTTTAAAGCGAAGAATCTATCCGTGACATGACCATGATCTTGGTGGAACTCACACCATAGGTTTTTGTTCCTCTTATATGGTGGGGATTTCAACTTCTCTGGCCATCTCAGACCCCTGTCATTCTTAATCTCATTGAGGATGTGCTCACAGCTCACAGTCAGAGGAGTATAGTGAGCAAACTTGTCATCTCCTGACCTCTTCTTCCCCTCTTTTTTTCTTTGGGACTTCCCGCTGCCACCGCGGTTCTCATCCTCATACTTGGCGGCCATTGCCTCTTCCGTATTCATTACTTTCCCTGCGGTTGCCAGCATCTCCGCCATAGACCTAGGGGGATCTTCCGCCAGTTTCCACAATAGCTTCCCCTTCTGGAGACCTCCTATAAGGGCGGTCATGGCTATGTTCTCTTTATAATCTTCAACCTCTAACTTCTCTTTGTTGAACCTTGCTATGTAGTCTCTTAGGCTCTCATCCTTAGCCTGCTTGACATACAGCAGGTGGGTAGTCTTCTTTTGAGGCCTCACCCCAAAGCAAAAGTTGTGGATGAATCGCTCAGCCAAGCCTTTGAAGTTCTCGATTGAGTTCTTCGGAAGGGAGGTGAACCAACTGTGTGCAGTCCCTGTTAAGGTCCCAGAGAAGGCTCTACACTTCATCTCATTGGGCATCGAGTAGATATCTGCTGCCGATTGATACATCTCGATATGATGCACACGGTTAGTGTTGCCATCATACTTGGGAGACACCGTAGGAGGCTTGAACTTAGCTGGGGTTGGGAACCCCACTATCCTAGCCAAAAACGGGGAGCCCTCTGAGTAACCCATTTGCAATGGGTCCCTGCTTTTAATGAGGTCTCCTATCTTCTCCTCAAGGCATTGGATACAATCATTCCATGGTCTTCTGTCATCAACTTGGCCGAGGTTATCCCCTGTCACCTCCCTACGATGGACCGAGGGTTCCCCTGCCACGACACGTTGGCTGTTGACCTCTTCATGTTCCCTGCCTCTTCTTTCACAGGGTCGGCCTTGGTGTGGCCGACCCTGCATGTTCCCTCTCTGAGAGCCTACTACGCTCCTTGATCTCGATAGCCTCGGTCTTAGGTCATTTATCGGGCCCAATCTCTCGAAGGCCAACCCTCTGCTCAACCTATCAAAGGCCGACCCTCTTTGTCGGGCCTCTTCACCTCTTCAGCCGACACAACCTTGACTCTGCCTAAGAGGTCGTACAGTGTTATCTGACACCTCATATGACTCCCAGCAGTCTTCCGGGGCTTCTTCCGTCTCTAGATCGTCATACATGTCCTCTGGGCAAGGGTTTCCTTGCCTACCCAGGCGCAAGCGCCTAGGGTCAGCAACATCCCTTCTCCACTGGGGTGCAGGCTGGTCCTTCATTGGTGCCTGGGGTGGTCCCCTGGCGTCAAGATGAGGCTGAACAGCGGTCGGAGTGATCATATCCGGTGAGACTCTAGGTGGCCTCATCATAGTTTGGATGAGCTGTGCAAATTGCTCCTGCATAGCTTGTTGCGTTGCAGCTAAAGACCTCAAGGCTGCAACTACCTCCGCCATTTCAGACTGGGGGGCGCCTGACTGGAACTATGACCTCCACCCCCGGGCGACGGAAGAGGCGGTGGTAAGTCTGGTGCCATATTTTAACACTATAGAGCTTAAGTAGCAGATGAGCTTAGTACCTCATAGGACCTCTTTCAATGGTGAAACAGCTTCGCGCTAGGGGGAGGCCTGGTTCACCACCAGAGTCTCGGGTGAGGTTAATCAGAAAAAGAGGAAGAGATTGCTTCTCGTACCCACAAACGGCACCAAAATGATGATGCTGGAATCAGCACCACTAGGTAAGGTGTTTTCAAGCTCAATCTAAGGACAACAATGGCAGCACAGTTATGTAAAAAAGGTGAGAGAATGAGATGAGGATAAGGGGAGAGTACACCAAGATGTAAGTGGTTCAGCCTATATTGGCCTACGTCCACTGTGTGTGTGTGAATAATCTCACTGCAATAAGGCACTAATGGCCATGGATATAACCTCTCAAGCTTTCTCTCTCTACTGTGTATCTAGACAGAGTTTCAGCTAGGGTTGAATATCTGGATCCTTTTGCAAGGTAGAGGATGACCTCTATATATAGTACCTAGGGGGTGTAATGTACCCCTCATGCATGCAATGAGCATGTGTGTGGTTACCTCACCAATGTGGGAGTTCCATCTGTCACTGTCACATGTAAAGAGTGATGATGCAATATTCCCCTCACGTGTGGGGAATAATCTTGTTATAACTGATTTGTGTCCACGTGTTCTTATCCAAATGTCAGCAGGTGCTCGGCTATCGCGTCTGGGGCATGACCTCGGCCTTGGTGAGGCCGAGGTTGGTGCATCTTGACACCTGTTCAGTCCGATGATTCCATGGAGGTCTCGGCCTAATCATGGCCGAGACAATGGACAGGGTCGGCCTGATATGAGATTGAACTGGTGGCTTGATGAGGTTGCTGGTGACTTCCTGCAGGCTCGGCCGATGTATGGCCGAGGTTGCCATTTCAAGGCATATGCGAGTGCTGTTGATCCTTATGATGTCCCTTGGAGAGGCTCGTGGTAGTGTCGGCCTGGGACGACCTTGATATGGCTGAGGGGTGATATCGCGTGCCCAAGACTCATCCAACGTCTGCCATGATCTCAGCCGAGGTTGGTGTCACTAGGCCGAGGTTGGTGTCTCTAGGCCGAGGTTACACTTGGGGCATATCAGACATAGCCTTTGTTGTTAAGAAGTTATCTCAGTATGTGCACAAGCCCATAACCAAGCGCTGGGATCTTATGAGGCATCCTCTTCATTATCTTTGTGGAACCCTAAATCATGGTCTTTAGCTCTACTGTGAATCTCCCATCTCTTTTCATGCATTCTCTCAAGAAATAAAGATGATTTCTCCTCAACCAGTGCTTATATCGTATACCTTGGTCGTAATCCAATCTCCGGGAGTTCCAAGAAATAATGAATTGTAGCTCGTTCTTCAACCGAGGCAAAATATTTTTTAATTGCTAATACTACAGCTAAAATCAATTGGGTATGCTTGTTAACAAATGACCTTGCTGTTCAACTTCAAACATATCCCATGATTTACTGTGATAATATTGGGACAAATCAGTTATGATCCAATCCCGTTTTTCATTCCATAATGAAACATGTGGCTATCGATTTTGATTTCATTCGTGATTAGGTTCAAAATGAGACTCTTCGGGTTGCTCATGTCTCCTCTAATGATCAGCTCGTAGATGCTCTAACCAAGCCACTTCCCTGAGCGCGCATTATTTTTCTCCGGAATAAGATTTTAGTTCCATTCTGAGCTGTTGAAGACCTGTTCAAATTAGCTATTATAAATTTAAATTAATCTTACTTTGTAAATCTCTTTTCCAACTACTCCTTGTATTTAGGCATATGATTAGGCATCCGTTACATCTCTTGGATGTTTATATTGATCGATTCATCACTTAATAATACATAACAAAACTTTCTAATCTTCATATCTTATTAAGACAAACTTAAAATTATTGATGTGGAACACCATATTCAGTTCTTCTAAATGTCAACGAGTTAAAGTTTATAACGAAAATATCAATTTTTATGTCAGAAGATGAAGTGGGTAAGGTGATTTTTTCAATATTAAATGTGCGAGTATTTGAGTCATAAAAATTGTCAGGGCGTTAAGTGTAATTAGGAAATTAGTAATTTTTAATGTTAGAATTCCGTTCAAAAAGTGAAATAAGGCTAATTGATTAGCAAACTGGGTATTAAATATAATATTCAACTAAAAAGAGGGGGCACGTAAAAAAAACCTCTTAAATTAAAGAAAAAAGACAATATTATTCTCTTAGTAAATAAAAAGAAATTAAATAAAAAAAACATAATCGATTTACTAGGGCACTCAATGTTTTTCCAAAAATATAATTTTAATACATAATTGAAACAAACATGAACATAAAAATAAGATAATGAATAGACTTACGGTTTGTGAATTTTAGAATACAGGACCTTTGAAGAAGAAGACCAAGTTGAATGCAAATTCTATTTCCTTAAGACATATTTCCCTCCACTGCGGTACTTACGAAAATGGACTATGGGCATATGAATTATGGGATGAAATGTTTAAAAAAAGCACAAAAAGAGTTATAATGTGCTTGCTCTATGGACCAATAAAACTCTTTCTCGCTCTCTAAAAGAAAAGGTGCAAAAGAAATGATTTTCAAAATGAAAAAAAAGGAAAGGGAATGCATGTTATTTATTTGCATTGAAGTGCCTTTTTGGACAGAAAATGTTTGTATGTGAACAAAAACAACCAATGATTTAACTATAATTGAACAACGGTTGTTAGCCCTAATTTCAATTGTGAAGATTTGAAAACAATTTGTCCAAATTTTTAGTACAAATCCCAAACGAAATAATTTTCAAAAACATAATACTGGCTCAGAAAATAACCACGATCCATTAATCCAAACACAGATTGGTGGGCAAAGGCTGCGTGCGTGTGTGCGCTTTAGGGGTAAAGCCTAAACCATGTATAGTGTAGGACATTTCTCATTCAAAGGGTTCGAATATTGCAAAGGCATCGGAGCCGATAAGAAAATTAATGAATATATATATATATATATATATGCACACACACACACACTACATGTTTCATATATTATCCGATGTGGGACATACTTTTTAGACTAGCTACGCTAAATTGTTCATGTGTAAAATGGATACTTTAAAGTTAAATTTCTTATTCATTACTTATCTTCTACATACAGATGAATATAACACGTTGTTGACGTTTAGGATTGATATACGCAAAAAAAATTAGCCCAGAAATCTTTGATTAATCATGTAACAGAAAGTACAAAACAAAAACTAGGTTTAAAAAAAATAAGCCTAGGGTCATGAACTTCGAAAATGGAGAAAAGTAATATGATGAAGATGAAAGGGTTGCCTTCTTTTGATCCTCCAAAAACTTGCTTGTGTGCATTGAATGACTTGGATCTTCTAGTATAAGATTAGTTTTAGAGGCACGATAAAAACCTTTGATTTTGAGTGAGATATGGACCTCACTCTTTAAGCCTCTTCAGAAAAACGAGAAGGGTGTTTTCTCTCCCAACCCTCTAACCCTAAATAACGGATATACATATACTAGGGTATGCCCGTGCCTTCAGGGACGACGATATTCGGGAAAGCTAACATACTCAGAACAAAATAACGTTCGACCCGATTTAATTTCAATACAAATAAGTTAATTTTTTGAAAAAAATTGGCAACATTTCCTTTATTGATAGAACTACCCACCTATTTATGGTTTAAAAAATACTCCAACAATCAAATAAATAGTCACTCATGGACCTTGTATAAACTACGTCGCACGACTGTAATTTTTGAATATAAAGAATGTGCTCATTACATTTGTGGTGAAACAAGTCGCCAACCAAATTGTGTCAATAAACTATAAAACTTTCTTTTCAAATATAAATCTAAAACACTAATTTAGTCTTTTAATAGAAATCATTATTTCATAAGATTCTTGGATACACCACACCATTCTTGTAAAATGTAGCGCTAATTTAGTCTTTAGAACCTTGTAAACTGAAATGAATTATAAATTTTGAAAAAAGTAAAAACGGTGATCAGCTATGGAAAAATACCATTTAAAGAACACATGTTTCTATATCTCATAAAACAAAAAGAATAATAGTGACAAAAACAAAGAAACCATAAAAAAATTTGAAGAAGAAATCCAGTCATTAAATTTTTCCTCTTCATCCCAGCTGCAAATTTAAGAAAATATCTTCTGCTTTCTAGTCTTCATCAAATATATGTTACTGCTTTAAGAAAGCCTAGAACGGCTACTGACAATTGGAGCAACTTGCCAATGGAAAAGTGTTGTGATCGAGATCAATATCTGCAAATGGAACCAAATGTTGAAGCAAAAGTATTAGTTATACTCATCGTAAAAGGCATAAAACAACTGTATTAATCCCAAATAGAGTTGAGATTAATCAAAAGAGAGGAGGAATGAAATACTTTTCCATTTTTAGCTAAGTCCCCTTCTTGTAAAGTTTCTCCCCCACATCAACTGAAGCATGAAATAGCTCATCGTTGCTTTGCCCAAAGTTTTTGGCATCTTCTTCGACCAGGATTCTATGAATATATTTGTCTACATTATTTTCCATAAGCCACACTCTGTAATCACGGACCTCAACCACTGGCATATCCATCCCTGGTGGAGCAGTTGGCCATCGGAGCACTGCAGCTATATCAACCCTCTGTTTAACTGTGCCAATAAAGAAAAATGATTGAAAAAGTAATAAATAATGAACTCAACATTTTTGCTACTACTTCAAGAAGAATCCATCAACCATGTGAATTTAACCGCACTGAGGAAAGGAAAGGAAAAAAAAAAGATAATAATTTATTTCACACATGTGAGTTTGTAGCCACTTCCAGCTGGCAGAGTTCACCAAAAGAGAGAGTCCAGATCAAGTAAGAATATGATATGATGGAGAAAGATGGAAATCCCCTTTTGAGTTAACTGTACCAATAAATAATGAACTCAATTAAAATAATGTAAAAATACTCATTAGTAGCACTCATTGTTGTTTTAGTCTCCTTTTTGAGAATTCAATAGCATTCTATTGTCACTGCCAAGCTTCACAAAGAAAACCAAAATCCAACGCCTTCTAAAGCAACACATATTTGGCCACCCAATCAGAATTTATAAAGCACATACTTTTGAATTATATTGAACCGTGCTAAGAAAATCAGAATGAAAACAACATGTAATACCCCGTATTTTTATGCTTTCTAAATTTGGGGATTTATTAAATTTGATGTGAGTTATTAATTTAATATAAATCCGAAAACTAATTATAAATAATTACTAACGTGACGAGAGTTGGTAATTATTGAAAACTTGTTGAATATTACTAATGAGCAAAGTAACATATAATATTGGTTCTATTAAATTTCACGAGTGAATAAAATGACAATTTGGGGAAATTTAAGTCGGGACGCGCCTGTGTCATGTCAGGACTAAATTTTGATTAATAAAAGTGAATAAATTATAAGTCACCTGTATGGTAATTTCGAGTGTGCCAGAGTGTCCGGAAGGGTCGAGATATTCAAAATAATGTACCCAGGGGTTTAGTTTGGGTCTCGAGGCATTTTTAGGCCTAATTAACACCCTGGGAGAGCGTTTTGGACATTTTACATTTTTGGGCCTGAAAACCCACGAAAATTCTAAGGTTATATCAGATGCTTAGGGTTGTCTTCTAGGTTTAACACAACCAAAAACAAAAGACGGCCATTGGGGAA
The DNA here is from genome assembly GCA_949130495.1 of Sambucus nigra. Lineage (NCBI taxonomy): Eukaryota > Viridiplantae > Streptophyta > Magnoliopsida > Dipsacales > Adoxaceae > Sambucus > Sambucus nigra. The sequence continues at coordinate 96,197,161 of OX422207.1, read as the reverse complement.
GGAAAGGAAAAGCTTACCAAGGAGTTCTAGGCCAAGAACTTCTCCGTTTGCACCGTCGTCACCGCCAAGCGTTAGATCGCGCCACGAGGATCACAACCACATTGATTTCAGCCACAAATCAGAAACAAAAAATTCCCAGGCAAGTATTTATCTTGCTTAATTTAGTTAATGCTTCATTCATATTAGTTTATGGTTGATTAGGATGAGTTTTTACGAAAGAAAACCTATGTTGGAGGTTAGAAATCTCATGTTGTAGAGATATAAACATCATTCTGGAAATCCCCTTCACATGTAGAGGTTGAACCACGAATTTACATTGGTTTAGAAGTAGAAATTCTTGAAAAAGAATGATAAGAACTAAGTTAAAGAAATCATTAGGGTTCATGAGATTTATATAAATTTTGGCCCTTTTAATTCATGATAGTTGATGAAAACTCGCATGCCTTATGTAGAATATTGTTCATTTGGGTTTAGAATGTTTGTGGTATAAATTTCTGGGAGTTTGGGAGTTAAAAACTTGGATTTGGATGATTTTGGATGATAATTCCCGTAACTGGTATTTTGCAGATTTGTCATACCTGCTTGATCGATCGATCGACCTTAGAGCATCGATCGATCGATGGTTCGATCAATCAAACACCTGCCCTCGATCGATCGACTCCTCTTGTATAACTCATATCCCCTTTTTAATAGTTCATTCCAACATAGTTGATTAGACATTCTTGGATATTAATGTTAATACATTTTGGGATATAAAGAAGACCAATAGGACCTTAGCAATATATGGACCCGTTAATGTAATACGAGATTAACATTTCAAGGGGGGGTTGTTCTACACATAAGGGACATGGGAACTTGTGTTAAAGGGTGAGACTCGTAAGGAAGTTATGTTATAAAATAAATGAGTACCTACTGAAATTACACTTGGAGTGATAGGAATCCATGAGTGATACGTAGTAAGTTGGAATAATCCCACAAATCAGAATAAGAGACAAATCGTGATACGTGATAACTAAATAATGAGTAATAAGGATAAATATCATAATTAAGTGATGTGAGAGTAAACCTAAATTTGATATGGTAATAGTAGTATATTTATAGGACTGTGTTTATGCATATACTATATATGTGTAAAAATCATGCCCGCGCTACTTGCTATCCTTGAGGTTACCGCGCTGGGACAGTCTTATCTCGATGGGACCTTTATGGGGGATATTGACTCGTACCCTAGAAGATAGAAATCCTTGGTACATGCTATCTAATCGATAGTCAGACGGTGCTAAGAGACGTGAGGCTATGTGCTGACCTCTTAGAGACTTGGAACTATGCTTCGCCTCAATATTGTATGTGTTTTGTGTCAATACAGTTCGAGAGTGATTCCGAACTTGTATTTCCCTTAGTACGAGTGATACGGGGAGTGGATAGCAGAGTATGCCTGCACCATAATTGTTATGTGGGGGTGCCGTTAGAATATATATATATATATATAGATATATATATTATTTTAGTATTTAATATATATTTAAATCTTGAATTTGGGAACTACCTGCTGTAACTATGGTATGTAAGGAAAGAAAAATTATTTCAACTTGGGAATAAGTGTTTGAAAAGTATAATATATTATTGAGAAACTTTATTATCAAATAAGGTTTAAATGAGAACTTTGTTGTTAAATAAAATTAACCTCTTAAACTTTTGAATTTGTCGGTTTGAAACCTTACGAGAAACTTAAGATAAGATAAGTAAACTGCGGGGAAGATTATTGCGATAGGTGTGCACATTAGAAGAGAGGTGAGAATTTCTCAAGGGAGTGCCGCACTAATATGTTGGTTGCATTAGCCGGTAGCATTTTAAATACTTGCTAAACTAATTTTAAATGTTTTTACAATCGGGCTCTGACCCGTTTCCTATTTTCTTTTGTCTCTTGTATATATGTATATATTACAGGTGCCCAGCCACAGGAGCGTCTTGCATAGCATCCTTTGGAAGGAACGCGCTGCAGCTTAGGTGGGAGTTGCAGACCTCTTTCTTAGATGACCTCATTTTTTATTCCACTCCTAGCATTATTTTATCCAGTTGGGCATGTGTCGTCCTTTTCCATTATTCAGTTGTTTATCAGATATTGCGATTAGTTTATTTCCAGTATTTATACTTTGGAATTTATTACTGTCAGGATGTTTTTCCTTTAAGTTTCAATGTTGGAATCAATTAGTTGGATTGGATTGTTTGTTTCGGTATATTTGTTGGATGATTCCTAGATTATGAATTATGTAAAGTTTTAAAATATTGGTTTTAATTGAAATTGGAATTAATGTCTTAAAAATGGTTTTTGTCACTTAGCTTAATTAATTAGGGTGTTTAATTGGAAAAGTTATTTTTACGACAGTGATGCTAAGAATGAACCAATCGTTCACCTTGATTATAATTTAATAAAGGACTGATCACCCGGTATTTAATTAGGCGGGGTGTCACAGGTGGTATCAGAGCATCAGGTTCTAGTGTCCTTAGGATCTGTACGGCTTATTTCGCTTTCAGCTTAGCGTTCTTGTTATAGAGCCCTATTTTAGTATTGTTGTATTCTTGCTTTTATGATTACGTCTTCAGCTATTTGAGATTTGATAATAACTGTAGACTAATAAATTACTTCACGTTTCAGATGCCTTCGAGACGTGCATCAAAGGATAGGCGTGCCCAAGCCGAGCAGCCAGTAGCTCCGGCTCAGGGAATGATGAACGCAAATGAGGTAGCCGCCATTATTGCTCAGGCGGTAAATGCCGCGCTAGAGGTAGTACAACAGGCTCCACCCCAAGATCAGGCAGTGGCGCCAGTACCGGCACAACTTCCATCTGCATGGGAGAGAGTTAGGGATGCCTTTCAGAAGGCGCATCCCCCAGAGTTTGCGGGTGGTTCAGATATTATTGTATCCAGCCAATGGAATAAATATATCCAGTGGCATCTGCGTATGTACGAGTGCACGGGCGTGCAAAAACAGCTATTGGATTCCTTTAAGCTCATGGGGGCCTCTTTGCATTGGTGGGAATCCACTACCACCTTGGAGGAGAGGGAGGTTATTACTATTCAGTTGTTTTGGGCGCGATTTGACAACAAATACTTCCCATCCGCCGTACAGACTGAGATGAGGAGGAAATTACTGAGTCTGAAGCAGGAGAATTCGACTGTTGCTGAGTATGAAGAGGAGTTCACAAAACTTATCACTATAGATCCAGATGAGGCACCCACTGAGGGAAAGAAGATACTATTGTTTGTGGACGGGTTAGCTTGGAGGATCCGTCAGCACCTTATTGGCAATTTGTCTCTGAGTACATACACAGATGTACTCAACGCTGCTTTGCTACACTTCCAGGATCACCGCTTCCATCTGCAGGGAAGCAGGCAAGCAGGAGAGTCCGACCAGCAGGGCAGGACAGGGGGTAGTGGTGCTAGTGGAGCACCGACATCTTAGGGACAAACTCGTCAGCATGAGCAGAGTTCCCATCAGGGGGACCCTGCCAAACGGTTCCGATCAGGTGATTCTAGGCAGGGATTTAGGGGATTTAGGCAGGGTCAGCAGGGCCAGCCTAATCAGCAGGGCCAGCCTAATCAGCAGGGCCAACATCGTCAGCCGCATGGCCATTCAGCAGGGCCAATGGCGGGGTGGTAACGGCCAGTAGGGCCGTAATCAGCGGGGACAGAGGGGAGGAAATTTCAGGGGCCGATGCATCGGGTATGGTAAAAATGGCCACAAGCGCCAGGATTATCCAGAGGGTGATAGGGCCCCACAGCAGCAGGGTGCCCGTAATGAGCCACAAAGGCCACTTTTTCCAGCCGCCCTCCTAGCACCAGCTCAGGTACCAGCCTTTCCAGCCGCTCCAGTACAGCAGGGGCAGTTATAGTATGGACATGTCTATAATGTCCACTAGGCAGCAGCTCCACAGGCGCCACCCATGATTGAGGGTATGTTTCCTATCCCTGGTATTATGGGTCAGGTTTTATTTGATACCGGGCTGAAACACTATTTTATAGCTACCCATTTTGCAAAGGCCTTAGGGTTATTAGCCACAGCAGAGAGCACTATAACATGTGTAGACTCACCACTGGGAAATGGATCATTAATTTTCTTTATATGCCGAGGTGTGGGAGTAGAGATTGGTAGCTTGGTATTACTAGCAGGCATGTTAGTCTTAGATATGCATGAGCATGACGTCATTATTGGTATGGATTGGCTCGCAGCTTATAGAGCCATGATAGATTATTTTGGTGGGAGTATTGTCTTTGCCATTCCGGGGAAAGATATGTTTGTAGTGGCAATGCCTCGCCCAGAGGGAGGATCGACCGCTCATTTTTATTACATAAAAGAGAATACCTCTAAGGAGGTTGTGATTCCCTTAGACTCGATCCAAGTTGTTCGTGAGTATTCTGATGTATTTCAGGAGATACCAGGCTTACCCCCCAGTTGAGAGATAGATTTTGTCGTAGATTTATTATCGGATACTCAACCTATAGCACGCGCTCCATACCGTATGGCTTCGGTGGAGATGCGAGAGTTACGAGATCAAATAGAATAGCTGTTAGGCCAGGGTTTCATTCGCAGGAATACCTCACTTTGGGGAACTCCAGTTTTGTTTGTGAAAAAGAGAGATGGTTCACCGAGGCTATGTGTAGACTATTGGGAACTGAACAAGGTCACGATAGGGAACAAGTATCCGTTGCCTCAAATCGATGATCTGTTCAACCAGTTGAGGGGAGAAACTTTATTTTCAAAGATAGATCTGAGGTCAGGGTACCATCAGCTACATATTAGGGAGAAGGATGTTTCAAAGACTGCTTTCTTGACGAGATATGGGTCCTATGAGTTTAGAGTGATGCCATTTGGACTCAAAAATGCTCCAGCCGTATTCATGGACTTGATGAACCGAGTGTTCAGAGAGTTCTTGGATCAGTTTGTCATCGTCTTCATAGAGGACATCTTGATATATTCACACTCTGAGGAAGAGCATGTCGAGCACTTGAGGCAGGTTCTTCAGACTCTACGAGAGCATCAGTTGTATGCTAAGTACGAGATGTGCGGGTTCTAGTTACGGGAAGTGCAGTTCTTGGGGCATGTTGTTTCTGAACATGGGATCGCAGTTGACCCGAGTAAAGTATCAGCAGTGAGGGAGTGGGGACGGCCCACGACACCAACATAAGTACGTAGTTTCTTGGGATTAGACGAATATTACAGGAGATTCATTCGGGGGTTCTCCAAAATAGCGGGTCCATTGACGAACCTGACTCGCAAGGGGGTACCATATGTTTGGGACGATGCTTGTCAATTGGCTTTTGACGAGCTGAAAGACAAGCTTACTTCAGCATCGGCTCTTGCTTTATCTAAGCCGGGCATGGAGTATCTAGTTTACACTGATGCCTCTCTATGGGGACTTGGGGGAGTACTTCAGCAGGAGGAGAAGGCTATAGCTTTTGCCTCCCTCAAGATTAAGCCGCACGAGAAGAATTACCCCACACACGACCTAGAGTTAGCAGTGGTCATTTTTGCATTCAGGATATGGAGACACTACTTATTGGGGGAGAAATTTTGCTTTTTCACAGACCACAAGTCACGGCAGTACCTGTTCACTCAGCGAGAGCTGAATATGCATCAGCGCAGGTGGTTAGAATTTGTGGAGGACTATCTGTTCGACATACAGTACCATCCGGGGAAGGCCAACGTAGTTGCAGATGCGTTGAGTCGTAGACCGGTGGACGATGTAGCAGACGTTTGGAAAGCAAAGTGGAAAGAGTTGGGTCACCAGGACGCAGTAGCCCGTTCCTTCATATCTGTCATGACAGTGACACCCGAGATTGTTACGAGGGTAATACAGACAGAGACAACAGACCCTTTTTACCAGGAGCAGATTGTACGACTTTTAGCTGAGGGTGTTGAGTCCTATTCTGTTAGTTTTGATGGAGGTTTGAGATTTAATGGGATATTGGTGGTCCCAGAAGGAGAAGACTTACATCATGCAGTGATGACCCAGTCTCACGGGTCCCAATTTGTGGTGCATCCTGGGGAAGATAAGATGTACCAGGATATGAGGCGATAATACTGGTGGAGTGAAATGAAAAAGTACCTTACTGAGTTCGTGTCCAAGTGTTCTACCTGCCAGCTGGTAAAGGTAGAGCACCAGAAATCATCAGGGTTGCTTCAGCCATTGAAAATACCCATGTGGAAGTGGGAGAGTATTTCCATGGATTTTATTACCGGGTTGCCTACATCACAGCGGGGCCACGACTCCATCTGGGTGATTGTGAACCGTTTGACCAAGGTGGCTCATTTTTTGCCGGTGCGGACAGACTATACCACGGGTCAGTATGCTCAGTTGTTCATTACTGAGATTGTCAGATTACATGGGGTTCCCCTGAATATTGTGTCAGATAGAGACAAGATTTTCGTGTCGCGTTTCTGGGAGAGATTTCAGGAAGCTATGGGTACAGAGTTGAGGTTGAGTTCAGCTTATCACCCACAGACAGATGGACAAAATAGAGCATTTTAATCAGATGTTGGAGGATATGCTATGCATGTGTGTCCTTGATTTTTGAGGAGGTTGGGAGCCACATCTTCCACTGGTGGAGTTTTCTTATAATAACTCTTATCAGTTCAAGATTGGCATGGCTCCATTTGAGGCTTTGTATGGTAGGCCTTGTCGTTCCCCAACTTATTGGCTAGAGGTGGGGGATAACAAGTTGCTCGGACCAGACTTGATTCAAGAAACCTTCGCTAGGATTGAGATTATCAGGAGTCGCATTCGACTAGCCCAGGACAGGCAGAAAAGCTACGCCGATGCAAAACGGTTCTTTCGAGAGTTTAATATGGGGGACTAAGTATTACTACGTGTATCTCCTATGAAAGGAGTGATGAGGTTCGGGAAGAAAGGGAAATTGGCCCCACGGTACGTGGGACCATTTCCCATTATCGAGAGGATTGGGCCGATAGCATTCAGATTGGGTTTTCCAGAGCACTTGCATCGCATTCATGATGTATTTCATATTTCGGCATTGAGGCGATATCTTCGGGATGATATGGCCCACACCCACATCGCTATAGAAGAGATAAACGTACAGCCCGACAGCTCTTACGAGGAGAGACCAATGGCTATCCTAGACCAAAGCGAAAGGAGATTGAGTTCGAAGGTAGTTCCACTTTTACGGGTCCAGTGGGAGCATCATAATGTGGAGGAATCCACCTGGGAGGGCGAGGCAGATATGCGCGAGAGATACGCAGATTTATTCTTACCAGGTATGCCTTATATTTCGAATTTCAGGACAAAATTCCATTATTAGGGGGGAAGTATGTAATACCCCGTATTTTTATGCTTTCTAAATTTGGGGATTTATTAAATTTGATGTGAGTTATTAATTTAATATAAATTCGTAAACTAATTATTATTTTTTAAATAATTACTAACGTGACGAGATTTAGTAATTATTGGAAACTTGTTGAATATTACTAATGAGCAGAGTAACATATAATATTGGTTCTATTAAATGTCACGAGTGAATAAAATGACAATTTGGGGAAATTTAAGTCGGGACGTGCCCATGTCGTGTCAGGATTAAATTTTGATTAATAAAAGTGAATAAATTATAAGTCACCCGTATAGTCATTTTGAGTGCACAAAAGTGTCCGGAAGGGTCGAGATAGTCAAAATAATGTACCCAGGGGTTTAGTTTGGGTCTCGAGACATTTTTAGGCCTAATTAACACCCCGGGAGGGCGTTTTGGACATTTTACATTTTTGGGCCTGAAAACCCACGAAAATTCTAAGGTTATCAGATGCTTAGGGTTGTCTTCTAGGGTTAACACAACCAAAAACAAAAGACGGCCATTGGAGAAGGAGAGGAAAAGCTTACCAAGGAGTTCTGGGCCAAGAACTCCTCCGTTTATACCGCCGTCACCGCCAAACATTAGATCGCGTCACGAGGATCACAACCACACTGATTTCAACCACAAATCAGAAACAAAAAAATTCCCAGGCAAGTATTTATCTTGCTTAATTTAGTTAATGCTTCATTCATATTAGTTTATGGTTGATTAGGATGAGTTTTTACGAAAGAAAACCTATGTTGGAGGTTAGAAATCTCATGTTGTAGAGATATAAACATCATTCTGGAAATCCCCTTCACATGTAGAGGTTGAACCACGAATTTACATTGGTTTAGAAGTAGAAATTCTTGAAAAAGAATGATAAGAACTAAGTTAAAGAAATCATTAGGGTTCATGAGATTTATATAAATTTTGGCCCTTTTAATTCATGATAGTTGATGAAAACTCGCATGCCTTATGTAGAATATTGTTCATTTGGGTTTAGAATGTTTGTGGTATAAATTTCTGGGAGTTTGGGAGTTAAAAACTTGGATTTGGATGATTTTGGATGATAATTCCCGTAACTGGTATTTTGCAGATTTGTCATACCTGCTTGATCGATCGATCGACCTTAAAGCATCGATCGATCGATGGTTCGATCAATCAAACACCTGCCCTCGATCGATCGACTCCTCTTGTATAACTCATATCCCCTTTTTAATAGTTCATTCCAACATAGTTGATTAGACATTCTTGGATATTAATGTTAATACATTTTGGGATATAAAGAAGACCAATAGGACCTTAGAAATATATGGACCCGTTAATGTAATATGAGATTAACATTTCAAGGGGGGGTTGTTCTACACATAAGGGACATGGGAACTTGTGTTAAAGGGTGAGACTCGTAAGGAAGTTATGTTATAAAATAAATGATTACCTACTGAAATTACACTTGGAGTGATAGGAATCCATGAGTGATACGTAGTAAGTTGGAATAATCCCACAAATCAGAATAAGAGACAAATCGTGATACGTGATAACTAAATAATGAGTAATAAGGATAAATATCATAATTAAGTGATGTGAGAGTAAACCTAAATTTGATATGGTAATAGTAGTATATTTATAGGACTGTGTTTATGCTTATACTATATATGTGTAAAAATCATGCCCGCGCTACTTGCTATCCTTGAGGTTGCCGCGCTGGGATAGTCTTATCTCGATGGGACCTTTATGGGGGATATTGATTCGTACCTTAGAAGATAGAAATCCTTGGTACAGGCTATCGGATCGATAGTCAGACGGTCCTAAGAGACGTGAGGGTATATACTGACCTCTTAGAGACTTGGAACTATGCTTCGCCTCAATATTGTATGTGTTTTGTGTCAATACAGTTCGAGAGTGATTTCGAACTTGTATTTCCCTTAGTACGAGTGATATGGGGACTGGATAGCAGAGTATGCTCACACCATAATTGTTATGTGGGGTTCCATTAGAATACATATATATTATTTGAGTATTTAATATATATTTAAATATGTGATTTGGGAACTACTGTTGTGACTATGGTATGTAAGGAAAGAATTATTATTTCAACTTGGGAATAAGTGTTTGAAAAGTATAATATATTACTGAGAAACTTTATTATCAAATAAGGTTTAAATGAGAACTTTCCTGTTAAATAAAATTAACCTCTTAAACTTTTGAATTTGTTGGTTTGAAACCTTACAAGAAACTTAAGATAAGATAAGTAAACTGTGGGGAAGATTAGTGCGATAGGTGTGCACATTAGAAGAGAGGTGAGAATTTCTCAAGGGAGTGCTGCACTAATATGTTGGTTGCATTAGCCGGTAGCATTTAAAAAACTACTTAAACTAATTTTAAACTGTTTTACAATCGGGCTCTGACCCGTTTCCTATTTTCTTTTCTCTCTTGTATATATGTATATATTACAGGTTCCCAGCCACAGGGGCATCTTGCATAACATCCTTTGGAAGGAACACGTTGCAGCTTAGGTGGGAGTTGCAGGCCTCTTGCTTAGACGACCTCATTTTTATTCCACTCCTAGCATTATTTTATCCAGTTGGGCATGTGTCACCCTTTTCCATTATTCAGTTTTTTTATCAGATATTGCGATTAGTTTATTTCCAGTTTTTATACTTTGGGATTTATTACTGTCAGGATTTTTTTCCTTTAAGTTTAAATGTTGGAATCAATTAGTTGGATGTTTAATTAATTGGATTGTGTCTTCCAGTATATTTGTTGGATGATTCTTAAATTATGAATTATGTAAAGATTTAAAATATTGGTTTTAATTGAAATTGGAATTAATGTCTTTAATTTTTTTTGTCACTTAGCTTAATTAATTAGGGTGTACAATTGGAAAAGTTATTTTTACGACAGTGATGCTAAGAATGAACCAACCGTTCACCTTGATTATAATTTAATAAAGGACTGATCACCCAGTATTTTAATTAGGCAGGGTGTCACACAACACATATTCTTGCTCAAATTCCCCTTCTCGTACTTGATAAACACAACCATATCAACTCCGGATACATATCTTTTAAGTTAACTGTATAGGAAATCAAAACATAAGAAAAAACTGTACACCGAAATGAGAAAGTAAATATGAAGTAATACACATAATTCTAGTCGCGTCGATTGTTTCTTCCCCAAACACAGCTCTGTGATTCTTTTATTGTCGCTAGCTTATGTGCTTCACAAACTATCAGCTCCAACGGATGAGATTCTTAGTCCCTTGGACACAAGGGATCTCATTGACTCACTTTTTGGCCACTTAGTAAATGAACCCTTCGTGGATAGTGGTATGCACTTTGAAAATGATGAAGTTGTCTCCTATTTATGCCCAACTGAATCAAATTGCTCACTGGACCTATCAACATTGACAAAATAAGAGGCATTGCATACTCTCTGTCATATTGAATTTAGTTATCTGTCCTTTTCAATAACGACTTAATGTAAGTAATTTATCATACCTTTTAGTACGTCCGATAGATTCAGAGAATACCTTCAAAATGACATGTTGTTTGAAACCATAACAGAGTAATGTCTTTCTTTTTCGTTGGCCAAGATGGCATAATTTCCAAAGAACTAACTACCAAGTACAGATAATTATAGATAATATATGAAATAATCAATTATGTGGATTAGGTACTTTCAACAACCTTTTTCTCCCTCTTTTTTCATATAATAACCTTGTGTGCAAGCAGGGGGGAAATGTTCAATATGTCAAAGACCACTCGCAAAGGCGATCTCATTTCTATATTTTTGACTGGAAATAATGTCTCTTGCTGAGAACACTACTCATAGCACCAGCATATGGAAGGCATAATAAACCCAAGGTTTTGAATAAACTCATCAAGAGGAAGCTTAGCGTGAATAAGTTTCCACATAAATATGGAGATATTCTTGGGAAAATCTTTACTCCGGAGAGAAGTACCCATAATCATTAGGCTTCCATACTTGCATATCATTTGAAATAAATCATTAGACTAAACCATGTCGATGTTCTCAATAACACCTTCTATTCCCTTAAATGTGAATTTCTAACCCCAACTAAAGCAGGAGGATACATTTTTCATTATCAGTTCTTCATTATGTCAGACCATAAAGACTTTGATGTTGTAAACCTTCACTATTTCTTCATATACATAGTTTCATTGAGATCTTCAAAAGATATTAATCCCAAATCTCCCTCATCCACTAGATTACATATATATCTCCAGGTCACCCAATGGTATTTATGAGCATTCTCCCTAGAACCTACAAAAAAAGTTAGCAAAAATTCTTTCAGGTCTTGATTAAAATCAGTTTACCTCCAAAAGAAAGTAGTTTGAGCTATGGCCCTCAATTTTAGCTCAAGTTTTATCAATCAACTATACATAATTGCTAGCTTTGTTCTCCCCGCAAAAGCTGGTACATCTAAGAGATTTAAATGGGAAAGATTAATCAACAATGCATCTGTGTCTAGTGCTTATGTGTTACTCCAAACATTATCAAAGGTCCTCTATGCTTTGTCATCTGAGTAATCCAGTGGAGAACTTGTTTCCAAACTCTGGAAGACAATCAACCAATTAGTTTATAAAGTAGAAAAACCAATTGGAACCGTTTAAGAAAATAATTATTTCATCTGTTGAGCTAAGATAATTAATCAAAGGACTACATCTAGGATAACTCGACAAATGATAACTAATCCTTGCCTGAAAACCAAAATTGAATAGCGGAAACAAAATCCCCTTAAATAATATTCCAGCAGCTAATATATAAATCGCCATAAAAACCATCAACTTCTTAATTTAAACATATAATAACTTCATAAACTTCATTAGTTTTAGGAATCTTAGTAACTTCTCTATTCACATCCTCACAAACCTGCTTAGGAATGTCTCTTAGCATATAACTAAATGAAAAGGAAAAGTTGTTCAGAAAACAAACATGTGAATTAAAAGTTCTAAAAAATTCTATCTCTCTCTCTCAAAGGCTCTCTTTCTCTCTTTATAGAGGATGATTTATAAAAAGAAATCTGATACATGCGAATGCTAATAACAACAAATAGAAATCTAAACCAAGAACAATTATTATCGTCAATCCAACAACATTTATTTTCAAGCATAAAGAATAATAAAACACAGATGCATCCACATATCAAAATATTAAAGACCATTTGTGGATACACTGGAAGCCTCTCTGAGGCATTTACTCAAATACTTGGGAAATAATTGAGTCAACAATCTAAACCAAGTAAGTTCTTCATTGTTGTTTATGGTCGTCGTGACAGGGAAAAATGGATTTGGATTCTATAGTTACTGATTAGATCATCATTAGGGGTGACTTTAACATAGTGATGGATCATCATGCCCTCTATGGAGTTCACAACCTGAAAAAATTAGAAAGAGAAAAATGGCAATTTCTATTAACACCAACGATATAACATCACTATTAACAGCGCTTGATACCAACTAATGTTTCAAGAAAACAAAATTAAAGAACCATGTGCATAAAGCTTAAGTAGTCCAGGTACTCCCATCATCAAATGGACATATATTAAAATTCACACTCATGTATTCTAAGAAAGGATCTTGACATTTTGCCCGAATGAAGAACATACTCACAAATCATAAATATAATATTCAATTGCTGGGCATTTAAAACACGAATACAAATCACAGCATTTAAGGGGGGAAATCACACAAAAAAGTGAACGTACTAAATAACAAAATTCAAAATATAGTCTGAACACACTCTGTAGAAACAATGGAGAGTGAACCAAAAAGAGGGAGAGATGGAGAGCCTAAAAACATGCAGTGTGTAGGGGAGTTTTTGAATGAGTTACTTATAAGGTTGTATGCGGTGACATGTGCCACGCACATCTATTTTTAAAGTTAAAAAATCAAAATAATAAGAAAATTACGCTAAGAGATTGCAGGATTTTGAGGCTTAACGATATAAAATATTTGAAAAACAGAAGAGAAACGTGAAATACATGTGTGGTAGATGCAATATCTTCTTTTGAAATATCAAGGCATGTATGGTAAAGTTCCTCTAGTAATGCTATTTTTTAACAGCTGCGGTCAAATTTTCGTACGATGGAGCATAACAAAACGCAATTTGAAGATGCATCAGTTGACCTGGTCGATTGGCGATGTGGAGGAGAAAATGAGGGTATCTTAAAATCCATAATATTGATATGGAGAAACTGGCCTTGACCTCGATTGACAGCATGTTTGCAAGAATGTGGAAAATGGGCAAAGCTTCCTCATAAAGTACCTTGCAGCGGAACAAAATCAACCTAACATCAATATAACAAAACAAAAAATAATGTATTATTTTCAAATGAATGACTATCATTGTTCTCATATATGTGAAATATTTTCTATGAAAATAAAAGTAACTATATTTTGAAGAATCTTCATGTTGAAATATATTCAATTATCAACAGCTTGTCCAAGGCTGGAGATATAGAAGAGCCAAAGAAAATTATGAAAGTGATGGATGGTAGGGGCTGAAACCTAATGTGTACACTTATAGTGTCGTTATGAGCGGTTACACAAATGGTGGTGAGATGGAGGAGACTAAAAAAGTTAGTGTTGAAGCTGAAGTGTTATCAGCATATCATACAAAAGTAAATGTGAATAGGATATTGAAGTCCTCTTTTTGTCCCTTTTGTACCTTTTCTTTCTTTTTCCTTTTTGTATTTTCGCATGATATATATATATATATATATATATATATATATATATATATAACAAACAGTTGCATAATATAAAGAGAATAAAAATGGTGCTTGTCAATCGCTATCATGTTCGTGTCAATGAATGTCCCGCCAAAACACAACTCATAAGTCAACCTAATGTCAAGTTGTATATTTTCTTAATGGGGATGAAGCCCTTTTTTAACACACCATTACTAAACATTATCCAGATGACTTTAATTTGGGCCCTATGAGACTAAAGTTGACACAACAGCATGCTTGTTTTGTTACAATCTTCAATCTGCATCCCAATTACCTCTAAGTTCCCAATTATAAGTTTTTTTATGGGTCATAAGATAATCTTGTTGAATAGATTATAAGATGATCAAACCTCAAGGAAAATAAAGAAGCTTGGGTAGCATGAATTGCAGATCTTATAATGGTACTTTTCGAGCACCTTGGAAGTACATGAAGAAGGATCCCTCAGACAGGTGATACGCCCAGTCTAAAAATTACAGCAGAGTGTTTTAAAGGCCACTCAGAAGCTTGCTGGAGATTTTTTTTTTACAATTCAATATATCATAGATCTATGAAAGAAACGCAGGAGCAAAATGAGACTAAAGGTTGCAGACCTTTAAATCTTTTAATCCCCCATCATCATCCCAAGAGACCTTTGGTATTTCCACGGTAACGCCTCTCGTTATAACTATACCAACAACAGACTTAGCATGATTCCAGTCATCCATCATTAAGCTACAAATACAACAACTGCCTCACGACATAAAACTTCTAGATCAACGCCAACATAACCATTGCAAGATACAACAACCGCTTTCAAGACAACATTGCGATCTAGGAAAAAAATTATGTAAAGTAAGGTAAAGTAATACAACATGTAAATTAATGTAAAGGAAGGTCATCACATTCAAAAAGGCAGGGCATTAAATGCTTTCCTATACATAAAACCAAAATTCCTCGAAAAAAACATGAATCTTTGGGATTGACTACAATTAAATGCGGTACCTCAAAAAGATTAACAATGCCTCAAAACTTCAAACCAAAATTCCAGCACTTTGAAACAAAAAATAACACATTATTAAGAGTAAATGGGAATTTCATTAAAATATCTCATTTAGATGAAACATGTAGTCTACAAAGCTAATGTAATACACCTCATAATATATATAACAACCACCACATTGTAACAACCCGCATAATTTTTGGGGTATAGGAAAAATAAAGTTTTTCATAAAATTATTTTTATTGGCTAAATATGTTGGTTATGATTTTAGAAGAATAAAACTTCAAGCGGAATTGAAATCGGATTTAAAACGAATTTTATATGAATTTTTAATATTTTGCCTTATAGGAATTTTTTGGGCGAACTGTCAGATTTTAGGCATGATCGATCGATCGATGCCTGGGGGTAGATCGATTGATGGCAACAGAAAAGTTGCGCTGCAAGCAGTTTTGAGTGTTTGTTTTGATTACAACTCTATTATTTTTGCCTTATTTAAAGGGGTCGTGGGTGACTATTTTTAAATCATCTTTTGGCACAAAAATATGTAGCAAACATATTTTATTTCCTCTCTTTTTATACACAAACAAGCCCTTTAATTTATGCATTCAACCTTAGGTTTTGAGGTGTTCTTGGGGGCTGTTTTGGTGTTGATTCTTGGAGGAGTTTTTGAAGATTCTTGGAGCAGATTTTAATGGCTTGTTCTGTGATTTCTGGGCAGATTTTTTTTATTGTTATCTTTTGGTGGTTTAAGGTATGGGGTTTTACACAATATGCTCCTAAATCTCGCGAGTGTTTATTCCATTGAATTCTTGTTAATTGAACTCATATTTTGGATTGTTAAATTCATTGAAATCTGGAAAAATAATTGTTGGAATTATTTTGATTCATGTGGTATTATTATCTTGTCGTTAAGCACGTTGTCATGAGATTTTAATATCGCAAGAACATTGGGCACCCACCAAAATTCTTGCTTCCAAGGGCTATGACTTGATAAAGCATATGCGGATGGGGTGAAGCCTGGCGACCCGGTTAATGTGTTGTTGCAAAATTTATTGATAAAATGCTATTGAGAATTGAGTTTGATTTGGATATTCGTACTCGTATCGTTACGCTTTATTCACCGCTAATATTTTTTGAGCATCTTTGCTGTCCTATTGTGTACTTCCCCATATTTTCTTTTAGTGGCAGGTTAATGCAGATTTGGGCACTTTGGATTTGACTAGGATGATTTTTAGCGTGGATTATTTTGGGAAGAATATTTGAGATTACAATTGAGAAGTTTGTATTATTTTGATGAATAGAGCATTTGGAGATTTATTTGTTTTCGAGATAGTTAGTTTGTTGTAATTATTTTGAGAGAATTGTTGTATTTGTATTTTGAAGAGTTTTAGGATTCGTAGTTCTCTTTTTTTGTTTGGGAATTAGATGCTCAATACCTTGTGAATTATGGATTTGAATTTAGTTTATCGTTGAGTGGCGCTCCGTTCGCTCTTCCATGGCAGGCGGGGTGTTACAAAATGGTATTAGAGCTTAGGTTTACGACCACCCTCGGGTCTTGGGTTTTGAGCCTGTTGCATTTTTGTGGTGCGAATTTGGAGATAGAAATTTTTAGAAAATCATTTCGTGTTAGGCATCTAGATTAGATGTAAGGAAATTATTTTGGAGACGAGATTATTTTTGGAGATTGTTGGCCTGATTTTTTAGAGTTAGGTATTCGGCGAATTTCGAGGGCGAAATTCAATTGTTAGTGGGGAAGTGTAACAACCCGCATAATTTTGGGGTATTTTTGAAATAAAGAGGAAAAATAAAGTTTTTCATAAAATTATTTTTATTGGCTAAATATGTTGGTTATGATTTTAGAAGAATAAAACTTCAAGCGGAATTGAAATCGGATTTAAAACGAATTTTATATGAATTTTTAATATTTTGCCTTATAGGAATTTTTTGGGCGAACTGTCAGATTTTAGGCATGATCGATCGATCGATGCCTGGGGGTAGATCGATCGATGGCAACAGAAAAGTTGCGCTGCAAGCAGTTTTGAGTGTTTGTTTTGATTACAACTCTATTATTTTTGCCTTATTTAAAGGGGTCGTGGGTGACTATTTTTAAATCATCTTTTGGCACAAAAATATGTAGCAAACATATTTTATTTCCTCTCTTTTTATACACAAACAAGCCCTTTAATTTATGCATTCAACCTTAGGTTTTGAGGTGTTCTTGGGGGCTGTTTTGGTGTTGATTCTTGGAGGAGTTTTTGAAGATTCTTGGAGCAGATTTTAATGGCTTGTTCTGTGATTTCTGGGCAGATTTTTTTATTGTTATCTTTTGGTGGTTTAAGGTATGGGGTTTTACACAATATGCTCCTAAATCTCGCGAGTGTTTATTCCATTGAATTCTTGTTAATTGAACTCATATTTTGGATTGTTAAATTCATTGAAATCTGGAAAAATAATTGTTGGAATTATTTTGATTCATGTGGTATTATTCATGTTGTCGTTAAGCACGTTGTCATGAGATTTTAATATGGCACGAACGTTGGGCACCCGCCAAAATTATTGCTTCCAAGGGCTATGACTTGATAAAGCATATCCGGATGGGGTGAGGCCCGGTGACCCGATTAATGTGTTGTTGCGAAATTTATTGATAAAATGCTATTGAGAATTGCGTTTAATTTGAATATTTGTACTCGTATTGTTACGCTTTATTCACCGCTAATATTTTTTGAGCATCTTTTCTGTCGTATTGTGTACTTCCCCATATTTTCTTTTAGTTGCAGGTTAACGCGAATTTTGGGCACTTTAAATTTGATTGGGATGATTTTTAGCGTGAATTATTTTGGGAAGAATATTCGAGAATACAATTGAGAAGTTTGTATTATTTTGATGTATAGAGCATTTGGAGATTTATTTGTTTTCGAGATAGTTAGTTTCTTGTAATTATTTCGAGAGAATTGTTGTATTTGCATTTTGAAGAGTTTTGGGATTCGTAGTTCTCTTTTGTTGTTTGGGAATTAGATGCTCTATACCTTGTGAATTGTGGATTTGAATTTAGTTTATCGTTGAGTGGCGCTCCGTTCGCTCTCCCAGGGCGGGCGGGGTGTTACACACATATGTATTCAAATAAATACAAACAAACTATAATCACATGTATTAATACTTAAGTGAAAAGAAAATTTAGATTACTCGAATCAACGAATGAGAATTTTTCATGTAATAATTAAAAACTATCAAATCTGTAAAATTTCAATATCACACACATGATTGTTGAGGCTTATCGAAAACACATCATTAGATACCCAAATCAACTTCGCATCTTTAGATATCAAAACTGACTTACTTTGCATATCAAACTAAAGAATCAAAAGTTTCCCAGATTGACGAAGTTTCCCAAATTAACAAAGCTTTTGCACATCAAACCAAATAAAATTAAAAGAAAATATCAGAACTGATGTTGGGGATTTGATTTCAACTACTTATTTCTTCTCCTACGATCAATAAAGATGCCTCTATCAGCGTCGGAACTAATGTTGGGGATCATGGAGAGAGAGGGAGGTGAAAAAAACTCTGTTGCTCACTAAAAAATGGAATCAAAACAAAAATATGATAAGAAAGGGAATCAAAACAAAAACATGAAAAATTAGTAATTATTGTTGTTGTTCACTAAAAAACTAAGATATAAACGCATACTTATAAAATATTCAAGGCATACTAATTTTTCTTGATCTTCTCTGCCTCAATCGCATATGAAGTGAGATTTATTTAAAGTACTCAACTGAACTCAAATATTAGTTGTTGAATGCAAACAAACTCGCTTATGACAACCCATCAAATTCACTATCTTGAGAAAAATTTATTTGAACTGAAGTATTGCGCATGGGAGAAGAAACAACACACATTAATAAAAACGGGAAAAAATTGCAAGTTAACTTAAATCAGTACAGGGGCTTATCTATGCCTATGAAGTGTTCAAGGGATGAAAGTATAAAGTGATTGTAGGACAATGTTGAAGAGAGAAAAGGGTCAAAATTACCCTTGGTCGATAATGCAACTGAAGGCCCTATTTTTAATGTGACTAAAGCTCCCCTTGTGATTCTCAAGTATCCTACACCAAGGTAAATTTCAATTTTTTTATGATTCACCATTAGCTGCTTCAAAATGACAGAAAAGTATAAGAAGATGTGTAGTTATATGATTGTATTCAACATACTTCACTGAACTGTGGATGAGCTCGAATGGGTTGCACCAGTTACACCAAGTTGGATACTATTATAAACAAATCCCCGTGAGTGTACTTCCTGATGAGTATAAATCGAAAAACCAAATGAATACCAAAGAAAATAAAACCAAATCGAAAAAGTGAGGGTGTTTGAGTTCAAATACATTCCCATATTAAATGATTACTAATACTTAAAATACTTTTACAACAAATGAATACCAAAGTAATAAAACCACATGAGTTTAAATACTACTTAAAGGAACAAAGTCTACAAAACAAAAACACCCTCACTTTTACCTACATCTGCATAATCATAAATCTGAAAAAACAAAAACTGACACTCGATTTGATCATTTTAGTTTAGTCAGATAGAATTGAATAGTGTTAATACTCCTACCAGATTTGAAGAACTGGACTCGTACAAACTTTTTCTATCCTAAGACTAAACTATGTTTACATTCCAAAAGAATGGCCCTGAACAAAGACATACACTGGTAACATTAACAATCATAGTAGATAAAAGACATAGCAAAAAAATTATATCTCATACTAAATTAAATCTCAAACCCATAAAAAACACCATTGAAAACAATATAATCTTTTCCCAATCCTCTTAAATCAACCATCACCGTTATGTTACAATGTTGCATCGAAAGTTGCCACCTCTTGAGATTGTTCTCTTGTTTTTATAGACCTGTATTGTTAAAAAAAATTGAGAATCAATTAATAAGTGGAATATATAAGTTGAAACATCATAATACAAATGGAAATGTATCCATTTTCCATCTATCATCGTCAAAATAACTATAGGTGCAAATTTCGTGAAAACATTTTGTTGAAAATCTAGGAATGATTTCTAACTTTAAAACTAATCAACACAAACGAAGTGTATCAACATTTTATTGGCCTTTCTCTGTTGATAGCCTCTTGGAATGGTATCAATATCAGCTAATCAAACTGTGAGGTAACATATATCTGTAAGTAATTTCAACGTCATTAACATAATACACGCACCACATCCATATTAACACATATTTTCTAATACTATGAGGTCGCGCATAAAGAAGCGAAGTCCCCACAAATGCATATATGAAGAAAAACACAATAGTAAGGAATGAATAATAAAAAATCTATAATCATACACCCTAAAAAACATAATCCCCACAAATGCAAGATAACACATATTTTCTAATACTAGAAATTTTCTATATGGAAAAATATTCTAATAGCATGTGCGCATTTTCTCAAACATGATGGGTCTATATTCCCTCTCAATTGCCAAAGTAAATAAAGGGGCAAGATCAACAAATTCCATAATACAGTTCCATACCATGACTATGGGAGATGACTTGACGTAAGGCTCTGCTCATTTTATTATTCTTAATTCCGTGGAGGCCAAGCAATGTGAGGATGTGCTTTCACTATAAGATTTAGGATGGGAAAATTCTTGTCTGATCAAAGAGACTAATGTTAGTTCATGGTCAAGAAGCTAAAATATAAATATGTAAAAAAATAATGAAAAACCTAACTATAACTCTATAAAAAAAGCTAAACTGAATTAATTAAAACCCCATAATACAAAATATAATTATAATGAACACAAACTGTAATTAAAATGATAGAAATCTAACCTAAAACTGAGATTTGAAAATTCCTATGGTGTATACTATGATAGTACAAATATAGCACCATGTCGCGGATGGCCTTTTACTTCACATGCATGTCGCGGCCATACCTCATACGTCATACAGGGTGCAGCCAGACCTCACACAGGGCGTGGCACCCCATCAAGACGCCACAGAGATGGTTAGCAGAGGGTGTGGCACTGTAAATTATAGGGCGCAACACACAGTAATTATTCACTAAGAAGCCGCGAAACTACTCGGTGCAGGGCGCGACAACTTTGTCATCAGTGCCACAGGATACAACACAGTGCTTGCCTTGCAAGCCGTATCCCTTTCCATCTTAACTCCAGACTTCATGCGTCACGCGCCCATGGCACGTGAGCATATCTCTTATAAATAGAGCCCCACACCTCATAATAAGGAGAGGACTGAGGCACCCGAGGGGGATTCCACACACACCCCAGGCATGTTCTAAAGTACCAATTCTCTCTACACAACCCCAACATATGACATGGAGGCCATACATCTACAATGCAACTACCTCTCCGGCACATCGGAATCCTCAGTCATCATGTATTATCCTTTATTCTCATACTTGTACGCCTCTCTAGGCACGATTATATTGTACAATGCAATGCATATAATGAGAACGGAGAAACACAGTGGATGTAGGTCTATTTTAAATGCTGAACCACTCTATATCTTTTCTTCTCTCTATTTACTTGCTTTACTTGTTTATTACACACTTTACTCTTGACTTGCTGGTATGAGAACGTCTTATGGACGATTTCTGGTATCATCAATCTGGCGCCGTCTGTGGGAAGCGGGATATTTCAACCTTATTTCTCTATGTTTTGAGTTCTTAAACACCTTATTCTGTTCATGGGGATCCTATGGATCATCATCGCATGAGTAAATTTTGGTTATTGAGCTCTATTTTATACTTACATCCTTAAGTGGGTATTTCGTACCTTCAGATCTTCTCTCGGGTCTCCATTTTATGTCTTTAGATCTATTTTACATACCCCTGTGATATCATTTCATCTAGGTAATGCTGAAAATCATAGTGGACTTTAGTCCTGAGAAGATGGATGATTAGGGAAGGGTTATATTTACTCCCTTTTTGCTATTATCGGCCTATGATCTTGGGTTTATCATTGAAATTAAGGAGAGTGCACTTGCGTTCAAATAAGGAAGTTATTTAATTAAACATAGTTTTCACCACTTAAGTCCTGAACATGCATCTATATGAGATTAAATATGAAGATGAAACATGCAAGAACACATATATGAGGAAAAATCCCCAACGGGGTAAAACCTTTTATTTTCACAATAATTTTTGTAAGAAAACGGCTTACAACGGATTACAATGAAAATACAGTGACACAGAAATATCCTCGGGTGTCGATTTTGCTGTCAGCGGCTGAAACAATCCCTTTCCAGTAGGGCAACAGTGACAAAGAGAACGGCTTCCTCACAAATTACTCCAGATGAGTAAATGATCTTCTTGAAGGTTTAAAGATTCACACACATATATGGGAATGGTTTTGTGAATAAAAAAGGTTTGGAAAACCTTAAAAGATGAAGTCTTATTCTGGGCTGTTTTTGGCAGAATTTAAGATTGCAGAAAGACTTGAAAAAACGTGTAGAAGGAGATCAGATATTTATACAAAAATCGAGGCAGTGGCTTGTTTGAACGAGATAGCATGTCGCTCGAACGAAGGACATAAGTCATTCGAACGATATCGCGTGACATGTTTATCTCACGCAAACAACTTTCAAAGTCGCTCGAGCGATCTCGAAGATCAAGGCCATTCGCTTCTACACTTAGAAAAATTCTGTTTTTGATAAAAAAATTAATCCAGAATTCAAAAAATAATTTTCAAAAACAATTACCAAATATTTATGCAAATATTTAAAGTTCCAATAAAACATTTTACTGATAGAGCGTAGTGGAGTAGTGGGAATGAGCTGAGCAGCACGTTGCATGTAGCATGATGCACGTGAAGAAAGTGGATGCAATGAATTCGGATGCAGGCCATCGAGGATGATCGTGTTGATGTGCCGAATGTAGTGGTATCAGACATATGAACTGTGATATAGGAGAAAGCAGAAAAATCCTAGATTCTACCCTGGACATTTATAAAATTATGTCCTTACAAATCTCCCCCTATGTCTATGTCGGTACATACATAAAAAATACGAATTATTCAATCAAATGACATACAAGATAATATCCCCATTAAACCCTAAAACTTAGAATATTAAATGACATGTCTTCCAAAACTTCAGCTCTCCAAATCTTCCAAAGCTTTTCTCATCAGGGTGTGTAATCGAATAATGAGCAATGTTGTACCTACATACATGAGAAAAAGCAAATACCCGTGACAAGCAATAGATTGAAAATATAATGATTATGCAAAAATTGATGATCAATTAAGCTTAAGCAAATCATTCACAAATCAACCAAAACACTGAAACAATTCTCCCCCATAATTCTTCTCCCCCTTTTTATGATGTCCTCAAATAGACAAATATGAGAAGTATAAATGAATGCATATGGAGAATGACACACGAGAATAAACAGCTATTTTTTTATTTTTCAAAATTTTTCACACATAGTATACAATAAAGAATCAAACCATGGAAGATCACAATAACAACCAAGTCAATGATAGCAAAAATGAAGGGGTGTGATTAAATTCGATAGGAAAATCATTGCATATAAACATGACATATGTGCACGATGAATATCGGATACTCCTAATGAATGAACTCAAAGTCTTCCTTTGGTGTAAAAAGGTGGTAATATGAGACATTGACTTAATTAAATCAACAAATCAAATCTCAAAGTGATTTTCACACCAATAGCGTCCAAAACTATTTCATGCTTTTTTAGAACTTTTCAAGGAAGTGCAAACCCGTTTATATTCTCCAACCAAACTCCCTGATATTTATATTTTGAATAGAGGCTTTCTAAATTCTCAAACTTTGGAGAATTGATGGTGAAACCTAAAGGTCCCATATGTGGCATGAATTGCTTTTTATTTCCTTTACAATTTTTTCGGGCTTTTTTAACCTCTTTGGACCCCGGATAATAAAATTCCTCAATTTTTAGGTCCTTTTGAACGGTGGCTTTTGCGCAAAGAAGAGATAATTACCTTTCGCAGCTCCTCCTCATTCTTAAACAAACACAAAGTCTCACAATAACGATTTTTACATGCATTCCAATCTTGTCAAGTTTTATCGCATATTGTAAGCTGTATAGACATAATTGAGATGGAAACACTCAAGCCAACATGTGATAGACAAGTACAATAATCAAATAAAGCCGTGCATGTGTGTAATAAAGGAGATAGGAGTCAAACATGTAGAAACTATATCACGAATCACATCTCACAGACTCCAATCAGTGTAAAGCACATGAATGAAATGATGTAGCGTCTCAAATCTCTATCAAAAAAACATGGATAAATGGAATGAATTTGTGACTTGGCTATCTTAAATGTTCATCCATAAAAGGTGCAAAATAAAATACAAAAATCTTTTTGAGTTTTTTGAAAATTTTATATATAAACAAACAAAAATCTTTTTGGATTTTTTCAAAAGAATAAATGAATAGCTGTACAACAAAGAAATGGTACATATAAAACAAACTAACAATAGGAAGCATATGATATGAACATGAAAAAGCATCCTATTCTAGACATGGACCAACCCCTCAGTCAACTGTGAAAATCCCCAAAGACTTCCTAAGACTCTAAAATCTAAGGGCATCTAAAGATTTCTTGAAAATGTCGGATAACTGATGGTCGGTAGGAACAAAACTCAAGGATACGACTTTCTCCTCAACTAGTTATCGTATAAAGTGCTCGCGTATCCTGATGTGCTTTGTGCGCGAATGTTGGACTGGATTGTGGGATATGTGTATCGTGCTCGTGTTATCATAGGAAATGGTTATGGTGTCCTGTGAAATCCCATAATCCTCCAGCATTTGCTTCATCCACAAGAGTTGAGTGCAACAACTCCCGGTGGTTATGTACTCAGCCTCCGCAGTGGATAAAGATATGGAATTTTGCTTCTTGCTCATCCAGGAGACAAGAGCAGAACCAAAATAGAAACACCCACCAGAAGTGCTCATACAACCATCTACATCCCCGACCCAATCGGCATCTGAATAGGCAGACAAACGGTCATCGGTATCAAATGAATACCAAATGTCATATGATAGAATCACACTCACGTATTTAATAATACGTTTTAGAGCAAGTAAATGTGACTCTTGCGGTGACGCCTGATATCGCACACAGACTCCAACACTAAAGGCTATGTCGGGACGACTGGCAGTCAAGTAGAGAAGACTACCTATCATACTCCGATACAAGGTTTGCTCTACGTCCTTACCTGAAGTGTCCTTACTAAGCTTGGTAGTGGTACTCATAGGTGTACGTGCATGCTTAGCATATTCTAAACCAAATTTCTTCACTAGGACTCTAGAATACTTGGATTTGGAAATGAATATCCCATCCTCTAGTTGACGAACTTGGAGACCAAGGAAGAAAGTAAGCTCACCAACCATGCTCATCTCAAACTCACTTTTCATCTCCTCTTCAAAGTGATGAGCATGTTGAGAGCACGTGGATACAAAGATTATGTCGTCCACATAGACCTGGGCAACCAAAATTGCACCGTCATCTCTCCTGACAAACAACGTTATATCAACTCCCCCTCTCTTGAAGCCATGGGTAAAGAGATAGGAAGTAAGCCTCTCGTACCAAGCACGGTGTGCTTGCTTCAAACCATACAAGGCTTTCCTCAGATAGTAGACGTGCTCCGAGTGCTATGGGTGTTCAAACCCTTTTGGTTGTTCCACATAAACCTCCTCGTGTAGAATGCCATTCAGAAAGGCACGCTTGACATCCATATGATATAACTTGAAGCGCAGATGACATGCGATGGCGAGTAGAAGACGGATGGACTCAAGCCTCGCAACACGAGCAAATGTCTCACCAAAGTCTACACCTCCTATCTATGTGTAGCCTTAAGCGACCAACCTAGCCTTGTTTCGGATTATGGTACCATTTTCGTCTATTTTATTCTTACAAATCCATCGAGTACCAATCACATTATTCTCACTAGGTCGGGGGACAAGTTCCCAGACATTATTCTTTTTAAACTGAAGCAACTCATCCTATATAGCAGATATCCAGTGTTCATGCTTGAGTGCTTCTTTATGATTCTTGGGCTCGACTTTGGACATGTAGAAAAGATGGCTAACACCGTTCTCTAGCTGAGCACGAGTCTTAACCCCTAGAGTGGGATCGCCAAAAATGGCAGACGGGTCATGACTCTTGCGAACCCAAGCGGGTGTATCCCCTAACACAAGAATAGGGTCCACAGGGTGTGGGAGAGGTACAGGTAAATCACTGTCAGAACAATCCTCATCCTCACACTGAAGGTTAGGATCAATAGACATCAGAGGTTCGTCATCTTACACGGTGACGTTTATTGACTCCATAACCTTAGAGATCTTCAGGTTAAAAACCCGGTACGCTCTACTATTCGATGAATAGCCTAACAATATTCCCTCGTCGCTCCGGGAGTTAAACTTTCCTAATTGCTCTCTATCTCGTAGGATATAGCATTTCCTCCCAAAAACAGGGAAATATGCCAGGTTGGGCTTCTTTCCAGTCCAAAACTCCTAAGGTGTCTGAAGTGTGTGTGGACGCAGATAAACCCTATTCACCGTGTGGCCTGCAGTAGACACTGCCTCTGTCTAAAATCTCCTAGAAACTTTATGACCTAGAAGCATAGATCTAGACATCTCTTGGATCGTTCTATTCTTTCTGTCAACAATCCCATTTTGTTGAGGAGTCTTCACAGTAGAAAACTCATGTTTGATCCCAAGTCTATCACAATAAATATCTACCTTTGCTTCCTTAAATTCAATGACGTTGTCACTACGTATACTATTAATAGTGACTCCGTGTTGATTTTTTAGGACACGGCACTTGGTCGTTAAAAACTCTACAGCATCGGATTTCTCTCTCAGCAAACCTACAATGGACTATCTGGAGAAATAATCCACCATCACGAGGATATACCTCTTACCACCCAGACTCTCGGTACGAGTGGGACCCATAAGATCCATGTGTATAAGCTCAAGAACACGAGAGGTGGTAATGGAATGCAACTTCCTATGAGGACTACGAATTTATTTTCCCAACTGACAGGGTCCACAAACCGTCGAAGTTGGCCTTCCAAGAGATGGTAAGCCACGTTCTAGGTCCTTTTTAGCTAAGCGAGTGAGATCTCTAATATTTACGTGACCTAGACGTTGGTGCCACAGATCCATAGGAGTGATCGTGGAGCTTTTGCAAACAAGTGAGGAAGTAGGATTAGTCCTATAATAATTATCCTCGGTCCTCACCCCTTGCATAAAAAGTTTACCGGCTTTATTGTAGACATTACACGCGTCCCGGTCAATCTTTACTGCAAAGTCAGTGTCGCAGAGCTGGCTAATGCTGAGAAGGTTTACTTTTAAACCTTTGACGTATAACACATTCTCTATCTTAGGAAATCCTGGTAACTCTATAGTACCTCGTCCTATAATGCTAGACTTGCTCCCATCTCCAAAGGTGGCTCTGCCATCCTGATAATCCTCAAGAGATGTAAAAAATGACGCATCACCTGTCATATGTCTGGAGCATCCACTGTCAAAATACCACTGTGAGGTATTATGTGCTTTGCGAGCAACATGAATAACAAAGGCCTTTTTATCTTTCTTAGGCACCCAATAAGTGGTAATCTTTTGTTTGCCTTTGTTGTTGTTGGTTTGAGCTGGAATGTGAGAAGCATTCACTGGCAGGAAAGACATCCGTCGGAATTCCTCCATCAAACTCTGAGACGTGGAAGCTAAAGACTCAACTCTCTCTCTCAGACTAGAAAATTCATCAGTATGACGTGGTGGAGCAGTAGTACATCGTGTCCGACCCATGCTATAGAAAAACTCCCTGAGGTGGCCTTTCCTTTTACAATAAGTACAAAAGAACACAGTCAAAGGCGGATCTTAGTTTTCTTTTCTTGGTCGAGCTCTCCTTCGAGGTTTTTCACAATGTCCATAAGGAGTCGTAGTAAACTCAGGAACAGGTCCAGGTGCAATTTAGGACGTGGAGGCACCATCATAACCTATTCCCTGCCGATAGCAAAAACCTAAAGCGGGGCCGAGGAGCATCTTTCACATTTTCCCTGATCTGTCCTCGATTTGTACCTTGACTTCCCGTGCTTTCTCAAGATCATGAGTCAGCTGAGCAACAAGGGCTTAAATTTTCTTCCGAGTCTCCACGGAGGAATGGAGCTCACTCGTAAGACTAGCCATTTGTTTAGTCAAGTCCCCTCTCTCTTTCTCAAAATTACTCTCTCTCTCTCTCTCTCTAAACAAACTCTCTTTCTCAACACAGGAAGATTCTCTCTCTCTCAGGGAGGTGCAGGTGGAGGACTCTCTCTCTCGCGCGCTTTTCTTAAATCTTCCTCTAAGCCGGTGATCTTAAGAACTAACGCTTTGTTACGCTTTTTTATTTTAAAAGACTCAGAATATAACTCAGTGTAGGCGTGTTGAATATCACTCTCGCTCTCACCTGTGTCATCCTCCTCCTCACTCACATCGATCTCACTGTCGAGGTGTCCCTGTGAAGCAGCATCCTCATCGTCGTGAGATGAACTAGAAGTGCTCACATGACTAGCCATGAATACGGTGAAGTTACACTCATGCAGTGACTCGACTCCAGAATCCACCGACTCGACCTCACTGTCGTCGTTAAGGGTAGCATTAAGGACAACTTTCCCTTTCTCTCTATTCATACGTGTGGCACACTCAAAGGCTCTATGACCCCTACCGTCGCACTCAAAGCATATCTCACTTTCTTTCTTAGGAGGATCTTTAAAAACTTTTTTCATTTTTCTTTTCAAACTTATTTTTCTCAAATTTATTTTTATCTTTAAAATTGCCATTTTTCTTAAATTTGAGAATTCTTTTGAAATTTTTTGCAAAAAGAGCCAAGTCATCTAAGTCAAAATCACAATCAGAATCTGACTTGTCAGTCTCTCTCTTTCTAGATGACTCTACCCTCTTTCTAGCCGACCCCTCACTTTTTATCTCTTGGGCATTAAGTGCAATTCCTTAATCTTTAGACCTAGCAGTTTGAGGGAACATATCAATTTCATATGTTTGCAAATCTCCTACAAGTTCTTCCAATTTTAGTGTATTTAAATTACCCATAGAATTTAGCACAGTGACTTTAGGGATAAAACGCTTAGGCAAAGAACGAAGAATCTTTTTAACAACTCTAGAATTAGGAATATGTTCACCAAGATTAAAGCTAGTACTAACAATGTCAGAAAGCCTAGCATAAAAATCATCAAAACATTCAGTCTCATGCAGGTGATTCTTTCAAATTGAGTTGTCAAATTTTGCAATTTAGACTCTTTCATAGCATTAGTTCCTTCATGGCTAAGTTGTAAAACATCCCATGCCTCTTTTGACGTGGTGTACGTCATTATGCGTTTGAACTCATCAGGAGTGACAGACCCATAAATAGCACTCATACCCTTAGAATTAAATAATGACCATCTAAATTCGTCTTCTGTCCAAGAGGTGACAGGTTTTAAATTGATCACATTATCAACAGTGACGGAGGGAGGTGTCCACCCTCTTTCAACCAAAATCCAGACACGTTCACCAATGGCTTTTAAAGAAGATCTCATGCGGGCTTTCCAATATGCATAGTTTGTCCCGTCAAAAATTGGCATTTTATTATATAACTTCTCCATAATGAACACACTCGTTTCTAAAAATCATTTTTTCGAAAAATTAATATCTTAGAAAAATTTTGCGAAAAATTACACGGTAAAATTGTGTAACTGGCTCTGATACCAATTTGAGGAGAGTGAGCTTGCGTTCAAATAAGGAAGTTATTTAATTAAACACAGTTTTCACCACTTAAGTCCTGAACATGCATCTATATGAGATTAAATATGAAGATGAAACATGCAAGAACACATATATGAGAAAAAATCACAATAATGTTTGTAAGAAAACGGCTTACAACGGATTACAATGAAAATACAGTGACACATAAATACCCTTGGGTGTCGGTTCTGTTATCGGCGACTGGAACAATCCCTTTCCAGTAGGGCAGCAGTGACGAAGAGAACGGCTTCCTCACAAATTACTCCAGATGAGTAAATGATCTTATTGAAGGTTTAAAGATTCACACACATATATGGGAATGGTTTTGTGAATCAAAAAGGTTTGGAAAAACTTAAAAGGTGAAGTCTTATTCTGGGCTATTTTTTGCAGAATTTAAGATTGCAGAAAGACTTGAAAAAATGTGTAGAAGGAGATCAGATATTTATACAAAAATTGAGGCAGTGGCTCGTTCGAAGGAGATAGCATGTCGCTCGAATGAAGGACATAAGTTGTTCGAACGATATCGCGTGACATGTCTATCTCGCGCGAACGACTTTTAAAGTCGCTCGAGCGATCTCGACGATCAAGGCCATTCGCTTCTACAGTTAGAAAAATTCTGCTTTTGATAAAAAATTAATCCAGAATTCAAAAAATAATTTTCAAAAACAATTCCCAAATATTTATGCAAATATTTAAAGTTCCAATAAAACATTTTATTGATAGAGCATAGTGGAGTAGTGGGAATGAGCTGAGCAGCACGTTGCATGTAGCATGATGCACGTGAAGAAAGTGGATGCAATGAATTCGGATGCAGGTCGTCGAGGATGATCGTGTTGACGTGCCGAATGTAGCGGTTTCAGACATATGAACTGTGATCTAGGAAAAAATAGAAAAATCCTAGATTCTACCCCAGACATTTATAAAATTATGTCCTTACAGAAATCGTGCCGTTTTGTCCATCGCAAGGGTATTCTCTCTTTGATAGTCCCTAGTAGGCATTCTTCACGTGTTGGGGGAGAAAAACTTAGTTTCTAGGTTCATATCTTGGGATTTTTCCCTTCACTGCCTAGACAGGGGTGCGTCCTGTCAGTTCAACAACCTCTTATGCCGCGACCCCTAGTAGTGTGAACTTGTTCCAATAGCTCAAAACCACCAGGGGAAGGACTTGAGTGGACTTCAAATCAACCTTGGCGAATACCATTCAAGGGCTGCGGCAGTGCACTTGTGTGCCATACTGGCCGCGACCTCATCAGCATATCATGAAGCAGTTCAAACATTGCTTCTCAATATTTTTGTGATTACTCACTTTTGTTAGTTTTGTCTCAGATTCTATATACTCTATAAAGACTAACAAAAGAATAAATGGAAGGAGAATCCATCCAGAGCACATTAGTCAAAAATGATATTGTGCAGCTGTACAATCACCCCAACCATCTCTATAACAGTCATGCCTCACTTCATACCCAGGTCAATTATCTAACTCAGAGGGTCCTAATGCTAGATTCTGTAACCTCTCAGAATATAGGTGCGGCACCAAAGGAATTAACTCCACCAGCCTTTGCTGTCGTGGCAATCAAAGAGGATCTAGCCGCGGAGGTAGTCATCAAGTGCCAAAAAAGGAGAGCCGAGCAGGCAGAGAAGAGGTCTGGGGCCTACACTTTGTTGACCTTCCCGATTGAAGATATCTTTGAGTCCATCAAAGAGGACAAGATGTTGAGGTGGCCAGAAAAGCTGAGATCTCCACCCCACAAGAGGAACAAAGCTACCTGGTGCAAATTCCATCAGGACCATGGCCATGACACCGAACAATGCTATGCTCTGAAGGATGAAGTTGAAAGGATAATTAGGCAAGGGATGCTGAGGAGGTTCCTCAAAGGTGATTAGGGGATGCAGCCTAATCGCACAGGCCACACGCCCATTTTTCATGCTTACTTATTATGTTCCATCTGTCCCTACTTTACAGTGACAACTTCCGCTGATGTTGTTTTAAACTAAACTTTATGTTATCTCTACAAAATCATATATATGAATAGTTATAAAATTAGCAAATTTTGCCATATCTGAGTTCTCTCTTGTTTTCATAATCTGTTATCTCACAAAAAGACCTTTTGTCTTAAATAGATTCCAGAGGAAGAATAACAAATTATCTCGAAAGATTATTATTATTTCGGGATGAACCTATGGGTGGATTACGATCTTAATTAGCTCACAAGTTCCCTTCACGATGTGCAACTATATCTTTTCATATGATGATCATATTCACGAAAGCATCTGAGGATTCAAGGAGCTTTTATTAGCCACGAGGGCTTATAATGCCCGTTCTTAGCTTTTGGGATGCGTCATTAAGTTGGGAGGCTTATAATATCCAGCCAGGGATGGCTTTACATATATCAGCAGCTGTAGGTGGCCTGATAGTATCCCGTATGTTAGCTGTGGGTGGCTTAATAACATTACCCAGCCTGAGGAGGCTTGAAAATATCCTATCTGATAGTTGTGGGTGGCTTAATAACATAACCCAGCCTGGGGAGGCTTGATAGTATCCCGTATAGTAGCCGTGGGTGGCTTAATAACATAACCCAACCTGAGGAGGCTTGAAAATATCCTATCTGATAGTTGTGGGTGGCTTAATAACATAACCCAGCCTGGGGAGGCTTGATAGTATCCCGTATAGTAGCCGTGGGTGGCTTAATAACATAACCCAACCTGAGGAGGCTTGAAAATATCCTATCTGATAGTTGTGGGTGGCTTAATAACATAACCCGTCCCAGGAAGGCTTGAAAACACCATGCACGTCACCATAAGAAAAATACCTTTTTATGACGCTCAAAAAAATAATTTAAAGACATTTATTACAAAAATGTCATTTAAAGGTTAAAGCTATTATTAATGTGAAATTTCCAATAAAAACGTCATTTTATACATATTAGTATTATTTTCATGACACTTTAAGTATAAAAATCATATTTGGTTATAGATATTATGACATTTTTTTTAGAGTTTTTAACTTATGGAACAATTTATGACCTTTTTTTCATTCCCAAAATTTAGAAGTGGGGTTTTTTCCCCCTAATTTTTTTTGTTTCATTCTTCCGGAGTATTCCCGCGCGCTCCGCCCTCTCTCTCTCACTCAACGTCTCCTTCTCTCTCACGCTCTCTCTCTCTCTCTCTCTCTCTCTCTCTCTCTCTCTCTCTCTCTCTCTCTCTCTCTCTCACGCTATGTAATAGCTCACACGGCTCTCCTTCTCTCTAATGCATCTTCTTGTCTCATCTCTCACTTTCCTACCTTCCATTTCGGGCAGATATTAGAGGTAACATTCAAACCCGAGTTATATATATATTGTTGAGCTTTCTCTTGTTTTATATATATTTCTCTTGTTGTAAATATATATTTAATCATTTTTTCCCACCCATGAAACTACTTGGTTCTTGATTTAGATTACCATTCATCTTTATATTTCAGCAATGTGAAATTTCTAGGGTTTAGATTGATCAACAGGGTTAATTTTATTAGATTTATTTATTTTGTTTTTTAACAGATAGATACTAACAGTTATATATATGTTGATTTTAAAATATTATAGTTATATGTATTGTGTCAATCAGGCACATAACCAATATTTCAAATTAGAGGGGGCCAAGCAGCTCAGTGGTTGGATTGAGAGCAGAAAGGTCAGACATAAATGATATATGTTAGTTTGTATGTTAGATTGAAGACTAACAAAAAAGTTTGGTTGAAGACTTTTATTACCAGAAAATAAAATAAAATAAGAGTAATTTGAAAAACAAAATAGATCAATATTTTGAATTCATGGATAATAGAATCCATATAATAAAGAGGAATGATTCAACGACCAACTAAAATGACTCAAGTGAAAATTTTGCATTATTTTCTATTTAAATAGGCCCCACACTCCCATCAGGACAGGCTTTTCACATTATATAAGTTCATCATTTTAGGCGGTTCTCTAGCACTTGTCTATCATAAAGGTTGAATTTCAATATATGTATATATAGTAAAGGCACGTGTCAGCATTATAGTCGTCGTAGTCTTCTCGAATAAATGCTTTGTTTTATTTTTATTTTGTACTTTTTTTACTTGATCCTTATTCTTTAATACATCATTTGATTTAACCCTCTTTACTAATCCCTTTAATTTAACCTCCAATTTTTTAACACCATTAGGCATTTTCTTGGAAAGATCAAATTGTGCGTGATAATAAGTTTTGAGATATTTGAGAATGTAAATTAAAGGGTACTTTTGTCTTAAAAGTTTGAGGAGCTATGTCTAATAATGCATTAATGATTTTTTAACGAATTTAGGTTGCCATCTGAAAAAATGGGTATTAAGTAAAAGTGACTAATAAAGTGAGGGTTAAGTTAAATAATTAACTGAAAAAAAAAATATTTTTTAAAAGAAATGATTGCTTTTACAATTTTTATAGTGATATTTGCTATTACAATTTTTAGAGTTATATTTGAAATTAAATAGATTTAGAATCACAAAATAGTGCACAAAAATTCATATTCATTTTGTAAGAAAATAGCTTTTGGGACTTTCTTTTTCATTAATTATTTTGAGTCATCCTTGATTACAAAGAATATGGTATAAACTTTAAAATGAAAGAAGCATGGGTCCTTAATCAATGATTCATCCATACAGGGCTAACCATTTGAAATTCTTAGGGGTGGCCATAGCCCCCTTGGTCATGCCTTAGTTTCGTCACTAGTCTCAATTGTATTTTAGGTATTTGTAACTGATTTGATTAGATTGGTTTTGTTTTGTCTTTTAATAGATACATACTAACAAATACATATTATATACACAAAAGAAATTAACAAATACATATTATATACACAAATACATTATCTTTATTTTTCAATTTTTGATCTTTATATTCAACTATAGACTATTGGATGATAAGTCACAATGTCAGTTTCTTTATACACTCTCGAATTAAACCCTATGTATATATATATAATGTGCATTTGAGCTGTCAATTTATCAGTAGTTGGATTAAGTTAATCAATCTGGTATGTGAGTTCATTATTAGCAAGTTAAATTTTTAGTATTTTACGAGAATTTTATTTTTTGAATAATGATTGGAACCCAAAGTTTCCTTGTCTTTTGGTGGCATTTAAGAAAAATAATGATTTTGATTGATTTTGTGCGACATCGACATGCCATGTCTGCAGACGTTAGTGTAGTGTACAAAAGAGTCAGAGTAATGGTGTAAAAGAATTTCACCTCAGCATTGCCTTTTTGTTTGATTTGGAATGTTTTGCGTAAAAATTCTTACTTATTTTTATGTGTAATAAATGTGATTATGCACCTCGGGAGTTTGAGTTACCATGCATTCATTTTGTCATTTATCTTTGGTAATGATGTTAATGTGTGTCAGTGGTGTTAGTCTTAGAGCATTAATAATATTATTATTGACTTAAACTAAGATGAATCGTATAAAACACATGCATACTTTTCAATTTAGAAAAGTTTTTTATGTTCAAGACCAACTCGATCCTAAATGGTCAATCGTTCTTATGACTCCTCAAAGAGTTTATAGCTACGGGCGTGATGATGATGAATACACTGCTGGATGTGCCGAAAATCATGTTGCGACCAACGGATTGCCTAAAGCTGAGTTGATTAATGAAAGTGAAGATTTGTGTGCACATGTAGATTGTGAGGGTAATTGGATTGATAATAAAAAAATAAATAGAGGTTAGTTGTGTTTTGATTATGTTAGAGTTATCTATGTTCTGTCTACATTTTATAATTTATACTTTAGTGGTTGATGATGATGATCGTTTATGGTGAATATCCTTTGGTGTACATAGGCGATGAATTGACTTATTATCAAATTTTTGATCACCATCACTCTTAAATTTTTTGTAGACAAGCAGAGATTTGATTTTTAATGAAATCAAGCAAATTTTTTGAAGTGACTAATTACTTCAGACTTTCTACGAATTGGAAAATCCATGTGCAACAGAATAATGGTCCTCGATAAACAAGACATAACAATGGTAGACTTGAACATAAGCAATGGTAGATAATTTTTAACTTGTTGGTATTTTGAACGCTATGATTCTGAAAAATGATTATTTAGATTCATTCTCTGTATTTATATACTAGACTACATATTGTGTATCGTATGCGTCATGTTAGTAGTGAGTTATTGCTTTTACTCTTTAGAATGGGGCTTGGTTGAACCTCAGCCCTGATTTGAACTGATGCTAGGAGGTACTCCTAGAATCCTTTTAACTATGCGAATAAAATATTATACTCTCAAAGATTAACCAAAGAATAGCACAGGTTGGGGGTGAAAGGATTACGGATTGCAGTAGCAACTGATATTATTGATGGCGAATGAATGGATGCTACAATTGAGAGTGATAACTATATATATATCCTCACACCAGGGTTGTAACAATTCAGTTACAAATCGACGGTGGCATATGAATTTCATATGCTAGTCGTGTTTGTTTTGCCAATTGGCAAATATCACAAACTTATTGAAATCATGATTAATGCTAGAATTGTAATCTTGCATAGGCAAACTAGACGGGTTACCGAGTCGTTAGTGAATAATGCCACCCTTTACTAGAGGTGATAATTTATATTAAATTTAGGATTTAAATCCATATGTTTCTTACATTTATATCTGGAACTGGAGTCTCGATGCTTAATTAAGAATAAATTTTATTGATTTGTTGGGACCATTTGTTAACACCTATTTTAACTAGTTCTTTATAGTGAATGCATCTCAGTTTTAGTTGTTTTACAAGTATTTATATTTATTACTTGTATGTTATAGTCTACAGATCCTTAATTAGATAATTCATCAATCCAATGGCTAATTTTGTGGTAAAAATCTAGTTTCATATCGATGTTTGATTTTCATTTTTGTTGTAGAAGCATGTAAATGAGATACTGGTTGTGCATTACTTATTCCAGATTAGTGTTGTTAGTCTTGTTAGTCTATTCATTATTGTATTCTAGTTAAACTAAATAGAAAAATACACTCGATTACACAAAAAAATTGAAATAATAGAAGGAGAATAAAGAGGAGCAACCAGGAAAGGATGTTTAATTGTGCCAAGCCAAGGTTCTCTTCTAATTTTTATATTATTTGATACGAAATGAATCAGCTATTACAATCTAAGAACTTGATGTTGTATACGAAATCTTCTTAAGTAATATTTGTATTTTATTTAGTTGTAGCTTTTTTATTTTGTTTTATTATTATCTATTTTCCTTAATTTAGAGTCATTAGGGTAGGATGAGGGTGATATTACTTCGAAAAATTTTAGTGTCTTACTCCCACTATCTTTTACCCCTCTACCTTACTATCCCAAACTTTCATACATTTACAAGTCCACCTACTTTTTAAAGTTATTTAGACCCTCCCGCTTCTGAAAATTACATTTTAAAGAAATTCACCTAAAGGAAGTTCATAACACAGGGTCATTGCTTTACATTGCAGTGAGTCTTATGTACTATCAATTCAGGTATGTACTCTCAATTCCCAAATGCTCATGCACTCTCAATTCATGTACTCTC
This sequence comes from Sambucus nigra, assembly GCA_949130495.1. NCBI lineage: Eukaryota > Viridiplantae > Streptophyta > Magnoliopsida > Dipsacales > Adoxaceae > Sambucus > Sambucus nigra. The sequence goes on along the minus strand of OX422207.1, from coordinate 96,159,714 downwards.
AATTATGTTTACAAAAATTAACTAGGCTTTTGCTACATCACTACATATTCTCAAATTATGCATTAATACAGAGTAATCAGCGGTGCCAAATTCTTGTTTTCTAGAAATAAACTACATTTCTACTACGTCACTACATATTCTCAAATTATGCATTAGTATAGAGTAATCAACAGTCCAAAATTCAGTAGTCCAATAAGCAATAAACATCATTCCTTTTTTTTGGTATCAAACCATGTTATGCTAATGTTGTTTAGGTTTGTTTGAGTCATAATTTGTTCTCAGTAAATATTATTATATCTTTGAGGTCTTTATGTTTAATAGTACGAAATTGAACTAAAACATGCCTCAATAAATTTCCTCAGTTTTTTATTCTTTATTTGTTGATTTCATCAATTTGTAGATTGACAATAAGCTGTGGCGTTACGGAGATTAATGAGAGCCAGTTCTCAAATGTGGTGTTGAAATCTGATCCACTGGTTCTAGTTGAATTCGTTGCCACTTGGTGCGGTCCTTTCCGTTTGGTATCTCCCTCCATCGACTCGCTTTCATGGGTATTAACATTATCTTCTCTCTCATCTTTCATTTTATCTCATGTATGCTCAAATTTTACTTCATTTAACAACTAGTAAACAATATGCTAGTAAGGAGGCTGTGTGTTATAGGAAAACTTTAAGATTATTCATTTTTAGTTTTCCGTTTATCTTCCATTTTTTCTTCGTCGACATTTTTGGAATGTGTTTTTGAGTCTTATTCAAATCGGACGACTAACGAGAAACGATTATCTGCTTTGAATTTTTTTTGGAGTCTTGGGTTAGAGCATCATTGAAGGAGGAAGTGGGTGGATAGGGATTAAGGTTGGGTTGTACTAGAGCTGTGAACAGGTAGGATGGTTGTGCATCTTGGTCGAACCATTTTCGGGATTAAATCCCCATGTCCATGTTACCAAAGTCAGCTGGTAACCATTTTTGGGATTAAAATCCCATGTCCATGTTTCCGAAATCAGCATGTGGGCAGGGTTTTTGCACAACTTCAATAGACTATGCATATGTTAAAAATAAAAAATCACCCCTCAAAATGGACAGTCAATCCTTCAAAATCAACCTTCCACAGCAGATGTACTGAAATAGCTATATAGTATGTAAGAAAGCAAAAAAAAATAAGAACTCCAAATCAGTGATTAATATGTGGTACAAAATCGACCAAACCAGCAGGTGAGCATGTTTTTCGGCCAAATTCTGGTTCAACTCGAACGACTGAAGATAGACGATTGTCTTCTTTATAAAAATTTTGCAGTCGTGTGTTAGAGCATCATTTAGGAAGGGAGTGTGTGTGTGTGTGTGTGTGTGTGTGTGTGTGTTGGGGGGTAAGGGATTAAGGTTGGGTATTGTGGGTCTTAGGATTTTGTTTCTGGGTCAGTTTTCATGGGAGCTTGGTGGGTAATGGGGATTCGTAGTGATAGTGTGAGTATAATAATTGTGAAGCACTTCACACCACAAAAATCATTCTCAAACTAGGGTTGACATCTTCAAATCTGAATTTATTTGGTCGCTTTCCATATCAGCACAAGGACAGAGAGGAAAACAACCCTCCATAGATTCAAAAAATGTGTTAAGAGCATGGATTCTCATATATTTTCAACTGCAAGTAGGTGTTGAAATTTGCAAAATTGTCTGCATTGTTTCTATTCTAATACTCCTTCCTTCAAAAATTAAGTCCTACTTTTTTTATAATCTGTTCCAATTAAGAGTCAATTTTATAAATCATTGTACCAAAAATTTGACAAAAATGCGAGTATATGTTGAGGAAAATCCTTTCAATCTGATATGTAATGGGGCTAAAACAACTTCCTTGATTGTTCATGGGCCTGAGCTATCGGTTCTTGCACAGTGTTTCCTATCCTGATACATATGTATTCTAACTAACTCATCAGTTACATGCATTGTTTAGATAATAGTGAAGTAATGAATAAACAGTTTTGAGGTGTATGCTTCCTTGAGGACTGCAAAAAATATATCTCTCCATTTGTAAAATTTAAGGGTCTAGGTGATAATGAAACAATAGAAATAGGACCATGTGACCTTTGTGAGAAAATCTGAGACCTTTACTTCTGCTTTCTGCACAAATTGAAAAACATAAGTAAAAACATCATGGTTCAATAAGAGAAAATCAGCTATAGCTATAAGCTTCTACATTTTTTTGAAAAAATCTTCATCGGATGTCCAACAAAAGCAGAAATCCAGCTTTGAGATATAACATGTATAAAGTTGGGGTGCTTTATCAACATATTTGGGAAAATAAATGGTCTTGGAATCGAATCTGCATTACTTCTCATGGTGATCAGAATTAATACGATCAAGGTGCACAACTGATGAGAACTAAATAATGTTGAAAAAAACTCGGTTACATAAAATTCTATCAAGCCTTGCACATATATGAGACACACCATCTCTATTATTACAACCAATATATTTGGAACGAATAAAAGGTATTTCTGTAAGACCTGTTTCATTGATGATGATATTAAAATACATCACCGCACCTCTAATAATCTCATTGCCCCCAAGCCTCTCTACATTATTGGACATTACATTATATTCTCAATCTATAAACCATTGATCTTTACAATAACTGCAAAATCAAATAACTCAATACAAAATCCAAACCTCTCTCCTCTATCACATTTAGCATAAACACAAGAGAAAAAAAAGTAGGAGTTGACAGATTTTAATCACATACTTTAACTGTAAGCGTTTCAGTCTCATTTCTAAAAATATCTACTTTCCAATCACTCCAAAGCACCAAAATTTTATTATTAATATTAACCTCTCCACAGTAAAAGTTAAGTCTTCTGCAAATATCTAAATTGTTGATTACACCCACCTTTGACTCCATTATAATTGTAACACTATAATATGTAATAAATAATCATATATTGGTTTAAGACTGTTGTTGCTATTGGTTTAATAAGGCTATGGATGCTTATATTTTCTTTTAAGACATCTATGGATGCTTAAATCTTGGTATTGCTATTATGCATACTAATATATTACTAATGACTCATCATACTACATTATTAATAAAAGTCTATAGTAGCAGTATCTACAAATTGTTAACAACTAGGGATGCTTAATTCTTACTATAAATATTGGATAAATTATTTGGAGTTTTTTTTTACTTATATTCATTATAATTGGACTCGATAACCACCATTAGAGTTGAATGTCGAACAAATACTATTGAAGTTCATTTTAGTATCCATCATCTAAAATTACACCATTAATCAAATTAGCTTATCACTCTTCTTTAATTATTCATTATTTAATTTTATTATATATATTCAGCCACGCATCGCGTGGCCTTCATGCTAGTTGTAGAATAATAAAACTTCTATCTCCATTCAATCTTTTAGGTAGGATACATTAAGACGGGGATAAAGCATGTGTTAGGACCTTTGAGTCGCATCAAAGCACAAGTGTTCACTTTTTTTGCACTGAACAAAAAAACTTCGACTATTGAACGAGCACCGCCTTTTCCAAATCATATTTAAGACTCCTAGAATGGCAAGCGATTGGTCTCCCACTCATCTCGGTCCGATTGTTTGAGGTCCTAAAATTTTGAACCGCATGTCAACAGCCCCGGGTGGACCCTCCTCTCCAAAATCTGTGCCCCAAAAGTCACCAAACATGAATATCCATGGCTGGGGATGTTGGAACCAATCCCACACCGTCCTCCCATTGTCCTTCTCATAGTGTTGGGGGTCACATGTGGCTGAAAAAGTGGATTGAGTGCCAATTGGAACCCTAGATAGCTTGATCAGTGCCTTGCCCTCGTCGAACTGAATTGTGTGCTCGCTGGTGGTGGAGGACGATGTTGGTGTTGGTGTGCAAGCTCTAGTGTGAGGGTGGTTCTCTGTGTCGATGGCTAGCAAGGGTCTGGGGAGTGTGCGGTTAGCTGTCAGTGGCATCACATCAGCCCGCCTGAACAACCCCCAAGAGGAGCTTTACCCTTATCGACGACGTCTATCAGACCCTTGAGGGTTTTTGTCTCCATTGATGGGGCAGAAGGTTGGTTCGAGCATAACATAATGTCACGACCCTCTTTGGTTTGTAATTAGTAGGGTCGGTGAGAAGGGGTAACATGGAGCATCGTCCCAAGGCTTGGTTGGCAACGATGATTCCTGTAGGTGTGGTGAGGGCTGGTAGGGGAGGGAGTTGGCGGCGCATCTTCATATGGATTCAAATGGTGCATCATTACCATAAAAAAATGAAGAAGATATGAGGTTTTTCATCTCAGAGATACTGAAAAGAAGAAAAAAGGATCAAATGATCCCCCTCCCATACCTCTAGATTCATTTAGATTCAAACCGAATCAATGACGATGTGTTGGATAGATTCCACTGATTGATTGCAGGTATGGCACTTGGATACAATGTTGAAACATTTTTTTTAAGTCATTTCGTGTTTGGAAGTTTGAAATTGATGGTTCTCAAACTAGAGTGGAGATTCTTGGTGGTGTGTGAGGTTTCCAGTGGTGTTTAAACTAGGGCGGGATATGGAACCTATTAGCAACAAAATGATATGACTCTTTGAAAGTGAGAGTGACATCACTACACCAAAAACAGTAATTTGGCACACCCTGATGTTAAAAATCTATCATAGTTTTAAACAGTGGCAGATTCTGGCACGGTTTAAGAACAATCTGGCACACTTTAAAACAGTGCCAAAATTTGGCACTGTTTTAAAGTGTGACAAAATTGAGTACACTTGATTAAAATATAAAAGACCCAAAAAAAATTATTATGTTTAGTTTCCCTCTTCTCTTTCCGCTCTCATCTTTCAATCTCCCGCTCCCCGACTCTCTCCCTCCCCTCACCCGCTTACCATCTCCAGCCGGTCTGTACCTATAGCCGCCGCCGCCGTCGCCGCCTACTGGTAATCTCCCTCACCCCCCCTCCTCCCCCACTACTGGTCGCCTCTCATTCATCTACCCCTCCCACGCTACCTCCCTCTCCGGTTGCTACCACTTCCTTCCAATCTACGAAATCCAAGGCTTCCTCCACCGTATCTGCACCGGTCACCACCAGGTATGAAATCCCACGCTCGAAAATTCCACACACCTAATGTTTGAGATGTTAACTTTTTGTATTAACATCAGGTGCGAAATTGTAAGATTCTTATGTCTACATAGTTCAATTTCCATACTTCATCACTAATTACTCCTCTTTTTCCTTTGTTGATCAGAAAATTAGGGCTTCATTTTTTTTGCCCAATCTTCCTCTTGATCTGAAAATATAGATATTGTGTCTGCAGTCCTGTTTTTACAAAAAAATTGGGTGCGATCCCATCATGTTTTTTTGTTGTCTTCGATCCCAATTTTTAAGCTGTTGCATTACTGTCTAACTTGTAACTGCTCCACATATCATGGGTCTCAGAATTTGGCAGTGTCATTTTTGTCAAAATGACATTGCCATATCCCCCACGATCTTGTTAACTTCTCCTACATGGGACTATTATCAAAACTGAAAATACCTGGGATCGGCACCTAACAGATCTCAGATTCTAGGACTAAATGCCTCATCTCCCCTGAAAATATGGGATGATTTAGGGCATCATTTTGATTTCGATTAAGATCTATTTCGAATTTTAGATTTGTTTACATGTGATGATTCTGATTTTAATTTTTGGGGTTTCTTATTTATTTTTTCTTTGTAGGTGACCTAATTTAAGCCATTATTTCCCACAGAGGTATATGAGTTTAGTTTTATTTGTGTCATTATTTTTATAATGCATGTGATTGATGTTAAATAATGTGTATATGCATATGTGTACCACTTTTTAAATAATGTGTATTATTTTGTTTTATTCCGAAAGCAGGACAATGAACAGTGCCTTTATTGATACACCATATACTTGGTTTCTTAAATTAGCTAAAGCTTGATGGTCTATGAATCACATTTACTCTCTGAAATATGATGGAGTTTTAATTAAATGACTCTGCTCAGTTTGAAGATTATTGTAAACCATTTTGCCTCTCTCTATACTCTCCTAAAATTAGAGGATTAATACCAATTTATTTGTTAGGGTAATTATACCAATGGCGTCTTCTCTTGAAAATGAGATGTTAGTTGCCAACATGAATGGTAGAATGTTTAATGAAATGGGATTAGATTGTGTAGTAATCCTATTGTTCTTGGGAACAATATTGGTTGTTTTCATGAATTTCAGATGAATATGGCAAAACACCAGTTGTTGAAGGTTCTGCAGGAATAGGCGAATCTATGGAGGTGGTCATGTTGATCCTAACAGGGGTCGAAGATTCGAGATATATGACATGGATACGAAATATTACACGAGATTATTTCAAAGATCGTATATTTGCTAAGGCTGATTTGTGGTTTGCTTTAATCTTCAAAGATCGTATATTAGCATTTTTTTTTACTTTTCGCATTTTGTCTTCACACTTACAAACTGAGTAAGGCCTGTTAATTCTAACATAATAAAATTCTTATTTCAAATTCAATTTCCCATCTTCAGTAACTGACCATTACTTTTATACAATTCATGAGACTTAATGTGCCATTTGGGGAAATATTATTAATTGTTACTAAAGGCATGTATGGTTATTGGAAGTCACTTATCCATTTGTCTTCGTTTAGTCATAATCTATGGGGTGTATTCAAATAGGGGATTCCCATAGATTGGTTTCATTTCCAGGCTCCAATCCAATACCCTCAGGTGTCCCATGGAGCACTCGCGAAACGCTTGATTCATCGAGCACTGCCTCCGCCTGAGCTAGGTGGAATGTAGCGCATGTGACTTGCTTGTAAATGTTGAGCAAGTGGTACTTTGTTTACGCAGAGGATAGCGAGTGGACTTAAGCCTCTTCTACATAAACACTTTAGATTGTTTGGACATAACTAAATCGGTAAGTGCACTAGTAAGGAAGAATGTTACAATTAACATAGACAATAATGCTTGGAGGTCTCAAATTTTACTTGGATGTATACCTTAGAGAAAGACATACTAGTTTGTGATGTATGAATCCCAAGTATAACTGAATGACAAAGCATAATACATATCGCTGACCTCAAGTAATTGGAACAAAGATTTATGCACTGGATTGTTGGGCACTGTTAATTGCTCGAGGCATTTGCTACCTTTATTGCACTAGATATACATTATTCACATACATATGCTTTTAAATTATTATGTTGCTTTCATTTTGGCCATACTGTGTACCAACTCATGAAGGCACACAAAAGTGCGAAAATTTATTATTCATGTAATTTATCATGCTATTTTCTTATTCGAGTATTGATGCTTATCTATTCTTAGTTATTTTTTTTTCTTGATATTGCAGGCAGAGCTGAAGTGTGGTGTCCAATGATGGAGTAGTTCTTCTCTGAATATCTGAAGAGAGAAAATTCTAAGAAGAAGTAGGTCAGTTGGTTGAAAATTCTACTGCCCCTCCCTCTCTACCTCCCTCCCTCCTTCCCTCGCTGCCTCCCTCTCTGCCTCCCTCCCTCGCTGCCTCCATCAGGTCATATATGGTGCATATATCCAAGCATATATGATGCATATATGCACATATATGCATATATCTGCATCTTTGCTGCATATATGCACATATATGCATATATCTGCATCATATGCAGCATATATGCAGCATATATCTGCATATATGCTTGCATATATGCACATATATGCATATATCTGCATATATGGTGCATATATGATTGCATATATGGTGCATATATGATTGCATATATGGGTGGGGAGTGGGGTGGGTTGAATTTGACAATTCTAAGAAGAAGCAGGTCAGTTGGTTGAAAATTCTACTGCCCCTCCCTCCCTCCCTCCCTCGCTGCCTCCCTCTCTGCCTCCCTCCCTCGCTGCGTCCATCAGGTTATATATGCATATATGCAGCATATATCTGCATATATGCTTGCATATATGCACATATATGCATATATCTGCATAAATGCACATATATGCATATATCTGCATATATGGTGCATATATGATTGCATATATGGGTGGGGAGTGGGGTGGGTTGAATTTGACAATTAGCTTTTCTCTTAGATCACGGAGAAGATTCACAAACTTAAATCAAAAGTAAAACGTAATAAATATAAAACGTAATAAATATACATCGAACACATGTGCTTGGTTTGTGGCCTTTCTCAATTACTTACTCATTTTCACTAATTCTTCATGTATGCCAAAATTGAAAAACTGGTAAATAAAACAAAAAACCAAGAACATTTCACAAGTTAGAAAATTAAGTCACATGTTGTAAAATGACTACTTTCCCTACATAATGGTTAATATATCTTTTTAAAATATAATTTTGGTATTGCAGGACCTCTTTGTGTCAGGACTGATACAACATCAGCACACTGGTGAAAGCCAAAGCGAAACTCGAAGAAGTGATTGGAAAAGGGAAGATCTCAAGTTGTTTGCACAAATACGCAAGGATCAAGAATGAGGGAGCCTATTCGGAGGATCTCAAGTTGCGAATAAATTTGGTAAGTATTTTGTATTGATGATAGAAGATTTGATAATGTAGTGCACCTTTACCAAAGTAAATTCTTCATTTAGTTGTGTGCGCGTGTGTGTTGTGTAAGATGTGTGTCTTAAGGCCTTAATAAGTGGTTGACATGGAGGAAGGGGCTATATATGGATTTATATACTATTTTTAGATGTTAAATCGGTGGAAGGGATTTATTGGTGGTTTAGCTGCGGCTTTTGTGCTTGTTGTTGTTGTTGGGCTTATGTTAATATTAAAATAAGTTGGATTTCATGAATAAACAAAGGAAACTCTGTCGAAATTTTATTAAATAAGTAAGTGTTTTAAATTGATTAAGGCTAGCATACAACATTTGAAAATTGAACATTGGTGAATGAAAACGTAAAACAACTAATAAACATACCAGAATGAGACACGCGTAGTCACGAACACCTCGCACGGGTCTCCCGGTTTGTGAATATGACGATAATTTGCAAAAATTGGTACTTAAACTTAAAAACAAGCCGTTAAAGGGGGAAAACCCAAACCACTACCCAAACGACCCCGTAGGAGGCACGAACACCTCGCACAGGACCAATGTAACTTGTAGGAACTGACCGCGTAGTCCCGGGTCTCCCGGTTTGTGAATATGACGATAATTTACAAAAATCACACTTAGTTAAAAACATACCGTCAAAGGGTGAAAATCCAAACCAACCCCCAAACAACCCCGTAGGAGACATGAACACCTCGCACGGGACCAATGTAACTTATAGGAACTGATCGCGTAGTCCCAGGTCTCCCGGTTTGAGAGTTTGACGATAATTTGCAAAAATCATCACTTAAACTTACAAACAAGCCATTAAAGGTTGAAAACCCAAACCACCCCCCAAACGACCCTGTAGGGGGCACTAACACCTCGCACGGGACCAATGTAACTTGTAAGAACTGACCGCGTAGTCCCGGGTCGCCCGGTTTGTGAATATGACGATAATTTACAAAAATCACATTTAGTTAAAAACATGTCGTCAAAGGGTGAAAACCCAAACGACCCCGTAGGAGGCACGAACACCTCGCTCGGGACCAATGTAACTTGTAGGAACTGATCGCGTAGTCCCGGGTCTCTCGGTTTGAAAGTATGACGATAATTTGCAAAAATCATCACTTAAACTTAAACACAAGCCGTTAAAGGGTGAAAACCCTAACCACCCCCCAAACAACCCCGTAGGGGGCACGAACACCTCGCACGGGACCAATGTAACTTGTAGGAACTGACCGCGTAGTCCCGGGTCTCCCGGTTTGTGAATATGACGATAATTTGCAAAAATCAGCACTTAAACTTAAAAACAAGCCGTCAAAGGGTGAAAACCCAAACCACCCCCCAAACGACCCCGTAGGGGGCACGAACACCTCGCACGGGACCAATGTAACTTGTAGGAACTGACCGCGTAGTCCCGGGTCTCCCGGTCTATGAGTATGACGATAATTTGCAAAAATCAGCACATAAACTTAAAAACAAGCCGTTAAAGGGTGAAAACCCAAACCACCCCCAAACGACCCCGTAGGGGGCACGAACACCTCGCACGGGACCAATGTAACTTGTAGGAACTGACCGCGTAGTCCCGGGTCTCACGGTTTGTGAATATGACGATAATTTGCAAAAATCAACACTTAAACTTAAAAACAAGCCGTTAAAGGGTGAAAACCCAAACCACCCCCCAAACGACCCCGTTGGGGACACGAACACTTCGTACGGGACCAATGTAACTTGTAGGAACTGACCGCGTAGTCCCGGGTCTCCCGGTTTGTGAATATCACGATAATTTGAAAAAATCACACTTAGTTAAAAACAAGCCGTCAAAGGGTGAAAACCCAAACCACCCCCCAAACGACCCTGTAGGAGGTACAAACACCTCGCACGGGACCAATGTAACTTGTAGGAACTGACCGCGTAGTCGCGGGTCTCCCGGTTTGTGAATATGACGATAATTTTCAAAAATCAGTACTTAAACTTAAAAACAAGTCGTCAAAGGGTGAAAACCCAAACCACCCCCCAAACGACCCCGTAGGAGGCACGAACACCTCGTACGGGACCAATGTAACTTGTAGGAACTGACCGAGTAGTCTCGGGTCTCCCGGTGTGTGAGTATGACGATAATTTGCAAAAATCAACACTTAGACTTAAAAACAAAAAATTAAAGGGTGAAAACCCAAACCACCCCCCAAACGACCCCGTAGGGGGCACGAACACCTCGCACGGGACCAATGTAACTTGTAGGAACTGACCGCGTAGTCCCGGGTCTCCCGGTTTGTAAATATGACGATAATTTGCAAAAACCAGTACTTAAACTTAAAAATAAGCCGTTAAAGGGTGAAAACCCAAGCCACCCCCCAAACGACCCCGTAGGGGGCACGAACGCCTCGCACGGGACCAATGTAACTTGTAGGAACTGACCGCCTAGTCCCGGTTCTCCCGGTTTGTGAATATGACGATAATTTGCAAAAATCACACTTAGTTAAAAACAAGCTGTCAAAGGGTGAAAACCCAAACGACCCCGTAGGAGGTACAAACACCTCGCACGGGACCAATGTAACTTGTAGAAACTGACCACGTAGTCGCGGGTCTCCCGGTTTGTGAATATGCCGATAATTTGCAAAAATCTATACTTAAACTTAAAAACAAGTCGTCAAAGGGTGAAAACCCAAACCACCCCCCAAACGACCCCGTAGGAGGCACGAACACCTCGCACGGGACCAATGTAACTTGTAGGAACTGACCGCGTAGTCTCGGGTCTCCCGGTTTGAGAGTATGACGATAATTTGCAAAAATCAACACTTAAACTTAAAAACAAGCCTTTAAAGGGTGAAAACCCAAACCACCCCCAAACGACCCCGTAGGGGGCACGAACACCTCGCACGGGACCAATGTAACTTGTAGGAACTGATCGCATAGTCCCGGGTCTCTCGGTTTGTGAGTATAACGATAATTTGCAAAAATCACACTTAGTTAAAAGCAAGCTGTCAAAGGGTGAAAACCCAAACCACCCCCCAAACGACCCCGTAGGAGGCACAAACACCTCGCACGGGACCAATGTAACTTGTAGGAACTGATCGCGTAGTCCCGGGTCTCCCGATTTGATAGTATGACGATAATTTGTAAAAATCAGCACTTAAACTTAAAAACAAGCCGCTAAAGGGTGAAAACCCAAACCACCCCCCAAACGACCCCGTAGGGGGCACGAACTCCTCGCACGGGAACAATGTAACTTGTAGGAACTGGTCGCGTAGTCCCGGGTCTTCCGGTTTGTGAATATGACGATAATTTGAAAAAATCAACATTTAAAACTTAAAAATAAGCCGTTAAATGGTGAAAACCCAAACCACCCCCCAAACGACCCCGTTGGGGACACGAACACTTCGTACGGGACCAATGTAACTTGTAGGAACTGATCGCGTAGTCCCGGGTCTCCCGGTTCGTGAATATGATGATAATTTACAAAAATCACAGTTTGGTAAAAACAAGCCGTCAAAGGGTGAAAACACAAACCACCCGCCAAACGACCCCGTAGGAGGCACGAACACCTCGCACAGGACCAATGTAACTTGTAGGAACAGACCGCGTAGTCTCGGGTCTCCCGGTTTGAGAGTTTGACGATAATTTGTAAAAATCAGCACTTAAACTTGAAAACAAGCCGTTAAAGGGTGAAAACCCAAACCACCTCCCAAACGACCCCGTAGGGGGCACGAACACCTCGTACGGGACCAATGTAACTTGTAAGAACTGACCGCGTAGTCCCGGGTCTCCTGGTTTGTGAATATGACGATAATTTTCAAAAATCGGTACTTAAACTTAAAAACAAGCCGTTAAAGGGGGAAAACCCAAACCACCCCCCAAACGACCCCGTAGGAGGCACAAACACCTCGCACGGGACCAATGTAACTTGTAGGAACTGATCGCGTAGTCCCGGGTCTCCCGGTTTGATAGTATGACGATAATTTGCAAAAATCCGCACTTAAACTTAAAAACAAGCCGCTAAAGGGTGAAAACCCAAACCACCCCCCAAACGACCCCGTAGGGGGCACGAACTCCTCGCACGGGAACAATGTAACTTGTAGGAACTGGTCGCGTAGTCCCAGGTCTCCCGGTTTGTGAATATGCCGATAATTTGAAAAAATCAACACTTAAAACATAAAAACAAGCCGTTAAATGGTGAAAACCCAAACCACCCCCCAAACGACCCCGTTGGGGACACGAACACTTCGTACGGGACCAATGTAACTTGTAGGAACTGATCGCGTAGTCCCGGGTCTCCCGGTTCGTGAATATGATGATAATTTACAAAAATCACAGTTAGTTAAAAACAAGCCGTCAAAGGGTGAAAACTCAAACCACCCGCCAAACGACCCCGTAGGAGGCACGAACACCTCGCACAGGACCAATGTAACTTGTAGGAACTGACCGCGTAGTCTCGGGTCTCCCGGTTTGAGAGTATGACGATAATTTGTAAAAATCAGCACTTAAACTTAAAAACAAGCCGTTAAAGGGTGAAAACCCAAACCACCCCCCAAACGACCCCGTAGAGGGCACGAACACCTCGCACGGGACCAATGTAACTTGTAAGAACTGACCGCGTAGTCCCGAGTCTCCCGGTTTGTGAATATGACGATAATTTGCAAAAATTGGTACTTAAACTTAAAAACAAGCCGTTAAAGGGGGAAAACCCAAACCACCCCCCAAACGACCCTGTAGGGGGCACGAACACCTCGCACGGGACCAATGTAACTTGTAGGAACTGACCGCGTAGTCCCGGGTCTCCCGGTTTGTGAATATGACGATAATTTGTAAAAATCACACTTAATTAAAAACATGCCGTCAAAGGGTGAAAATCCAAACCAACCCCTAAATGACCCCGTAGGAGGCACGAACACCTCGCACGGGATCAATTTAACTTGTAGGAACTGATCACGTAGTCCCGGGTCTCTCGGTTTGAGAGTATGACGATAATTTGCAAAAATCATCACTTAAACTTAAAAACAAGCCGTTAAAGGGTGAAAACCCAAACCATTCCCAAACGACCCCGTTGGTGGCACGAACACCTCGTACGGGACCAATGTAACTAGTAGGAACTGACCGTGTAGTCCCGGGTCTCCCGGTTTGTGAATATGACGATAATTTCCATTCATATATGTAATTTTTTTGTTTTGAGTATTTTTTTTTGTAAATTATTGGGTTACTAATATCGTATCTTTTTTGTATTCTATTTTTTTTGCAGGATAACAGTTTATCGTTGGCTTTTATTCGCGTGGAACACAAAGAACTCAATGGTTTACAACAAGGGATTTATTAATGAATCCATTTTTTGTGTCATGACCGTACGGTCTTTTGTTGTTTTATTATTGACTTTTATGGCCATGAGGGCTTTTGTAAGTTAATTGTTATATTTTGTGGCCGTGCGGGCTTTCTGTAGGCAGGTTTTGTATTAACAGGTTTTGGAATGTCCAGAAAATAAAGGAAACTCTGCCCAATTTTTTTTGGGCCTGTGAGCAATTAAAGACTTGTAATATTTTGAAGTTTGTATGTACATTAGTTTATTAGTAACGCGCAATATTATTAATTTGTGAATTTTGTGTGTTTTCAAATATTTTTTTTTAATTAAAAATTGGCACAGTTCAAAACCGTGACAAAAGTGTATCATATTTTGGCACGGTTTTAAACTGAGCTAATTTTTTTTTAAACTATGCTGAATCTGTCACAGTTAAAAACTGTGCCAAAAGTGTGCCAGAAATATCAAATTCTGGCACGGTTTAAAAGTGTGCCAGAAGTGTTCCTATTTTGCTGAATCTGGCACAGTTAAAAACTGTGCCAAAAGTGTGCCAGAAATATCAAATTCTGGCACGGTTTAAAAGTGTGCCAGAAGTGTTCCTGTTTGGCTGATTCTGGCACACTTTTAAACCGTGCCAGAAAAAAATTTCCATTTTGGAACACCTGATTCTGGCACAGTTCAAAACCGAGCCAGATTTGATCTGGCACGGTTTTGAACTGTGCCAGAATCCTGCTTTTGGTGTAGTGCATTGCAGTTATGAGACCAAATTAGAGTGTCAGGTGATGGATTAATTGTAACAGAGGTGAAACTTATTTGTATGCACAAGACATGAAATGACTAAGTTAAATAGTTTAGTATAACCCATCTTTGGATGTTAATGAAATGGGATACTTTTGTTCTAAGGTGTCTGGTATTTATCCCTAGTATATTAGAAATAGTTTGACCCAACTAATTAGTGTTCCAAAATTTTATGCTTTATTTATTTCCAATAATCCACTGAGCATGTATATTGATGATTATAATTCCTTGTCTATATTATGACCAAATAAAAGAGTTCTTGTAGTCATAACCATAGGATATAATTGAAATATATATATTTTAAAAATTTGTTCCAGTTAGAATAATGAGTTAAAACCTCTCACCTCTTCTTCAGACTTGCTGCTTTATTAAGAGCCACAACAATTTTATAGCCAAGGCCACCTTTATATTTAACTATGCAAACATTTTTCTATGGGAATATGACAAGAACATTTCCACAGATCTTACCAGTATAGAGAAAAGTATAAATCCATCCTTAAATGGTTTAGGTCAATAGTATATTATGAAACTATAACGTAATGTGGGATGGAAAACAATTTTGATAAATTTGGCTCTTTTTATCAACAGGAAATGGTCTGATCCAAAAGAATATTAGGAATTCATATAGTTACTACATTATTGTGGGAAATTTCGCTAGGAAGCATAGACACTTTTCTAGTTTATGTACACTAAACTAATAATAATATTAATTTTTTATTTAGTTTTTTTAGAAAATTCCTATGATAATGATAATTATGATATGAAGATAATTTTGTTATGTCAGATAAATCGAGGTAGGCATGAAGTCTTTGGATTTTGGAAGAGGAACTTTGCGGAACCACTCATATCTAAGAGCGGATTCAGCTGTTATCCTCTTTTCAGGATTCAACTGATGGTGCACTAGTTGTGATGTAAAAACAATTCAAATTCACTTCAAATTTTCATTTGATTTGCTTCTATTAAAATTTTATTGTGTTTGTGAATTTTGTAGAAGTACGATGAAGAGTGTTGATTCGAAATCAAGTGATTCTACAAGTTTGATAATTGAAGATAGTGTTGATTCGAAATCAAGGTGATCATAATTTCTTCATTTTATGCTTATACATCCACTACAAGAAAACCACCATTTTATGACGCTCGAAAAAATAATTTAATGACATTTATTACAAAACTGTCATTTAAAGGTCAATTCTATTATTAATATGACAAATTTAATATAAAATATCATCATATATATATATTAGTATTATTTTTTATGACACTTTAAATATAAAAATCATATTTGATTATAGATATTATGACCTTTTTTTCGAGAATTTTTAAAGTGGATACATATTATGACCTTTTTTTCTCCCCAAAATTTTAGAATGCGCTCTTTCTTCCCCCCAAAAAAAGGAGAACCGGCTCTCTCACGTTCTCACTCCCTCACGCCCTTTCTTCCCACCTATGACTCCTCATGTCGTACCCCCTTTCATGCATAGGCATCATGTTTTGTGCAAATACACCACCAATGGGAAGAAGGGTAAAACCCCTGTTATTGGTGGGGTGGGGATCCTTTAACAAGTGATTATCCTCAAATCACAAATTATGGCGTTTCAAATTATGGGATGCCTATGACTTCGTCGATTGGGGGTGGTGGGTATGCGAATCAAGCCCCGAGCATGTTTGGTGGTGGGTATGGTAGTGGTTATAGTGTGGGTGTTGGTGGTGGATCATAGTATGGTGGTGGGTCAGAGTATGGTAGATTGAGTAATTTTGGGTCCTCTATGTTTGGATTGCCACCAAGTTCGGTTGGAATGCCATCTGGAGGATACCCGGAAGGTGGGAGCTATGGATTGTCATCGGCATCGGCGTATCAATCACAGCTGTACCAGTCGTCTTCCGGTGCCTGGTGGAATGTACCCGAGCATCCCACTGTACTATTGAGTTTAGGTATTTTTTATTTGATTGAATTTTGTTGCTAATTATGTCTGGTTTTCATTATTTATATTGGTATTTATATTTGCTTCTCATTATATTTCTAAAATGCTCCAATTCAATCTCCCCCATATATATCTCAAACGTCCCTCTGATTCCTCTCATCACTGTGAAGGCTCCTCATGCGTTTTTCTTACATGTATTTCTTTTTATTTTGGAATTTTTTGGAGTGATCACTTTTCATAAGTTTTCTTTCAATTAATATGGTTATCTCCTAAGCCAAAATTTCAGAAATCTTAATATTGGAAAAATAATGTGGTGGACATGGGGACTCCATTTCTCAATCGCATTATTGATGGTTTCTTGAAGATCGGCGATGTATATATATTAATTACTATTCTTTCTTTCTTTGGATTTATCGTTTAATTACTAAATTTAATATATATGGCATGAGTTGTTTTTCTTTCTACATATTAGGTTGTCAAACACGGTTCACATTTTACTTTCTCTTGTCTTCGTATTCATTACCTCTTGTTTCACATTGAAACAATTTTCTAGAACAAGTAGGATTTATATTCAACTTTTGGTCCTTAAAACATTATATTTGCATTCAGGGCAGTGGAACTCTGGCCTAAATGAAAAATAGGGACCTTTTCAA
This sequence comes from Sambucus nigra, assembly GCA_949130495.1. Taxonomy (NCBI): domain Eukaryota; kingdom Viridiplantae; phylum Streptophyta; class Magnoliopsida; order Dipsacales; family Adoxaceae; genus Sambucus; species Sambucus nigra. The sequence goes on along the minus strand of OX422207.1, from coordinate 96,142,509 downwards.
TAACAAAATGTTAGTATCCTAAAAGCATACTAACATTTTAGTTATAAATTTATATTACTAATATTAGCTAAAGTAGTAAATGTTAAAATTTGGAAATGCCATATATGTGCTTGACTTACTATGAGTTGTATATCAAAGAGATTGATATATGACCTAGATGATATTTTGGGGTTTTAGTTAGTAAAACAATTTTGTGCCCGCTATTCATTTTTGGGGACTATTAGGCACTGACACTCTCTAGGAGATCACATCCGTGTTCGACCATTGGAACAATGTTAATTTTTTTCTTTTAATAATATATAAAACACATAAATAATAGTTTACATGTTCCCAAAGTGTCCGGGCCTTTTTCTAAAATAAATCATGTTGGGTCGTGTGTCATTGCTAGCTTATCATCCATATATGGACTTTTATTTCAATTGACTTTTTGAGTAAAGAGATTGATTATGACATTAGTGATTTTTTCGGTTAGCCTTATAAAATGTTCTTATTGTGTGTTGTTCATTTTTATTGTCTCTATAATGCATCTCTCTCTCTCTCTCTCTGAGTTATTACTTACTACATGTTTGCAGGTTTGGCAATATGGTTGTTTTCTTTCGGTATGCATCAATTGATGTTCATTTGGTCTACCTTCCACCCCACAAACTTGATTTTATCTATGAAAATCAGGAGTGGATATGAAGGGAGCTGCATGAGGTGCAATGATAACTATTTTGAATTGAAAGGCATCAGTTAAATATTAGTTGACTATATATATATAACCTCATTGTAAACATTGGGCAGATGATTGGTCGGGAAGAGCTTTTATTTTCTGAAGTACACCGTGCTCGATATTCACTCAATATCAGCATGAAGTTACCCGAATCAAGACACCAATTAGTAGATTTAGAAAAAATCCTTCAAAATGAGATGATAGAATTTAAGGTGAGTCCTTTGGATTTATATGATTTATATGAGGTGAGTCAATTGAAATAGAAACACCAGATAGTACTACAAGCAAATGAACATGCACCTTCTGTTTTTCCAACTTCTCACTACATCCATCTTATAGAAAAACAAAATTCGAGTTCTATTTCTTACATGTACAAAAATGTGAGTTAGACATTAATCAGCATAGACATATTAGAAAAATGAGTACTGTTAAGTCCTGGAAATTAAAATGAGCCAGCCTCCAATGACGCAACATAAGCCCAAGAGGAATGATCGTTCACGAATTGAAGCAGCAACACAGGGAAAACATTCCTTGGAATCAGGATCCAGTCAACAACACTTTTGGTAGCTTATACAAATAATTTTTTAGAGGTCTCCTAGTCATCAAGAGGACTCCTGCAGACTTGTTAGTAGCTCTGTAATAACATTGGGGAGGGTTAACTGCAGACTCACAATTTGTGTCAGAAGTTACTACAGATACATTTTGCAGTAGTTCCGAATGTAGTCGTTCTCTCTATCCAGCTGCAATAAATCTCTCTACAAGAGTTCGTTCTCTAGTAGCAATAATTTATTCATTGCAGCGAACTTTTTGTTCACTAACTGAAGTTCAATAGCCTCTTTCCTCTGCTTCTCAATTCACACGCGATTTTTAAACCAGACCTTGATCTGTTTAGATTCGAGATTATAAAGGATGGGATTCTAGCGGATCACTTCCAACCTTTGAGAGTGGATTGGCTTCTGACACTCTGCATACACTTTCTAAATAACCTTAACCTGCTTAGCTATGTAGCACACATGCTTTCCATCACCCTCGTGCATTTTCTATGGTCAGTTCCTCTGTTGCTGCTGCTCCTTACCCCTGGAGTCCCCTCAATTACCATTTCTGCCACTAAAACCTGAAACCCACAGGTGAAGAATACGTAAACTGAAAGTTAATAGGCTTTGGGGCTGCAAGGACCTGTTTGTAACCAATTTATACTAGATTCGAATGCTTAGTAAACTTCGTAATGACCTAAATTTGTTATTTGTTTCTGGAGTTGTGTCGTTATCCAAAACCAACTATGTCCTGAGTTATAAACCTCCAAGCAGGGTAAGTAAGGATAAGCACACTTGGAACTCCATGTCGTTCTTGAACATTTCATTTATGTGAAAATCTCATCGAGTATTTACATTATCAACCTCATCGAACCTCAAATAGTGTTGATTTTCAATAGCTTCAAATTTCTTAGGGTTTCATTTAAGACTAAAATAATGAATAAAAATTTAGCATTTTATCGAAAATGGTGTTGAATACAACACTGAAGAAGATGAAGCTTTGTCCTGGGAATTTATTTTATTTTTAAATGTTTTTGATAAGTTTTGCTATCAGGATGTGGTTCAGATATTTTCAGATTATGTGTAGGGTGTGTTTGGCAACCCCAATCCAAGCTATTGAATTGGGATTGGGGTTTTGAATTTTGATTCCATTAATTCCACATCGGAACGAACACAAATGAATTATGACGCCAAGTAATTCAAATTCATTGAATTCCATCTCCATGGAAGTCGAATTCAATCATAAAATTCTAATAGATTTTCAATTCTAGGCATCCAAACATATTGGTAATGTATTTGTGATTTTGGTAAAGTATTTGGACCACATCCAAATGCTCTTATTCAGCAACTCTGTAATGGGGGACATTTTTTTGAAGAGAAAAACTAAGTGGGCTTCACTGAACTAAGATTATTTTTTATGGTACTGTTCTCTAATATTCTATTATTTGTTTTAGCGCTTGTATGGTGTAGATCCTAAGGGACCTCAGTTAAAAGAACTTGATCGAGGTGCAGATATTGTTATGGCAACTCTTGGTCTGCTCAATGACATCCTTGAAATGAAAAAAGTTGACTTTCGACAAGTTTCTCTTCTTGTGCTTAATGAGGTTGATCGAATGCTTGACATGGGCTTTGAACCTCATATCCGAAAGATTGTCAATGAGATTCCTCCTCGCAGGCAAACTCTAATGTAAACAACGACCTGACCCAAAGATGTGTGAAAAATAGCTTGTGATCTTCTCGTTAACCATTTTCAAGTGAACATAGGCAATGTTGATGAACTTGTGGCTAACAAGTCCATCACTCGGGTAATTTAAGGCACCTTTATTATCAGCATATTAGATTCTTAGAAATGACTCATATTACAGGCATAGTTTAATATGCCGACACATTTGTCAGCATGTTAAACGAATTGCCAAACACAGAAAATGCTCACAAAAATTGTGACCAATTTTTCCTATGCAAGTAATTGAAATCTTAACAGTTCAGGTTCCTTTAGTTTGGATTGGAGGGAATTTTCATCTATTTATAATTAAATTTTGTTCACTATTTTTGTCCAACCATATAATTATAGGGTGAATATTTATTTATAATAGAAAATATCGATAATGAGAATCTTTAAAATCGAAGAGGTTTGGTTTGAGTTATGTTGTATAAATAAGTACAATTATACAAATTTAATAAGCACGAATTTATCCAAATTGAGGGTGAAAATCAAGAAGGCAATGCTCCATTTTAATCATAAATTAAGTTGAAACTAAAGGTGCGCATGGAAATTCAATCTCAAAGGAACCTTTAGAGTAATTGTACACGGATTGAGAATTCCAGTTATTTTTTACTATACATTATGTAATAGATGTACACAAAATAAAATCAAAACTGTGACTTGAATTTATTGTCCTTTACTAGTGCTAAGTTTAGGTGACTCACCATCGATTCTATTTCACTACTTGAGCTTAGTTGATTTATGAAAACAAAAGGTTGTCAATGTTTTGAAAGTTTCATTGATAATTTTATTATAACATCTTGGTTCAATACTGATCGAAGATGAGTTGTTTGGATGGGGCATATGAAATGACTAAATTTTAAACTCTAATACTATGTATGAACTTTCAGCAAGTCATGGGTGCCTTATAATGTTGCAATATTCATTATATGAATTGCAATCATTTGAATAATGAATATATGATATGAAACTAACACCTTTAATACTATGTAATTGTATTTTTTTGTTTTTATGATTTAATTTCGTGTATGTTTTGTAGGCATGGACCAAGGAACTAAAAACTCTTCAAGAGTCTCGTACACATGGCATTTAAGAGAAGATGGATCAAGTGAAGGAGTAATTACATGAATTATTTTCTGGTAGGATTAGAAATTACATACCTAGAAGTTATATTTTACTAAAAGTTCAAAAAGTTATCTACTAAGTTTTGTGTTTTGGTTGTATTAAAGATAATTGATGTTGGAGATTTTTCTTTTGATTCTACCATATGTTTAAAAATAGGCATGCACTGTGGAACAATAAATAGCTAGAGAGAGATTATAATGGATTAAGAAGTTGATAAGCTTGATAAGAAGGTAATTTTTTTAATTCAATTTTTTATGAACACATGATTCTTCGTGTTTCAAAATTACTGGCTTTGAGTAATTTATAAAGTTGATAGTTTAACGAATTGGGTAAGTTTCAAATTTGGAATACGAGATTTTTAGTGGAAAACTGAGAAGTTTATAGAGACAACACACACACATGGGTCTTTTTTAATATTGTTGTTGGATTTTTTTGTCATTTCTTAAACATGGTGGATAGTCCTATAAATAGGAAAATTATGCCCAATTTTCTTAAAATTATTAACAATGATTTGTTTTATATTAAAAATCTTTTCAACTTAAATTATACCCGACTTCGTACTTTGGGAAAACTGGAATTCATATGTTGTGTTTTACGTTGCACTAGAGATTTATATATGATATTTTGAACTTATGCTGGAGCATCAACTTAGAGGCATGTGAAAGGTGTATCACTGTCAGACAACAAGATAGTAAGCATAAGCGGGAAGAGGTCTTTGATGCATTATTGCCTAAAATTATGAAGAGATTATTACGACGGAGGAATACTTAATTTTGATAGACAAATTTAATTTGGTTGATAAGTTAGCTCAATTTGATTTAATGTAGCTTTGTTTGATGTGAGACAAAAAAATATGTTGATGGGAGTATTCTATTTTTTGGCTAAATGATATAATTTATAATGTATCAATTGTTAGTTGTAACATTGAATGTGGAATAAATGATTTTATGAATTTTGATTTGTGTTTAGATTTTTTTGTCAACTATGACATTAATATTGGTTTTTTAATATATTTTTAATCTATGACCGTTTATGTTAAACCCTCATGTGATGAATTATTTTATATAACCCTTTTTAATATTTGAAAACTGTTTATCAGGACGCTTTATATCAAATGTGACATCTTAAATAGTATATTATGACCAATTTTTATAGCAGATATGACATTTTTGAAAAAAAAGTAATTTATAATTGTTACCTAATATGACACTTTTTATGGGTATCAATTATGACACCCAAACTTATGATGTTTTTTATTGAAAAATAATGCGTCATAAAATGCATTTTATGACACTTAAAAAACGTCATAAAAAAGCTTTTTCTTGTAGTGTGTCTACAGAGGTACATTGTTCAGATGCCAAGGGCCAGAAATGTGTCACAGCACACCGATATGGTTGCAGATCTCTAAAAGCCATTAATTCATGAAAGTGCTGAGGCACTGGCATCTTGAAGCATGAGAAAGCTAGAATGTCAAATACCACGGTGGAAGAGGATCAATTGTATCAAAACTAGAAAAAATAGAAAAGGAATAACATCCCAAAAGCCGTTCTTCTCTGGCACGGTGATTTGGAATCTGAAGCACTAGAAGAAAGGCCTTCTCTATATGTTCCATATTGGTTATGGGATGACAGAAATTAAGCGGTTCAGGCAACCAAGTGCAACGAAAGCAGCCTGTGAAGATCCATGTACTTAGAGTGCCACAGCCTTGTAAGCACCTATGCGGCCATCAAGTGAAACCGTTTAAAGGACGCAGCCGTATTCATGGGGCAGTCCAAGCATTCATGGAAAGTGGAGAAAAGGTCGCAGCCTATGAAACAGCGCAGGCTATGGCCTGTACTTCTAAAGGTGTCGTAGCACTATTTATGTGGGCGCGGATATTAGCAAATAATCATCCTAAGAAGAAATCGAATGCTATTCGCGGACTAAAAATATTATGTTCATCCAATCAAGAATGAATTTTCAAATATGAGAGCATTTATGTTCAACCATTCAATAAAGCAAGCAAAATAAAAGAGCAAAGAGTTGCAAGCAATCAAGTATGTACAAAGCAGTAAATATGGCCGTAGCTTTGAAATTAGAAGTTGGGTTACAGAAAAGTAGGTCGCAGCCACAACAAAAGTAAAGTAGCATAAGGGACGCAACCCTGTATTAATGATCAATTAAAAAACTATGAATACAAGTTCAAGAAGCTACGTCATCATGATCTTCACCCACCTCGCCATATGCGGTTGTCTTAGTTTCTCCATCCGCAGCTGCTGCTTCTGCTTCTGCCCTCAGCCTCTCTTTTTCTTCGGCCGCGGCCTTAAGCTCAGCAATGCATTCTTGATGCTCTGCATCACTGAGTTTCCAAGCAAGGAATGAATTCTTAGTCTCAGGGAACCTTTTTATGAATCTCTGTCGAAGCTCCTGGTAGCCGCAGAGGTAATCCATGTTGTTGATGAGGAAGAAGTCCTTGGAGCCTTTGAATGAATCTATGGCGTGCTCTATGGCTAGTTGGATGGCGTCGCCATGATCAGCCTCCATCTTTTTTAGTGTCACGGCATGGTCTAGTGCTTCTTGAGCAAACTTGGCCTCAAGCTCTCCATTCTTCTTCTGGAGGAGGGCGAGCTTATTATTTGAAATATCCATGGCATGAGAAGCTTCTACAGTCTGGGCTTGGGAGGCTTTAAGGGAGTCCGCAACCTATTTGAAGTTCTCTCCCGCTTCCTCCCTCGCCTTGTTTGCTTTCTCCAAGTCCATGTGGGCTGCTTGGAGAGCCGCGGCAGCAGACTTCTTGCCACCTTCAAAAGAAGAGGTCCGTGCAGCTTCCAAGTCAGAAGTATGCAACCTATCTGTAGCCTCTTTGAGTTTATAAAGGGCCTCATACCTCCTCTTCAGGGCCACCATAACATCCGCGGAATGTAATAAAACAAGTTAGAAGCAAAATATGGGAGGCAAAAAAGTCAGTAGCAAAATTAAAGAATGGTAGCACTTACCCTCAAAAGGCTATGAAGACCACAGTCCTCCAAGTCGTCGTGGTCTACCCCCACCAACCTATCCAGGTCCGCGGCATCAATAATTATTTTCATTCTTCGTGCAGCTTTTACTATTGTGTCCCATGAAGACTCTGGGTCAGGCTATCTCAATTGGGGCCGCGGTCTACCATTGGGACCAGCTCCGTCGTGAAACTGAGGAGGTGTCAGATTTGCATTTACTGCAACACAGGTGGCAGAGACGGAGAAGTTGTATCTAGAGGCACATCTTCGGACATCAAACCCGTCGCGGCTAGGTTGGCCCCAATGTTGTCATTAAATTCAGACGTTGGATGGGTGGCAACACCAGTTTTCTCCACGGCGGGAGTCGAGTTCGCTGCCGGTGTTTCCAAATCGTTTGACGCGATTGTGGCTGGTGCCTTAACTTTGGACCTTTTTCTCTTTTTGCTCCGCACAGTGTTGTTTAGGACGACTGCGTCCTCGTCCATTTTCGCCAGTTGTACGGCTAGAAATTCCCTATCAACTTCCTCACCTGAAAAAGCAACAACAAATATTTGGAAAGGAATTTAAGAGCATAAGTGACCGCAGAATAAAAATCATGACGCAGTGTATTAGCTCCTGCTCCCATAACTTGAGGAATGGATTTGTTGGGAAAAAATCCTTCTTCGAATATGGCCACTGATGTAACAAGTGTGCTGAACTTTTTATGTTTAGAATGAACTGCTGCGGCCTCAGCAACTCTCTTCTCCTGTCGCTTGTTCAAATGCAAATTGTCAAGAGCTGCAGAAAAAGACCATGAAAGGTTAGTGGAAGTTAATACACAAAATATAGTGAAAGGACGTGGCTATAATCTTAATACCTAATTTAGAGGGAGACCCCCATTGCCGCGGCATTCTATATAACCTTTCCCTGTCATTCTCCTCAGGGTGAATCTCCCAGCCTTTGTCGGAGATGTAAAAATATTTCCCCTTCCAGTTCTTCACACTGGTGGGCCTCCCAGTGTAAAGGGTATCTTCTCTACCATGGATAGAAAAGTAGTAGTAACCCGCGAACTTCACTGAGTTCTCCTTTAGGTGGTAAAAGTGAAAGAATTCTGTGGGAGTGATGTCCTTTTTGAATAGATTATCCCAAAGGATAATTGCAGTAAGAATGGCTCTCCAGCCATTACGATCTAAGTGGGCTGGGGCCAGTTTCATTGTCTGAAAAAGGCGACGGATGGGAACAGGAACAAGTAGCCGCATCCCGTAAATAAAGGCATAGAGGGGGAAGCAAACTCCATCGTCTAGAACCGAGCAAGGTCTTGGGTTCACGACAGGTGCTGAACACATCAAATTTTTTAGAAATTCGAAGGCCTCAGCCACCTGCTCAACCCAGTCTTGGGTCATGGCGCTGCGGATATCAAGTGCAGCTAAGGGTCTCTCAGCCCTCCCAGATGTTCCAACTGGATCACCTCTAACTTCCGCGGCTTCAACTCCTGCACCCACTGGATGATTACTCCAGTTGGCTTCTTCTTCCATCGGCGCGGATTGAAAATCCTTCCCAGACGCAGAGTTCACGGAGTCTGAGTCTAGTATCACGAAGTTTGGGAAATGATTTAGTTTGCAAGGCCCTATTGATCTTAGAGGGGGCACGGAAGTGAGTTCAGGAGGAGAGGTTCTAAAGTGCTTTGCCCAAAAGCCTCTCAGGAACTCGTCTGGGTCAAAGCTCATATGGCTGCAGCAGTACCTGAAAAGCAGAGTTCGCAGTTAGGCGCCACAACCGGTATGGTTTGGAATAGACTTAAAGAAGCCGCAGGAAAATTACATATTAATAGTAAAAAATTGTTGGGAATTATTTCCCTAACGTAGTTATTAATGGGCCAACTCTACTACTTGAACCTAAGGGATCGTCCTCTGGCCCTACTAGTCGCGGCCCCCTCCTATATTAACAGGGGAACATATACTGCTGCGGATATAGGATCAAATTGATTTAGAGATTATTGGCCACGGCCATTCCTAAATTTTCTAAAAGCTAATTCAAGAGATTCTAGTAGCAAATACAGTTATTTAACATGGGTGTGTATTTGGTTCATGAAAGTTTGAAGGTTGTTCAAAACTACAAGGGTGGTGATTCAGGGCCTTAAAAGACTCCACCGCCGCGGCAGAATACGTGGATATGCATCAAAGTGCCGTGGATGATAAATCCCAGAATTTAAGGGACCGCGGACATTTGGCATGGTATGACGCAGATAAGGACCAAGACAGTATGTGGGAATGGATTATCGAATTCCTATCATGCTACGGTCTCTCCCTTAAACAGTTAAGTATCTATTGTTTAGCCATTTTTAAGATCCAATAGCGAGAATATGAAGAATTTATATCGAGAACTTTAAGAACATCATGAACAGTAAGAGCCATTATATGATTTCATGGGATTCAACATGGGATTCAGCATACGAGGGCTGATTCAAACAATTATTACAGATATTTAATATTACGTATGTTTGATCCTAAGGTGATGGCAGTTTAAATTGAAACCTTGAAAACCTATCAAGCAATGAATAAGCTTATATGTTTGATTATTGAAGAAATATAAGCTATGAAGTTGATTAAAAAGGATGATTGATCAAAAACAATTACCTGGAAATGAAGAAGTCAGCGATGCTTAGCCTCGCACCAGCTTGGAACCGCCACACACAGCCTCGAAGGGTTGCTAGAAAACGAACGAAGTTGGACATGCATAGGTTCGCTCTTGATTTGCTCTCAAAGTTTTGGAAACATAATGAAGTCCACGGCCAGAAATAATTTATATAAGAGATCGCGGAAGACGAATCGTCGCTTTGGAGGCACCGCGGCACCTAAGCGGACTGATCTAAGCCGCAACCCCAATTGATTTCTCTTGGAACTACATCTTGGGGGATTATTGATAGTACAAATATATCACCATGCCTCGGATGGTCTTTTACTTCATATGCATGTCGTGGCCATACCTCATACGCCGTACAGGGTTCGGCCAGACCTCACACAGGGTGCGACACCCCATCAATACGCCACGGAGATGGCAAACACAGGGTGCGGTACTGTAAATTATAGGGCGCGGCACACAGTAATTATTCACCAAGAAGCCGCAAAACTACTCGGTGCAGGGCGCGGCAGCTTTGTCATCAGCACCACAGGATACAACACACTGCTTGCCTTGCAAGCCGCATCCCTTTCCATCTTAACTCCAAACTTCATGCGTCATGCGCCCATGGAACGTGAGCTAATCTCTTATAAACAGAGGCCCACACCTCGTAATAAGGAGAGGACTAAGGCACCCGAGGGGGATTCCACACACACCCGGGGCAGGTTCTAAAGTACCAATTCTCTTTACACAACCCCAACATAGGACTTGGAGACCATACATCTACAACGTAGCTACCTCTCCGGCACACCGGAATCCTCAGTAATCATGTATTCTCCTTTATTCTCATACTTGTACGCCTCTCTAGGCACGATTATATTGTACAATGCAATGCATATAATGAGAACGGAGCAACACAATGGATGTAGGTCTATTTTAAAGGTTGAACCACTCTATATCTTGTCTTCTCTCTATTTACTTGCTTTACTTGTTTATTACACACTTTACTCTTGAATTGCTGGTATGAGAACGTCTTATGGCCGATTTCTCGTATCATCATACTCATTGCAAGCTCAATATACCTGTTGTAAGAACTTCTATACCTCTTGCAAGCTCCATATACCAGTTGCAAAACCCTAAATCAAAATACCTCTTGCAAGCTATATATACCTGTTGCAAAAAAAAACAAATCAAAATTTCACAAAACCAAAAAATCAACTACCTTAACATAAAAAACCCAATTGAAATTTCAAAACAAAACAATAAATCAACTATGTTTATAACTAAAAAAACGACATCATAATTTTAAAAAACGAAAAATCAACCATATATGTGATATCTTGTGTGTGTGCGTGTGTAAGAGGGTAAGAGAGCGAGACAGAAAGACGCGAAGGATGATGGAGATGATGAAGAAAGGCAGGTTTGTGTATTTTCATGTGTGAGTGTGTACGTGTGTGAGTGTCTAATAGAGATTACCTTAGGGCGGCAAGCTTGGATGCAGGGGCCGGTAATGGTTCCCAATGAAGGCAACTTGAGGAGGGATTTCGTTGGGAGAGAGCCAAAATATGTCGGGGGAGAGAATGAGAGAATCGGGGTAGGGTTTGTGTGAGAGTGGGATAGAAGTAGAGTACCATTGTCATTTTCACCAAAATACCCCCAATTTTGAATTAAATTGTAAGTGTGAAAAGTAACAAAAGAGGGGGAACCAAAATTTTGAGGGGTAAAAAGGGTATTACAGGATATAAGTTAATCTCAGCCCTCCATTTCCAACCTTGTTGGCTTCGATCTGAACCGTGAAGTGTCTTCCCATCTTATGAATAGTGAAAACACCATTGTAACTTATTATATATATATATATATATATATATATGTGTGTGTGTGTGTGTGTGTGTGTGTGTGTGTGTGTGTGTGTGTGTATGTTAACGGTTTGGGCTAAACTTGGCTTCCAGAGAGATTGGGCCAACTACTTGGGCATATGGACTATACTAGGAACCCAAGATAAAATAATTAAATTGGCTTCCAAATAAATACTCAAATTATTCAAAATTACAATTTCGTAATTTATTTCCTTTCTTTGTTTAATTAAAATTATTTTTACTAAATAATTATGAATGCACTCCAATTTAATTCTCTCAAAGTCATTCAAAATAATGAGATCTTATTTGCAAAGTTGACACTGGAAGAAAAATGAACCATTATACAAGTGTTCTTCCATTTATTTTTACATCATATTTGTAATTAACTCACTTAAAGAAATTTTATTTCGTTATTCATACAACGTTTTAAATTAAAAGAAACTTAAAAACAAACTTCCGCGCTCATGTTTCTCCCTACTAAATGGGAATGTATCTCCATCCCAATTTTGTTGCCCGCTCACTCCGCTCGTCCTCTTTCTCCTCAACACAAAGCCTACACGGAACTCTCATGTCCGTCTTTGCTAAACAAAGCCTATAAAGAAATGTCATTTCATCTTTCTCCTCTCCATAGTTTTCCTAGATCACCTCATCTTCGTATGTTCCCGCTTCTTTTTGCCTCATCGCCAAATGGGCAATCGCATCAAGTGTGTTTTTCAACCCTAATATTATTTGTTCAATTTCCATTTAAATCGATACTAATTAGAAGCGGTTTAATTACCTTAATTTCATCGCAATAACTCGACATAACTCTCTTGGATAACCTCAGAGACTCAATCTTCAGGTATTAATGTTATTTATTGTTCTTCGATTCTGATATATGTAAAATTTGTTTTTGTTTGATATACTGATTATTATTACACACAATGGATTGAAAATTGACACGTAATACATTTTTCTTTGATTTCAATTGAATGTATGTGTAGTTTGGAAAACTTGATGAACCGATAGATACATTTGTCTTTGATTTCATTTGTCTTGATTTTACGAGGAGATTGGTGAATTATTATGTACGTAAGTTTAGACTGACAATGAGTGATGAACAATACCAATTAGTCAATGTTGTCAACCCACTGATAAAAATAATCATGTGTTTAATGGTGTATCCATGTGTCGTTGGATCATTAAGATACTCCAATTAGGACGTCGAAATGAAAATTGCAGGAATAAAGATAAAAAAAATAGTATGCCCAAATAAATCAAACTTATAATGTCCTAATAATTAAAAATTATTTATTCCTACTCAATAATCCACTAAGTACAATAGATTATGTACCATGGAGTATCTGTTAAGTACAATTGTTTGGTTAGCATGAATACTGTGTGCTACTTAATGAGACCAAAGAAATTTTAAAAAGATGAAAAATACTTTCTCAAAATAAAAGTCGTTAATACCTCTTCCTCAATCTATTCTTTACAATTATCATTGAGATCATTATCATTATCTGCCTTAATCTTTTCTTGACCATTCAAAGATTGCTCCTCCTTCAGCTGAATGTAGATGAAAAATCTCCTAGAAAAAAGGTAAAAGGTACAAGAGAAGAAATTCATTACACCGAAACTATATAAGAAGATCAGGAGGAAATTTATGAAGAGTATGACACTTCAATCCTAATGCAGCACAACATCAATATTAGATAAGAAGTGCTTTTATCTGGAGTAAAATGAAATTTATTTCATTCATTATTTTGCCACCTTAAGACTAGGGAATGTACATGGTAATATATTGATTATTTATTTGTTCAGTGAATTGGCAAAACATTTATTTAGGTATACCTCATGAATGACAACAATCGTGTTTAGGTGGAATCATAATGTTTCTCCCATGTTTCTAGCCTTACTTTTATATACATTAGTGTTGTTTATATTTTTCACAAGACGCTTATTTGCTCAGTTGCAGAGATATTCTTGAACACTTTCATCATCAAAGAACAATTAAACTGATAACTAAACAGTATATTAGCTTTTAAACAAATGAAATTGGTAATGAGACATATTCACATAGATTCTAATAAAGTTACTCATTCACATCATAATATAATGACTAATGAATGAAATTAAGAAGTAAAATCTCTTGTGAAGTCGTATAGGCTAATGATATCAATTAGTCAAGTTTATTTGATGTCAATCAATTATAAAGAAGCTAGTATTCGACCAAAGTTGTCGCGTTCAACACCTTTTGCAAGAACATTTGAGTTTTCTTTGATTCACCGAACATGAAGATTTCATCTAATTGCAAATTTGTAAAAAAAATGTAATGGTCAATATAATTTATCAAAATGTTCATGTTCATATATTCAGCAAATTTTTAAAACCTTGGGCACTTTCATTTTTCCTTTCATAAAAGATCTAATCTAGATGACGACACAAAATTTTCTTTAAATTAGTTAATATTGTCCATGTCATGTCTGTGAAGTATCAACCTCATTTAAAATGCCAAAAATTTGAGTCTCCGTGTGGCATGTCGAACACTTGTCATACCCATATCGGACTATCTTGGATGTCTGACACTGGTTGCTTGTTTCATATCAATATTCTATAGAAGTGTTACAATTTGGACTTTGTCTTTCAAAAAACTTCTTTACAACCTACATGAAACTTCAAGTTCACTTCTCTAATTGGCTACTTCTCCAGAACCGCTAATATAAAATTTTACAAGTTTTTTTATTTCACTACCTCAGTTTTTCACTTAACCTCTTTAACTTGACATTTCTGAAAGAAATGTTGCATTGCATTGCATTTACCTCGATAGATTGGCCCCAATAGTTTAGCATTGTGTCAATAAAATAGTGATGCCTATTCATAATTATTATTTATTATCTAGAATAAAATATTATAGCTTGCAAACTTGTTTAGAAATTTTTTTCAAACTTCAAGTAGATTATAGTAATTTTCACCATTTGAATCTTTTACAAGTAAATTTTTTTTTTTGCCTCGAACCAAGCATGGACTTAGTATCGAATGATAGAATATAATTCTTTATAAGAGAATGGAAATTCATAATGGATCACTATGCACATTTTGGACTGATAGATAGTGACAAAATAACAGCTACAGTAGTGGTAGTTTTACTAATTAAATTTTCTTACATTTTTTATATGGCTTCAAAATTTGATCAATATTTTACTCTCTGCAATTCCTTTTCATTGAAATTTTTTAGCTTGGGTTGGATATTTAAACTGTAATCCTAGTCATTATTTTAATTCTTTATTTCGTAATTGGATTTCTGATGGAGTTTACCAATAACAATATAAAGAAAGTGCACACAAACCATAAAAATGGACATGATAATAAAGTCAGTTTTAATTTTGATTTGGTGTTTCTCGTGATAGGTTAGTGACTCAATATCAGACAGATTCATGTTCAAAAAGGTAAATCATCATTTAATTGGTTATTTGTTATCATGATTCATAAGGTAAAATTTTAAAATTATGGTCAAATGATATTATGTTTAATCCCTATAAGAAAATATTGCATGTTTATAATTTACTTCTATATAAAGAATATAATTTTTTATTGAAATGTCCTTGGCATGTCGAGTCTCTTGATTTTTTTGTGTCACTATGTCCACGTTGTGTCATATATATGAATTGCATTTGTATTTGTGCATCATAAATTGTGTGGTACTTTCTTTTGTAGTTATAGATCTTGAGTGAAATATACTTACTTGCTTCATAGGTTATATGGTACTTATTTTGTTGTGTCATATCTATATAACAGTTAGTTATTACTATTGTATGTATCTCATATATATAACAGTAATTGACTGTTATATTTGTTTAAATATATATATATAACCAAGAAAATGGGATAAAAAGAAAATAGGTTAGTAGTTGCTAAGTTTAAGGTATTAAGCAAGATTTTTGGTTGACGATATTATTGAAATAACAAATCAATTTCTATTCTTTGTCTAAATCTAGAGAATAAAAAGAGTACTTATGGGTGTAAATTTGAGAAATAAGTGGAATATATGCAAATTTGAGAAATAGGGGCGGTGGATGGTCAGTTTATAGGATGAGAGAAATAGAGAGACTCTTGGGATTTACAGATGGAAGAGAAATACTTGGAAGATGGAAAGAAATGGTCGGATGGAGAGGAAATGAGAGAGAACAAAGAGAATATGGAATGGAAAAAGACAGGTGATAGTGGTTTAATGATGGGTAATCCACTTGAACAACTTAAACTTCGAGAAGACTTAATTGTAATCTTCCATTTTATATAGGTAATATAGATACTCCTGCCCTGAATAAAATCTATTTAAAACGGGGAAACTATTTGAAGAAGAATAGGATCATGTCTAGTGTGTCATGTGTTTATACTATTATGCTATTAACTTAATCATTTCTTAGCATGTGATTAGGATCACATATATTTAGTTATTAACCATAATTTTATGAATAAATATTAATAATTAAAAATGTGTTATAATCACCCTTGCATCATACGGATTACCACCGGTAAACTTAAACCTCTACGTGAAATTAAAGTAAATACTAGTAAAGCAAATAGTGATGATTTATCCTGTTCTCCGCTTTGTTTATTTTTATCCATGTGTAACTGCTTTCCCCTATGCTTACATTGCAGGTGGTGGTTAGACTCGTTACGAATAGACTGTCATAGGTTTTTGAGTGTTTGGTAGTTCTGCGGAGTTGCATTTTTATAACAGTTCGACTTAAATTGCAACTACACATGGTGATGCAAAAACTCGTATCTGTAGTATTTTTAACGATAACTTCTCCATTTTTCTCTTACTTACAAGGAAATAATCTCTCTCTCTCTCTCTCTCTATATATATATATATATATACACACACACACACACACACAAATAATCCTGTGCGAACTTCCCGTACAAGTTTGAAACGAACTTTACCTTGTAAACCGGTTGGAGCCGGTAACATGCTCTTTTCATTTTTTTTTATTTTCAGTAATAAGCTAATAATTTTTCTCAATTTATTTCATGTTTATCCCCATAGCTCCATTCCCTCTTCCCAATTTGTCTCTTTTTTTATTCATTTATCGAAACCCAGAATTCCTCTCTGAGTATATTTCTCGTGATGGTAAATCTCAACAAAGTGAAGATTTCACTGGCTTGGATTCATGAGTTAGCTGATGCATTTGAAGAAAGAGGGTGTAGAATATTGACAAAGGGAGAAAGTCGTAGAGAAATCAAGAGAGATAAGGGGCTGATAATTTAGGAGAGAGAGAAATGGGTAGAAAATTACCGAAAGATGTAAGGTGTGTAGGTTTACCTGTGCAGGAAGTCCGCACAGGATCATTTGTGTATATATATATATATATATATATCTACTTATCTATCCAACGTTTATATTTTTTCCTGCAGAAAGTAAGAGAACAATGTATCTGTATATGCCACTTTATTCTTCATCCCTAATGCTATCAATGATTGAGATATAAAAGGTAATTAAAAAACTCTAATCAATTAAAAAATTTGTTTATGTTTCACTCATTTTTTGTTCATTTGTAATTAAGAGAGTGTTTTATTGTCACAGGTCGAATACTCTTTATAATTTATATTAGTCGTTCTTAAAAGTCTTGAAGAAAATTTCATTTCCATACAAGCTTTACCTGCTTCCCAATATTGTACAATATATTTTAGTATGTTTAATAACTTGGTTTTACTAAATTTGTGTGACACCTCGCCTAATAAAATACCGGGGGATCAGTCATATACAAAATTAAAACAGAAA
Organism: Sambucus nigra; assembly: GCA_949130495.1. Classification (NCBI taxonomy): domain Eukaryota; kingdom Viridiplantae; phylum Streptophyta; class Magnoliopsida; order Dipsacales; family Adoxaceae; genus Sambucus; species Sambucus nigra. The sequence goes on along the minus strand of OX422207.1, from coordinate 96,125,220 downwards.
TCCTAGTTGGTTCATTCTTAGCAACACTGTCGAAAACCTTTTTAAAACATACTAACAACCTAGTATTCCAAAAAAAACTGATGCCAAATTTTAACTTTTTAATTAAACCAAACAGTACATGCGGAAATAAATATAAACCATTCACACCACTGAATTAAATCAACCGAATAAATAAAAAACTACATGCCGAATAAACCATCGGCCACCAAAGTAAATAGTCCAATATAGGGGTGCAACCGGTACGGTATGGTCGGTAACGACCCCTTACCAATACCAAAACCACATTCTATATGGTAAAATCGTACCGTACCAATTTACCGACCGGTACATCAAAACAAAAATCAAAACCAAACCGATCGGTTTTTCAATTTTTTTTTGTATTTTCGGGTTTTTTTGGTTTCGGTAATTTCGGTTTCAATTCGGTTTTTTTCCGTTAAATACCAGAATTTCAAATCGGTTTATGCATTCGGTAAATCTGGTATATATTTCGATATATCCATTTCTAGCTGTTACGATTTCTAGCATTTCTAGCTATTACAATTTCTAGCATTTCTAGTTGTTTGGAACAATTAGAAACATACACAAACAGGTACAATTTCTAGCATTTGTAGCATTTGGAACAATAGATTTAAACAGATATGAGACCAAACTAACCGGTTTGCTTTTGTCGGAGCCGGAGGAGAGAGACGAGATGAGGGAGCTGGTGCCTGAGGAGAGTGAGATAAGATGATGAGTCTAAAAAAATGAGGGAGCTGTTACCTCAAAAAATGTTCGTCGAAAAGTCAAAATCATCCACACCTCCAACACCGAAAAAATAAACCTTCGCCGGAAAAGCCAACTCACCTAAAAAGCCAACTTGTCGGGAAAAAAAATCATCGAAAAACACGGAGGGAACTCAGATCTGATTACAGCTGGCGCCGAAAAAATTATCACCGGAAACCCGATCTCAAAACGAAGTAACCACACCAAATCGAAAGCTAAATCTCAAAACAAAAAAATGGTGTTCTCAAATAAAAGTCCCCAAAACATTATTTCTCAAAATCAACCTAAGGTTGAAGAAGAAAAAAAATGAGAGAGATAGAGAGCTCAAACAAAAATGACGGCTACACTTTTTGAGAGAGAAAGAGGTAAAAAAATGAAATGGAAATCCTAAAAAACGATCTCTACACAAACCACAATATAAAGCCCAAATGAAATAAGGGCAAAACGGAAATATAGCCAACAAAACAAACGGCTCTTTTTATTTTAACAAAATGCTTCCTAATTCATTTTGTGTTAAATGTTTGATTAATTAAACAAAATATATGTTTAATTAACATGATTATTTAAAACATAAACCAAATACTCAAATAAATAAATTTAAATTCAAAGAGAATATAAAAACTCACTCATGAGAAATAAAATAAATAGAAGTAGTATGATACCCAAAATAATTTGACATTGCACAAAAAGTTTGGTATGGTATTTCGATACGGTAATTTTGGTACGATATCGGTACGGTAAATTCGATAAATCGGTTTTTTGTATCTAAAAACCAAAACCAACCAAATTTTTGACTGTATTTTCAGTTTCGGTAAAATCAGTTTTCGGTATTTCATAATATGAAACCAAAACCATTTTTTCGGACCAAAACGGTACGGTACGGTAAAAACCCATACCGGTTGCACCCCTAGTCAAATACAAACATCCAACACCTGAATAAATAAATCTAAAAATTATACTGAAAAGTCTCAGCGACAAGCCCTAAGTAAAACTGAAACTGATAATTGATTCCTACTCTATGAAGGAATGAATGATGCGTCTAAACCAAACTCCTTCTAGCATCCACATGTGTCGCAGCTCCGCATCCCTGGAATAGAATATCAATCCGAGCGTCCTTGTGGCTGGACACCCAAAAGGTTTTGAAAATAATTTTATAGCAAGGGTTAGAACCCAAAACATTTTGAAAATATTTAGTAAGTTAATTAACTACAGTAACTAAAATATATGAATTTGTTTCATATTTAAGTTAGTGTCGCACTCTCTTGAGGATATACTCATCCCTCCACTAATGTGCACACCTGACGATTACCTTAATCCCTACCTAGTTGTACTACCACGTCCAACTAGTCCTTGTAATTCCCCCTTCCTTTACACTCTAAACTGAGTATTATTATCCATGGGTTATAAGTTATCTCACCAATTAACTTAATTAATTTGTTTTAAATAATATCATATAACTGTGACATAAGTTATATAAAGTAAATACATCACACACTGTATTATTACTCGCATATAATATTCACTACCATTATATACGTACGTTTACTACAACATCAACACATATATCATATGTATATCCATCCCTCCGAGTATACCCTCTCCGGATGATTCCCTCTAGAGTGTTATCTCACTAGGTGTGCTCACATAACCTACTTTCCCCAAGTTGGAATCTCTCACCAACATGGCCCAATAAACGTAGTGGAGGCGGTCATATTCCTTCCCTGAAAGTGAGATAAACCCCTCACCCATATACCGGATGCTATGACCTAGGGATGTACTCACCTTACTCCTCAAGCTATGGGATTCACCCACATCACACAACCTCTGTTGATAGCACTAGAGTATATAACTTAAATAAATATCTAGTCCCCGATATTTAATAGCACACACAAACTACACACATGTATATATATATATATACTATAACCACACCGTATATATATAAAATATAAATCTCATCTTTACCGTGAACTAAAATCCGTAACACTAGCCTATATATTCCCGAGTCTATGGTCCGACTCAAATTTAATTAATTCACTCCATAATAATTTATTACTTTCCCGAGTCTACAGTCTGACTCTAATTTAATTAATTTACACATTAATTAATTATTACTAATCCGATTCTATGGGCCGACTCTAATTTAATTAATTTACACATTAATTAATTATTATCAATCCGAGTCTATGATCCGACTCTAATTTAATTAATTTACACATTAATTAATTTAATACTCGGTGTCGCCCAACCATTATACCCAGACTCGCTCACTTGGCCCATAACTTAATATTTCCCAAGTCTATATTCCGACTCCAAAATAATTTATTTATCTCCATAATTAATTTAATACCTTGGTGCCACTCAACCAATATGCCTGGACTTGCTCACTCAATCCGTATATAATTAATTTGACATCTAATTCCCCAAATTCATCCATAAAGTATCTCACGTAAATCCTTCTTAATATCAATTACTTTTCCCTATAATTGTTAGGAATATGTGCTTCATAAATATTTATCATTAAACAATGCATCGAAATTAAATCTTAAATTAATTTTTCTTTATATCTAAAACTGGCCGAACTATAAAAAATCTGGGACCATCGATTGATCGATCCCCTGCGTCGATCGATCGATCGAACAGTTATTCTTCTTCTCCGCCTTGATGTGTTAGGCATTAACGAAAATTCAAGCTTTCTTATCTCAAATTCCAGTCCCAATACATCATATCCATCATCTTTTTACATTTATTACAAACTCTAATCATCGTTTAAACCTTTTAGCATCAATGATTTTCACAAATCTTCACCCACTCAAGAACACAAATTTCCATGGTAAAATCCTAATTATCAATCACAAATCTGATCCCACACTTTCAATAAATTCATCTCTAACACTGGTGTTCTATTATGGTTCTAATGTCAATCAATATTGAATACTTCTATAATATCAATTGTACTGTCAAATCATTCAACGGATTAAATTTATAAAAACCCATGTCATGCAATAGCCCACCCAAAAATGAATTTAGGCTCACACCTCCCATAATATGAATTGATTATCATCAATTTAAGAATCACAATAGTTAACCACTTGCCTAGAATTATTCATAGAGTCTGATCCGTTGGTGTAGTTAAAGTGTTGATGAAGAACACCCAATTTGTCCCTCGATATGTCTCCAAAAAGTCTCCAATTTGTCCTTGATTAACTTCCTCTGTTTCTCTCTCAAATCCTAGGTTTAGAATTTTCTAACTTCCGATCAACTAGTTCCTCAATTAGGTTTAAAACCCATAATCCCATTTTTGGCCACATGGGCCTCATTAAAGTGGCCCAAATCACCCCGTGTGGGCCTGGTTATTCCCAAAAATGACCCGAGACTCGATTACTACCCCGAGTACTCTTTTATGACTATCTCGACCCATTCGGAATCAACCGTGCACTCAGAATTGTCATCCGAAATACTTTATAATATTTCCAAATTTCGACCTCAAAATGCGACACACATTAATTCGAACAATTTAACTTAAAGTCGCCAATTATAAATAATTCTTCCCACTCAAATAAATTCTCCAAAACATAAATTAAAGTTTATCCAATTTAAATATTTTTATATCTCTGAAAAATAATTAAATACTTAATCCTCAAAATTACGAGGTGTTACATACCCCCCCCCCCCCCCCTTACAAAGAAATTTTGTCCTCGAAATTAAGATGAGCTTAGTACTCCAAGTCTCGAATATCACCTATTCCTGTGCCTTTAATCTCGCTACGTCTACCTCCCCCGCTTCTAACTATGATTTACACAAATATACATTTTAATTAAATAGGGCGCCCATACACCCTGTACCCGTGCTTGATCGCACAAAAGTTGCCTTAATTAACCCGAGTGCCCATACACCCTATCCCCGTGCTTTACCGCACGAAAGTTACCCGACTATGCTAGCCGTGACCCGTAATATAACTTCCAACCCATAGTCTTATCGCATATATAAATAATAACCGGGGTACCCACCCTATGTACTAACAGCCAAACATCTCCCCACTTCCAACATTGCGCTAAGTTTCAAGCGTGGGACGTCTCGCAGGAGAAATCCAAACAAGGAACCCCCCCCCCCCCCGATACACTACTACCTAGCATTGTCGGTCGTTGAGATTTGTTAGACCCTCAGTTCATAGTACTTACCCCCAAATACTTGTCTCTTAACACAAAAGCATACACTCGTACTCTTATGCTACAAAAGACAACATCAAATATCGTGCCCTTACTATCACTACTTCTTGGGCAAACTAAATCCCGAGCTATCTCTCCCCACTCGAAAATAAATTTAACCACCCTGATTCACTTTAGTAGACACCCCTACTTACCGGGATAAAATATGAAAACACAAGGCCTCACTTTGTGTCTATCACACTACACAATAAAACATATATACACACATATATATAGGCTAGATGCCCTCTCAGGTGATACCTAGTACAAATCATTCATACCCTGGTTTTGTGAACACCAAAACTTACCCTCACTATTTACAATAGTTCAAATCCATCGCTATCCAGCCGATATTTGAAAAAATCATCTACCCTACTCCTAAAATTCTCGAAAGTAGTAACTCCTCGCATAATACCAATCCCCTTGCTGTGTAAACCCCCACTCTCTCATGGTTAACACTAAAGATATCCACTACCCCACAGAAATATGTATATGTAATATGGATGCTATAGCCAGCGCACCCACTAAATTCGACTTACATGTGAACTCTAGTGAAAATAATTATTATATTATGACAGCCTCACTGTCACTCAAAACATACCCTATGCCCATAGGATAAAAGATAATTACCTCCATAATCTAGCTGCAATGGATGATCCTCGGGTTCTTGACCAGCTTCCCCCTGCCCAAACGCACCCATAACTTGTTGTAGTGGTTTTACATCTAGGACCTCGTCATGTAGTTGACCCCATCCTCGCTTAGGATAAATTCTCTTCACGTGTCCCGCTTCCCCACAAATGAAACACCTCCTAATAAATTCACCCTGCCACTGATCCCTTCCTTGCTAGCCTTGTCAGAAGTCCTGGCCATCCTGTCGATAGCCTCCAGACCTATCGCTTGGCCTGATTCCCCTATCGGAAATATTTCCCCTGATGTCCCCTTGTCTGCTGCTGGGATACCCAAGTGATACTGTTCCCTCCCGCTTTATTCGGCTGGCTGGGTTCCACTCCCCTCTTATTTCCTTTCATGTGGAAGCGATATTGCCGGTAGTGCTAGAGGGCTACATTTACGACGTCCGTATAAGCTACTAATGCGGGATTACCAATCAAATGTTTCCTGATCCTCCAGACTAACCCATACATGAACTTTGACTTCTTTCTTTATTCATCACATACCTCATCCGGTACAAAATTTGCCAAACGAGTGATTTTTTCTCATAATCGACCACTAAACGACCCCCCTGAGTCACCTCTCTGAATTTTCTCCTCATTTTGGTTTCAACTACTGGTGGAAAATACTTGCAGTCGAACCACACCCAAAACTCGATAATAGTCAATGTGTCCCTTTCCTCAACTGTGGTGATCGACTCCCACCACTGCAGCGCTGCTCCCACTAACCTAAAAGTGGATAGCATCTGCTTCTACACCTCATTGCAATCTACCATGCGTAGGTGACACTTGATATCTCTCTTCCACTGACACGCTAGTACCACATCTGAACCCCCTCAAAACTCTGGTGGCTACCCTTTTTGAAAAACCTCTCGTACTTGCTGCCAACCCGATGGCCTCGGGTGGGCCTGAACATTCGGTACCACTAACGCCTGTGGCTGATCTCGTAGAAAGTACCTTTCCATTGCGATCATTGTAGCTTGAACTACATGTGCCACTAATTCAGTTACTTGTGCTGCCTAAATCATCTCTGGTTGTTGTTGTGGTAACTCTGGCTCCTGATGAGCCTCGGTACTCTCATCTCCCCCTGCGGCCCTAGCTACTATCTCTCTCCTGGGCGACATATGAAATGAGAATCGAATCTTATGAGTTCACCATCAAATATAAAGTAATGGGCAGAATAACGTAAATGCGCTTACGTATGAGGATACAACAATCTTATGATAAGGCACTATATCAAAGAATGCTAAGTTAAAACGTGAAAAGCCGCACAGATCCTAAGGACACTAGAACCTGAAGCTCTGATACCATCTGTGACACCCCGCCTAATAAAATACCGGCTGATCGGTTCTATACCAAATTAAAACAGGAATCCCAGTTGGTTATTTCTTGACATCACTGTCGAAAACCTTTTTAAAACTTACTAACCACTTAGTATTCCAAAAAACACTAGTGCCAAATTTTAACTTTTTAATTAAACCAAACAGTACATGGGAAAATAAATTTAAACCATTCACACCACTGAATTAAACCAACTGAATAAATAATAAACTATATGCCAAATAAACCACCGGTCACCAAAGTAAATAGTCCAATACAAATATCCAACACCTGAATAAATAAATCTAAAAACTGTACTGAAAAGTCTGGACGACAAGCCCTAAGTAAAACTGAAACTAATAATCAATTCTTACTCTAGGAAGGAATGAATGATGAGTCTAAACCAAAATCCTACTAGCATCCTGACCAAGCATAAATTCTTCCGAATTTATCCCCTTAAGTTAGTGATTTTGATATCCCAAACAAGGTAATTGAATCATTTTTATTCCATGTCATTGTCATTGATTGTTTCTAACAATTTCCCCGAGTTTCGTGTATTTCTGATGGATTTGACAAGAATTTAGTGCAAGAAAAGAGAGAAAGAAACCGAAAGAAAGTAAAGGAAGAAAAGTCAAAGGGCAAAAGCGTAAAGTTCTATCCAGAATTCGAATTCGACACCTAAAGGGAAGTTGAAGTGCTTGATTTAACAAGAATATCGGTAGAAACGACACTCGAATCGGATCTCGAGATCAAAAGTTATGGCCAGTCAAAGATGAAAGAGAAAAGTCAACATGGAAGAAAATCGGACTGATCCGGTGGGGACCGGATCGATCCGAAATGACCCAAGTCTAGTAGACCCCGAATGGATGACAAATCGATGACAGCAGAACCAATCCGGTGGATACCGAACCGATCCGGTATAATAAAAAAAGAACTGATCCGGTGCTGAAAAACGGACCGATCCGAAGGATATCCGGACCGGTCCGGTCATTCGAAATCCTGGCATTTATTGTGAAAATTTTGATGTGCGTAGCTGGTGAAATCTTGCGCAACAAGCAACTCTGGCTGTCAAATTCGTGCTACTTGGTTCTATAAAATCCCATGCCCTACCTCATTCTAGAGGGATATTTTTAGAGAGAGGAATTCAGAAGTTAGGAATTTTTCATTTTCTTGATAAACCCTAGTTTGTAAGGTTGAGAGAGAGACTACAATTTCTGGATTCAAATTCTTTTCCTGTTGCTGAAATCAAGTATAACAATTCCATTCTCTTAGTTGGTATCTATGTTAGTTAAATTTCAATTGCTTTGCAAATTATTTTCAATAGTTGTTAGATCTATAATTCTTTGTATGAAGTTGTTCTTTAATCAAATCATGTCTAGCTAAATTCTTAAGGGCTGGGGTACATGAACTCACTCCGAGGCAAATTACTTATATATAAAATAGAGGGTAAATTAAATTCTGACCGAATCGTGAATGAAAATTATACAAACATAGTCAATCTTTTACTCTCTCTTTCCCTAGGTACTTGAGATGTTTAAGAACGCTTTGCGAGTGTAATTGTCCATTCACCGCTTTATATTTACCTTTGATTTCATATGATGAGGGCTAGATCCTTCATATACGTAATGCTTAGGATTTATAAAGGCTGGATTTAGTCAAGAATTTTAATTTTCAATTCTAGTATTCTTCACGGTAATTCGTTAAGGTTTGAGGGATTGTACCCTACCCTATTTTCTCTCATTTGTCAATCTAATTTCGTCACAATTTTTAGTTTATTTTTCTTAGAATTTTTTTTTATTTCACTAGAAATTTCGCAATCATTAATCATCTTTTCATATTTCTTTTGAGGAATCATTTCAAGATTTAATAACTTCTCCTACACAAGTACCAATTGTTGATCCCTGTGGATACGATCCTGACTTGTCGGATTATTACTAACGCGACAGGCTTGCACTTGAGCCTAGAGAAAACGCACTTTTGAGACAAATTCTTAGTCGCGTCACATCCACATGTGTCGCAGCTCCGCGTCCCTGGAATAGAAAATCAATTATGGCGTCCCTCGGGCTGGACACCTAAAAGGTTTTGAAAATAACTTTATAGAAAGGGTTCGAACCCAAAACATTTTGAAAATATTTAGCAAGTGAATTAACTGCAGTAATTAAAATATATGAATGCGCTTCATATTTAAGTTAGTGTCTCACTCTCTTGAGGACATACTCACCCCTCCACTAATGTGCACCCCTAACGATTACCTTAATCCCCACCTAGTTGTACTACCCCGTCCAACTAGTCCTTGTATTCCTCCCTTGCCTTTATACTCTAAAACGAGTATTATTATCCTTGGGTTATAAGTTATCTCACCAATTAACTTAATTGATTTATTTTAAATAATATCATATAACTGTGACACAAGTTATATAAAGTAAATACATCACACACTGTATTATTGCCCGTATATAATATTTACTACCATTATATACGTACCTTTACTACAACATTCACACATATATCATATGTATATTAATCCCTCCAACTATACCATCTCCGGATGATTCCCTCTAAAGTGTTATCTCAGTAGGTGTGCTAACATAACCTAGTTTCCCCAAGTTGGAATTTCTCACCAACATCGCCCAAAATATAAACGTAGTGGAGGCGGTCATATTCCTTCCCTGAAAGTGAGATAAACCCCATATATCGGACGCTATGACCTGGGGATATACTCACCCTACTCCTCAAGCTAGGGGATTCACCCACATCGCACAACCTCCCTTGATAGCACTAGAGTATATAACTTAAATAAATATCTAGTCCCTGATATTTAATAGCACACACAAAGTACACACATGTATATATACACTATCACCACACTGTATATATATATAATATAAATCCAGGCTTTACTGTGTACTAAAACCCATAACACTAGCCTATATATTCCTAAGACTGTGGTCCGACTCAAATTTAATAAATTTACTCCTTAATAATATATTATTTTCCCAAGTCTACAGTCTAACTCTAATTTAATTAATTTACACATTAATTAATTATTACTAATCTGAGTCTATGGACCGACTCTAATTTAATTAATTTACATATTAATTAATTATTACCAATCTAAGTCTATGGTCCAACTCTAATTTAATTAATTTACACATTAATTAATTTAACACTTGGTGTCACCCAACCATTATACCCGGACTCGCTTACTTGCCTCATAACTTAATATTTCCCAAGTCTATATTCCGACTCCAAATTAATTTGTTTATCTCCATAATTAATTTAATACATTGGCGTCACTCAACAAAATGTCTGGACTTGCTCACTCAATCCGTATATAATTAATTTGAAATCTAATTCCCTAAATTCATCCATAAAGTATATCACGTAAATCCTTCCTAATCTCAATTACTTTTCCCTATAATTGTTAGAAATATGTGCTTCGTAAATATTTATCATTAAACAATTCATGGTAATTAAATTATAAATTAATTTCCCTTTATATCTAAAACTGGCCGAACAACCAAAAATCTGGGACCATCGACCGATCGATCCCCTAGGTCGATCGATCGATCGAACAGGTATTCGTCTTCTCCGACTTGTTGTTTCATCCATTAACAAAAATTCAAGCTTTCTTATCTCAAATTCTAGTCCCAATACATCATATCCATCATCTTTTTACATTTATTATGAACTCTAATCATCAATTAAACCTTTTAGCATCAATGATTTTCACAAATCTTCACCCATTCAAGAACACAAATTTCCATGGTAAAATCCTAATTATCACTCACAAGTCTGATCCCACACTTTTAATAAATTCATCTCTAATACTGGTGTTCTATTATGGTTCTAATTTCAATGAATATTGAATACTTCTATAACATCAATTGCACTGTCAAATCACTCAACCGATTAAATTTATAAAAACCCATTTCAAGAAATAATCCACCCAAAAATGAATTTAGGCGTACACCTCCCATAATATGAATTGATTATCATCAATTTAAGAATCACGACAGTTAACCACTTTCCTGGAATTGTTCGTAGAGTCTTATCCGTTGGTGTAGTAAAAATGTTGATGAAGAACACCCAATTTGTCCGTCGATATGTCTCCAAAAAGTCTCCAATTTGTCCTTGATTAGCTTCCTCTGTTTCTCTCTCAAACCCTAGGTTTAGAATTGGCTAACTGTCGTTCAACTAGTCCCTCAATTAGGTTTAAAATCCCTAATCCCGTTTTTGGCCACATGGGCCTAATTAAAATGGCCCAAATCACCCTATGTGGGCCCGGCTATGCCCAAAAATGATCCGAGACCCAATTACTACCCCCGAGTACTCTTTTCTGACTATCTTGACCCATCCGGACTCAACTGCGCACTCAGAATTGTCATCCGAAATACTTTAAAATATTTCCAAATTTCGACCCCCAAATGTGACACACATTAATTCGAACAACTTAACTTAAAATCGCTAATTATAAATAATTCTTCCCACTCAAATAAATTCTCCAAATCATAAATTTAAGTTTCTCCAATTTAAATATTTTTATATCTCCCAAAAATAATAAAATATTAAATCCTCAAAAATTACGTGGTGTTACAATTTGAAATCAATCTAATTATTTCTAATATACATTGTCTAATGAATTGTTTAATAATTTAGACTTTGTTACCCAAGGGTAGAATAATATTTGTTCAGTATGGATAAGTCATGGATAACCAAGCATAGATTATCCAAAGAATAAAAAAGTCTTTTTACAAAGGCAAAAAAGTGTCATAAAAAGCTATTTACATCACTTTAATCATAATAAAAAGCATCTTAAAAACCACTGTAATAAAAAAATTCAAAAAACATCTTAAAAAATAGAGCCTTTTTAGACGCGTTATTTACAAGGGTTGCAAAAAATTCAAACAAAACGCCTTAAAAATGAAGTTTTTTAAGACATGTTATGTAAAAGGGTTGCAAAAGATTCCCTCACTACCTACCACTTGCCAAAAGAGTCATAAATATGTTTTTTATAGGACACTTCACTTGAATGCATATCCATATATTACATTCGAAAGTTGTCCTACGAAATAAAATCAAACACAAATGTTCTCAAAATGAATTCTAACTAGTCATATCCATATATACATTCAAAAGTTGTCATGCCAATATCAACTTCTAAAAGTTATCCTACCAATATATACATCCAAAAATTTTCCTTCCAAAGTATATATACATTCAAAAAAAGTATTTGTCCTAATTACATTTCCATCCAAAATCAGTTAAAACAAATATGTCCATCTCAAATAGTGAAAATGTAACTAGTATAAACCAAATATGTCCTCGAAATTCAACCACAAATTCCTACTCCATTCTTTCTTTACAAAACAACTTTCGATAAACATAAAAAAACTAAATAAAATATTATAATCACTTGCAACTAGAAACCAACTTATGAAAATCCATATAACCAAAATAACTACATAATAACAATTTGATTTAGCACAAGTAAAAAAAATCCGACAGCTCACCCCCCCCCCCCCCCACCACCACCAATCACCTACCCACAATAATAACAGTCCCCCAAGTCTGCCAACCCCCACTATCGCCAATCTCCATTACATGGAGATCATATCACTTTTTGAATTTGAATAAACTAAGACAACAAAATTTGTATCACACAAACATATTATTATTTAATAGTATGCATCTCACATGAATGGCGTGAGTACCCTTAGGTAATTCATATAAATATTACACGGGAGGGTGAGAGGTAGACTTAATTACTATGCTTTGAGGTGCATTAAAATGAAATGAAATGAAATCAATTCGTACATCGTCAATATCATACTTTGTGTATGTCTCTTTCTGAGATAACATGCTCATTTTAAACAATCTAAGAATAAATGATCATTTTTTAAGACATAAATTAAGAGATGATGGAAATAAGTATAATTAATTACCTTTGAATCAATAAACTTCGAATGGCTCTCTATTAATTCTCTCATACATTTCATCACATAGTATCCGCACTCAACGTTCATAGGTTGTTTAGGGCACTAAATGACAGAAGCGCTAAAATGTTAGTAATAGGAAGTGAGGGAAGAAATAATTATAATATTATTAATATTTATTTACCTTTGCATCCTTGTAATGTGGCATTGCGGGTTGTTCATTTCCATCAAGAGACAATGGAATGAGTGCACTCCAAGACAAATTTTATGATTAATTATGAATGATAAATTTTACTCGAACCAAAGTAGAGATGAAATTTTACTCACGCATTGAAATATAACTTTGTTGCTTCTTCTCTTGGGTGACGCAAAGGGTCCAACCAATAAACATCCATCGAAGAGCAATCAATGACAATCAAAATCCAATGAAAACTAAAAAAGAATAGTATAACACGAATACATTATATATACATAATTAATAGTCAAAATACTAAAATGTAACAAAATCAATTAGTACTCACATTTGTTGAAGGTTGTAAGGAACAAAATATATATGATTTCTTCTTGCATAGTCCAATATTTTAGTGATAAATTGAGATAGATTCACATCGAAGGTAGCACTAATGGATGAAGGATTGATATACATAATATTTTCTCGAGAGATTGGAAACTTATCCTATAAGTGCCTACCTAAGAAAATAAATAAATTTTATGAAAAAATAGTGAGTAACTGAAAACAAATTAATCTCATACCTCATGAATGCAATAATAATTGTGTTATCTATTGGTTTCATTGTACAAAACTCAAACGACTCATTCTTAAAGACAATAACCATAACGTGACCATCACCAGATTTCTCACTTTCCTATTTCTCACCCCCACGATTATTCTTTTTGTCATATTTTGGATAAGAAACAAATACAACATCAGTTGATTCTATATTTAATGAAATATGTACTTAATGCTCAAAAATATTTTACCCCAAGACCGAGTAGTACAAACTCGTTCATTTGAGCAACAAGTGAATTGAGGGCATCTATAATTAGAATCAATTCGTCGGGAACTGGTACAGGTAGATAGGCCTCTAGAGAAAATACTTTCTAATGGATGCACGGAAATTATGTTCGCCAACAAGAATGTTGTGAGTTTTCTCATCTAAACCTTCCTTCTCAAATCCTAACCCTTCTGTGAAAATATTGGTTTTCATTTTAGTTTACAATCTAGATTTTGTGCCCTACACACTCAAATTATATAGTAGTCAAAATTAAAAGAAAAAAATCACTATATTACAATAAGAGTAATTTTCTAATATATATTTTTAGAACATAAATTTGTTTAGTCACAAGTGATACATTTACAATATTAAATGTGGAATATGACAATGTTGTTTAATTTCTCTAAGCATGTGAGCAGAGGCATTGCGTCACGGAGTAGCTTAATGAGGGCAGGGCTGGAGCGTGACAATTTTCCACCAAAGACAACTCTACAAACTCATATTTTTGGCTCATTTAAATTACTTTTGAAGGAAAATACCAAACATGAACTCCATCTTTATCCATAGAAGCATGCTAGTAGATATATACATTAATAAAAAAACTACTCACCCCACCATGTTGCCACTATAATTGGACTTCATGGTAGTAAGATGATACTGATTGTTAAAAACAATGGCTAGATCTGATCCCCTCTTCAGTTGGAAAATGGAAAAAAATCTAAACTAAGTAATTATTGAAATACCAAAAAACTTTGCATACCCATAACTGTATCAAATAAAGTGCTAATCACAATTGTCTCAAACAAATAGTATAATAATGCAAAAGCATTGATCATAATGACTACATGCATTCCAGTTCGATCCCTCTCATCATAAATGTCACTTATGCTTTCAAAATTCTAAAAATATAAACGATAAAAATAAATTAGAGAAAGTGTGAATTGTAACTCATGACAAAAATACAAAATATTAAATCTGTTGTTGATACCAAAATTAGTATACTAATGTGGACGAATAATAAGAAGACACGTGTCAATCTACGTGGCACAATAGCAACGAGGAAGATCATTCCCCCGACCAACATACTCGCTCCAAGTAACAGGTGTACTCCGAGGAACACCAGTCTTCCGAGGAACACCAGTCCTCCGAGGAACTCCAGTGCTCCGAGGAACTCTTGGACGACGAGCAACTAAGGAGGTTCGAGCTGCATATCGACCACAACATTGATTGCCAATTAATCAACAGTTCAACTATTCATTGAATGCTTATCATCTTGACACACACGCTTGAAGAGCATTAAATGAGTTACCCTTTCATATGTATAGCATTTAATGTATCACCCTTTCATGTACAGCCTAAGGGCTATAAATACCTTGTATCACCCTCATTCAAAGGGACCGGAATTTCTTGATAGTACTTGTAATCGAGAATTTCCAAACACTCAGCAATAACATAACAGTGGATGTAGGCCATTCATATAAGGCTGAACCACTTTCAAATTCTTTGTCTCATTTATTTATCTGTGATTGAATAATTACAGTAATCTAGTTTTTTACATCAACAGATTGGCGCCGTCTGTGGGAACGATTGTTATTATCGTTTTTCACCGAAAATCACTCATCATCAATGGCAGATAACCCGGAATCCATCAATCGAAACGATGGAAATGCTGGAAATCCTCTGAATCCCTCTGCACCTCCAGATCTGGCCGGGATTATGACGAATCTGTCTCAAGGACAAACCGCCATACAAGAAACAATGTGGCAACTCATACAGACCCTTCATGGCGGTGCACCTGCATGTTCGGGACAGCGAAGTGGTCAGAGGCAAACCTATTTACTTTCTTCACGATCCAGGCATACTGAGTCATATCGTAATGAGGAATCTGATGATTTCTCTTATCAACTTGGGCGAACTTCGTCAATAAGGTCTACAGATACTGATCAACGTATCACTCTCTCTCCAGAAAGACCTAGTGCCTTGGAAAGACTGAGTAGGGTGTCTCCTTTCAGTCGATTGGGCCCTAGGAGGAATAGGAGTCCACCTAAGACCATGTCGAGAAGTTTTTAACAACCATCAGATCTAAGAGAAGGATCAGCACAATCACGACCAGTTGCTCGTCAAGATAGATCTCAGGAGGCCACTTTAGAGCAATCAATTGCTCTAACTAACAAGCCCGAGGAGAGAAATGATGCGTGGAAAGGTTCCATTCAGCGCTTGGAGGATAGATTGGGAGAAATGGCTAAGGCGAAAAATCCCTTACAATGAACTTTTGTTCAAGGGACACCTTTTGTCCAAGTCATTGTGGGTTTTCCTACCCCATCAAATTTTAAAGCACCAGTGGTGACCCCCAAATATGATTGAAAGACAGATCATGTTCTACACATAGAGCAATATCAAGCTGCTGCCGACATCTATGCCGTCCCCGACGAGATGAGATGCAGAGCATTCTCAGGATATCTTACTGGATCTGCCAGATATGGTACAACAATCTTCCTCGGGATAAGATTTCAACTTTCTTTCAGTTGACCGAGTTGTTTATCGGTAATTTCTATTTTGGGGCAAAGCCAGTAAAAAGAGTAGCACACTTGTTAAGTGTTAGACAAAAATCTGGTGAGAGTACTAGAGATTACATAACTCATTTCAATAACGAGAAACTGGAAGTTATAGATTATGAAGAAAAGACAACAATCACCGCCTTGATGAGTGGGTTGTTGACTAACAAGTTGTATTACACTTTGGCCAAAGATCCACCTACAACTATGTTAGAGTTGATGGCGAAAGCGGCCAAAATCATGAATGCCGAGGAGGCTATGGCTGCGAAGAAGAAAATGGATAAAGAAACCAAGGTGGAAGATGAAAAATCCAAGAAGAAAGAGCATAAGGGGAATGGCGGTGACAAGCATTCCAAGAATAATAAATCGTCATGGGAAGTCCTGAAGAAATTCGATAATTATACTCCTTTGAAAATGGGTATTAATCATGTCTTGGAAGAAATCAAGAATAACGAGGAAGTAAAGTGGCCAAAAAAACTGAGGTCAGACCCTGACCAGAGGAATAGGGAGAAATATTGTGAGTTCCATAAGGATCACGGCCATATGACCAAAAATTGCATAGCTCTTCAGAACGAGATTGAAACACTCATCCGAAGAGGGAAGCTAGCGAAGTATGTTGATCGGTGAGGCGAAAGAAGGAATAATGATCGAACTAGAGAAAGGTCCAGATCTCCTCGTCGAGCAGAGGAGAAAAAGAAAAGGGATCATGAAGATGATACAGAGGATGACCCCGATCTTCCCAAGAAACCAAGGCAGCCAGAACGAGAGGTATTTTTAATACGCTTTGGGTCACTTGATTGTAATGTCATTACAGGAGGAGATGCAGGAGGAGGAGACCTTACTGCAGAAAGAAAATCTTACCTCGGTGAGGCTCAGGCTTTCTCATACATTCAACGGATAAATTTGGCTGAAGAGGATCGCTCGAGGAAGGTAAACAAAGAGAAGCTGGTCATCGGTTTTTCAAAAAACGACCTTGCAGGTGTTCTTTACCCTCACGACGACCCTTTGGTGATCAAAATAAGGATGAAAGAAGTACTGATTTCAAGGGTGTTGGTAGATAATGGTAGTTCGACAGACATCATGTACTATTCATGCTTTGACAGTTTAAATTTGAAATTATCTCAATTGGAACCTTATCACAGACCTCTATTGGGTTTTGCTGGTGAGAAAGTCTTTCCACTTGGGATGATCAAGTTGGAAATATTCATTGGAACTTGGCCTGCTTGTCGAACAGAAAAAATACGCTTCTTTATGATGGATAAGAATGTGCAGTCATCTTACAACATCATCATGGGAAGAGCTGGTTTGAAGAAGTTCGAAGCAGTTCCATCTACAGTGCATCAGTGCTTAAAATTTCCAACAAATTTTGGAGTAGGAGTTGTGAAAGGTGATCAGAAAGTAGCTCGGGAATGCTATTATTCGTCTGCCGAGCAAGAGGAGCTTGAAGAGTCAAGGAAAAAGACTACTACCTACCAGGTGGAGGAAGGTACAGAAATTGAAACACTTGATCCCCGAGATGAATCCTAACTTGTAAAAGGACAAGTGGTGGAATCTACAGAAAATGTTATTCTGGACGATGAGCACCCTGAACGAGTAACCCAGATAGGTTCATCGTTGGATGTTTCAATAAAACAAGAGTTGATAACTTTTTTGAGAAACAGAAAGAAAACTTTTGCATGGAGTCATGAAGACATGCTAGGAATATATCCAAACTTCTTATGCCATAAACTCAATGCGAATAAGGAGATCAAGCCTGTAAAGCAGAGAAGAAGAGTGTTTAGTCCCGAGAAGAATCAAGCCATACAAGAGGAGGTCGAGAAGCTCCAGAAAGCCCAATTCATTGAAGATGTGAAATATCCAGACTGGTTAGCAAATGTGGTGATGGTAAAGAAGAAAAACAATAAAATGGAGAATGTGTGTTGATTTCACTGATCTCAACAAGGCCTGCCCAAAGGATCACTTCCCATTGCCCAGGATTGACCAACTAGTGGATACTACCTCGGGACACGAGCTGCTCAGCTTCATGGGTGCTTACTCTTGCTACAACCAGATCAAAATGAAACCTCAAGACAGGGAAAGCACTTCTTTTATCACCCATAGGAGAACTTACTGTTATAATGTTATGCCTTTTGGTTTGAAAAATGCAGGAGCGACATACCAGCGGCTGATGAACAAGGTTTTGGCCGAACAAATCAGTTGCAATATAGAGGTCTATGTCGACGATATGCTGAAAAAGAGCAAGAAAGCTACTGATCATTTAGTTGACTTAGGTCAGACCTTCGATCAACTGGATAAATACCAAATGAAGCTCAACCCGATGAAGTGCACCTTTGGAGTACGAGAAGGAATGTTCCTCAGGTACATCGTCAACCAGCGAGGCATTGAGGCAAATCCAGCAAAGATCAAAGATCTTTTAGGGTTGCGATCTCCAATGACGAAGAAAGAGGTGCAGAGTCTTACAGGACGAGTTGCAGCGCTCAACAGATTTGTATCCCGAGCAACTGATAGATGCCTCCTATTCTTCAAAAAACTTCGAAAAACTTTCGAGTGGAATGATGAATGTGAAAAAGCCTTTCAAGACTTAAAGAAATATTTGGGAGCACCCACACTGTTGTCCAGACCAGTAATGGGAGAAAAGTTATACTTGTACCTGGCAGTCTCAGAGAATGCAGTCAGCTCGGCATTGATCAAATTGGAGAATGGAGTCCAGAAGCCAATTTATTACACAAGTAAGGCTTTACGAGGTGTAGAGATCAGGTACCCAAAGCTGGAAAAATTGGCATTGGCATTAATTGAAGCAAGTAGAAGAATGAGGCCTTATTTCTAGGCCCATACCATCGTCGTGTATACCGACATGCCATTGAGACAAGCCCTTCATAATCCAGAAAAATCAGGGAGACTGATGTATTGGGCAATAGAGCTCGGTGAATATGATATTGTGTATGAACCCAGATAATCATTAAAAGGGCAGGTTGTAGCAGACTTTATAGCAAAATTTACATATCCTGGTACCCCCGAGGAACAAAAGTTGCTCGCTGACCAACCTATGGATGTTACAGGATCAACAGACATAAGTCCAGATCAACTCCGGTTGGTAAAAGGGCTTGTGGATGTAGAAAGATCTTCAAATTCAAACCCAGACCAACTCCGGTTGGTAAAAGGGCGAGAAGAGATGGTCGACGAAGAGTGAAAAATACCAGGGGAGGATGAAAGGAAATAGCAGATATTTCACCGAGGAAATCTGTCAGATAAGAAATTTGAAGACGAGTTACCTACATGGAGATTATATGTAGATGGGTCATCTTGCACAACAGGTTGTGGGGCAGGCATTATTTTGAAAACCCCAGATGAAATTGACATGGAATATGCCTTGCTATTCCAATTCAAAGCCTCCAATAATGAGGCTGAGTATGAAGCATTGATAGCAGGTCTTAATTTAGCAAAGATTATGGAAGCGCAACAAGTGATGGTATTCAGTGATTCTCAATTAATTGTGAATCAGATGATGGGAACATATGCGGTTAAAGGAGAATTAATGGTCAAGTATCATGCAAAGGCGATGGAGTTGTTGGTAGAATTTGATTCCATTAAGTTGATCAGAATACCAAGAATGGAGAATGCACAAGTAGACGCATTGGCCCGACTAGCATCGGCTACTTGTACCGAGCTGCGAAGAACGATACCAATTGAAATATTAGAAGCTCGAAGCATAGATGAAGAACTGACGATGAATATTATCACACTTGATTTAGGACCATCTTGGATGGATCCCATCAGGGCATATATTGAGGAGGGAGAATTACCGGAGGATAAGATTGCTGCCAAGAAATTGAAGTTTAAAGATGCTCGGTATGTACTAACTAATGGTGTTTTGTATAGACGATGAATTATGGCAGGTTTGCAAAGATGTGTACATCCCTCCGAGGTGAAAGAATTGATTGAAGAGATCCATGAAGGGTCTTGTGGAGCCCATGTAGCAGGTCGGACACTTTTGCAAAGGGTGATGACGCAGGGATACTACTGGCCAATGATGAGGGCTGATTGTATAGCCTATGCTAATAGATGTGATAAATGCCAACATTTTTCCTCCGTTAGACAAACTCCACAAGCATTGTTGACACCCATAACTTCCCCTTGGCCTTTCTCTATGTGGGGAATGGATTTGGTTGGACCACTGCCAACGACCCGAGGAAGATTCAAGTACCTCGTCGTCGCAGTGGATTATTTTACTAAGTGGGTAGAAGCTGAGACACTTATCGATATGACGTACGAGAAGGTATACCAGTTCGTTTGGAAGAATATAATCTGCCGATATGGTCTCCCTCATGCCTTCACCATAGACCATGGAACATAATTCGATAACGAGGAGTTTGCTGCCTATTGTCGACAATCAAACATTTTGAAGACTCATTCAGCGCCAGGCTATCCTCAAAGCAATGGACAGACTGAAGTGACGAACAGAACATTATTAAATGGTTTGAAGAAGAGGTTAAGTGAAGCTAAAGCTAATTGGATTAATGAGCTACAGTCAGTATTGTGGGCTTACCGAACAACTCCCCGAGCAGCAACTGGAGAATCACCATATATGCTGGCATTTGGAAGTGAAGCTGTAATACCTGCCAAGTTGGGTCTTCCAACACATAGAGTAGTGCTGAATTTCAATTCCCCAGTCAGCGACTTGATGAGGAGATTAGATTTGGACATGCTCGAGGAAGTTAGAGAAGAGGCAGCCATTAGGAATGCTGCTTATCAACAGCGAACAACCCTGTTCTACAACAAGAGGGTGAAAAAATGCGACTTAAAAGAAGGAGATTATGTGCTAAATAAGGTCATTCAGAAGCACAATAAGTTGGAAGAAAACTGGCATGGACCTTACCGAGTTACTGCAGTTGTCCGACCAGGAACTTACCGAATAGCAACTCTAGAAGGAGAGGAATTTAAGAATGCATGGAATGCTGAACACCTACGCAAGTATTATCAGTGATGTAAAATGTAAAGCAGTTCCATAAATATGAATAAAATGATGATATTTCACAATCTTCTCTCCTTTTATTGAAAGTTTTTCGGAGAATACTAGTGTGTTTAACACTACGCTGCTCGGTACGCAACACTGCTCGGCAGTAAAAAGAAGACGATAGTTCAAACCCACGACCAACTCCGGTTGGTAAAACGGTGAGAACAAATTATACTCCTTTGGGTAGGAGGCGTACACTAGCGTGACCAACTCAGGTTGGTAAAAGAACTAGTGGACATGATAGTTCAAACCCACGACCAACTCCGGTTGGTAAAAGGGCGAGAACAAACTATACTCCTTTGGTTAGGAGGCGTACACTAGCGTGACTAACTCAGGTTGGTAAAAGAACTAGTGGACATGATAGTTCAAACCCACGACCAACTCCGGTTGGTAAAAGGGAGAGAACAAACAATACTCCTTTGGTTAGGAGGCGTACACTAGCGTGACCAACTCAGGTTGGTAAAAGAGCTAGTGGACACGATAGTTCAAACCCACGACCAACTCCGGTTGGTAAAAGGGTGAGAACAAACTATACTCCTTTGGTTAGGAGGCGTACACTAGCGTGACCAACCCAGGTTGGTAAAAGAGCTAGTGGACATGATGGTTCGAACTCAGACCAACTCCGGTTGGTAAAAGAGGGAGAACACAAGATGATCGACGAAAGGCCAATCTCGGTTGGTTAGGAAACAAAATATGCTCTTAAATGCCAACTTATGTTGGTCGAGAAGTAAGATATTATCTCAAATGCCAACTTATGTTGGTTGGGAAGTAAGTTTATTACATAAAAGTTCCTCGAAGAACAAATATTCCAAACTAAACCAAGTATAGTTGGTCGGGGATAAAAACCCACTAACTGTAGTTGGTCGATGAGGAAAATTCATCGACCTTGGTTGGTCGGACACATTTTATGAAAAAGACAAAAATTTACCAAGTATAGCTGGTCGGGGATAAAAACGCTCACTAACTATAATTGGTCGACGAGCACAATTTAACAACCTTGGTTGGTTGGAAAAATTTTAAACATTTTTATACTCATTACTTTATTATTAAGTGATCGAGCAACATTACTAATACTTATAATTTTTTACTAAATTGGTCGATGAACCACACAATATTGTTATGCAAGCACAAATATAAAGTGTTTGACAAATACAAGAGCAATGCAAATTTGCAAACAAAAATAAAATTCTTTCATTAAATTCAAAATGAATTACACAAGTTTATTACATTGATATTAAATTGTGTACTAATTATTACATCAGAATTTCCTATTCTACTGGTCTGTTCCCTTTTGCTTTTGAAATAGGCTCCTCGCCAGCAGGAGGATCTTCCAGGCAAAGGGGAGAATTAATGAAATTAATATCTCGGAGCATTCTGACGTTCATTATTGAAGGAGTGTCCAATAGATGCTCGGGACGAGATACCTCGATCTGAGAATGAAGATTGTAGTCACCGAGGTATTTTGCAATTAAGTTCCGAGGAATGGCACGAGCTGGACCCATTCCATGTCCAATTTATAAGGTGGCACGGGCAAGTCTAGTACCTCGGGATGATGATAGTCCCAGAGTTAGTGCCCTTGTTCGAGCTTCAACACGCCCAAGCCATTCAGCCAACCTTTCTTGTAGCCCTCATTATTGGCATTCTGGATACGATCATCTAAATAGAATAAAGCTTCGTTGTATCCAGCCATCCAAAACTCCCTGGGCTGTTTATTAAATTGAAATGTCAACCTTGCAATCTTCTCGTTAAGACTTTGGATGAAAAGTTCATTAGTCTTCAATACTGAGTCCTTTGAAGAAAGTTGTTGTTCCAGTTCTCTAACCTTCTTGGACAGATCAGACAAATCTTGGTTCTTAGCCATTAATTGGAATGCTTGGTTTTCCAACGTTGATCAAGTACGAGCCTCTTCAACATTGCGACTAAGAGCTCTAGATCCTCCCCGAGCAGGTCGAGAACTTGGTTCCTCGACGACATTCTGAGCAGCTCTTCCTCGACCACGAGAACCTCTTCCTCGTCCCCGAGTAGCAGTAGAAGTACCAGATCTTCTCAAGGTATCCAACTCTTGCTCTAATTTGGAATTCTCAACCTCTAGAAAGGAAAATCCCTCGTCAGTCACTGGGATTACAGCTGTTGAAGAAGATGCTGCAGACTTATACTGTGCCACCTCTTTCTGCAAATTATTATTTTCTTACTCTAGCAGCTCGGCAATCTGTCTACAGGCTTCAACATCACCCCTTAGGGTTCTCTCCCTGACATCTTACACAACAAGGATCTTTTTGTGGCCTGTCTCGGCAGAAAGCTGTTGATACCTCTTTTCATACCCCTCGTGCAAAAGGGCAGTTGATACTTTGTACTGAGTCTGAAGATCTTCTAAAGTATATTGAAGCTCTTCGATCATGTCATAGTAAGCCACGTTATTGGCCACAGCTCGATCAAGTAAGTCCTTCAGGTATTGATAAGCTTCTACTGCCTGCTCTGAAGCATCATGACCGAGGATGTCAGCAACTTCTGATACATTCAATTCTGTGTGACCAGCCTTATAATATTCATGGCATTGATGCATCAACTTTGTATCATTGGCAGATAATAATTCCATTCTAGCCAAAAACTAGTAAAGAAGAGAAGGAAAGAGTTAATAAAAGAAGAAGACAGAACATCAACAACGCAGAGGAATAAAAAAAAAGGTAATTTTATTACATCATCAAAAGGAGTACAACGTTCAGAATACAAAGTACAAGTAAAAGAAAACAAGAAAGAGAATACCGAACAACTTCACACCTTTTCCTTGTCTCCCAAGACTTTCTCGGGAGGCTGGGATGAGGAGCTTGGTTGCTCGGTGGGAACAATAAGTTGATTCGAAGAAGTTGAGACTTGTTCAAGAGGAACAGGCAAAGACGAAATCTCCTCGGTGGCTGTCTGATTGGGTTGTGGAGCAAGAACTTGATTACCTACTATCATTGAAGACTCCTCGAAAGCAGATTCGTCTTCTTCCTCATCTTCAATCACAGGAGGAGGGCCAGGAAGATGTTGCTGGAATAGTTCAGAGTCCTCTCTAACCTTCAGTTCCTGCAGGACAGCAACCCAACCATCTCGGAAGTATTTCAAACTCCCATACTTGACCCGGGTCATCATTGCCGCTACCCCCTATCCCATCCTTTATCCCAACCGGTTCGAAAAGATTTTTTCACAGCCACCTTTCTTTTCATTTTCTCCGAGGAGAGCTTCTCGGATAGAAGATCCTCGGAGGCTTTCAATTTGGCCTCCACCTCCTCCTTCTGGCTATTTACTTCTCGCAGAAGGGTTAGCTCTTCCTCATCCGACTTCAACTTGTTTTCAAGCTCCCCAAAGTTTGTGAGCTTCTCGGCATATTTCTTATTCTCTCCCTCCAAGTCTTTTACTCTGTTTCCCAACTGCACCTTCTCTGCCTCCGATGCAGCCAACTTCTTCTCCCATTCACCCTTATCCTCGTCATATTTTTGACGGGATTCTTTCAAAGACTGGGCCAAACCCAGAAAAGCATCCTCCACTCCAGACGAGGAGCTAGAAGCCTTAAGTGCTTCTTCTTTCTTCACTATGGTGTTAAAGCAACTCACCAGTTGTAAAAAGAAGAAAATAATGATAAGTCAGTGCCGAGATACATATATTGACTGAAAGAAAGAAAAATTTAGGATAAGAGAAACTTACTGAAGCAATGTGACGAGTAGCTAGGGATGTCAGCATATCCCTAGACATGTTTTCTTCAATTCCTTGGACTTCGGGAATAGTCCAAGTTTTTACCGAGCTCATTGCAGAACTCTGGGGAATAAGGGTTGGGACACCAGCTCCACTAGCTTGGAGCTGGGGAATGGTTTCAGTCAAAGTGACCGAGGAGGATTTCTTCAATCTCCTCAGTGGCACTTCAGCAGTTTCAACCAAAGAACTTTTGGTGGTAGAGATGGTGACCACTTCCACAGGTGCATTTTTCTTGCTCGGAGCCACTGGGGGCTTCTCGGCAGCCTTCTGAGGAGCAACGGAAGAGGCACCATCTACTTTCTTTGTCCCCTTTGGGACTTCAGCCTTGTTTCTTTTTCCATCTCCAGCAGAGGAAGTCTCCTCGAAAATAGCAAGAACTCTTCTCTTTCCCATCTTCTGACTTAGAGGAATGTGAGATTCTGGTGAAGATTCCTCAGAAGCTGGAAATGGTTCACTAATGCTGACCACAAGACGAGAAGTAAAGGATGATGTGTAGCTCCTGTACTGCAACAAATATGAAGCAGACATGATGTGCTCGTCTGCAACTCTTCGATGCAAATTCCAGGGACAACATCGAAATACTGACAGAACTCTAAACACAAAGGGTTTGGTGGAAAAGAAAATCCACATTCAGCAATAAAGAGGCTAGGGAACCAATGTCCCTCAGCCAAATTAAAATAATTTGAAGGCTCAGAAAGACTCTCCAAAGTTACCCAAGAAGGAATAGAGAAGTTAGAATGGAATTTCTCAAGAGATTCGATAATATAAACCATGGTGAATAAAAATAAATGAAGAAGAAGGAAGAAAATCTTACAGGAAAAAGGAGATCTGTTGACAAACAAACGAAGAAAGGGATGAACGCACAGGAGAGAGAAAAGATATAGAAAACTCGAAAGCAAAAATTGAAAAAGGTAGAAGACGATGGGATTGCCTCTGAAGCTTAAATACTTTGCCTTGGGAAACGGCGAAAGAAATGATTACAAAAAGGAAACTATTACGCTATCGGCGGCTAAAAGGACAAAAAGTGCACGAAGATCGAAGCGCTTATAAAAATGCTAAAAGGCGGATTCTGCGAATTTGGAAGGAAATTCAAATACGAAGAAAAGGCTCCCAAAACCCAGGAAGGTCATTTAATATTGCCATATATCAAGAAATAATGTTCCATACTCCTCAAAGTTCGAAATATGAAACATTGGGGGCTTCTATTGATACCAAAATTAGTATATTGATGTGGACGAATAATAAGAAGACACGTGTTAATCTACGTGGCACAATAGCAACGAGGAAGATCATTCCCCCGACCAACATACTCGCTCCAAGCAACAGGTGTACTCTGAGGAACACCAGTCTTCCGAGGAACACCAGTCCTCCGAGGAACTCTTGTCCTCCGAGGAACTCCAGTGCTCCGAGGAACTCTAGTGCTCCAAGAAACTAAGGCGGTTCGAGCTGTATCTCGACCACAGCATTGATTGCCAGATAATCAACAGTTCAACTATTCATTGAATGCTTATCATCTTGACGCACACGCTTGAAGAGCATTAAATGAGTTACCCTTTCATATATATATCATTTAATGTATCACCCTTTCATATACAGCCTAAGGGCTATAAATACCTTGTATCACCCTCATTCAAAGGGACCGGAATTTCTTAATAGTACTTGTAATCGAGAATTCCTAAACACTCAGCAATAACATAACAGTGGATGTAGGCCATTCATATAAGGCTGAACCAATTTAAAATTCTTTGTCTCATTATTTATCTGTGATTGAATAATTAGAGTAATCTAGTTTTTTACATCAACATCTGTGATGAATGTTATGTTAAGATACTGAACAAACACAAACAGAGATTTATAAAATATATAAAACAAATAGGAGCCATTCTACAAAATTGCAACAAAGTATAATCAATCTCAATGCATCGATTTATCAAATAACTTCACCACATAAATCTATATACAGTATACATAATATCACAATTGAGTATAAAAGTAAGGGCCACACCAGCTTCTATGTTTTTTATGGTCTAACACTTCAGTCTCTTCGACATACACAGAGTATAGAAAATCATACATGTACTCGAACCTAGACCTCAGCACAACTATCTTATAGACTTAGTTATACCTATTCCATAAAAATACTGATGCCAAATGGTTCAAATTTTCAAAGAGACTAAAAAACAGGAGGCAAAATTCTTCAATCAAGACCTTAACCGAGGCGAAAACTTGGGCAACTGCTTTAGTACAAGTCGACCCATGCTACAACTTCTTTATATAAACTTGAGCTCCTTTAAGATTTAGTGCGAATTTTTTGATTGCTTGTAAAATGAAATTCTAACATTGTTAAAATACTTCAAGATGGTCCAGTTTTTAATAACAACAAAACAATTCTCATACAAATACATTTTATTATCCCAATTATAAATTTGAATATTTGAGCCCATGCCATAAAATGTACCTAACATGAAATCTGACAACTTGGATTAAAAA
Organism: Sambucus nigra; assembly: GCA_949130495.1. Taxonomy (NCBI): domain Eukaryota; kingdom Viridiplantae; phylum Streptophyta; class Magnoliopsida; order Dipsacales; family Adoxaceae; genus Sambucus; species Sambucus nigra. Next base: position 96,097,540 of record OX422207.1, on the reverse strand, counting down.
ATAAGATGACCACCAATTACATATATATCATGGAATGGTGCTCTTCGAAGGAAGAAGGCCAGTGTCGTTGATTATATTACCAATTCAAAGCTACGAATAATCATTAATAATAACTGATACTTTAGAACCAGAGAAAGGAAAAGCAAACAAACTTTAGATGATTTCAAGGAATAAATATTTAGACACCAACCATACTTTCCGCCTTCATTTTAACCCAAATCCACCCATCACAAGTCTCAGATTACACTATACTATCCAATAGCTGCAGTCCAACTTGGTTGAGTCATTTAAAATCTTTCACAAACAGTCACTAACTACTCAGAATTGTCACATATAAGGTGCAGTATTACTTCTCAATTTCCATAATTTCCCCCTCTTCCGAACATATATTTTTCTTCAATTTTTCTAGAAATTCTCAGATTACTATTGTAATTCATGTTAAATATTGACATTATCACCGGTTCCTTATTAATGATAATTCTTCTTATCAACATGTTATTGAGCTCTACTATTTAGATAAATTTATTCACATACATATAGAATAGAAGTTCCATTTAGTTCTCATACTTTGATCAAACCCCAGAAGACAACAGTAAAAGAATAGAAATCTCATCTCAGAATAAAAGGTTAGGTTTCTCATTGAGCTTCACATAACCTATGTACTAAAGATTTCAAAGAATTTTATTATTCATATTCCTCTATTTTGGACACCTATTGATGATAGAGAAAGATGAACTAGTTCTAGAAAGAACTAGAATGGGTCAAGAGGAGACAAGATATTCCTTCATATTTTGCACAATTATGCCTGCAGTTTGTACTGAGTACGAGACCAAAAAATGTAACAGCGTCTCTTCTACCAAGACCATCCATCAAGTAAAATAATGATGAAACTTATCTATCTATATGATACTTGTAATTATAATTCATATAAATGCATAATCCCCCAAGTACTGTGAAGGCATCATGCAGTTGGTTGGTTCTTCAGTCAAATAAACATGCATTCTTATCCAACCCTCATATAATGAGCAACAGAAATAGAAACATAAACCAAATATATTGTAACTTGGAACCGTACGAACAATTATCAAACAAATGATTCGCTCACCTCAACAAAGTGTTATAATCATCGTGATGAGCTGTATGCAGGCCTTTTAATATAAGGTCTTTGTGAAATGCATTAACTGCCTCAAGTCCCTCCTCATCTCAAAAATCTTCAATCAAAATGGAGGAGAATCGATAAGGAGTATCTCGATTATTTCAATTTTTTATGTTATTATTTGTAGCCCTGGTTAAAGCATTCATGGCTTGTTCTTCAAAGATGTGATCTTAGTTTTTCTCTTCTCGCCCTCAAAGGTTTCAAGATCAATTTATTTAGGTTGAATTGAAAGTAGTTCTCCTAAATTCAATAAATCAAATATATAAATACAATATGGAACAAAAATCCTCTTTTCATTATTTTTTACAAGATCATATCGCATTAAATTAATTTGAGAACTATAGAGGTTAACTAAAGTACCTAGCATTGAGTTTAAAATGATATAATTAAACCCTGCTAATATGCCCCAAGTGTGACCTCGGCTCGGAGACACCAACCTCGGTCGAGATCATGGCCGACACTGGACAAGCCTTGGACATGAGGCATCAGCCCTCGGCCATAGCAAGGTCGACCCAGGCCGACACTACCACCAGCCTCTCGAAGGGACATCGCACGCATCACAAGGATAAGTAGCACTCTCGTATACCTGGCAATGGTAACCTCGGCCAGATGTAGGCCGAGCTAGCAAGAAGCCTTTTTACCAATGTCATCATCATTAAGATACCAGTTAATTCTCCAAACACACCAGCTCAACTCGGCTCAGGCCGGCCTTGTCCATTGTCTCGGCTAGGATTAAGCTGAGGCCCCTATGGCTCATCTCGAATTGAACGAGCAACTAGACTTACCAACCTCGGCCTCTCCCAGGCTGAGGTCATGCACCAAGCACGATAGCCGAGCATCTGTTGACATTTGGATAAGGGCACGTGGACACGTATCAGTTATAACAAGATTATTCCCCATACGTGGGGAGAATATTTCATCATCATTCTCTACATGTGACAGTGACAGGTGGCTTCCCCATATTAGTGAGGAAAACGCACACATGCACATTACATGCATGGGGGGTACATTACACCCCATAGGTACTATATATAGAGGTTATCCTCTACCTTGCAAAGGATCCAAAATTGGTAACCCTAGCTGAAACTCTATCTAGATACACAGTAGATAGAGAAAGCTTGAGAGATTGTATCCATGGCCATCAGTACCTTATTACAGTGAGGTTATTCACACGCACAGTGGACGTAGGCCAAATTAGGCTGAACCACTTATATTCTGGTGCTCTCTACTCTTCTCCTCATCTCATTCTCTTACCTTTTACATAACTATGCTGCCATTGTTGTTCTTAGATTGAGCTTAAAAACACCTTATCTGGTGGTGCGAACTCTAACATCATCATTTTGGCGCCGTTTGTGGGAACGAGAGAAGCTATCTCTTCCTCTTCTTCAGCTTAACCTCACCGGAGACTCTGGTGGTGAACCAGGCACCACCCCTTGCGTAGAGCTGCTTCACCATTGAAAGAGGTCCTTTGAGGTACTAATCTCATATGCTACTCAAGCTCTATAGTATTAACATATGGCACTAGAATTACCACCGCCTCTTCCGCCACCTGGAGGTGGAGGGCCTAGTTCCAGTCAGGCGTCGCCCCAGTCCGAAATAGCGGAGGTAGCTGCAGCCTTGAGGTCTTTAGCTGCAACACAACGAGCTATGCAGGAATAATTTGCACAGCTCAGCCAAACTATGATGAGGCCACCTGGAGTCTCACTGAATATGATCACTCCGACGGTTGTTCAGCCTCATCATGACGCCAGGGGACCACCTCGGGCACCAATGAAGGACCATCCTGCACCCCAGCGAAGAAGGGACGTTGTTGACCCTAGGCACTTACGCCTGGGGAGGCAAGGAAACCATTGCCCAGAGGATAGGTATGACGATCTAGAGGCGTAAGAGGCCCCGGAAGACTGTTGGGAGCCGTATGAGGTGTCGAATAATACTGTGCGACCTCTTCAGCAAAGCCAAGGTTGTGTCGGCCAAAGAGGCTCAGCAAAGAGGGTCAGCCTTTGATCGATTGAGCAGAGGGTCAGCCTTTGAGAGATTGGGCCCAGTGAATGACTTAAGATAGAGATTGTCAAGATCAAGGAGCGCAGGAGGCTCTCAGAGATGAAATAGGCAGGGTCGGCCAGACCAAGGCCGACACTATGAAAGAAGAGGCAGGGAACAGGAAGAGGTCAACAGCCGACGTACCGCGGTCGGGGAACCCTCGGTCCATCCCATGGAGGTGGCTGGGGACAACCTCGGCCAGGTCGATGGCAGAAGACCGTGGAATTACTCTATCCAGTGACTTAAGGAGAAGATAGGAAACCTCATTAAAAGCAGGGACCCATTACAAAGGGGTTACTCAGAGGGCTCTCCATTTGTGGCTAGGATAGTTGGCTTCCCAACCCCAGCTAAGTTCAAGCCTCCTATAGTGTCTCCCAAGTATGATGGTAGCACTAACCCTGTACATCACATTGAGATGTATCAGTCGGTAGCAGACATCTACACGATGACCAATGAGATGAAGTGTAGGGCCTTCTATGGGACCTTAACAGGGGCAGCACACAGCTGGTTCACCTCCCTTCCGAAGAACTCAATTGAGAACTTCAAAGGCTTGGCTGAATGATTCATCCACAACTTCTGCTCTGGGGTGAGACCTCAAAAGAAGACTACTCACCTGATATATGTCAAGCAGGGCAAGGATGAGAGCCTAAGAGACTATATAGTGAGATTCAACAAAGAGAAGTTGGAGGTCAAAGATTATGAAGAGAATATAACCATGACCGCCCTCAAAGGGAGTCTACAGAAAGGGAAGTTATTGTGGAAACTTGCGGAAGACCTCCTAGGTCTATAGCAGAGCTCCTGGAAATCGCAGGGAAAGTAATGAATGCGGAAGAGGCAATGGCCACCAAGTATGAGGATGAGAACCGCGATAGCAGTGGAAAGTTCCAAAAGAAGAACGATGGGAAGAAGAGGTCGGGTGATGACAAGTTCGCTCACTATACTCCTCTGACGGTGAGCTGCGAGCACATCCTCAATGAGATTAAGAATGACAGGACTCTGAGATGGCCAGAGAAACTGAAAGCCCCACCACATAAGAGGAACAAAAACCTATGGTGCGAGTTCCACCAGGATCATGGCCATATCAAGGAAAGATGCTTCTCCTTGAAGGATGAGATTGAAAAGATGCTAAAATCTGGAAAGTTGAGGAAGTATGTGGACGGTAAGGCTCCTAAGGGTGGAAGAGATGACCCTAAGAAAAGGAGAAATAACAGATGTCGTGACAATGTCCCGGCCAGAAGAGACGATGATTCAGAAGGTGATGATGAAGACGATCCGGATCTTCCGCCGAAAGATGGCAACACCCCGGTGAAGAGGGTTGGTATGATCTCATTTTGTGTTGACACCATATGCGGAGGATTTGCAGGAGGTGGCTCTGAAGTAGCTGATAGGAAGGCTCACGTAGCAGAGGCCAGGTCAGTGGCCAAGCTTGAAGTTATGAATCTAACGTTTTCCGATACAGTGCAAAAGAGGAAGAAAGTAGACATGGACACCCTTGTAGTTGGGTTCTCTAGACTTGACTTCAAGGGTATCTTAGCCCCCCATGATGACCCTATGGTCATAACAACAAGGGTGTATGGGTGCGAGGTGCAGAGGATCCTCGTAGAAAAGGGGAGCTCGACGGACGTGATGTTTTGGTCTTGCTTCAAGAGCCTAGGTCTTAGCAGAGCAAGGCTGGTACCCTATCATCACCCATTGATAGGCTTTGGTGGTGAAAAGGTCCACCCCTTGGGCATGTATGAGATGGACGTACGGATGGGTGATGAGTGGCCTAAGAGGCTGACCAAAAAGATAAATTTTTTCGTCATGGACGAGAACGTATTTTTGGCCTATAACCTCATCATAGGAAGGGTGGACCTTAAAGAGTTTGAAGTTGTGCCGTCGATGGTCCATCAGATTCTAAAATTCCCGACTCCCTATGGGGTATGGGAAGTGCAAGGTGACCAGACCACAGCGCGAGAATGTTACTTCAACTCGGCCGAAGAGAGAGAGGCCCATAAGAGGGAAACCACCACTTATAACATTGATACGCTTGACCCAAGAGATGAGACAAAATTAAAGAAGGGCGAGGCCGCGGAAGAGGTAGATTCCATCGTCCTCAATGAGGACGAGCCAAAAAAAACCGTCCAGGTCGGTAAATCCCTAAAGGAAAAAATCAAGGAAGAGCTGATAAACTTCCTCAGGAGGAGACAGAGTGTCTTCGCATGGAGTCACGCAGACATGCCTCGCATCGACCCTGAAGTTATGAGTCACAAGCTCAACGTGACCAAAGATGCCAGGCCAATCAAACAGAGACGAAGAGTCTATTCCAGGGATAAGTACGACGTCATCCGAGAAGAGGTCAAAAATTAGAAGAGGATGAGTTTATAAGAGAAGTCACATTTCCGGAATGGTTATCAAATGCAGTCATCGTGCCCAAGGCCAATGGGAAGTGGAGAATGTGTGTTGATTTCACTGACCTGAACAAATCTTGTCCAAAAGATAGATATCCCTTACCTTGGATAGATCAGATGGTGGATACTACGGCGGGACATGAGATCATGAGCTTCATGGACGCGTATTCAGGCTACAACCAGATCTTCATGGATGCTGAAGACTCAGAGAAGACAGCCTTCATTACCGACAAAGGGACGTACTGTTACAAAGTGATGCCATTCGACCTGAAAAATGCAGGGGAAATATACCAGTGTCTTGTTAATAAGATGTTCGAAGAGCAAATAGGTAAGACTATGGAGGTGTAAGTAGATGATATGCAAACAAAGAGCTTAAAATCTTGCACTCATGTAACGAACCTCGAGAAGACCTTCGACATTATGGACTCATATAGAATGAAACTCAACCCTGCGAAGTGTGTCTTCGGAGTAGGAGCTGGGAATTTCCTAGGATTTATCGTCAACCAGAGAGGGATTGAAGCGAACCCTGAAAAAATCAAGGCTTTGCTTGGCATGAAGACACCGAGGAGTATCAAAGATGTCCAAAGACTTATGGGGAGAGTGGCTGCCCTTAACAGGATTGTTTCTAGGGCAACAGATAAGTGCCTTCCATTGTTTAAGGTGCTAAGAAAGGCCTTCCAATGGGACGAAGAATGCGAAAAAGCCTTCAACCAGCTCAAGTCTTATTTAGGGTCTCCCTTATTGCTATCTTGGCCTGTAGCAGGGGAGAAACTGTACGTGTATCTGACAGTCTCCGAATCAGCCATCAGCGCAGCCATAATATGGGAAGATGCTGGGATCCAAAGGCCTATATATTTTAATAGTAAGGCCCTTCAGGGGGCCGAACAAAATTACCCTCGCATGGAAAATCTAGCTTATGCCCTGATACATGCTTCAAGGAAGATGAAGCCTTACTTCCAGGCCCACTCCATGGTTGTCCTCACTGACTCCCCACTAAGACAGGTCCTACATAAACCTGAGAAGTTTGGGTGCTTGATGACATGGGCCATTGAGTTGGGGGAGTATGATCTTACCTACCAACCTAGGACGGCCATCAAAGGTCAAGCCCTCGCATACTTTATTGCTGAGTTCACATGGGAAGAGGCCGAGGCAAAGAATGGCCTAGAGGGTGTTGAAAACTGTGGTGTCTTCCAAAATTCGGAAGAGACGACACCAAACATCTTCCAAGATCAGGAAGGGATCGCATCCAAAGGGGACAGGAACCGAGTTGCAGAGAATGAGGAAGATCGGTGCCTCTTCAAAAAAGGAGTCATGACAGAAGGGGTCTTCTCATCGGGTACAGATATTTGGAGCCTCTTCGTTGATGGCTCTTCCTGCGATAATGGAAGCGGTGCAGGGTTGATACTCTCAGCTCCAGATGGTGCCCACATTGAATACGCTTTGAGATTCAACTTCCGAGCTTCTAACAATGAGTCCAAGTATGAGGCCATGATAGCAGGTCTCTCATTGGCAAAGAATCTTCACGTAAAGTGACTCCTAATCCAAAGCGACTCAAAGTTAGTTGTCAATCAAGTACTGGGAATCTATGAGGCCAGAGATGAAAGGATGGCCAAATATCTGAAAAGGGTGAGAACGATGTTAGAACATTTTGAAGAGGCAAGACTGAAGAGAGTGCCTCAACAAAGTAACAGCCACGCAAATGCATTGGCGAGGTTGGCCTCGGCAATAAAGACAGATGTAAGAAGGACCATTCCGATAGAGGTCTTACGGAAGCCAACCATTGAGCAAGAAGAGGTATGTAACCCTTGTCACAATTTGAACTTAGGAGACTCATGGATGGACCCCCTCTTCAGATATATCAAAGAGGGAGAGCTACCTGAATCCAAGTTAGAGAGGTAGAAATTGAGATATAAGGCTGCTAAGTTCTCGGTAGTAGGAGACGTCCTATACAAGAAAGGATTCCTGCTACCTCTCCTCAGATGTGTGCGCCCCACGAAAGTTCCCCGGATCTTACAGGAAGTCCATGAGGGTTCTTGCTCTAGCCACATAGGGGGAAGACCCTTGGCCAAAAGAATCATTACACAGGGGTACTGGTGGCCAACCTTGTCCAAGGACGCTGCGGCCTATGTGAGGAAATGTGATAAATGTCAAAGATTCGCCGTTATCCCTCATCAACCTCATCAGCCTATGACGTCAATCACTTCTCCATGGCCATTTGCAGTATGGGAATTGACTTAGTAGGACCCCTGCCAAGAGCTGTCAATAATTATAAATTCTTGATAGTGGCCATCGACTACTTTTTAAAGTGGGTGGAGGCAGAGCCGATGATGACAATCACAGAGCAGAAGACCTTCCAATTTATTTGGAGGAATGTCATATGCAGATACGGCCTCCCAAACACTCTCATCTCGAATAATGGGACCTAGTTCAAGAACGCTTCTTTAGAAAAGTATTGCCTAAGAGTGGGAATAAAGCAGTTCTTCTCATCTCCTGGCCGACCTCAGGCAAACAGTCAGACCGAGGTCACAAACAGAACGATTCTCGATGTAATCAAGAAGAGGTTAGAAGATGCGAAGGTAAGATGGACTGAAGAGGTCTACGATGTGTTATGGGCCTACAGAACCACGGTAAGGACACCGACAGGAGAAACCCCGTTCATGTTGGCACATGGCTCAGAGGCCGTCATACCAACGGAAGTAGGGATCCCAACTTATAGGGTTCAGACCTATAACCCTGATAATAATGGGGAAGAGAGGAGGCTAGACCTAGATCTAATTGAAGAAAGAAGAGAGGACGCGAAGATCAGACAAGCAGCCTACCAACAAAGGGCAGCAAAATTCTACAACCAGAGGGTGAAGTCAATACCCATCGCAGTGGGAGACCTAGTGCTAAATAAGACCTTATAGAAAGAAAACAAACTCCACCCAAACTGGCACAGCCCCTAAAAAGTGACAAAAGAGGTTGTGCCTGGCACTTACAGGCTAGAAAATCTAGAAGGAGAACCTTTCGCTAATCCATGGAAAGCTGATCACCTAAAGAAGTATTACATATGATGTTGCATAAAGTTGTGTAAATTTACCATCTTGTCATGAAGAGGTTATTAATAAACGATCAGTTCCCATAGTGGTCCTTGCTTCATTTTGCACTAATCAGAAATTTATGAGGATAACACCTTGGGTGATGACCTCAGACCTTCATATCCCCATTCAGTGGTGACGAGGTCTGAGCTCAGACACCATAATGGGATGACCTCAGACCCTTAACATCATTAATTTGGTGAGATTAATTATGGGGATAACACCTTGGGTGATGACCTCAGACCTTCATAACACCATTCAGTGGTGACGAAGTCTGAGGTCAGACACCATAATGGGATGACCTCAGACCCTTAACATCATTAATTTGGTGAGATTAATTATGGGAATAAGACCTTGGGTGATGACCTCAGACCTTCATAACACCATTCAGTGGTGACGAGGTCTGAGCTCAGACACCATAATGGGATGACTTCAGACCCTTAACATCATTAATTTGGTGAGATTAATTATGGGGATAACACATTGGGTGATGACCTCAGACCTTCATAACACCATTCAGTGGTGACGAAGTCTGAGCTCAGACACCATAACGAGATGACCTCAAACCCTTAACATCATTAATTTGGTGAGATTAATTATGAGGATAACATCTTAGGTGATGACCTCAGACCTTCATAACACCATTCAGTGGTGACGAGGTCTGATCTCAGACACCATAATGTGATGACCTCGGACCCTTAACATCATTAATTTGGTGAGATTAATTATGGGGATAACACCTTAGGTGATGACCTCAGACCTTCATAACACCATTATGTGGTGACGAGGTCTGAGCTCAGACACCATAAAGGGATGACCTCAGACCATTAACATCATTAATTTGGTGAGATTAATTATGGGGATAACACCTTGGGTGATGACCTCAGACCTTCATAACACCATTCAGTGGTGACGAGGTCTGATCTCAAACACCATAATGATATGACCTCAGACCCTTAACATCATTTATTTAGTGAGATTAATTATGAGGATAACATCTTAGGTGATTACCTCAGACCCTTATAACATCATTGTGGTGACGAGATGTGAGGTCAGACTACTAATTTGGTTTAAGCAAACACCATTGCATAAGCTTCAGAACAAAAACATCACGACATACATTCAATAAAAGAAGATGATCCCCTTCAGAGAATATCACATTCATAGATTATAAATATTCAAAGGTTACAAAGAATGGAAAAGTAAGAACCATGCTCATTCAGAAACTATAAATGTTCAGGGATTACAAACAAGCTTCACAATTTCAGGGGTTACAAACAATATTCAGAGATTCTCTCTTTGAGGGTTTGAGGGAGGAATGTTGGTGTCTTCGGTTTGGTTAAGCTAGACGACGTTGGTTACCTCGGCAACGTCATCATGGTGGTCTGCCCCTCCAACCTCTGTGCCGTCCAACGTGGCAGTCTCGGCAGGCGCAGCAGCCTCCTCCTCAACCTCCTAAACGTCCTGGGCAAGCTGAGGATTAGCAAAGACAAGGCCTACGAAGTCAGAGGCTTTCAAAGTGATAGCCTCCTTCTCCTTGACAGCCGCCCACTTGGTAGTAGCTTTGATACCTCTCTCGAAGTATTCAAAGCTAAAGCCCATAAACTCATCAGAACTTTTGTACTCGGCTATTATCCCCTCAGAGGCATCATCGAGGGTTGCCTTCATGGGCGAGCTGACCTTCTACTGCAGAACATCGTCCTTGGCCTTCAGAGCCACAGCATGGTCCTTGTTAAGCCGAGAGATGTCCCTCTCCAACCCCTTCACCTTCTTGTCAGGCTCACCCAACTCAGACTTCAGACGATTAATTTTTGAGTTCAAAGTACTTTGGACCTTCTCGGCCTCTTGACCCTTCTGGATGAGGGGCAACTTCCTCAGAGTCCAATTGGAGAGGTGGTGCATAGCTGCCAGGCCCTGCAGATTTTGTGATCATGAATGAGTCAAAGACAAATCAGAGGTTACACTTAGAAATTACAAAGAAATATGAGGTCATACCTGAATGGATCTGTGGATGCCGAACTCAAACAACAAGGGAGTATCAAGTGATCGGAAGAAGCGCTTGTCGGCCTCGGTCATTGTAGAGCCGAAGGCATCTAGGGCCTGCAGACTATTGCCGACTATGCTGTCAATAATCTTTAACTACTCTAGATGAGCCGGTAAGGCGTCTGACGAAGAGATGGGGATGGCAGTATCACCACTCTTTTTCTTCTGCCTCTGATCCTCAGGGGCATGATCAGTTGAAGCCCTCTTCTTTGTGGCTTGGGGATTTGAGGCAAAGGGAGCTGGGGGAGGAGCATTAAGGCCTGCTTTCTTTGTAAGTATCGTCAAACTAGGTTCATCCATTTCCCAGAGTTCGTCTGAGATATCCTTTGGGCGCTCTGTAAAAGTTAATAGATCTGAGTTAGAAGATCAGACATAAATAAACTTATAGGTTTAACTTCAAATAAAAAGCTCTTACCAAGCTCGAAAAGAGGACTTGCACCTAGACCTCTCTCAGAGAGGTAGTGGGGGGTCATCAAGTGTTCGAACTTAACGAACAAACCATGTATCCCCTGATCTTGAAGGGCTTTAACCTTCTGAAGGTTTTACGGGCTCAGGCCAGGGTCGGCCCACGCAGACATTGTGACCTTACCCCACCTCAGGGGCATCCTCAGCTCTAGAATGGACGAGGGAGCACATGGGCCAAATTCCCATTGTCCAGAAGAAAAAAAGTATCGAGGCTTCCAGTTATGGTTGGAAGTCTGAGTTATTTGAAGCATCTTTTTTTCAGGCTTTCGAGCTACAAAATGATAGTAGCTCAGATGATTTTTGGCTGAGGAAGGGACATAGCAACCTACAAAAACCTGAGCTGGGAGGTCTGAGTGGTGGATAGCCTTCCATAAGACTGTGGCCCCTATTATGACCCTCTAGGCATTAGGGGATAGTTGATAGGGTGCCAAATTCATATAGGAAAGGATACATTTGATAATGGGATGGATGGGCAGATGAAACCCCAACTTGAACATCTGCTCGTACAAGCAAATCTTGTCGTCTCGGCCATGAAAAGCCCTCTCTTCCCTCAGAGGTCTTCTTAGCTTTATGGAGGGACTAATGAAGTACAGATATCTGAAGCAAAGGAGTTCTACCTCAATTACAGTACTCTCGATCTCGGATGCCTCAGAGACACCGGCATCACTTTCAACCTCATCATCATCTATCTCAACGTCGGCAGGAGCAGATGTTGATGGCTTACTCGGGAACCTTTAAGCGAACTCGGCACCGGTGAAGGCTGACAGAGGAACGACGTCAAGTGGTGGAGGAATGGCCACACTCGGCTCAACAATCTCAACTTCTGAAGAAGAGGCCGAGGTGCTCGAGTTATTATGAGATGAGGCCCGGCTGGAGACCGCAGCCTGATCAGCTTCCCAAATTGAGAAGTCCATGGCCTCCTGGAAGGAATCCACGGACATAGGGTATGAGGTGGAAGACTCAGACTCAGACATTGGTATAGGATCGATAAGAACCTCTGCCTGATTGAAAGACTCCGAGGGAACAGGATATATCACCTTCAGGGGTGGTGGAAAGATGGGTCTAATAGGGAATTCTTGTGACCTACGAGCCTCCTCCTGTGCTCTTTCTATTTGTCTGATTTTTTCTAAAGTCTTCTCCCTAAGAGAGGGGAACTCCTCAAGAAGTTGGTATAGGGGTCTGAGCATCAGAGGCAGACACTACACTTGGGGAGACTTCCTAAACTACAAATAAGATTGGCTAATAAAATAAAGGTGTCTAAAGATCAAATTACCCAAACCTAATAAGAACAGTTCGCCTGAAACTATTGTGGACTCACCGAAAAACACAAATAGAAAGGAAAAAGCAGAGAAAATGGAGGCAAATGAGGGGAAGAAGATACCTGAAGATGAAACGACAAGGGAAAGCGAAGAAAACTCGAGAAAGCACCACCAAAGACCTCTGCAGAGGAATCGTGAAGAGCGCCTTTAGAGAGAGAAATCGTTTGAGTGCAATTGTGCAGGAGAGAGAATTGAGGATGGAGGGAAAAATGAGGGTTTAAAACCCTTAAATACACAGGCTCAATTCCCAAGGCCTATCATTGCCTTGGGAGCCCCAAAGGTCGGTTGACAACACACGCTTGCCAAGAAAGACATACCTCAACACTGGACAAGTGTCAAACAAATATTGGCTCATATTAGAAAGGCCTCGGAGATGTGTAAATCCCACAGTCACTTGCTCTCACATGTAACTAAGGGCTGGGGGTGATTGATATGCCTCAAGTGTGACCTCGTCTCAGAGATACCAACCTCGTTCGAGATCATGGCCGACACTGGACAAGCCTTGGGAATGCGACATCAGCCCTCGGCCATAGCAAGGTCGGCCCAAGACGATACTACCACCAGCCTCTCGAAGTGACATCGCACGCATCACAAGGATCAGCAGCACTCTCGTATACCTGGGAATGGTAAACTCGGCCAGATGTAGGCCGAGCTCGCAAGAAGCCTTTTTACTAATGTCATCATCATCAAGATACCAGTTAATGCTCCAAACACACCAGCTCAACCTCGGCTCAGGCCGACCTTGTCCATTGTCTCGGCTAGGATTAATCCGAGGCCCCTATGGCTCATCTTGGATTGAATGAGCAACTAGACTTACCAACCTCGGCCTCTCCCAGGTCGAGGTCATACACCAAGCACGATAGCCGAGCATCTGTTGACATTTGGATAAGGGCACGTGGACACGTATCAGTTATAACAAGATTATTCCCCACACGTGGGGAGAATATTTCATCATCATTCTCTACATGTGACAGTGACAAGTGGCTTCCCCATATTGGTGAGGCAAACGAACACATGCACATTACATGCATGGGGGGTACATTACACCCCTTAGGTACTATATATAGAGGTTATCCTCTACCTTACAATGGATCCAAAATTGGTAACCCTAGCTGAAACTCTATCTAGATACACAGTAGAGAGAGAAATCTTGAGAGATTGTATCCATGGCCATCAGTGCCTTATTACAGTGAGGTTATTCACACGCACAGTGGACGTAGGCCAAATTAGGCTGAACCACTTATATTCTGGTGCTCTCTCCTCTTCTCCTCATCTCATTCTCTTACCTTTTACATAACTATGATACCATTGTTGTTCTTAGATTGAGCTTGAAAACACCTTATCTGGTGGTGCTAATTCTAGCATCATCATCTGCTTTAAAAGAAAGGTAAAATTTGTAGAGTTTTTCCCTATACAAAAAGATAAAAGATGAACACTTAGTAGTTTATATAACCGGCATCGATGAAAAATGGAATCGTTGTGACTTCCAAGATGCCATATATATATATATATATATATATATTGGTTGCTTAGTGGTTACACGCAGTCTATATAAGTTTGAGTGAGTAAAGACAAATTTGTCATGAAATCGTAGATAACGTAGCTTTATGTTTTTATGGTTTAACATTTAGTATGTCAATATGTTTTTTTCTTTTCTGGCAAGAATCTAATCTATACCAAAAAGAGAATGTATAGAAAAGTAATATCCCTAACATCAGTTATGATCACATCCTACATTGAGGATACGGCTCCTCTTTGAGTTAAAATAAAAGTATTTACGGTTGAGTTTTCCTATCAGCGTTGATTTCAAAATTAACACTTCAGATTCACCTACATTTTGAAAATGCATTCGAAGTGTTTTTTTTTTTTTTTGTAAAAAATTATAGTGATGTGGCCAAGTTTCAATCATTTATTTAAAAGAATGGCTCAGATTTACACAGCTCTGCAGCATACCAAGGTCATATAAGCATTTACATTTTTACAGAATGAGTACTTACATGACCAACAAGATCAGACACATGAGATACACTGGTTCTAATCATCATCTAAACTAGAAAACCATAAAATTACAAGTCAAGTGTTTATCATCTACTGAGACAAATTAACTTCAAGTGACAGACATGAAAGACTTACTAATCATCACTAAAAAGAATATAACTTCTAGAAGAACATATTTTTAATTTACAAGAGTGTGGCAGCTTCCAAAGCGAGTGAAATTTAGTCAAATTTTGAGCAAATAAAGTTACAAAAATAATATCACATTAATCAACTTTAATAACACGCATCAGAAACTCGAGTTTTCATCACCCAAATTGTATTGAAGGGGAATCGGAGTAATCTCAGCATCTGCTTGTTGATATAACATCATCAAAAGAAATCTTCAAAATATATTAATTGATTTTTATTTGATTCAACTAGATAAATAATGTCATCCCGTAACAATGAAGCACAACTCCATTAAATCGTTCTTTATGATAACAAAGTGAAGAACACTTGAGCAAAAAGGATGATATTTAGTTTGTTATACGCACAGATAAAAATCTTGGAAATCCCTTTCTCAAATTTATTCAGAAGAATGCAACAAGAACGTAAAAATCCAAATTTCACATAGAGACTCTAATATTCTTAAACAGCATCATAAAGAATATTATTTACACTTACAATCCAGATGTTGTCAACTCCACCAAGAATGGCAGCTGCTAATTTAGAACGAAAGGGGTTCCATACTTTGTACTCAACCTTTGTTCGATCTTCATTCTGTGAAAACAAAATTGAAAATATACATCAACCAAGGGTAGGTATGTAAGTTCCTTAAATCATAGAAGCTGCAACCATAAAGAACCATCAACAGTACCAAAACATGTGATGCACCAATAGTGGAAATCTACGACTTCAAATGATGCTTGTAACATTACAATATTACTAAAATTTTAGTTAGATATTAGAGTACGAAAGATAGTTAATATGATAAACGGATGTTTTATAAAGTTTAAGGAGGATACATCTGTAAAGATAGATATAAAGTTTACAATTTAAATAATAAATTTTCAAGAACTTCAAACACTAAATTTCCCATAAAACAAAACCACGTAACTAAAAATAAAAGCCAGCATACAAATACTTGATAATGCATTAGAGATTCCTAGATCCTATAAATAAACAATTAAATCAACCAGGAAAACAAATGAATATATCCCCTGTCATTCATATATTAAGAAATGTCAAAATATCCTAAAGGTAAAATCACTTATCAATAAGTTTAAATATTGATTTAAAATACATTGAGAGTTACATTCTGTTGTGATATTTAATACATAGTTAAAAAGAAGACATCTCAAATATAATTAATCACATTTTTTAATTATTCACTTCATCTCTTCAATTTCCAAATCTATCCTTATAATGTAAAATAAAAAAAGGCAAGTTTATATTCAAAAAAATATAACAATAATACTTCATCAAGCAGTGATTCAAATCCCAGCATTACACGTAAAACTATAAAAGAAAACAATGTACCTTAACAGAAACCCAACTAGTGAGGAAACTTACCTGAACAGAAACCCAAGAGCATCTTCTCTCCCCTTAGAAATAAAATACCCCTCTATGTGGATCAACCCAACCATAACCTCTATCGCCGCCTCTTACACCACTAAACCCTCCTCTTCCCCCATCACCTCTACCGTGTCTATATCTACCACCACCACCACCATAACCTAAAAATCAAAATACACAAATTTAATCGAAAAAGTAAAACTTGTAATAAAGTGATTGTAAATAAATTAGAATTAAAATTACCTCCTCCTCTCATTAGAGCGCTCATTGTTGCTGAGATGAAATGAAAATATGGAGAGAGAGTCTAACCTAACGAAAAGGGCTTTCATCAATAGAGGCATTAAAGGGTTTTCTTTTGAGGGTTTTCTTTTTTTCTATAATTTTTAAAATACTAAATATGTATTAGTAACACTTATAAGTTATTATTAACACCATAAGATTATTACGTAAATTAATGGTACAGTAGCGTTAGTAATTGTAAAATAAGTTTGTTACTAATAGGTCATTTTGGTGTAGTGAACAAAACATGGTCTATATCATATGAATAGTACACCATGTTGCACGAGCATAAAAAAAGCCTTGAACTTGTAGTCTTGCCTTCAGTAATGACATTTCTCCAGCTCCTTTTGCCGAAATGTAGTTGCGATATTGGGTTCACTATGTGATAAACTGAGATGGTAAAAGAAATAAAATAACAACAAACTCATAAAGATACTTCAAAAAGTGTAAAACCAAACAATAATTGAATACAAAAGGAGCAGTATTAATATATACGAGGTATGAAGGGAATTTGAAATGCCATTTCAGGTTAAAAGTAACGTTCAGAAAAAGAAAATGAGAAGTAACATCACCTAAATTTTCTATCAATAGAGGTTGAAGATCACAACATCATACTCCTGAATGAAGGGCCTGGAACATTCAAAGCTTCTTCTAATCTCCGTTTGGGGGTTGATTATGTACAAGGCATGTTGC
Organism: Sambucus nigra; assembly: GCA_949130495.1. Classification (NCBI taxonomy): domain Eukaryota; kingdom Viridiplantae; phylum Streptophyta; class Magnoliopsida; order Dipsacales; family Adoxaceae; genus Sambucus; species Sambucus nigra. The sequence goes on along the minus strand of OX422207.1, from coordinate 96,080,526 downwards.
ATTCCATATAGACATTAGATGGGAATAAGAAGATGGATTATTAACAATGAGTTTAGAGAAGATATCTATATATATATATATATATATATATATATATATATATATATATATATATATATATATATATATATATATATATATAAAGTTACCTGAATGCGCCTTGAACCACGCCATAAATACGTAAAGAAATTTTTGTAATCAGTTATGCCAATGCAACATCCCTAAATATAAGTTAAAATGATGTAGAAGTTACAAATCAATGAATTCCGAAGAAACATCATCACCTATAGGTTAAACTTCATTAAAAATTCAAGACAAATTCAAATTCATTACAGACTATATATCTAAGACAAAACTAATAAAAATGTGAAAATCAATAAAATTTAGCTTCATCAACAATTCAAGATAAACGTAACATAAAAATCAAACTTTAAATATAAGCGCGAAGGGGGGAGTCCCCAACAAAGAGTGATTAACTTGGTCAAAAGATTGATTAACCTACGAATAAGGATAATGAAGGACACTCGAGCTAACTACCTCGAAGGACCCACCTCGAAGATCCCTTACAGAAGTGGCTCAAAAACCTACCTCGAAGATTCTCTAACAAACCTGGTTTGAAGGATCCAACTTATAGACCAAGGTCGCCAAGATGACAATAATTTGTAATAAGAAATATAATAATCTGTATCATTTACTTTATCTTATAAATATATGTTAAGTAAGGTTATTTGGTACCCACGAGGGACCATGCCTGGCAGGACATGGAAGAGATTACATGCTCTATCAGGAACCTCCTTTTGAGAACTTCACAGGGACATGGTTTGGAGGATTAAGAGAAAGGCAACGCTGGGAATACGTTTACCAACCCTCTTGGCACACTTGGGCAAAAACCTTCACTCAGCACATATGGTCGCTCAAGCCACTACTTCTGAGCCACCTCAACTCTTACCTGTTTGAGGGAACCTCCTCGAGATACCTCAATTTTGCACCACCGATTCTAAAGGGAACTCTTGACCAACAAACTAAAACCAGATTACTCGAGATGCCTGTTTGCCTGAGCAACCTTAGAACAAATACTAGCTCGCCTGACTGATGTGACTGTGCACCTAACAGAGTCACTATTTAACCACTCTTTGACGTCATAATATCTGACATTTAGGGAATCAAAAATATAACACTTGAGTGGGTTTATCCTTAGGATGGCAGGTCTATTTCACCAAACCTGACCCTTTATCCATCCTCGGGTAAGACCCAAGCTGACGTATTATACTCCTCATTAATGCTCACAATACTTCCAGCCAATAGAATGGCTTCTCGCCAAAACTAGAAGATTTCATGCATTTAATGCAATACCCTATGAATTTAATGCAATATCTCTCGCATTTAATGCACCCAATAAGATCAATTGCATGCAAGCTTACTCGAGCAGCCTAACCCCATATAAATACACCAGATGAATAAATTAGAAGAGAGAGTATCCTGAGTCTAGAATTGCTGCCCAATTTCCTCCATACTCAAGAGCTATTGTGAGAACATTAACTCCTCATACCCATTTAATACCCCTATCATTGAGCATTAAGTAAGCCTGAAGTTCATGCCTTGCCCTTATTGTGACTAGAGTGCTTCACTATAAAAAAAAAAGTATCTTTTGAGACGGTGGCCTAACAGTCCCAAAAGATCATTTATCTGTCTCAAATACTTTTTATGACGCTATTTGGGACAACTAGGGGGTCTTTTTGATAGGGGTTATAAATACTTTGTGTGATCCCATAGACATCGCAAAAGAGTTTTTTCAGACAGGAACAAATATGTCTCAAAAGGTCCTCATTTTATATGACCCTTTTGAGACGAAACAAAAGTTGTCACAAAAGATTATTTTTTAGACGAGTATTAATCTGTCTCAAAAGGTTACTATTTTAGAAGACTTTTTGAGACGGCAACATAGCCGTCTTTAATATATTTTTTAGACAAGTTTAGCCATCCCAAAAGAGGTGAAGGGATCTTAAAATTTTTGCACCAATATTTTGTGGAGAATAAAATATACCGCTAAAGTTTAACATAAAATTGAGTTACATTTGAAACAACACAAACAACGAATAATCACAAAATGTAATATATAAGATGATTTTCAACCAACACAACAAATTATTGTCATTCAACCATAAATAGAATTCTTACAACCATCTCCAAATATTCATCAAAATGAGAATTATAACACTAAGTTCAAATATTTGACTTGACAACAAAAATACATTAATGTATTAATACTCCAAACACGAAATGTCTTTATCAAAGTAATTCCGCAATACTGAAGCGTACGACCTCCAAAACCATTGATTAACATTTGCATGTTCTACAAAAATTATCACCTGCACAAAAAAAAAATAGTGTCAATTATGTCAGAATTAATACCCCTCTTCAATGTGAAAAATGAATCAATATAGTATATTCTCATGATAAAACAATATAAATATCTAAATACTACTATTTTTTTAAAAATTCGGCAGAGTATCTTTTGTTTATTCATGAAAACCACAGGTAGTCAACCTGTTTTAAGCATTAAAATTGATTCGAAGAATGATATACACCAACCAACAGATATTTTTAACCACCACCATAACAAACTTTCACCACCACCATTGAAAATTTAACTTTAAACGAGAGAATTTTCCATTATATATCAATAACTATATTTATGAATTATATTGAATTACCTAGTCGGACTGAATCGTCGAGGTAGTGGAAGAATGATGAGGGGTAATACTTTGGAACAAACTTTTCATTTCACTTCGCATATCATTCTTCATATGTAATAAATCTTGTTGGTTGCGAATCTCTAACTCTTCGAGCTCCTGTCGATGTCGATTCTCTCGGTCTTCAGCTTCTTTCTTTAACTGGTTAATTTCTTCCAATAATAATTTAGATGAACATGCTTTTGTCAACATTGTCTGAATACCTACTCCCTTTAGTAAAGCATACCCATGCCCTCCATATCCTACTACATCAGTAAAAATCTTGTTTCGCACTTCTGGGTCATTTTGTTGCTCTTTTGGTAGCTCATTTAGTCATCTTTCAAGAATTTTTTACCAATAGAATTAATATTATAATTAATGAACATAAAATAATTTTCAAGAACACAATTTATAACAAATATTAAATAAATCTTGCAAACATCACTTATGAATTAATATTTATACATACCGCTCAATCAAATGATCCATCTTCAACACTGAAAGGTTTATTATTTGGAGATCGAGTGTCTTTCCACATGCTAATATTGTCAACGGGCTCCCCCTGCTCTATCCTCTAAAAAAAAAATGTATATATATTAATATTATTAGGTTAAAATCAGAAATATTTATAATAATAAAAATTCCAACCTCCTTGGCTATTTTAGCATGTGGCTTTCGTCATGTCCTTGAGTAAGCACATTCAACTTCACGGTTCTTAGCGTTTTGATGCGCATTATCCTAAATATTTGAAGAAATAAAAATAAAAATTATGTTACTAGTGACGAAGAATGTAGGTATAAAATTCTTAATAAGAGGTGATGTTTATACCTTAATCTTCTTTATACCCCCGTATTTCACCAATTCAGGCCACTGATATTTTTCGACTCGTTCAGGAGTATAACTCAACCGCTCTTCAACTGTTTGAAACTTTATATAGTGATTCACCTTCACTCGATGCTTCCATTGCTTCCACGCAAGTCACATCCTTGCAAAGCAGATTTGTTTAAAACCTTCTGGTGCATTTGTGTTATTCTAAGAACAAAAAGAATAAATGAGTTAAAACTTGACAAGCTAATGTACAACGGCACAAATAACTAAATCAAACTAATAAATTACCTTCACTTCCTTCCAAATATTGTCAAGTGCTTCCTCGTCCACCTCGCTCCAATACAACATTGTCAATGGAAATAAATTTCCACACCTTGCATAATAACCTAAATGTGACATCAATTTACTTTCAAGCTTACAAACTGGCTGACAAAGTTCATTCCATTCCAATATCTTCTTTTTATTATCATTCCATTTGAGCCAAGGTAGTCATTGTACCTGAACAAAAAAATGGTAAATAATGTTTACACATCTTGTTCAATATGAATATATATATAAAATGTAATAGAAATGGAGATATACCAACAGTGCACTGTGTAACATAGCATACCTGTGAGATCCTCACCATCTAAAGCTGATGGAGGATTGGCATTCCCAACTGAATTATCAATATGCACAATATTTGGGGAAAGTTGACTTGTAGGTGTTTGAAATAAAGAAACTTGAGCTCTTGGGTTGCGGTGTGTATTATGTGACTGGGATGTTAATTCAATATTTGGGGAAAGTTGTGGTTGCATCTCTCTATTTCCATGGTCCCTTATGTTGTGTTGCACAGAAGTAATTTGAGAAGTCCTCTCTAAATCATTTCTCACTGGAGTTGTGAGTGGCTACTTCTTAAGTAGTCTTTCCTCGACTATGAAGTCGGACATAGTCAACCGCCGCCGTCACTGCCTTAATGTCATGGATCTGTATATTTTCATTTATCATAGCAAGAAGTTACATTTCAATTATATATCACATTTCAACATCGGTTATAAAACTAATCAAACATGAAATAAAACATAAAAGGATCGATCATTACATTAAAATGATCATGTTCATTTCAAAATCATTTCCAAGAATAAAAGAAGCAACTTAAACCCATTACTCATAAACACTTATTAATTTGAGTCCTAGAGATATTGATTTCGTCCATCTCTGTATAAAACGAACATTTATACAGAAGATAAGAAAATAATAACTAAATTGCGCACACTTTAGTAAAAAAAGAAAGGGATGCACACTAATGTTTTAGAAACGAGGATATTTTAGTAAGTTGAGCAAGTTTTAGGGATTTACAAATATGCCTATTTATTTAAGGTGTTGAATTTCAACTATCGTAGAAGTCTTAGTATTTAAAAAGTCATGAAATGTTTTTTATAAAATTGAGACATTCAAGTCTCATTATTTTTTATTATATTCAAAAATATAATAAATGTTGAACACTCAAGGGTGGACAGTTTAAAAACTCATAAAAACTCATGAAATGGTAAACTATTTCATATAAACCATCAGTTGAGAAGAAAAACATAAACATCCAAAAACTTTTAAGTGTGTGTATGAGATCATAAGGAGCATGAGATGTGGTCTTGAAAAGATACAGGTCTCCAGATTTTTCACCGATCCGAATCACTTTCCAAGTGTTGAGATCCTGGATAAAAAAATTATATTGTGAGAAAAGAAAGACACAACTCAAGGATTTGGTAATCTTCACAATATAAAAAAAATTATATTGTGAGAAAAGGAAGACACATAATATAGGATGAGTTTATCAGCGAGTTTGATAGTTCCTACATAAGAAACTAGTAACATGAGTGTTATAAACTGGATAATAGGATTGAAATAAGGATAAAGAACCAGTCATGTGGTAAGTAGCACCAGTGTCATGATCCAAATACTATCGTCAATATGCATATATTTAATGGAAGATGAACATAAAGACTTTGTAGAATTAATAAAACCTGTCATAGATGTTCTGCCAAATTGAATGAAATTCAATGATAATGATTGATCAGTTTGGGAATCAATAGATGAAATTGCAATTTGCGAATTTAGAAGTTGTAAAAGTTTTTGGCATTGGGATGATGTCAAGCCTATTTGAGATGTAGTCCCATTTGAAACTGATGATCCAGTTGACACGTGATTAGCTTGACCTGTAATGGTAGGCTTAGTTTTTGATTTGTAGCCTAGAGAACAACAATTAGAAAAGACTAAAGGTTTTCTTAAAGAGTGGAATAATTCCTCTTTCAAAAATATTTTCCAATAGGTTAAAGATATTGAAGATGAGCTCTTAAATAGAGAGCATTGCTTTGAGGTTAATCTTATTGCTGTCAATAGAGAAGTTATGCAAGCTGTCAAGGCTGATATAATTGCTATGAAGAAAGAATATGTTTTTTGGCAACAAAAGCCAAATATCAAATGGCTTAAAGAATGGGATGTTAACTCTAAGTTCTTCCATGCTTGTGTAAAAGCTAAAAGGTGATGTATGGCTATTCATAAAATTAGCACTGAAGATGAAAAGGTAATTAATAACAAAGGAGATTTGAAACTTGCCTTTGTCCACCATTTCCAATCATACCTCTCCTTCTCATCCTTAATTTACAAGTCTCCCATTCTTAACCAAATTCCTTCTTCTATTTCTAATCAGACCAATGTCAAATTGTCTATCTTTCCTAAGGAAGAAGAAATTTTGCAAGCTATTAATGATCTTAATCTGGACAAATGTCTAGTCCTGGTGGTTTTTGTGGTTATGTTTATTCCAAAATTTGGACCGTTATCATAAACGATCTCATCAAGGCCATTCACTCTTTTTTTGTTAGCGCAAATATCCCTATTAATTGATCTAGCACTGCTCTAGTTCTCATTACTAAAGTCAAGAATCCTTCATCTTGTAACCAATATAGACCTATTAGCCGCTGTAATTTCAATGCCAAAATTCTTTACAAAATTATCAGTTCAAGATTGTCTCCTATCCTTCATAACATTATTTCCCCCAATCAGAGTGGTTTTACTCCAGGATGAAGCATTCAAGGTAATATCCTTCTTGCTCAAAAAATGATTGCAGACTTGAGAAAGAAATTTTGTGGTTCTAATGTCATTCGTAAACTTGACAGGGTGTCTTGGCCTTATTTAATATCAATTATCAAAAAATTTGGCTTAAGTGAATCATTCATTTATATTATTAATAGACTAATTTCTAATTATTGGTTTTTTGTTCTTCTTAATGGTGAGATGGCTGGTTATTCAAATCAATAAGAGGTATTAATAAAGGCGATCCATGTCTCCTAACTCTTCATCATTTGTGTTTAAACTCTTACCAGAGGAATTGGTAATCTTATGTTGCAAGGCAAGGTCAGACCTTATTCTCTCCCTCAAGGATGCCAACTTATTTCTCACATGAGCTTTGTGTGACACCCTGCCTAATTAAATATCGGGCGATCACTCCTTTATTAAATTAAAATCAAGGTGAACAGTTGGTTCATTCTTAGCATCACTGTCGTAAAAATAACTTTTCCAATTTAAACACCCTAATTAATTAAGCTAAGTGTCAAAACCATTTTTAAACATTACTTTCCAAATTTTATTTTAAAAACAAAGATTTAATTACTTACAACAATTTAACATTAAAGAATCACACCACAATAATCCTGAAACACATAATCCAAATAATTTAAACATTCAACAACTAAATCCCAACATTAAAACTTAAAGTAAAACATCCAAACAGTAATAAATCCCAAAATGATATTACTAGAAATATCTGAATAACAATGTCCAAATAAACAATTGAATAATGGAAAAGGGCGACACATGCCCCACTAAATGAGTATGCTAGGAGTGGAATCAAATAAATGAATTCGTCTAAGCAAGCGGCCTGCAACTCCCACCTAAGCTGCAGCGCGTTCCTTCCAAAGGATCCTATGCAATACGCCCCTGTGGCTGGGCACCTGTAATATATATATATATATATATATATATATATACAAGAGATAAAGAGAAATAGAAAAGGGTCAGAGCCCGATAGTGTATAGGATTTAAAAAATTCGTTTAGCGAGTATTTAAATTGTTTACAGGCCAATGCAACAACATATTACTGTGACACTCTCTTGAGAAATTCTCACCTCTCTTCTAATGTGCACACCTATCGCACTAACCTTCCCAACGGTTTATCTTATCATATATCGCACTAATCTTCCCAATGATTTAACTTATCTTAGGTTACTCGTAAGATTTAAAACTGAACAACATAATGGTTTAAGAGGATAATTTCATTTAGTAACAAAACTCTCATTTTTAACTTTATTTATTAATAAAGTTTCCCAGTATCATATTATACTTTTCAAAACAAGTATTTCCAATTTGAGTCATTGTACATGTCTTACTTACCATAACACAGTAGGCAGTTCCAAATTTTAGAATTTCATATATATATATTAAATACTCATATAATATATATATTCTAACGGCACCCCATATAAAAATTATGGTGCGGACATACTCTACTATCCAATCCCCGTATCACTCGTACTAAGGGAAATACAAGTTCAGAATCACTCACGAACTGTATTAACACATACACAAATAATATTGAGGTGAAGCATAGTTTCCAAGTCCAAGAGGTCAGTACATACCCTCACGTCTCTTAGGACCGTCCGACTATCGATCCGATAGCCCATACCTAGGAATCCTATCTTCTAGGGTACGAGTCAATATCCCCCATGAAGTCCCATTCGAGATAAGATTGTCCCAGCCCGGTAACCTCGGGGATAGCAAGTAGCGCGGGCATGATTTTCACACATAGATAGTATATGCACAATCACATAGTCATATATGTACAACACTTATTCACATTTCTCAATTTGGTGTACCCACAATTTATAATTACAACTTCTTCTTCTGAAGACATTTTTACTCACTTATCCCGTATAACGGACTCATATCGTTATTTACGGTTGTCTCTCTATCGTGATCTTTAAAGTAATATCACCGTCCCAAATACTGAAATTGCCACCCTACACAACCCCAAAAAAACCTTGTACTAATCTGAATTCCTCGAATACTGGTTTTCCTCACTCAAATTAACCGATTTCTAAAATAGGGGTAAAATAGGAATTTCCTTTAAAAAAATCTCGCTCGAACCAGAATGGTTCTCGCTCGAACGACTTACACGTGTCGCTCGCGCGACATGTACATCTCGCTCGAACAACTTCGCGCGAACTGCACTGTTTCGTCTTCAACCTTTGGCAGATTCGTTTTTCGCCATTTTTAAGCTTAAAAACCTCTATAGTTTAATCCCAAATGCCTCCTCTTCAATCCCAATCAATAATATCATGATTATATAACATTAATAACTTCCTAGAATCATTAATTCATCAAAAATTATTTAAATTACATGAAATCCCCAAATTACTTCGTAAGAACCCTAATTCCTAAATTTTCAATTAGAGAACCTAATCAACATCAATTCGTTCATCTGTATAAATTCTAAATTTCGTAATACCACCTATACATATGAAGGGGTTTCCAGATTATCTTTTAAACCATTACTACATGCGATTTCCTATCTCAAATTTTTGGGTTTTCTTTAATAAAAGTCATCCTAATCATTCCTAGACTAACATGAGTGATGCATTAAGGAAATAAGCAAGATAAACACTGGCCTGAGATTTTTGACGTTCTGGTTTGATGACAAATTTGATGTGGTTGCGTTCCCCGTCGCGCGATCTATGCGTTGGTGGTGGTGGCGGTGCAAACGGATGGATTTTGGGCCTTGGATTGCTTTGGAAGCTCTCTCCTTCCCTCTCCTATGGACGTCACTTGTCTTTGGTTGTTCTAACCCTAGAATACAACCTTATACATCTGATATATCCCTTGAATTTTGGTGGGTTTAATTACCCAAAAATATAAAATGTCCAAAATGCCCTCCCGGGGTACTAATTAAGCCTAAAAACGCCCCGAGACCCAAACTAAACCCTCGGGTACACTTTTCTGACTATCTCGACCCTTCCGGACATTTTGGCGTACTCAAAACGAACATATAAGAGACTTATAATATATTCACTTTTATTCATCAATATTTAGTCCCGACGCGACACAAGCGTGTCCCGACTCAAATTTCCAAAATTGTCATTTTATTCACTCGTGACATTTAATATAACCACTATTATATATTACTTTGCTCATTAGTAATATTCAACAAATTTCCCATAATTACTAACTCTCATCACGTTAATAATTATAACATAATTAATTTTTGGATTTATATTAAATAATTAATTCACATTAAATTTAATAAATCTCCAAATTAATATAGCATAAAAATATGGGGTATTACATACTTCCCCCCTAATAACGGAATTTCGTCCCGAAATTCAAAAAATGAGGCGTACCTGGTAGGAATAATTCTGGATATCCCTCGCGCATATCTGCCTCGCGCTCCCAAGTGGACTCCTCCACATTATGATGCTCCCACTGGACCCGTACAAGTGGAACTACCTTTGACCTCAATTTTCTCTCGCTATAGTCTAGGATAGCCACCGATCTCTCCTCGTAAGAGCTGTCAGGCAGAAAGTCTATCTCATCTATCGCAATGTGGGTATGGGCCATATCATCCTGAAGATATCGTCTCAGCGACGAGATGTGGAATACATCGTGAATGCGATGTAAATGCTCTGGCAGTCCCAATCTGTATGCTACCGGCCTAATCCTCTCGATAATGGGAAATGGTCCCACGTATCTCGAGGCCAATTTTCCTTTCTCCCCGAACCTAATCACTCCTTTCATAGGAGATACACGTAGTAACACTTGGTCCCCCACATTAAACTCCCGAAAGAACCGTTTCGCATCGGCGTAACTTTTCTGCCTGTCCTGGGCTACTCGAATGCGACTCCTGATCATCTCAATCCTCGCGGAGGTTTCCTGAATCACCTTTGGTCCTAGAAACTTGTTATCCCCCACCTAGAGCCAACAAGTTGGGGAACGACAAGGTCTGCCATACAAAGCCTCAAATGGGGCCATGCCAATCGTGAACTGATAAGAGTTATTATAAGCAAACTCTACTAGTGGAAGTTTTGGCTCCCAACCTCCTCCATAATCAAGAACACACATGCGTAGCATATCCTCCAACATCTGATTAGTACGCTCTGCCTGTCCATCTGTCTGTGGGTGATAAGCTGAACTCAATCTCAACTCAGTACCCATAGCCTCCTGAAAGCTCTCCCAGAAACGTGACACGTAAATCTTGTCTCTATCTGACACAATATTCAGGGGCACCCCGTGTAATCTGACAATCTCAGCAATGAACAACTGAGCATACTGACCCGTGGTATAGTCTGTCCGCACTGGCAGAAAATGAGCCACCTTGGTCAAACGGTCTACAATCACCCAGATGGAGTCATGGCCCCGTTGTGATGTAGGCAACCCTGTGATAAAATCCATGGAAATACTCTCCCACTTCCACGCGGGTACTTCCAATGGCTGAAGCAACCCTAAAGGTTTCTGATGGTCAACCTTTACTAGCTGGAAGGTAGAACACTTGGACACGAACTCAGCAATGTCCTTCTTCATCCCACTCCACCAGTATTGTCGCCTCATATCCTGGTACATCTTATCTCCTCCAGGATGTACTGCAAATCGGGACCCGTGAGACTGTGTCATCACTGCATGACGTAATTCTGCTCCTTCTAGAACCATCAATCTCCCATTAAACATCAAACCCCCATCAAAACTAACAGAATAGGACTCAGTACCTCGGCTAAAAGTCGTACAATCTGCTCGTGGAAAAACGGGTATGTGGTATATGCCTATATCACCCTCGTAACAATCTCAGGTGTGACGGTCATAACAGATATGAAGGAATGGGCTACTGCGTCCTGGTGGCCCAACTCGTTCCACTTTGCTTTCCAGACGTCCGCTACATCGTCTACTGGTCTACGACTCAACGCATTAGCAAGTACGTTGGCCTTCCCCGGATGATACTATATGTCAAACTGATAGTCCTTCACAAACTCTAACCACCTGCGCTGACGCATATTCAGCTCTCGCTGAGTGAACAGGTACTGCAGTGACTTGTGGTCTGTGAACAAGCGGAATTTCTCCCCCAATAAATAGTGTCTCCATATCCTCAATGCAAAAATGACCGCTGCTAACTCCAGGTCGTGGGTGGGGTAATTCTTCTCATGCGGCTTAAGCTTGCGGGAGGCAAAAGCTATAGCCTTCTCTTCCTGCTGAAGTACTCCCCAAGTTCCCGTAACGAGGCATCGGTATAAACCAGGTACTCCACACCCGATTTCGGTAAAGCAAGGACTGGTGCTGAAGTAAGCTTGTCTTTCAGCTCATCGAAAGCCAATTGACAAGCATAATCCCAAACATATGTTACCCCTTTGCGAGTCAGATTCATCAATGGACCCGCTATTTTGGAGAATCCCCGAATGGATCTCCTGTAATATCCGGCTAATCCTAAGAAACTACGCACTTTCGTCGGTGTCGTGGGCTATCCCCACTCCCTCACCGCTGACACTTTACTCGGGTCAACTTCTATCCCCTGTTCAGAAACAACATGCCCCAAGAACTATACTTCTCGCAACCAGAATCTGCACTTCTCATACTTAGCATACAACTGATGCTCTCGTAGAGTCTGAAGAACCTACCTCAAGTGCTCGGCATGCTCCTCCTCAGAGTGTGAATATATCGAAATGTCATCTATGAAGACGATGACAAACTGATCCAAGAACTCTCTGAACACTCGATTCATTAAGTCCATGAACACAGCTGGAGCATTTGTGAGGCCGAATGGCATCACTCTGAACTCGTAAGACCCATATCGCGTCAAGAAGGCAGTCTTTGAAACATCCTGCTCCCTAATACATAGCTGATGGTACCCCGACCTCAGATCTATCTTCGAAAAGAAAGTTGCTCCCCTCAGCTGGTCGAACAGATCATCGATTCGAGGTAATGGATAATTATTCCGTATCGTGACCTTGTTCAATTCCTGGTAGTCTAGACATAACCTCAGTGAGCCATCTCTCTTCTTCACAAACAAGACTGGAGCACCCCAAGGTGAGGTACTCATGCGAATGAAGCCCTGACCTAACAGCTGCTCTATCTGATCTCGTAACTCTTGCATCTCTGCCGGAGCCATACGGTATGGAGCGCGCGCTATCAGTCTAGTATTCGGTAATAAGTCTATGATAAATTCTATCTCTCAGCTGGGGGGTAGGCCTGGTATCTCCTAAAATACATCGGAATACTCACGAATAACTGGGATCAAGTCTAAGGGAATCATAACCTCCTTAGAGGTATCCTCCTCTATGTAATACAAATGAGCGGTCGAGCCCCCCTCTGAGCGAGGCATCGCCACTACAAACATCTCTTACCCCGGAATGGCAAATACAATACTCCCACCGAAACAATCAATCATGGCTCTGTAAGCTGCGAGCCAATCCATACCGATAATAACGTCATGCTCATTCATATCTAAGACTAACATGTCTGCAGGTAATACCAAGCTACCAATATCTACCCCCACTCCCCGACATATAAAGAAAATAAGCGAACCACTCCCCAGTGGTGAGTCTACACACGTCACAGTGCTCTCTGCTGTGGCTAACAACCCTAAGGCTTTTGCGAAATGCGTAGCTATAAAACAGTGTGTCGCCCCAGTATCAAACAAAACTCGACCCATAGTACCATGGATAGGAAACATACCCTCAATCGCGAGTGGTGCATGTGGAGCTTCTGCCTGGTGGACGTTATAGACACGTCCATACTGTAATTGCCCCTGCTGCACTGGAACTGCTGGAACGGCTGGTACCTGGGCTGGTGCTGGGCGGGCAGCTGGGAAAAGTGGCCTCTGTGGCTCATTATGGGCACCCTGTTGCTGTGGGGCCCTATCACCCTCTGGGAAGTCCTGACACTTATGGCCATGCTTGTCACACACAAAACATCGGCCTCTAAAGTTACCTCCCCTCTGACCCTGCTGGTCGTTACCTCCCCGCCACTGGCCCTATTATCCCTGATGAAAATGCTGTTGGCCTTGTTGGCCCTGCTGCTGACCCTGTTGCTGTCGATGTTGGCCCTGCTGGCCCTGCCTATAACCCCCAAATCCCTTTCTGGAATCACCTGAACAAAATCGCTTAGCAGGGTCCCCCTGATGGGAACTCTGCTCGTGCTGACGAGTCTGTCCTTGAGATGGTGCTCTACTAGCACTACTACCCCCGGTCCTACCCTGCTGGCTGGACTCTCCTGCTCTCTTGCTTCCCTGTAGATGGAAGCGGTGATCCTGGAAATGTAGTAACGCATCATTGAGTATATCAGTGAAAGTACTCAGGGATAAATTCCCTATAAGGTGCTGACGAATCCTCCAAGCTAACCCGTCCACAAACAGCATTATCTTCTTACCCTTAGTGGGTGCCTCATCTGGCACTATGGTGAGAAGTCTCGTGAACTCCTCCTCATACTCAGCAATGGTGGAATTATCCTGCTTCAAATTCAGTAATTTCTGCATCATCTCAGTCTGCACGGCGGGTGGAAAGTACTTACGGTCAAACCGCTCCCAGAACGACTGAATCGGGATCGTGTCCCCCTCCTCCAAGGTGGTGGTGGACTCCCACCACTATAAAGTGGCTCCCACCAACTTAAAGGAAGCCAACAACTGTTTCTGCACGTCAGTGCACTCATACATACGAAGATGCCGCTGGATATCTTTCTTCCATTTGCTGACGATGATGATATCTAAACTACCAGAGAACTCAGGGGGATGCGCCTTCTGAAAGGCATCCTTAACCCGCTCCCATGCAGATGGAAGTTGTGCAGGTACTGGCGCCACTGCCTGAATCTGGGGTGGAGCCTGCTGAACCACCGCTAGCGCGTCATTCACCGCCTGAGCAAAAATAGCGGCTACTTCATTAGCATTCATAGTACCCTATGCCGGAGTTGTTGGCTGCTCGGCCTGGGCACGCCTATCCTTTGGTGCACACCTCGGGGGAATATGCAACGTGAAGAAATTCATTAGTCTACAGTTATTATCAAATCTCAAATAGCTGAAGACGTAAACGTAAAAGCAAGAATACAACAATCCTAAAATAGGGCTCTATAGCAAAAATGTTAAGCTGAAAGCGAAATAAGCCGTACAGATCCTAAGGACACTAGAACCTGATACTCCGATACCACCTGTGACACCCCTCCTAATTATATACTGGGCGATCACTCATTTATTAAATTAAAATCAAGGTGAACAGTTGGTTCATTCTTAGCATCACTGTAGTAAAAATAACTTTTCCAATATAAACACCCTAATTAATTAAGCTAAGTGTCAAAACCATTTTTAAACATTACTTTCCAAATTTTATTTTAAAAATAAAGATTTAATTACTTACAACAATTTAATATTAAAGAATCACACCACAATAATCCTGGACCACATAATCCAAATAATTTAAACATTCAACAACTAAATCCCAACATTAAAACTTAAAGTAAAACATCCAAACAGTAATAAATCCCAAAACGACAATACTAGAAATATCTAAATCACAATGTCCAAATAAACAATTAAATAATGGAAAAGGGCGACACATGCCCCACTAAATGAGTATGCTAGGAGTGGAATCAAATAAATGAAGTCGTCTAAGCAAGCGGCCTGCAACTCCCACCTAAGCTGCAGCGCGTTCCTTCCAAAGGATCTTATGCAAGACGCCCCTATGGCTGGGCACCTGTAATATATATATATATATATATATATATATACAAGAGAGAAAGAGAAATAGAAACGGGCCAGAGCCCGATAGTGTATATGATTTAAAAAATTCGTTTAGCAAGTATTTAAATTGTTTACAGGCCAATGCAACAACATATTAGTGCGACACTCTCTTGAGAAATTCTCACCTCTCTTCTAATGTGCACACCTATCACACTAATCTTCCCAATGGTTTATCTTATCATATATCGCACTAATCTTACCAATGATTTAACTTATGCACACCTATCACACTTAGGTTACTCGTAAGATTTAAAACTGAACAACATAATGGTTTAAGAGGATAATTTCATTTAGTAACAAAACTCTGATTTTTAACTTTATTTATTAATAAAGTTTCCCAGTATCATATTATACTTTTCAAAACAAGTATTTCCAATTTGAGTCATTATACATGTCTTACTTACCATAACACAGTAGGCAGTTCCAAATTTTAGAATTTCATATATATATTAAATACTTGTATAATATATATATTCTAACGGCACCCCACATAAAAATTATGGTGCGGGTATACTCTGCTATCCAATCCCCGTATCACTCGTACTAAGGGAAATACAAGTTCGGAATCACTCACGAACTATATTAACACATACACAAATAATATTGAGGCGAAGCAAAGTTTCCAAGTCCAAGAGGTCAGTGCATACCCTCACGTCTCTTAGGACCGTCCGACTATCGATCCGATAGCCCGTACTTAGGAATACTATCTTCTAGGGTACGAGTCAATATCCCCCATGAAGGCCCATTCGAGATAAGATTGTCCCAGTGCGGTAACCTCGGGGATAGCAAGTAGCGCGGGGATGATTTTCACACATAGATAGTATATGCACAATCACATAGTCATATATGTACAACACTTATACACATTTCTCAATTTGGTGTACCCACGATTTATAATTACAACTTCTTCTTCTGAAGACATTTTTACTCACTTATCCCGTATAACGGACTCATATCGTTATTTACGGTTGTCTCTCTCTCGTGATCTTTAAAGTAATATCACCGTCCCAAATACTGAAATTTCCACCCTACACAACCCCAAAAAAACCTTGTACTAATCTGAATTCCTCGAATACTGGTTTTCCTCACTCAAATTAACCGATTTCTAAAATAGGGGTAAAATAGGAATTTCCTTTAAAAAAAATCTTGCTTGAACCAGAATGGTTCTCGCTCGAACGACTTCCACGTGTCACTCGAACGACTTCGCGCGACATGTACATCTCGCTCGAACAACTTCGCGCGACATTGACATCTCGCTCGAACGACTTCACGCGAACTGCACTGTTTCGTCTTCAACCTTTGGCAGATTCGTTTTTCACCATTTTTAAGCCTAAAAACCTTTATAGTTTAATCCCAAACGCCTCCTCTTCAATCCCAATCAATAATATCATGATTATATAACATTAATAACTTCCTAGAATCATTAATTCATCAAAAATCATTTAAATTACATGAAATCCCCAAATTACTTCGTAAGAACCCTAATTCCCAAATTTTCAATTAGAGAACCTAATCAACATCAATTCGTTCATCCGTATAAATTCTAAATTTCATAATACCACCTCTACATATGAAGGGATTTCCAGATTATCATTTAAACCATTACTACATGCGATTTCCTATCTCAAATTTTTGGGTTTTCTTTCATAAAAGTCATCCTAATCATTCCTAAACTAACATGAGTGATGCATTAACGAAATAATCAAGATAAACACTTGCCTGGGATTTTTGACGTTCTGGTTTGATGAAAAATTTGATGTGGTTGCGTTCCCCGTCGTGCGATCTACACGTTGGTGGTGGTAGCAGTGTAAACGGATGGATTTTGGGCCTTGGATTGCTTTGGAAGCTCTCTCCTTCCCTCTCCTATGGCCGTCACTTGTATTTGGTTGTTCTAACCCTAGAAGACAACCTTATACATTTGATATATCCCTTGAATTTTGGTGGGTTTAATTACCCAAAAATATAAAATGTCCAAAATGCCCTCCCGGGGTACTAATTAAGCCTTAAAACGCCCCGAGACCCAAACTAAACCCCCGGGTACACTTTTCTGACTATCTCGACCCTTCTGGACACTTCGGCGTACTCAAAACGACCATACGAGAGACTTATAATATATTCATTTGTATTCATCAATATTTAGTCCCGACGCGACACGGGCGCGTCCCGACTCAAATTTCCAAAATTGTCATTTTATTCACTCGTGACATTTAATATAACCACTATTATATATTAATTTGCTCATTAGTAATATTCAACAAATTTCCCACAATTACTAACTCTCATCACGTTAATAATTATAACATCATTAATTTCCGGATTTATATTAAATAATTAATTCACATTAAATTTAATAACTCCCCAAATTAATATAGCATAAAAATACGGGGTATTACTGAAGCACCTTATACATTTGACTTACTTAAGTCTATATTGTATAAGTGCTCAACTAATTTGGAAATAGTGACAAAATTGGTTGTCTAACCTAGAATCCAAAGAGCCTCCGAATTAATCTGTCTAATCCTCTTCAATAATCCAAGAAGGTATAAATTGAATCACACTACACACATTAGAAGTGCATACATGTGTATATATTGCTTAAAATTGATTGTGTGTTAAATTTCCCTTAAAATGTTGTTTTAATAATTTTTGGGAATTTTTAAACATTTTTTAAAATAATGTTTTCTTAATAAAAGTGTGATTATAAAATTTGTGGGGTTAATTTGCTATTTTGAAAAATTCATTTTTCATTAGAATGTTTGATTGGGTAGAATGTAAATGCGCTAGAGACTTCAGGGTGCTACCTGTAATTAACTTTGACGCGCGGTTGTAAGCCACTTATAGGCCAACACTTGTCACCTTCCTGATGCATCAATTTGTGTTTGTTATGTGAGAGGGTTGCCTGGTGGTTTGCTGATCGTTAGATCAATCCTTATCGATGGCCTGCATGTGTTTTAAACCTATCCTTGTGCTATCCTGTGAACCAATCACATTCGACTTAACCACCGCCTTCTTATAACCATTGGATCAAGTCAATATTAAGAAGACCTAATCTCAGCCCTTGATTGCCTTCGTCGATCCAGAACCTTCCTCCACTCCTATAAAAGCCCTCTAATTCTCAACCCTTCAAGACTTTTGGCAGTCGTCATTTCTGAAGAAAAAAAATATAGAGAAGAGAGAAGTGAGAGAAAAGAGAGAAGAGAGAGAAAGGGAAAACTGTGTTAGCCAAACCCTAACCCTAACCCTAACCCTAACCCTAAACACTTCAAATCTGATTCAAACCTTCATATACTCATAACACCAAACACAATCTTGAGTGTTTGAGAGAGAGTGGTGTTACTTGATTGTTCATATTGAAGCTGTAACCTCTTAATCAGTGATCTTATTACCAACTTAAACATTCGTGTGAAGATCTGTATTTCTTCTTCATAGAAATTGTAGATCTACACTCTGCATGTTATATTTCACTAGATCTTCATGTTTCTTTCTCGATTTAAGAAAATCCTTACTGATTTAGTTTTAAAAATGTTTTATGGTTTCTATTTTTACGAAACTTAACCTTGACCTAGTTGGATTCACACTTGGAGATTTTCAATCTCAAAAATATTTTTGAAACTGTCTTAGTTTTAAAACTGATTACAAAGTCTTGATTATTCTCGTACATAAGTTTTTGTAAACACATCTTGTTGTTTATAAGTTTTATTTTCAAAAGAAAAGGGTTTCTTCAACAAACATCTCAGAGTTGCTTATACAGTTTAATCTTGTATTAAACGGCATTAGCAACGTTTTTCAATTGGTATCAGAGCCCTGTAAACTTTTATTTCAAAAAGATCTTGTGTTTCTGAAATCGTTTTCTGAAAAACCTAACTATGGACGAGAAGAATGAAAGGTTTGGTAATCTGTCCAGACCTCCACTCTTGATGGAAACAACTTTGCTTACTGGAAAGTAAGAATGGTTGCCTTCATCCAAGGGACTTTAGGAGATGATGTCTGGTACATTATTGAAAATGGATACACTTATCCTACTAAACCAGCCACTGAAGGAAGTGATGAGAGGGTAAAGAAAATCTTAAGTGAGTTTACCCAAGAAGAGAAAACTATTTCTCGAAATAACAATAAAGGCAAGAATGCCATTTTTATGTCTATTAATGAGTATGAGTTCAAGAGAATCTCATCTTGTGCCACTTCTAAGGAAGCTTGGGACACATTAATCACTGCCCATGAAGGAGACTCAAGAGTTAAAGCTGCTAAAACTCAAATGCTTACCCAGCAGTACAACTCTTTAATTATGTCTGACTCTGAGTCTTTTGATGACTTTTATATGAACTTAACTGATATAGTTACTAAGTTGCATGCTAATGGTATTACATATGATAGGAATGAGATTGTCTCTAAAATTCTAAGATCATTATCACAAAAGTTTGACAGCAAGAGGTATGCTATTGAGGAAATGAGTGATCAAAACCTTACCCTTGAGTTACTCAGTAGCAAACTTAGGACTGTGGAAATGGAATTAGATTTTAAGAAACAATTAAATCAGTCTCAAAGAAAATAGCCCAACTCTAACTTGAGTTTTTCCTCTAAAATATCTAAGCATGAGACTAATCTGACCAACTGTGACTCTGATGAGGAGTGTGATATAGACAAACTAGATAATCAGATTGCCTTAATGTCTAAACAATTTAAGAAAATTGTTAAATTTAGAAACAAACAGGCATCTAAACAAGGCAAGCCTAATTATCCTACTGTGTCTAATCCCAAACCTCATGAGAGAGGCCTTGACAAACATCCTAAGGACAACAACTTCAAATCTAACAGAGACCTTAAAAATATTGAATGTTTTAGATGTGGGAAACTAGGTCACATTGCTCACAATTGCAGAGTTAATCTGAATAAAACCAACACACACAATAGAGCCAATGTCTGTAAAACTTGGGATGATTCAAGTGACTCTGATGAAGAGGAACTTGAGTCATCAAATATACTTGACCCTTGCATGTCCTTTTATGCTAAGATCATTTACAATGATGATATGCCTGTGTGTGATAATGATGCTCCTACTCCTGCGTGTGTGAATACTGCTTTGGCTGGCCTAGATGCTCTATTATCTGAAAATGTTGCTAGCTCTAGTTCCGTGTGTGTGAGTCAAAGTGATCTCGATAATGACGATGTAAATGGGTGCGTGAGTACTAAAACTGAATCGTTAGGGGTCACTACACACACTTCACTTAGCGACTCAGACACAAATGACCTCCCAAATATTCATACTTTGTATGCTAAAATTCTCAAAAAAGGCACTAGACTGGAGAAGACTATTAGAGACCTGACTAAGAAATTAGATGATCTAAGTCTTATTGTGAAGCTGAATGCCGAAGAGTACACTAACTAGTGTCTGTCTCATCAATCCGAAATTGAAACTTTTGATTAAAAATTAAAAGAGTTTACTAAAACTAATGAAACCCTGGAAATGAAATACAAGGGAACATTATTAGAACTGGAGGAAGCAAAAACAAAGACAGTTACTGTTACTGTTTTCAAAAAAAATTCTAAGTTTGAAAACAATTCAAATTGTTTTACTGACTTTGTTGTTGACTCCAAGACCAATTTTGATGATAGAACCGGTATTGGATTTTGCCCTAAGAACAAACCACAAACTACAAATATTGAACCTATTAAGTTTGTGTCTGGGGGAAAAGACCAATTGAAACATGTCCAGACTTTCATTTTATTAAAAAGGAATTTGATCAAAAGCAATAACAGAAAGACATTGGAGAGTCTAGTAATTCTAAGGCTGACACTGCACTTAAGACTAAATACGGCTGTCCTTTGATTAGAAAGGTTGATTCTACCTTTAAGACCATACCTCCTAGGAATAATAATTCTGAACAGAATGCTGTTAAACCCATCGTTGGAAATTTTCCTAAGGAAGTTCATCCCTCAAGCAATCAATATTGCTCCTATTGTGACATTTATGGTCATTCATTTGAAGGTTGTTATGCTAGGCGTCTGAACACTCCTGTTTACAAGAACTTTAACTATTCTAGGAAAAATCGTAACCATTATGTCCTTCCAAGACAACCTGACAAGAACTCTAACTACAGGAATAGAAAGACCAAAACTAAGAGTTCATTTAAGAGAAAGGCTCCCAGAAACTTTCCTAAACCAAAAGCTCAAGTTTTCCACAATAATCAGTTTGTTGCTCCAAATGTTTTTCGACAAAAAGCTGTTTCTCGAAAATTTTATCAAATGAGGGAAAACATTCGCAAAATTAAAACTAGAGCTATTTGGGTTATAAAAGATGATCTTTTACCCCAAATGAAGTGTAACATTGTTATCACTGCCTTAAAAGCTGAACTCACTTCATCTGGTTGGTACTTAGATTCAGGATGCTCCAAACATATGACAGGAGATGAAACCAAACTCTAAAACAAAACCAGATTTGCTGGAGGCAAAGTTGTCTTTGGTGACAGAGTTTCATCCCAGATCATAGGTAAAGGAACCTTAAAAGAAGAGGGAATGCCTACTCTCGAAAATGTACTTTTAGTTAAAGGCCTTAAAGCCAACCTCCTAAGTATATCACAATTTTATGACTCTGACCATACAGTTACCTTTTCAAAGAACAATTGTAAAATTCTAAATGATAAAGGTAAATGCATTATTACCGGATTTAGAACACCTGATAATTGTTATACTGTCAAGACTGGTTCTGAAACCTGTAACATTGTCAGAATGGATGACAATGAAATCTGGCATAATCATATAGGTCACCTAAGTTATGATATCCTTGGTAGATTGTCTAGTCAAGATATTGTTAGGGGAATTCCTAAAATTAAACCTATTTCCAGTGTTGTCTGTGGTCATTACCAGGAAGGAAAAATAGTTAAGACTTCGCATAAAAAAGTTAAAGACATTATCACCTCTAGACCTCTAGATCTCATCCATATGGACCTTATTGGTCCCTCTAGAACTTTTAGTCTTTGTGGACACAGTTATATCCTTGTCATGGTTGATGATTTCACATGATTCACTTGGGTTGCCTTCTTGAAACAAAAATCTGACACGTTTCAGAATTTTTTTGAAAATTTTACTAAGAATTGAAAATGAGAAGGACACACAAGTCAATCGCTTTCGTAGCGATAGAGGAGGAGAGTTCATAGACATAGGGATAGTGAATATTGTGACTACAATGATTACAAACACGAATTCAATGCCCCTAAGACTCCTCAGCAGAATGGTATTGCTGAAAGGAAAAACCGAACTCTTCAAGAGATGGCACGTGTCATGTTGCATGCCAAATCTCTACCTAAATACTTCTGGGTAGAATCTATTAGAACTGCGTGTCATATCATTAATAGGATTTACCTTAGGAAAAACACTAAACAAACCCCTTATGAGTTGTGGTACGGTAAGAAGCCTAATCTGAAATATCTAAGAACTTTCGGAAGTCAGTGTTATGTCTGTAAAGACAGAGAACATTTGTCTAAGTTCGAGATGCGTGGTGATAAAGCCATCTTCTTAGGATACTCCCTAAACAGTCGTGCTTATCGTATATACAATCTGCGTACTAAGACCCTTATGGAATCGATAAATGTAGTTATAAGCGACACTATTAACGAAAATAAGATATCTGAATCACCTATTGTGGTTGAATCTGAAAATGATTTCAAAACTGATTCACCAGAAATAGATGACTCATTACCTATTGAGACTCCAGAAGTACCTGGTTGGGTCTCTAAAGATCATCCCATTGACAACATGGTCGGTAATCCTAATGAGCTAGTTCGTACTAGATCCCGGTTAAGAAATTATGCTAATTATGCATGTTTCGTCTCCCTTGTGGAACCGAAAAATGTTAATGAAGCATTGAATGATACACACTGGATTTCTGCAATGCAGGAAGAACTTTTACAATTTGTCATTCACGATGTCTGGTATCTTGTACCCCGGCCTCAAAACAAAAATGTTATTTGCACACGTTGGATATTTAAGAACAAATCTGATGAAAATGGGGTAATCCTTAGAAACAAAGCTAGACTAGTTGCTCAAGGTTACTCACAAATAGAAGGAATAGATTTTAGCAAGACATTTGCCCCTGTCACTCGTCTTGAATCTGTTCGACTTCTTTTCGCCATAGCGTGTCACTTAAAATTTACACTTTATCAAATGGATGTCAAGTCTGCCTTCCTCAATGGAATTTTGTCCGAAGAAATATATGTAGAACAATCCAAAGGGTTCATTGACCCTAAATATCCTAACCATGTCTTTCGTCTAAAAAAGGCTTTGTATGGCTTAAAACAAGCTCCTCGAGCTTGGTATGAACGCCTTTCCAACTTTTTGTTGGATAAGGGTTTTAAGAGAGGAGGAAATGACCAGACCCTCTTTGTCAAACATTTTGACAAAAACATTATTATAGCCCAAGTCTATGTAGACGACATCATTTTTGGGTCTACTTCAACCTCTGAAGTTAAATCTTTTTCTGCTATTATGCATAAGGAGTTTCACATGTCCCTTATGGGGGAGCTACAGCTTTTCTTAGGATTTCAAGTGAAACAGAATTCTGATGGACTATTTGTCTCTCAAACTAAGTATGCCTTAGATCTTGTTAAGAAATTTAGTTTAGATAATGTTAAAGTTGCCAAAACGCCTATGAGTACTATTGTTAAATTATGTAAAGATGAAAGTGGAAAGTCAGTTAATTCCACACTTTATCGTAGTATGATTGGTATCCTACTCTATCTAACTGCCTCACGACCAGATATAATGTATGCTGTATGTCTGTGTGCTCGTTACCAGAATAACCCTAAAGAGAGCCATTTATCGTGTGTAAAACGTATAATAAAGTACATAAAGGGCACTCTTAATCTTGGACTTAGGTACACTAATGATACCTGCAGTACCATCATAGGGTATACTGATGCTGATTGGGCCGGATATACTGATGACACTAAAAGTACATCAGGTTCCTGCTATTATGTCGGCAATAATTTAGTTAGTTGGAGTAGCAAAAAACAGAATTGCACATCTTTGTCTACGGCTGAGTCCGAGTATATAGCAGCAGGAAGTTGTTGTGCTCAATTGTTATGGATAAAACAAATGTTAAGCGACCATGGGATTCAAGAAGATCAGTTACAATTGTATTGTGACAATCAAAGCGCTATTAACATATCTAAAAACCCGGTTCAACACTCGCGAACTAAGCATATTAAGATAAGACATCATTTTATACGCGAACTTGTTGAAACTAAGGAGTTAGAAATCCATTACATGCCTACTGATCTGCAACTTGCAGACATATTCACTAAACCTTTAGACTATAACAGATTTCTGTATTTGCGTAATTCTATAGGTATGGTATGTGCTGATTAAACTCTGAAGACCTTAATTTTTTACCCTTTGTCCATTTGAGACAAAATGGGGGAGAAATTTGAGTCTTTCGGGTTCAATGTTTTGTTCACATTTCATCTAAACTGCTTGATCTTAGTGTGCATATTTGCAGGAATCTCTCCTACTGATTGTCTACCATTTATAGTGTACAATTTTTGTAAATAGTTGAGTTATGTAATTTTTGACTTTCCAGGAAATGGGTAGATAGTATCTTTTGTATAGGACTAGGTTTTATTTTTGGTTCCCTAAGAGTTTAAGCTAATTCAAAGGAGATTTTGATTCATATTTCCAAAGGGGGAGATTGAAGCACCTTATACATTTGACTTACTTAAGTCTATATCGTATAAGTGCTCAACTAATTTGGAAATAGTGACAAAATTGGTTGTCTAACCTAGAATCCAAAGAGCCTCAGAATTAATCTCTCTAATTCTCTTAAATAATCCAAGAAGGTATAAATTGAATCACACTACACACATTAGAAGTGCATACATGTGTATATATTGCTTAAAATTGATTGTGTGTTAAATTCTCCTTAAAATGTTGTTTTAATAATTTTTGGGAATTTTTAAACATTTTCAAACATTTTTTAAAATAATGTTTTCTTAATAAAAGTGTGATTATAAAATTTGTGGGGTTAATTTGCTATTTTGAAATTTTCATTTTTCATTAGAATGTTTGATTGGGTAGAATGTAAAGACTTCAGGGTGCTGCTTGTAATTAACTTTGACGCGCGTTTGTAAGCCACTTATAGGCCAACACTTGTCACCTTCCTGATGCATTAATTTGTTTTTGTTATGTGAGAGGGTTTCCTGGTGGTTTGCTGATCGTTAGATCAATCCTTATTGATGGCCTGCATGTGTTTTAAACCTATCCTTGTGCTATCCTGTGAACCAATCACATTCGACTTAACCACCGCCTTCTTATAACCCTTGGATCAAGTCAATATTAAGAAGACTTAATCTCAGCCCTTGATTGCCTTCGTCGATCCAGAACCTTCCTCCACTCCTATAAAAGCCCTCAAATTCTCAACCCTTCAAGACTTTTGGCAGTCATCATTTCTGAGAGAAAAAATAGAGAGAAGAGAGAAATGAGAGAAAAGAGAGAAGAGAGAGAAAGGGAAAACTGTGTTAGCCAAACCCTAACCCTAACCCTAAACACTTCAAATCTGATTCAAACCTTCGTATACTCATAACCCCAAACACAATCTTGAGTGTTTGAGAGAGAGTGGTGTTACTTGGTTGTTCATATTGAAGTTGTAACCTCTTAATCAATGATCTTATTACAAACTTAAACATTCGTGTGAAGATCTGTATTTCTTCTTCATAGAAATTTTAGATCTACACTCTGCATGTTAAATTTCACTAGATCTGCATGTTTCTTTCTCGATTTAAGAAAATCCTTACTGATTTAGTTTTAAAAATGTTTTATGGTTTCTATTCTTACGAAACTTAACCTTCACCTAGTTGGATTCACACTTGGAGATTTTCGATCTCAAAAATATTTTTGAAACTGTCTTCGTTTTAAAAATGATTACAAATTCTTGATTACTCTCGTACATAAGTTTTTGTAAACACATCTTGTTGTTTATAAGTTTTATTTTCAAAAGAAAAGGGTTTCTTCAACAAACATCTCGGAGTTGCTTATACAATTTAATCTTGTATTAAACGGCATTAGCAACATTTTTCAATTACACTTTGGTGATGATATCATAATTTTCTTAAATGGTGAAAAGAGAAGTATCAATAACTTAATGAATTTTAATGAGGATTATGAGAAATATACAGGATAGTGTATTGACAATGGTAGAAGTAGCTATATACAGTGGACTCAAAATTAGTTGTTCACAGAAGAAATGCTTTTGGAAAACTCTTGGGCTTATAAACTAAAAACTTTCCTATCATGTACCTATGATTCCCCCTTCCTAAAGGGAGAAAAAAATGAACATGTTTTAAGATTTAATTGCGAGAATTAGAGACCTGATCAAGAAATGGAATTCAATTTTTTTGTCTAAGGGTGGTAGAATTATATTACTTAAACATGTCCCGATTTCCATTTCTATATTCACCTTAGCTTCTCTCAATCCTCATAAAATAATTATCTAAAGACTTCAAGATTATTCAATAGTTTCTTATGGTATGGAGGTAAATGCCAAATCAAAACTCACAATTGGTTATATTGGGAGCATGCATGCTCTCCTTATTCAGAAGATGGATTGAACTGTAGAAGTATGTTTAACATTTTTAAGGCAAGTAACATGAATCTATATTGGAAACTAATGGTTAATAAAGGTCTATAGGACAATTTCATGAATCATAAGTTCAAAAAAGACTATATTCAAGGGGCTAAATCTTCTCAGTCCATTAAAAGAATAAGGCCAGTAATGGATATTGCTCATCAATTTATTATGTCTAGGGGACCAAATATGATTTTTATTGGTTCTAATAAAAGGGAGTTCACTTTTAAATCTGCCTTTAATCGAATTAGACAAACTAATACTGCCTTCATTTTTAATCAATTAATCTGGAACTAATACACTTCTCTTAAAGTTCCTGCATTTTTATAGGCTTCTAAATGATGTTGTTTCCATTGATTCTTAGATTAAGAAACTTGGTATTAGATTAGCATCAAGATGTAGATGTTGCAACAGATATGAAGAATCAATATCCCATACTTTTCTTTAAAGTAATTTGACTAAAGATGTTTGGTCTTTCTTTGGTGGTCATTTTGGGATTTATCTGAACTTTTTCTCTTTCTACTCGATGATTATGGCTTGGTGGATTAAGATTCCTCCTAGAGATCCCAAAAAATTTCTTTTTCAAATTATTCCTCTGCTCATCTTCTTGGAAATTTGGAAAGTAAAGAGTCATGCAACTTTAAAGGTATATCTATGTCTAAGTCAGGTGTGATTCAGAATGTTATACAATAGTCTCTTCCCTGGCATGAAATTTCTCTTTTAAGGAAAACATTCCTTATTGGACTCTAACTTTATTAATTGGTTAAATATCAAGACTAAACCAAGAAAGATTAAGATCATTGTTACCAGATGGTAGTCTCCTCTTAATGTGTGGTTCAAGCTAAATATATATGGATCTTCTAAGCCTATATATGAAAGCATAGCCTCATTTTGTACTCATTAATTAAATAAATATGAATGAATGGGACTGTGTGAGAACCCTATTTTCCTACATGTGTTGTGTGTGAGTGCTTCCACTTATCGAATGTAGATCATATATACTGTAATGTTAAAAACTTCTTTTGTTTTATAAATTTATTAAATATGTTCTATTTGGGTTCGGTGATTGGTGTTAGCTGTGTATTGAGATTTAGTCACTTTTTATTTGAAGTCTACTCATTGTAAATATGACACAATAAGTTAGTTCATCACTTATGTTTCAAAATTAGATGGTGACTACCCATAACAAACTATTACTGCTTTAATAATCATTAATTTTGAGTTGACAACATTGATAAAAGTAACGTAATAATTTCCAAACAAACTTTTATCATTAACTATCACCAGTGACTATCGTCAGCAATCAATAACTATCATCAGTAATTAGTAAATACTTGTTCAGATATGCAGAAAACTCTCTGTTCAACAACTATTAATTATAAAGCATGTGATATAGCGAATCCAGTAATCACAAAGCAAATTCAGCAAACTAGCTAATTCAGAAAACTAACAAAATATATGTTCAGGTATGAAGCAAACTATCTGTTGAGTTATGCGTCTGTTATAAGAAACACTACTCAGTTATGCATCAGTATAAAACCAAACTACAAATGCTCCAGTTGAAAAACATAAATAACTAATTTAGGACTATATCTCCCTCAAACATTGTCCCTCTAAATTTCATCTCCATCTTCGTCTTCATCTACATTTGCATCTTCGTGATCATTATCTTGAACCACACTAAAGTCAACTATTAATCCATCTCCATCCCTCAACCACCATAAGTTGTGATCATCATTCAAATTTTGCATGACAAACGGCTCATATCTATTAAGGAACAATTCTTCTCCAGCTTCTTGAACTGTCATGTACCTATCAAATTGGTCTCTTGGTGTCATGGGAACAATAACATGCCAATCTGTATCGATAGGGTCCTTCACGTAAAATACTTGTTCTGCTTGGTATGCTAGTATTAAAGGTTCATTACTCTCTCGATCATCTTTATATTTCAAATGCTTGAAATTCATTAGCGTATAGTTAAACTCGTCAAATTTTTTACACATACGATTTTCAACCCAATCACAGTTGAATAACATAAACTTCTTGCCATTAAGATACTGAACTTCAATAATGTCCATTAGTTCCCCATAGTATGTAATATCACCCACAATGGGGCTTTTATCCTTCCGGCTAGAATAACTCATGTGTTCGGCTTTTATAAAAACTCCTCTATTTTGAGTTTTCTTTCCCTTATCAAGTCTCTTTGTTTGAAATCTAAAATCGCTAACAATAAAAGTGTTGAATCTGACCACATCCTTAAGAGTACCTAAAGACAAACATTTGATTTCGTCGGATACTTGCACACCGTCACGTGCCAATTTATTAACCTATAGTATATTAAAGTAAATGTCAATATAAAAGTAGAGTATTTATTCATAATTCAACTATTAGTTATGATATTTTCGCTTACATAATCCTTAAACCATTTGTGGAACTCATCGTTGTGAAGAAGATTAACATGATGCTTTTGTGAACCTTAAGGATACTTTGATAAAAGTTTTGTGATATGCTTTCTACAAGTAAACAAATAGCCATATGTCAATTCCACAAAAAATAAAAAATGGTTTTCAAAAACACCAAATACTTATAATAAAACTTACTCAACAAATGGTGTCACTGCCTCAGTGTTGGTAAGAATGTGCCGATGAGCTTGCATATACATTACAGAATCAAGTTCAAATTGAACTTTTTTCCCAATTGCACAACCATTTATAAGCCCCCAATCATCATTTATAGTCGGTCGGTTAGACTTAGTTTCCACATCCACATACTAGGAACAAAAATTCATGCATTCCTGAAGAATAACAGAGTTGGCAATCGAGGCCTCGGGATGAGCCCGATTACCAACGTAGCCTTTTAAAGTGTGGAGGTACCTTTTAATCGGATACATCCAACAGTAAAGAACACAGTCAACAATTATGAGTTCATATAGAAAATGTATAGGCAAATGTTTCATCACGTCAAAGAAACTCAAAGGGACTAATTTCTCAAGGATACAAAGTGAGGGCCATCTGATCTTCAAACTTTTCCAAATCAGCTGCGGTAACTGCTTTTGAGCACAATATCACAAAACAATTGCTTAATTCAATCAAGGCTTTGACAATATGAGTGGGAAATACCCTTCGCCCGGCTATTGGAAGTAATTGTTGCATTAAAATATGGTTATCATGGCTCTTTAATCCCAAAATATTTCTTTCTTGCATGTTCACGCACCGTGAAATGGTCGAAGAGTAGCCATCAGGAACTTTAACATTCAGCAACACTTTTAAAAAATCTCCTTCTCTTTGTTACTCATCATGTACTCTGCTGGGGGGAGGTACTCTAGATTTGACCCTCGTAGTTGTGAATGTAGCTCTGATCTAATACCCAAATTTTTTTAGAACTTTTCAAGCCTGTAAATTATCTTTTGTCTTCCCTTTAGTACCCAAAAATGTAAATAGGACATTACCACAGACGTTTTTCTCAATATGCATGACATCAAGATTATGGCGAATAAGATTATCCTTCCAATATGGCAATTCAAAAAATATGCTCTCTTTTTTTCGAACAAAATATATATTTTTGAACTACCTATTTACTTTTTCTAACGCCTCTCTTTCCCTCCTTCTTAAGACATCTTCCATCTTATATTCACATTCAACATCAAGATCATTCAACTGTTGCAATACTTGTAAGCCAGAAAGTTTAAGTGGGGTTGGACGTAATTCTACCTTCCCATTAAATGGTGCCTTCTGTCTACGAAGCCTATGGCACGAGTCAAAGAATCGACGATGACCCCAATAACTGAACTTCTTACCCTTATCTAATCACATTGACTAGATGTCTTCGTTATAGCAAGGATAAGTAAATGTAACTTTTATGATCCATCCTGATAACATGGCATAAGCGGGGAAATCGTTAATGGTCCACAACAACGATGCATGCAACTGAAAGAACTCCTTACTTGACGCATCGTAAGTGCGTACACCATCAACCCGTAGCTCAATCAACTCATCAATCAATGGTTATAAAAATACATCAATCTTATCTCCGGGTCCTTTTGGTCCATCTATAAGAATAGACAAAATCAAGTTAGGTTGCTTCATGCACAAACACGGAGGTAAGTTATAAATAATGAGGATAAATGTCCATGTACTGTGCTTAATGCTCATATTACCAAATGGATTAAATCCATCAGCAGCTAACCCAAGTCTAACATTGTGAATGTCCCCCGCAAAAGAAGGGTATTTCTCATTAAAAGTTTTCCAAGAAGGAGAGTCAGCTGTATGTCTCATTACACCATCGTCGATCCTTTCCTCAGCATGCCATTTCATTAGAGGAGCTGAATAGGATGACCAAAATAATTTCTACAATCCCAGTTTCAAAGGGAAGTATCTCATTTTCTTTACGGCTACCTTCGGACCATGGACACCATCAATACTTGAGTCCTCATCTTTATATCGAGAAGATCCGCATATGCCACACATTTAAAGACCCGCGGTTTCATTACGAAATAGCATACAGTTATTTGGGCATGCATCCCATATCTCGTATTTGAATCCCCAAGTCTTTTTTAGCTTGTTGGCTTGGTAGTAAGACTCGGTAATTCTATCATATGGAAACATCCTCCCCAAAAATTTCAATAAATTCGTGAGAGAAAAATTTGTCCAACCATGAAGTTGCTTCATTTGCAAGAGTTAAAAAATAAATGACAATTCGGTGACCCCCGACGGACCATTTTCATAGAAGTCGCATTGAGCATTTTTCATAAATTTATAGTACTCTGGAACATCTTCATCGGATTCAAAGACATCTTCGGTGTTACATTCCTCCTCACACATATTGTCATACGCGTGGGAAATACCTATTCCCTCTTGAACCATTGTAACCATGTTATCTCGAGCACGCAGTTCAACAGGTATAGGTATATCATCAACCAACATATCATCCCGCGGAGTATTTCTATCGCTTCTTACACCACCAAGAGTTTCTCTGTGAAAAATCCAAACCTTATATGTCTTGTCGAAACCATGCATCTCAAGCTGATCTCTCACAGTTTGTTGGGCGTGGAACACTCGATTTGCACATCTCTTACAGGGGTAATAAATTTTTGTTGTCTCGATATTTTTATTTTCATATGCATAGTTAAGAAACCCTTCAATCCCATTAATGTATTCTCTTGAACACCGGTTGCGAAAATCAATCTAACTCTTATCCATGGTTCTTATCTATGAATCTAAAAAAAATGTCAGTAAATTTATATTTCATAATATAAAGATAAAGATATTAATAATGTCTTCGTAAGATGGTGAAAAGATAAAAATATTAATAATGGCAAACATGAATTCCTAAAGTGATTAGCACATAAAGGCGGAACAAGCATAAAAATAAGAATATAATTCATCACATTAATTTAAGTATTATTATGGCTAACTAAATCAAACAATTGAAATTTAAAATATTAAAATAGTAATGTACACATGATAATGGAAAGTGTCAAACAAGAGTTCACACAATCAACTAATTAACGTCTACATCACTAAATATTTACACATTAAAAAACTCACAAGGCACGTACCCATTTTCATCCTCATTTTACTCCGTATGCTCGTTTTCTTCTTCACACGGCACAAACTCGTCATCATCACCAGTGATTTTTTTTTTACTCTTTGAACCACTTTTTTATTTTTATATTTATTTTGAATTGCTGAATACAATTCATGTATTCCCAATTCCTTCTATTTTGCTCTATTCTCTTCCTCTTTTCTTTCTCGTACTCCTTCATTGTCACAAACTTTTTCTGAGAAAAGATATATAATTAAAGAAGGAATGAGACGGATACTACTTTTTTAACATGTTAATTTCATTTCTATACATTCTCTCAAAGTAGTTGTAGAACTTTAAAGCTTTTTTATACTTTCATTTAGCTTTGTAGTAATAAGACTCAATATCATTTATCTTCACTCTTAGAAATACATAAAAAAAAAAAAAAGAAGATCTACCAATCACCAGTGGCGGATCAAGGATTTTAGTTGAGGGGGAGCAAAATTTATGATAAGTGCCGAGAAATTTGGCATGGGCACCCCTGAGCTGATATTTGTAGGATAATTTGTTATTTTTTACGTGATCAAATACCAAAAACTCCCTAAAACATTTTTTAATACACATTTAGTCCAAGTGTTTTTATGTTGTTCCGAAAATTCTCTCAAATACTCATTTAAACAATATTATCTTATTTTTAAAGTACGCTCTAGTGTCATATTGAGGGACTTTTTAGAACAAATAATAATGCTTGAACTAAATGTGTATTAAAAAATGTCCGATGGACTATTTGGTATTTGCCCCTTTTTTACGTACACAAATTACATGATGGTGAACATGAGTTAATAATTCCCCGTTGATTGAGTGTATCTTTGATTTATACAAAATAAATACATGGACTCTTAATATGGAACGAAGGAGTATACCAAATCAATATTAACAATACCAATTTAATTCGAGACATAACTAATAATACCCATTAATTTCAAGTCCCAAAAAATAATAGTCAACCATTATGAATAATGTCTAATTAACTTAAAGCCCTAAAATATTTTTTAAAACAACCTTGAAATATTGAATGAAAGCAATTAAACCAATAAACAAACCTAATTAGAATCATTGAGCCAAAATGAACCATAATGCTATATAACATAAAACAAAATAAATAGCCTATTATAAATCTGCTTATTTAGGTCACATTGAAAGCTACAAAAAAAATTAAAAGCAACAAATAAGCATCCACTCTTTATTTACATTTAATATACATATTATGCATATGGTTAATTAATTATGTCTAAATAATAATTTTTTATCAACCATTGTCACCATTGTCCAACTAACTATATAAAGTAACACATTTTGAAGAAGAAAAATTAAAATAAATAAATAAATAATAATATGTTATTTTCCTCAACAAAAAAGCAAAGATGAAAAGTTACCGTGAAATGAAAAACAACCGGAGAGAGAAAACGGCTGGGGGAGGAGGAGAAGAACGCCTGGGGGCGGAGGAGGAAAAAAACTCCTAGGGGCGGAGGAGGAGAAGACCGCCTGGGGGAGGGGCGGAGCCTAGGCCTGTCAATGGGTCGGGTCTCGACCCGGACCCGACCCGAACCCGATCCGTATAATAGGGTCTGAGCATATTGTTTTTGACCCGAGACCCGAAGACCCGAATACCCAAAGACCCATTTATTAAACGGGCAGGGTCTGGATCTTATACAAGACCCGGACCCGAAGACCCGACCTGAATTGTACATTATTATTTTGTATATATATACATATATACTATAAATTTATATATATTTATAAATATATCTTATCAACATAACATGTAAGTATTATATATAAAAATATATATTTATGTATATAATAAATATAAGTAATATATGATTTATTTATACTAATAATATTCTACAATACACTACAAAATATTTTAATTTAAGATTAAATAATAAAGCAGGGGGATAAAATAAAATAAATATAAAATAAATGTACATATTTGACCAGACCTGGACCGAAACCCAAGACCTGAAGACCCGAACGGATCCGGGTCTGGATCCAATATTGTAGACCCGATGAAGACTCGGACCCGAACACGAACCCGATGAAGACCCGATTACACGGATCTGGATCTTCCTAAACCCGACCCATTGACAGGCCTATCGGGGCCTGGGTTTGACTGGAAGATGAATCCGGGGGTGCGCCCGGGGGGGGGGGGAGGGGTTGCCAATTTGGGTATTGTAAATGTGAGA
The DNA here is from genome assembly GCA_949130495.1 of Sambucus nigra. Lineage (NCBI taxonomy): Eukaryota > Viridiplantae > Streptophyta > Magnoliopsida > Dipsacales > Adoxaceae > Sambucus > Sambucus nigra. The sequence goes on along the minus strand of OX422207.1, from coordinate 96,045,786 downwards.
GGTTTTTTTTTTTTAGGTGGGAGGTTAAAGTGTGAGCGGGAGATGAAAAGAATTAGTTGTGGGAACCAATTTTTGGTAGCCGTCTTATTTGGTATATCTTTAGATACACTAATTATTTACCGTCTTATTTGGTTTACTTTATAAGATGGATATAATTAATTGTATCAAAAGGTGACCTTTTTTTAGACGGGTATAATTAGTAGTCTAAAAAAATAATAGTTTTTGAGACGGATAATTCTATCCATATAAAAAAATATGTTTTAAAGACTATATTTTGTCTGTCTCAAAAAATAGGGTTTTAAAAGCAACTTTTTTTGTAGTGCTTGCTCTTTCTCCTTCCGACCACGCTACTTGCTGGTCCCATCCATTTATTTTGCTCGTTATGTATATCTTATGATAATGCATCATTTAATACAAGTTAGAGTATTTAACTTCCATTATCTCTCATCCACCTGTGGTCACTGCCAACATTTAATACTAAACGATGTTAGTCCTGGTCTTGATAAGGAGTTACGCCTCACTTGATACTCACTGTATTCCAAGAACCCACATCTTACATTTGGCGACTCTGCTGGGGAGGTATTCTCTTTTGAAAAAATTCCAGAGGATAGCACCGCCAGAATCATTGACTTTGACGTCATACAGCGTGAATAAGGCAAACAACTCTGCGATGCCTGATGGGATGAGGGTGGTAAGGACAAATCCTAGAGCGCCCAGCATTGGTGTGATAGAAATTATGGTTCCGCAAGCAGGCATATTCCCGGTGAAAATGAAGGGACTGATGGGTTTGTTCACGGAGTTCATTAAAACTCTGGTATCCCGGGCGATGTTGGAAGTTCCCGGGGGAGTAACCTTTTTCACTACGCCAACTGCGGCTATACCAGCTCCCCTGTTACAAGGGGTGTTGTTATGCTCGCTTTTAATAATGTCCCGTCCACCACCTTGCCAACCTTGGGCTGTGTGTTGCATACCACGGCCCCACCCATGATGACGGGGCCAGCATCGCAAAGTGGAGGAGCATCTGCAGCGATATTAGCCACAATGACCGACCAAGGAACAAGTACACCACCTACCCCAGTAATCCCGATGGTAACAACACTGCAGCCGGTTAGCCCTTCATCGGCCAGCTTGAAGGAAATGAAGAAAGAACTGCTAAAGTTCATAGCAGTATCCAAAGGATAAATTTCTTTAGTGTATGATGACTTTCGTACTCCCTACCCAGAGGCATATAACAACGAACCCTACCCAGTAGGGTATATTCCATCGATTTTTTATAAGTAGATGGGGAAAGGTGCTAACTCAAAGGAGCACGTGAAGAGGTTTATTGAAAGCCTTGGGGCCCACTGCAACTACAAAAAGCTAAGGCTGAGGGAGTTCTCAAAATCCCTAACGAAGAAAACCTACACGTGGTCTTCCCACTTGGCCCCAGGTAGTGTAGGCTCTTAGGAAGAATTGCACGTTTTGTTTGTAAAAAAGTTCTTTTTGGCTGAGGATGAGTTTACACTCACGCAACTAGCGCATGAGAAATAAAAGTCGGGGGAAGATGTTGTGGCTTATATCAGAAGGTTTTGCGAGCATTTTCTAGACGTGAGGGAGGTACACGAGAAGACAAACTTTTGCAAGTTTGTGCAAAGGGATTGTTGCCCGAATATATATGTGACCTGATTAACGAAATGCAATAGGGGATGTTTGGAGCATTTTTAAAGGCTGTAAGGAACATCGCTTTGGTGGTAAAACCCGTATCACCCTCGCAAACGTTGTCAGGATTGCTACTAAGGCCAATAGTTGTCTCGGGGAGGGGAATACCCTCGAGGGTCAACTATGCAAATGATGGGGACAAGGAGGAAAGTAATGGCGACCGAGGAGGCATGAGGGGTAGAAATACTAAGAGAAGGTTCGAAAATGAAGAAGATCCCCCTGAGCTACTTTGCATAATGGAAAAAGCTTTGAACTTATATGATCCTATGGTCCGCGATAAAGTTTACAGGTTGGTCAATGTCAATACAGCGCAACTCTCCCAGGAGGATAGGGAGAAACCTCATTATTACGCACTTCATAATAGGGTAAACCACCCTACCAAAGTGTGTTTCTAACTGAGGAGGTTGATTAAATGACATGTGAAGAATAGAGACATTAGGTTACTGCAAACTAATGTGAATGATAACCCGCTATCACCCCATGGGGCCCATATGGCCACCGCTTTCGATGAAGATGCCGAACAATTAATAGCGAGGCAGTGGTTTAAAGGGAGTGACTTCAAAGAGTCTTTGGAGGATGATTATGAGGAATCTTTAAAAGAATACACCTTCAAGTTGGCCTATCTCCACCTAGGTGATGAGAATGAGGAGACGGACGGACGAGCAAAGGAGGTATATGACCCCTTTGAGGGACTTAGTAGGCAGTTAGGAGCCTGCTCCCTAGAGGAGGTAAACACGGTGATAGCTTACGATGAGGTTACGTATAAAGATGTGGAGGAAGTATATGAGCTAGAAGATGACCAGATAGACCCATAAATTGAATGTGAGACAGTTTCTCGCTTGCCAAAGTTTGACTGGTGCTTTGATCAATTTGTCCTCCTGAGGACTCCCGGTTGGAAGTCACGCGAGCCATCTTGGAGATGGCAAAGAGAAAAATGGATCCACACCTAAAGTGGAAGGGGACTATGGCTAAACTCGTAAAGAGGTGTCTCTCAAAAGTCACATTTTTTAGAGGCCGATAGATTGATCAGGTATCCCCACAATAGACCTTTATATGTTACCGCATCAGTAAACGATTGTGTTTTCTCGCGAGTTTTGTTGTATGGGAGAGCATACATCACTATAATGCCCATTGGACCTTTTTATGCTATTGAAATGTCAGAAACAAGGATAGTGCCCCATTAGTTGGAAATATTAGGGTATAATAATCAGTCTTCCAAATCGATAGGCAACGTTAACGTGGGTATCAAAATGGGGGACATCACTTCCCATATTAAGTTCCACTTCATTAATAGAAAACCATCGTACCAACTACTGGTGGGCAGGGTCTGGATACACAATCATGAGTCGGTACCCTCCACTTATCATTAGTGAGTTAAGGAAAACATAAAGGGTAAGGAGGTGGTGATTCGAGCCACTAAGAAACCCTTTTATGAAGGAGGAAGTTCACATGGTGGATGCTTCTTTCTATATAGAGCTGGCAGAAGAAACTACAATGGTAACAAGGTATACCGGGGGAACAAGGGTCCCATCCACTCCAGAGAGGGTGCGAGCACTTACTCTAATGATGGTGTCTTACGAAGAAGAAGGCGACCTAGGAGCAACGAGGCCTCCTAGTTTGTCGAGGCAGCTCCGCGATCGAATGACCCCGCGCATTGACCCTATCTAACATCAAGTCCAAACCCAGAGCGTCCTTAGTAGACAAATGGAGAGATAAGTGGACTAGAATCACAGGAAGATGACTTTTAAAGAGGAAGTTGTCCGATAATGTAAACGGTTGGTTTTGCCTAATAAAGGAATTGTCTATAAATTATGAAGCTGTGAGCGGGAAGCCGAGAGTCTGGACGATGAAGCTGAGCCGATTTATGAATGTTTCTTAGTAGATAACCAGGGGCAATGCTTAGTGATTGATAACTCTAGGGTACAAGAGTTTGGGGAAGGGGTAGAAGAAGAACTAGAATACATGTAGGATAGCCCCAGGTCACAAATCCAAGAGTTGGAGAAGGTCAACTTGGCTAGAGAGGGTGAAGATCCAAACCCTATTTTTATCTCAAAGGACCTGGGGGAGATCCTCAAAAGGATATTATTAGACTATTATTGTATTTCAAAGACGTCTTCGTATCGAAGTACACCGAGATGCCTGTAGTAGACAAGGAGGTGAGTTACCATAGTTTGAATATTTTTCCCACATCTATCCTGGTGAAGTAGGCCACTCGAACCTACAAGGTGGAGTTGGACCTAAAGATTAAAGAAGAAGTTCAAAGGTTGCTTACGGTCGGTTTCATAGTACCGATCCAACATTCAATTTATCTCTATAGCATTGTACCTATAATGAAGAAAGATAAGAGACAAATCAGAATAGGCATAGACTTTAGAGATCTAAATAGGGCATGCCCGAAGGACAAATTCCCGTTGCTTTCCATTGATAGCTTGATCGATGCAACAACAGGGCATGAGATGTACAGTTTCATGGATGGTTATGTGTTATATAACTAGATAAAAATGGATCCGATCGATGCTGAGAAGACCTATTTTTGAATGCCTTTGGGTAACTTTATGTACACAATCATGCCATTCAGATTAAAGAACGCATGTGATACTTACCAGAGGACGATGATGGCCATCTTCCATGATCTTTTCTACAAGACTCTAGAGTTTTATGTTTGTAGGAGGGTAGTGAGACTGGGGTCTATGAATAACTGGAAAGGGTGAGGCGTGACCCACTCCAATGGACACTGTCTGCAAGTCTTCAAGGTCTCCTGGTGCAACTTCTGAAGAAAACTTCTCCTTCTGGTAACAATGGAACTCGAGCTTCAACTCACTCCCTGCAGGAAGATGAACTTTCACAGCAAAAATAGTAATTTTCTCAAGGGAAACACCTGAGAGTGATGGCTGTCAGTGGGGAGTGAAGGAACAAGGCACTCAACACTAAGAGAATGAGCAGGGAGAGAATACTAGGTAGGTCTGGTGATATTTTAGCAGAGTAATAGTGCAATTTTTCTTGTCTCTCTTTTGACCTTGCCCAGGGGTCTATTTATACATGGGCGTAAAGGGTGAGCTGGCGATTTTGGGCGCCAAAATTGAGAGAGTTGGTGGGGAACAATGTCTGAAGTGTACCATTTGTCCCTACCTGCAGGCAACTGCCTGTCCCCTCTGCAGGCGCCACCTGGCGCCGACCAAAACTCAAAAAGCACATATGTCCCCTAATGGAGACAAAATAGCAGATTTGGTAGTTATCTTTTGAAACGGTAACTTGTGGTGCAATTTTGTAAATCTTTGAGAGAGGGGACCTTAAGGCCTCACAAAGTGTTATTTTTCTTGAGAGAGACCTCGAGAACCCCCTCTTCTGGAAAAGTCATTTTTCTTGTAAAGAGTTTATTTCTTGTGAGTAGCCAACTCTTTGGCCACTCACTTCATTTATGACTAAGTGTGCAGTGTGCGTAGCCTCGAGTGGCTTCTGGGTCTTCCTACTAGTATTCTCTCAATCCTATAGTGCTAAGTGGTTGAGCTTGCTCAACATACCTTGTCCCTCAGCCGCCAAGCCAAAACTCCCAGGAGGTCCCGACGCGCCTGTTCGAGCCCTGCTTGCTCGACTAGGCAACCTGTGCAAGAAAGTAAAGTGTTAGTGCTGTTGTTCATTTAGAGCCTGCTGTTTCATTATGAAAACTCCTGTAGAAGCACTTCTCGAATAACATTTCTGCAGTGACCCCTGCAGTGGCGCTGATGCTGTGAGGCGGCGCCGACCCTTGTCGCGGCGCCGACGCTCGAAGTGGCGTTGACGCTTGAAGTGGTGCTGACGCCCGAGGTAGCGCTGATGCTTGAATCGACGCTGACATGTAGGGAGGCGCCGACCCTTGTCCCGGCACCGACGCTCGAAGTGGCACCGACGCTCGAAGTGGTGCTGACGCGTGAGGCGGCGCCGACCCTTGTCCCGGCGCCGACGCTCGAAGTGGCGCCGACGCTCGAAGTGGAGCTGACGCGTGAGGCGGCGCCGACCCTTGTCCCGGTGCCGCCGTTCGAAATGGTGCCAACGCTCAGAATGGCGCTGACGCTTGAGGTAGCGCTGATGCTTGAACCGGCGCTGACAGGTGAGGCGGCGCCGACCCTTGTTGCGGCGCCGACCCTTGTTGTGGTGCCGATGCTCGAAGTGGCGCCGACGCTTATCCCGGCGCCGATGCTCGAAATGGTGCCGATGCTCGAAGTGGTGCTGACGCCTGAGGTAGCGCTGAGGCTTGAATCCACGCTGACAGGTGAGGCGGCGCCGACCCTTGTTGCGGCGCCGACCCTTGTTTTGGTGCCGACGCTCGAAGTGGCGCCGACGCTTATCCCAGCGCCGATGCTCGAAATGGTGCCGATGCTCGAAGTGGTGCTGACGCCTGAGGTAGCGCTGAGGCTTGAATCCGCGCTGACAGGTGAGGCGGCGCCGACCCTTGTTGCGGCGCCGACCCTTGTTGTGGTGCCGACGCTCGAAGTGGCGCCGACGCTTATCCCGGCGCCGATGCTCGAAATGGTGCCGACGCTCGAAGTGGTGCTGACGCCTGAGGTAGCGCTGAGGCTTGAATCCGCGCTGACAGGTGAGGCGGCGCCGACCCTTGTTGCGGCACCGACGCTCGAAGTGGCGCCGACCCTTGTTGCGGCGCCGACGCTCGAAGGGGCGCCGACGCTCTAAGTGGCGTTGATGCCTGAGGTAGCGCTGATGCTTGAACCGGCACTGACGTGTGAGGCGGTGCCGACCCTTGTTGCGGGGCGCCGACGCTCGAAGTGGCGCCGACGCTTGAAGTGGCGCTGACGCTTGAAGTGGCGTTGACGCCTGAGGTAGCGCTGACCCTTGCGGTGGCGTAGGGACTCGCCGCGGTGCTGACACTCGCGATGGCTTTTGGACTTCTGGGTGACCTCGCGAGTACCTCTCGGATGTTATTTAATAATAAAAAAAAAGCATATTTATTTTATTTTGCTTTTTTTCTGTTTATAACACCCTTCTACATTAGCCCCTCGTGCAAAGATTTTTGGTTGGGTAGACTAAAAAAACTTTGTACGCTATAAATCTGGTTTCAACAATTATATATATATTTATATATATATATTTTCTGAGGGATCCTAGGATCATTAAATTCTGTGGCCCTTTATCCGAGGTATTTAATTTTTTGAGAACCCACGCGTCAGTGTGGGAACTGTCATCTCATCATTTGGGAAAAAAAGATCATCAACTTTTTGCCTTCCTGCACGTTTTTCCATTTTGGTGAAAAAAACATAAGCCCCTTATCTTGGGGTCCTTCATCTTCTTTAACCAAAACTTAAGCATCTTTGGGTTTGTAGTGAGAGAAAGTGAGAGAGGGATATTTTGTTTTTAAAACCCGATAGCCATCCATCTCCTTTTTTTTGCTCTAAACTTCCCAACTATCATACCCTCTCATCCATGGATCCTAAACCCACGAAGGTTTCTCCAAATGCAAACAACCCTAAAGTACCCAAAGCTTTAAACTCCATGTCTTCTCCAATGTCTATTTCAACCATTTCTATGGCTGATGGTGATACCGCCGGCGACCCTTGGCCGCGGGTACCTCTCGGCGTCAATGTGCCGTCCATCGTTTCTGAGTTGAGAAATTTTGAGGCGAGGCCTCTCGTGGATCCCTCGCCCCCTCCCTTGGCCTCTCGTGGTGTCTTGGACGCTACTCTGCTGCCGGCGAGGGTTCTCGCGAACGACGAGGCAGTTCTCCGAGGGTCTCGTCCCCTCTCGCCCACAGGTCTTGGATCCCCGGGTGTCTCGCCTCATCTGGGCAGGGGAGAGGATTTATGTGTCGAGGAGGCATTTTTTAGAGGGTCTCATCTCCTCTCGCCAACAGACCCTAGGTCTCAGGGTGTCTCGTTTCTTTCCAAGCTTCGCGACAGCACGCCGTTCAAGCACAACGTGTCCTCGAGCCGAGACCTCTCATGCTCGGGGTCCTCATTTCAGAGTTCTTTGCCCCCGGATATTCCCTCTACGGGTCTCTCGCCAATTTCAAGTCCTCGCGACTTTGACGGTTTCGGACGAGACATGTCCCGCCCCGTTCTGGACCTCTCGCACTCGGGGTCCGCGCGCCCTTGTCGTGGAGGTTCCTTGGCTGCCGGTTTTACGTGCGAGGGTCTCTCGCCCGTGATGAATTTTTGTGGGAGTTCCTCGCGTGATGCTGTATCTTCTATGGGTATCTCGCGCGTTCGGTCGTTGGTGCCTGGGGGTGTCTCGACCTTGAGCGTCTCGGCGCCCGTGAGTTTTTCTGAAATTTATCCAATTGGTGTGGATAAGGGTATCTCGGGTTTTTCTGGCGTCGTCAGTGGTTCCTCGCGCGTTGAGCTAGGCGCGGGGAGTCCTTTATCTGTTGGAGATGAGTTCGGAAGAAGGGGGGTCTCGACGAGTTTTAGTGCTGACGCTCGCATTTCTCCTTCGGGTGCCTCGATGCCTTTGCTTGATTCTGAAATGGGTATTTCAGCTTGTGGCCACTCAAGAATTGGTCTCGCATCCACGGGTCTCTCATTTGTGGAAGGGGGTGTTTCTACCTTTTGTCACCTCAGGGATTCCGTGACCCAGGGCGTCTCGACGACTATTGGTGTTACGGGGGGCATGCCATTGCCCAGGGGCTCTTCTTATGATTACGATGGGGTTTCTGCCTCCACCTCTTTTTTTACGAGAGGGGACCCCGGGGGTCTCTCGCTCAGAGTCTCCACTGGTGTGAGTTCTTTTCTTGAGCCGCTGGCTCTGGGTGGTTCATCAGCTACGCCTACTTCCTCTCAGGCATGGAAGGATTATATGCACATTCGTCAAGGGCGGGACTTCGGTATTTATCGCCGTGCTCCCTTTTTTGGCCCTGCTGACAGTTTCATGACTTCACTTTCCGACTTTGGGGAAAAAATTTCGGGTGCTGTTCTCGATCGGTCTCATGTGGGGTTAACTGAGTCTGCTGATCTTCCTACTATTTCTCCGAATTCAATTCTCCGAATTCGAGTTGACCGAGGCGACTTTCCCTATTCCAATGTTGAGGTTAAAACCCCCGGAGGACCTACAGAGGAGTGGGCCAGTTGGGTTGACTATGTTCTGAGCGTTCCCGATTACGTGGCTATTCTCAGGGAGGTGGGGCTCTTCACCGCCGTCAGCAGTCTGAAGTCCTGCACCCTCTTTAAACACGGTTCTTCGCTCAATCTCTTATTGTCCCGGTGGAGTATGGAGTCTCACACCTTTGTTACGGGCTGGGGAGAATTTACTGTTACTCTCGAAGATATATGTGAGTTGTACGCCCTTCCTTTCTTTGGGCAACAGGTCTTTACTGATGACTGCGAGGACTCCCTAGAGCAGGAGTTGGTGGGGGAGTTACGGTCATCTCTCGGGGAGTGCTCGAGATATGTGGCCATAAATGTAACGGGTCATTCCAAGCATTCCTTTGCCAAATGGCAAAGATATTGGTTCATAGACTTTGAGCAATTGCCAAAGGGGGAGACTTCTCGCGCAGCGCCCAAATCCCAGGATGGTCCTAAGCTTCACTCTCCTGCACATTTAGCCGCTTTCCTTGTTACGTTCCTGACTCGGTTCCTTCTTCCAGGTAAGCCTGAAGACTGTCCCCGCGAACTTCTTTTTAGGTTGGCTGTGCGATTGTCTCGAGGTAGACCAGTACCTATAGCTGCCCTGACTTTGGGTTCTCTTTACACCTGGATAGACCGAGCACACATAGATGTAGAGAGGTCCTGCGGTCGGTATGATGTTGCTAACCATGTCAACGCCCCTTTCTTGATGGCCTTTTTGTTTGAGCATTTCCCCCACTTTACTTCAGGGGCTCACGCTTGTCATAGCGACGCAGCGAGGCTTCTTCGGTGGCATAAGAAAACTCCCAAGAAGTCTTTGGGAATGTTGATTGATGATATCGAGGAGTTTCAGTTTCGGCCTTATACCAAGCGCCCTAAGGGTACTTTCAGCTGGCTTTCTTTCCCTGGTGATGGCGAAACATTCTATTGTCCTTCCGCAGTGGGGTCAGTTTCCACGTGTCCCCACATTAATGTGATGGCGATGCTCTTACCATGTCACCTTCCTTCTTGGACCGAGTTAGGTCCCCGTGCTGAATTTTACCATTCCGAGAGGGCAAGACGACAGTTTGGTTATGATCAGGGTGTCCACACTCCTCCTCTTCCTACCTACAGCAGTCATTCTGAGGCATTCTCCGAGGCGTGCGCGAGCTTTACTCTTCAGGGGTTATTCCGCAGGGTCAGTGGTTTGGGTGGTCTCTATGTGCCTACCAGTGATTATCAGCCTTCATTCACTTCATCCTGGTTCCTTCTTTGGCAGCAGCAGGTTCGTCTTATTCAAGAATGTGTAGTTGGCCCTCCTCATGAGACTAACCCCATTAAATATACCAGAGCTCAGTTTTTGGTCAGGCGGACGCAGAAAGAGCCTTGGTTTCTCAGTACCACCTCTACGCCACCCTTGGAGCAGGCCATCCCTATTTTAGTGAAACCTCTCTTTGACGAGTCACTTCCGCCTCCGTCGACTGAGCTTCCCCCTGTGAAGTCTAAAAGCCAACCAAAAAGCAAAGGGAAGGCGGGCACCTCTACTACTAGCAAAAGGAAGCATCCTGACACCGATGTTTCCAATTTTGTTCCTGCTACTACTGCTTCTCCTCCTTCCTCCCCTGTGAGGACCCGGGCTGCGAAAAAAAAGAAAGGAAATGGCGCTGGCATAGCTGCTTCCTCTACGGTGGACCAAGGTTACTCCTCACCGAGCTTTACTTCTCAGGAGACGCGGGTCGCGTCCATTCCTATTGCAGAAGGTACTATATCACAGCCTCCTTTACTTAGTGGAACCAGTTCTCGCGGAGTTCTTTCATCTCCCTCCCCTTCATTGGAAGAGGAACTAGTTGATTATGGAAGCACCCCTTCCTATGACGACCATAGTTCTTCTTCGGGTGATATGGGCGGCCTGGGTTTCCATAGCGAAAGCACTACTGACACTTATGCTTTGTTATCAGTCTCCAGAGAGTCTTCTAGTGATGATGAGGCCTCCCGTTCTCCTGGGGGGGTCAGCCCCACCCATCTCCCTTATAGCCAGACTACGCGCCCCGTTACTGTAAGCGTTCTCCCTTCACTTGTCTATATATATTTTTTGCATACGATTTTCTTTCTTCCCTTCATCATATATATGTATATATTTTCATTTAAAGCATTCTGTTATATTTGTGCAGGCCACTTCCATCGAGGCAGGTGGTTCTCCTCTTCCCCCACTACGACCAACGCCCTTTCAGCGGGAGAGGAACTCCATGCTCATTTCCTCCCGGGGACTGTTTAGAGAGGTTTGTTGTTTCCTCAGTTCATTTAACATCTGTTGTAATTTATTCATCTCCTAACTGCCTTTTGGTTGCGTATACTGTCGCTTCCTCGCAGCTTTCGTCCGTGCATTTTACCGTCACTCGGACCACTCCTGTGGCTTCCCCTTCTCCTCAGGTATGCCTCGTTATTTTCAAAACTTTCATTGCGTCATTTCCTTTTGTATTCCTTCTTCTTTTTTTTTTATTTATCCATTTATCATGCGTAGAGAGCTGTGTCTTCGGGCGTTGCCACATCGTCCTCTCTTGTCTTGGCGGCGGGTACTTTTGCAGCTGAGCCCCTGGAGGCCTCTTCATCTGAGGTAGTACTTATTTTTTTTTTGAATATTTGTCTCCTCTCAGCAGGAGTCTTAATGGCTCTTGGATTTTCTTCTCAGGAAGGGGCTCCTCCCTTAGCTGGCGTTATCGCCCCGGGTTTGTCCTCTTCGGGGAGAATTTCTATCCCTAGGGTCCGCGTATCTATGGATGGTAGATCTTTGGTTCAGGCGATTTCTCGTGGCCCAATATTTACCGTGGCCTCCACCAGTGAGCCCACACTTCAGGTCAGTCCTTTCTGTTGAAGCAATGGGATCTCCTTTTCCTCGAACATGCAGTAAACAACGCATCTTCATTCTTTGCAGGCCATCAGTACAGCCCCTACTGCGCAGACCGTCTTTTTCCGCGCTTCCCCCTTAGATGGGGTTCAGGTATTATTTTATTTTCTTAGTTCTATTTTCTTATCTGTCCAGTCTGTGCTTATCGTAGCCCTCTTTTACTTTGTTGCAGTTATCCCTTGGCGCTGTTTCGAGTGCGGCTCCTGCCGCTACCGTTTCAGCAGCCCCTATACAAGGGCTGGTTTGTCCTGTCGCTGCGCCTCTTCAGGTAGCTATCCCTACGGTGCCTGAGGTTGAGGTAGCTTCTTCGGAAGTATTGGTTACCGAGGCAACCTCTTCTGGAGCATCAATCAGTGTTGTTGCCCCTACGGGAGCCCCTGCTCCTCCTTCTATGACCGTTGCGGAGGGCATTGTTCAGGTACCGTGTATAAGACTGGCATACCCCCTCTTTTTACTATTCCCTTTTTCATTTCTTCTTGCGTATACTGTGCAAGCATTCCTATAATACCCTTATCTCATTGTTTCCAGGTGTGTGAGGATACTCCGGTGACTGTGGAGTCTGGCAGCGGGGCAGCTGTGAGAGAGGTACTAGACTGGCGTACCCCCTCTTTTTACTATTCCCCTTTTTATTTTCTTCTTGCGTATACTGTGCAAGCATTCCTATAACACCCTTGTCTTATTGTTTCCAGGTGTATGAGGATACTCCGGTGACTGTGGAGTCTGGCAGCGGGGCAGCTGTAAGAGAGGTACTAGACTGGCGTACCCCCTCTTTTTACTATTCCCCTTTTCTTTTCTTCTTGTTTATACTGTGCAAGCATTCGTATAACACCCTTGTCTCATTGTTTCCAGGTGTGTGAGGATACTCCGGTGACTGTGGAGTCTGGCAGCGGGGCAGCTGTGAGAGAGGTACTAGACTGGCATACCCCCTCTTTTTACTATTCCCCTTTTCTTTTCTTCTTGCGTATACTGTGCAAGCATTCCTATAACACCCTTGTCTCATTGTTTCCAGGTGTATGAGGATACTCCGGTGACTGTGGAGTCTGGCAGCGGGGCAGCTGTGAGAGAGGTACTAGACTGGCGTACCCCCTCTTTTTACTATTCCCCTTTTCTTTTCTTCTTGCGTATACTGTGCAAGCATTCCTATAACACCCTTATCTCATTGTTTCCAGGTGTATGAGGATACTCCGGTGACTGTGGAGTCTGGCAGCGGGGCAGCTGTAAGAGAGGTACTAGACTGGCGTACCCCCTCTTTTTACTATTCCCCTTTTCTTTTCTTCTTGCGTATACTGTGCAAGAATTCCTATAACACCCTTGTTTCATTGTTTCCAGGTGTATGAGGATACTCCTGTAACTGTGGAGACTGGTAGTGGGGCAACCGCGGAGGGAGATCACAGTTCTGAGTTCACTCCTTTAGTCGGTGATGCTGATTCTGGTGGGGAGTCTTCTTTTCTTCCCTCTGAGGCGGGATCTCGCCACTCTGAGGGCGATGATGAAACAGAGGACGCTGCGAATATTTCTAGAAGGCTATGGCGTGAGGAGTTACCAGGCCGCTTCAGGGTACATGAGCGTCAGCTCTTGGATCTCATCTTGGAGCACCACCCTGAGACGTTCACTTCTCAGAGTATATTCCAGGTTGACAGTCTTACGGCCTTCAACCTGAGGGCTCTTGCCAGCCATGTTCATGAGTTCTTGGCTACCTCCCCTACTAAGCTGACTAGCTCTTCTATCTTGCTATTCTTGGATGCTCTCCGCGACTTACAGCAGTTCTATCATTTTCGTTTGGATTGGCTTGACGCAGGGGTTCGCCCCTTCCTGAGTGTTCCTTTCCGGAAGATAGTGAGGTTTCACACGTCCCGGCAGTCCAGGGTTGAGCAACGACACGCTGAGGCTACGAGGATCCGGAATCAGATCGCCCTACTGCAGGTGAAGCTTGCCAGACTTGAGTCTGGCAATGAGGAGGATGATGCTAAATCCGTCCGGTTGGAGGAAGAGTTTCTACGGGAGGCTGGTCCGTCATATGCTGGCGCCATCGCGCGCGATGATTTATTTTTTGTGGTTTCTAGCCGATAGGCTACTTCTTGCTTTGTAGTGCTCAGAATTCTATATGTACATCGCTTATCATTCATGTATGAGACACTTTTTTTTGAATGCACCTCTTGTAACTGTGAGGTGTTGGCATGTGACTTTCTTGGGTTGCCCCTCTGTCTGTGGGGGTATTCCTACATATTACTGCTTATAGTCATAGAGGTTGGGTTGGGGAGGAGGGTGACCCCCTCCCCTTTCTGGAAGCCTGATTTTATCATAAAACTATATTAATTTATGTCTGGGGGACTTTGCTCAGTATACTTTCTCTTAGGATGGACTTACCTCCCAAGTGTAGTGAGCAAAGTTCCCGGCCTCTCTTTTTTTTTTTACTCTCTTCTAACTTAATAGGGAGTGTATATGTATGTATAAATAAGTAAGCGAAATAAACGTCAAAATGATCAAAAACGTTGCTATTTCATTTCTTTTACTTTTGTCTATCGTTTACAGTGTAGTATTGCTTCAAAAAAAACAAAAAACTTTTTTGGTGTAGGAGCAATCCTTGACATCCGTTGCCGACATGCAAAATACAAACAATACTTGTTAGTTGCTACTAAGCATAGTACCTCTTCAGCCACTTGCAGTTGATGGACTGGAGGCAATCACTCTCAGGTTCTGATATCTGGCAGTAGCCCGACTTCCCCACTCCTCTGACAACAAAAGGGCCTTCCCAGTTAGGTTTGAATTTGGACGCCGACATGCTACGGAGATGGTGGGTTGATGCTCGTAGGACTAGATCTCCCACCTGGAATTCCCTAGGCTTAACCAAATTTTCATAGGCTCTGGACAGTTGCTGAGTGTAGACTTTGAAATTCTCTCTCGCCTTGTCCCTGTGCTCATCTAGTGCCTCCAGCTGCACATGCCTAGGATCTGGAATGAGCCCATTGCTAAGAGAAATTCTGGCCGAAGGTACCGCCAGTTCCACTGGTAGGACAGCTTCGGTCCCATACACTAGAGAGAAGGGAGTGAAACCTGTTGGCTTTCTCTTCGAAGTACGATAGGCCCATAACACCATAGGCAGCTTCTCATCCCATGCCCCCGGCATGTCTTCTAGCATCTTTTTCAGAATATTTATCAGGGTCTTATTAGTAGCTTCCGCCTGGCCATTGCCCTTGGGGTAGGATATGGTTGAGCTATTATGCACAATCTTATACTTGTCCGTGAGGAGAGCCATCTCTTTGCATACAAATTGCTTCTCATTATCCGTTAGGTTCACTTTGGGTATACCAAACCTACATATGATATATTCTTTTATAAACTGGGTTACCACTTGGGCAGTGACCCTCCTTAAAGGAATGGCCTCCGCCCATTTGGTATACAATTTTGTAGCCACAATGATAAAGGTCTTTCCATGAGATGCTGGGGCGATCTTACCCACCAGGTCGAACGCCCATGTGTGGAAGGGATAGGGGGTTGCCAAGCTTTGTAGGCTGACGGAGGGAGCGTGCACCATGTTTCCGTGCACCTGGCATGCTCTACACTTTTTCACGTATCCAATGGAGTCAGCCTCCATGGTCGGCCAGTAGTATCCCAACGTCATCAGCTGATCATACAGCTTGGCGCCTCCCATGTGGGAGGGCTCATGAGCTTCTTTCAGCACCTTTTCCACTTCCTCTTTGGCTACGCACCTTAACGCCTTCTCATTATACCCTTTCCTATACAGCTCTCCTTTGACCAAGTAGAAACGTGCTACCCTTTTTCTAAGGTAGATTTCATCCGCTCTCTCGGCGGGCAGCTCCCCATTCTTCAGATATGCTAGGTACGGCTGTCTCCAATCTTCGAAGGCTTCCACGAAGTTAGCTTCCGTCGGCTGATCAAAATTATCTTGGCACTTTAGACAACTTTGCTGCAAGCGGGCCGCTTCTACGCTCATGGAGGGCCAAAAATACCCGCTTCGCTACAGTCTTCTGTAAAGGGGAATATCTGTATCTCCACAGTGCCTCTGGTGCATTTCTATTAACCTCTCTTTGGCTTCCTGCTCCCCTACGCACCGTGCCAGAAACCCTCCGGGACTCTTGAAATAGAGAGTTCCCTGCAGCACATGATAGTTGGCTAACTCCAAAATTTTCATTGCCCCTTCTCTGGTTTCCAGTTGCCTCTCCACCAAACGCCTCCAGTCTTCCGGCTCGTCACTTGGGAATAGGGACTTTACGGTAGTAGGCACTGTTCTCCGCCTAACGGTGATGGTTGCCTCTGACTCCTCCATGTCCAACTTTTGTGCTATGGTGGCGAGCGCGTCAGGGTGCCTGTTCATCGTTCGCGCCTGCCTCTCCACAGTTACATCCAAGAATTGTCTCAGCAGTCGTTGGATGATGTGTCTGTACGGCGCTAAGTTGGCATGTTTAAGGGAAAACTCTCCATTGACCTGCCTTACTACCAGATTGGAGTCTCCTCGTATACACAATACCCTGATCCCTCTTCTGAGTGCTTCCAACATCCCTAGAATGAGGGCTTCGTACTCAGCTTCATTATTTGAGCATTTAAAATCTAACTTGAAAGAGAGGGTAATCTTCTCCTTCCCATCTGACAGTATGACGCCAGCCCCACCTGTTCCTTGTGCACTAGAACCATCAAATTCCATAAACCACTTCTTCACCTCCTCCGCCATGCATGCTTGGAAACTTTCTCCGGGTAGCTCTTCACTAGGTGGTTCGAAAACCCCACTCGGGAAGTGGGCCAGCAGATCTGCTACCGCCTGGCTCTTGATGGCTTTAGGCACTACGCACTTTAGATCATACTCTGACAAAATCAAAAACCACCTTGCTGCTCGTCCCACGAGTATAGTCCGCGCGAGGAGGTACTTGATGGGATCACACTTAGTGATTATGTGAATGGTGAAGGCTAAAAGGTAGTGTCTCAACTTCTGGGCTACAAATACCAGCGCCAGGCAGTGCCTCTCAACGCTGGTGTATCTCGATTCTGTCCCGGATATTACTCTTGATAGGTAGTAAACCGGCCTTTCCGTTCCTTCCTTCTCTTGCGCCAAGGGGGCCCCTATCGACCTCTCTGTAGAAGTGAGGTAGAGCAGTAGTGGCGCTCCGGCTTCGGGGGGAATCATCGTGGACGGAGAGGCTAGGATTTCTTTAATCTTTTTGAACGCACTCTCTTGCCTCTCTCCCCAAACCCACTTGGCTTTGTCTTTTAGTAGAGGCGCGAACGGATGAGTTACTTCTGCCAACGCAGGTATAAACCTCCGCAGGTAAGATACCTTTCCCAGGAAGCTCTTAAGTTGTCTCTGACTCTTGGGCGGTGGCATCATCACAATGGCTTTCATCTTCTCTGCATCCACTTGCACCCCTTGTCTATTTACCAAAAAACCTAAGAATTTCCCTGCAGTAACCCCAAAGGCACACTTTGAGGGGTTCATTCTCATCTTATACCGACGACACCTCTCGAATACTCTCCTGAGATCTTGAATGTGCTTGCTTTCTTTCCTAGACTTCACCACCAAATCATCCACATAGAATTCTAGTATGTCATGAAATAAGTCGTGAAAGATTGCCATCATGGTCCGCTGGTATGTGGCCCCAGCATTCTTCAATCCGAAGGGCATGACTGTATACTGAAAGTTCCCTAACGGCGTGCGGAAGGCAGTCTTCTCTGCGTCGGCGGGGTCCATCTTAATCTGGTTATATCCAATATACCCGTCCATGAAGCTATACATCTCATGTCCCGCGGTGGAATCCACTAAGCTGTCTATGCTGGGTAGTGGGAATTCATCCTTAGGACACGCCCTATTCAAGTCGCGAAAGTCTACACAGATTCTGATTTGGGTCTTATCTTTCTTTCCCACTGGCACTATGCTGGACAGCCATATGGGGTGCTGAATAGGCTTGATGAACCCTGCCGCTAACAATTTCTCCACCTCAGCCTTTATTTTTAAATCAAGGTCTGCTTTATATGTGCGTGTGGCTTGCCTTACCGGAAGGGCGTTGGGAAGGATGTTCAATCTATGAGAGCTCACTTTTGCATCTATTCCCGGCATCTCCGTGTACTTCCAAGCAAATACATCAGTGAACTCCTTAAGTAGCTCAATGAGCTCTTCCCTCTGCTTCGGTTCCAGGCACTTGGAAATTAGGATGGGTCTACTCTCGCCCTCTTCCGACCCCAACTTGATTTCCTCTAACTCCTGCAGCTGCTCTCTGGGTCCGTCTTGCATGCACTCCGGCGCCTCTTCTGGTTCTTCCACATGCTCAACAATATGGGATTCATCAACAATAAAACACTCGGGCGTCGGGTCGATGCTCTCGTCCCAGAACATCGCCCGCGCAGACCGTTATAAATGGTAAATGACTTTTCCATTGGGCAAAACCACTTTCTTGCAAGTTCGAGGAGGCCTAGCTACCTCCTCTACCTTCCTCTTGCCTTTTTCTATGTGGGGAATTATTCTTTCCCCTAGACGATCATGAACGGATTTTTTCTGCGGGACCCTTCCCTCAGCTATCTCGCTTCCTGCTAGCTTTCTCGTAGAGACCTTTCTTTCCTCGTCCAACTCGGTGTAAAAGGCGGCATCTACCAGGTGGGCCTCCTCAACTGCGAAGGGTCTCTGCGTGGCCTTGATCACTATCTCTGCACCTCTAATATTTGCCTTCGCGCACTGATGGTAGGTGGAAGGCACTACGCCATGAGTGTGCATCCACACCCTTCCAATGAGTAATTGGTAGCTGGTGTCAGCGTTAATAACATGAAATTTGATGTGGGAGGTGAAATTTCCCAACTTAATTCCCACATTCACATATCCGATTGACTGCATTCCGGCGTTGTCGAATCCGGAGATTACTAGCGGTACCGGGACCACCTTCTCCTGGTCAATTCCCGTTTCATATAACGTACTGATGGGCATAATGTTAATGGATGCTCCTCCATCCATCAACGCCCTAGGAAACGAGACTCCATTAATTATGGCTGTGACGTATAACGGGCGATTGTGGAAGTAAGGCACTGCCCTATCCGCTTCTGAAAACACCACTTCAGAGGTATACTTCTTAATCATCCTTCCCATTGGCCCCTGCTAATTTAGCGAAGGGTCTCCATGCTGCTGCACCGCCTCCAAGACTTTCCTCGTGATGGACACCCTCGTGTCGTACTTCACCCCTATCTGGTCGAAAAACCACTTGAACTTGGGGCTCCTTGCTATGGCCTCACATTCAGAATCTAAGTCTACCTCGTACGTCTGGGCACTGCAAACATACTCCGCTTCAGAGGTCCCTCCCTCGTCTAGAGCGAGGATGACGTCTACCTCGCCTTCTGAGAGACCGACTTCCTCAGCTTCCCCGCTCCCGCTTTCATACTCCGGAGTGAAGAATCACTCCTCTTGCTTTCTTTCCAGCTGAAGTCTGCTTAGTGACAGATTTTCTAACTCCTCGCATAACTGCTCGCCGTCCTCCCGTTTCGCAAGACTTCTCGCAGCTTCTTCATCATAGGCAACTACCATGTTGGCAGTTCCAAAATGATGCGTAGGGAGGGGGTTCTCGTTAACGTCCACGGGGGGTATCTGCAAGGTACCTCTGGCCATCTGCTCACCAATGATCCTTCTCAAGTAGTAACAATCTTTGGTAGAGTGCTGCACTCGTTGGTGCAATTCGCAGTACTTCGGGTTGGCCTTGTCAGCTGCAGTGGGGGTCTCTACTTTTAGGTTGGGGGGTCCTGTTACGCCTTCTCGCACCAGGGTGCGGTAACAATCCATGGCCTCCGCTACGCTGCACGGTAGTGGAGGCGGGACATCCTCCCCGAACTTTCTCTTGTTGCCGGGACTGTCAGTCCTGGCCCCGGGACCTCCCTTCTTCCCTTTGTTACTCCCGTCCACATAGTTAACCGCCTGCCTCCTCGTAACTTGAAACCTCCCGGGAGTCGGTGGAACTTGTGTCCTCCAACCCGGGGTTCTCGGTTTGATTATCATAGCGATATTTCTGGCAGCCCTGGTGAATTCTCTGAAAGTCCCATCTCTAGTTTCGTTGATCAAATGCAGCTTGTACTCTTCCGAGAGTCCTTCCACACATATTTGTAGCAACCTGGCCTCCGCCACGTCCTCGTGAACATCTAAGGCCCTATCGCGAAATCGCTTGATGTAGTGCATCAATTCCTCTCCTGGCTTCTGTACCTCTTGCGCCAGGTGTCTCAGTGTAAATTCATCCTCCGCTACAAAAAACTTCTGGAGAAACTGCCTGTGCATCTCTTCCCAACTAGGGACGCTGTTAGGCGCCAAGTGGGAATACCATGTATAGGCTTTCCCAGTGAGAGTTTTAGAGAACTCTCTCAATCTCAGGCTCTTGTTACCAGCGTGTACTCCCAGGTACTCGACGAACCTCTTCACGTGTTCTCGAGGGTTCTCCCCCCTACCGCCAAACTTGATAAATTTTGGTGGAATATACCCCTCAGGGTATGGCTTCTCACTTACTTCCTGTGGATAGGGGTCTTGTAATTCCTCGTATAGGTAGGAACCCTCTCTTTGAGAGGAGGGGAGGAGCTTCCTCACTTCTTCCATAGTAACAGCCTTGGAGGGTGATTCCTCCAAACATGTGGTTTTAGGAACTGGAGAACCTGTTGGCGCCAGGACATGCTCCGGCGCCGCCTTCCGAGACGGAATCGTCTCTGCCGGAATCGTAATAGGAGTGGCTACCCCTCCAGAAGGGGCAGCAGCAGGTGTCACACAACCTTGACCCAAGTTTGATAGATCCACGTTGTTTTGCTTTAAAAAGTCAAAAAACATTGCCATAAGGTTCATACCTGCCATTGGAGCCACTGCTGGCAAACTGGTCTGGCCTCCCTGAGGCGCTGGCGCCTTGGCTCCGATCACCACCACGTCTTCCTGAGTAGTCTGGTCACTGTGAGCTCCACTACCAGATGGAATGTCCTCAAAAACCAACTGCTTGGAGACATTGAAACCTTCTTGGTCCATGGAAATGAGAATACCTCCCCAGCGGAGTCGCCAAATGTAGGAGGGTATTGAGACTGGGGTCTATGAATAACTGGAAAGGGTGAGGCGTGACCCACTCCAATGGACACTGTCTGCAAGTCTTCAAGGTCTCCTGGTGCAACTTCTGAAGAAAACTTCTCCTTCTGGTAACAATGGAACTCGAGCTTCAACTCACTCCCTGCAGGAAGATGAACTTTCACAGCAAAAATAGTAATTTTCTCAAGGGAAACACCTGAGAGTGATGGCTGTCAGTGGGGAGTGAAGGAACAAGGCACTCAACACTAAGAGAATGAGCAGGGAGAGAATACTAGGTAGGTCTGGTGATATTTTAGCAGAGTAACAGTGCAATTTTTCTTGTCTCTCTTTTGACCTTGCCCAGGGGTCTATTTATACATGGGCGTAAGGGGTGAGCTGGCGATTTTGGGCGCCAAAATTGAGAGAGTTGGTGGGGAACAATGTCTGAAGTGTACCATTTGTCCCTACCTGCAGGAAACTGCCTGTCCCCTCTGCAGGCGCCACCTGGCGCCGACCAAAACTCAAAAAGCACATATGTCCCCTAATGGAGACAAAATAGCAGATTTGGTAGTTATCTTTTGAAACGGTAACTTGTGGTGCAATTTTGTAAATCTTTGAGAGAGGGGACCTTAAGGCCTCACAAAGTGTTATTTTTCTTGAGAGAGACCTCGAGAACCCCCTCTTCTGGAAAAGTCATTTTTCTTGTAAAGAGTTTATTTCTTGTGAGTAGCCAACTCTTTGGCCACTCACTTCATTTATGACTAAGTGTGCAGTGTGCGTAGCCTCGAGTGGCTTCTGGGTCTTCCTACTAGTATTCTCTCAATCCTATAGTGCTAAGTGGTTGAGCTTGCTCAACATACCTTGTCCCTCAGCCGCCAAGCCAAAACTCCCAGGAGGTCCCGACGCGCCTGTTCGAGCCCTGCTTGCTCGACTAGGCAACCTGTGCAAGAAAGTAAAGTGTTAGTGCTGTTGTTCATTTAGAGCCTGCTGTTTCATGATGAAAACTCCTGTAGCAGCACTTCTCGAATAACATTTCTGCAGTGACCCCTGCAGTGGCGCTGATGCTGTGAGGCGGCGCCGACCCTTGTCGCGGCGCCGACGCTCGAAGTGGCGTTGACGCTTGAAGTGGTGCTGACGCCCGAGGTAGCGCTGATGCTTGAATCGACGCTGACATGTAGGGCGGCGCCGACCCTTGTCCCGGCACCGACGCTCGAAGTGGCGCTGACGCGTGAGGCGGCGCCGACCCTTGTCCCGGCGCCGACGCTCGAAGTGGCGCCGACGCTCGAAGTGGCGCTGACGCGTGAGGCGGCGCCGACCCTTGTCCCGGTGCCGCCGTTCGAAATGGTGCCAACGCTCAGAATGGCGCTGACGCTTGAGGTAGCGTTGATGCTTGAACCGGCGCTGACAGGTGAGGCGGCGCCGACCCTTGTTGCGGCGTCGACGCTCGAAGTGGCGCTGACGCCTGAGGTAGCGCTGAGGCTTGAATCCGCTCTGACAGGTGAGGCGGTGCCGACCCTTGTTGCGGTGCCGACCCTTGTTGTGGTGCCGACGCTCGAAGTGGCGCCGACGCTTATCCCGGCGCCGATGCTCGAAATGCTGTCGACGCTCGAAGTGGTGCTGACGCCTCAGGTAGCGCTGAGGCTTGAATCCGCGCTGACAGGTGAGGCGGCGCCGACCCTTGTTGCGGCGCCGACCCTTGTTGTGGTGCCGACGCTCGAAGTGGCGCCGACGCTTATCCCAGCGCCGATGCTCGAAATGGTGCCGACGCTCGAAGTGGTGCTGACGCCTGAGGTAGCGCTGAGGCTTGAATCCGCGCTGACAGGTGAGGCGGCGCTGACCCTTGTTACGGCGCCGACCCTTGTTGTGGTGCCGACGCTCGAAGTGGCGCCGACGCTTATCCCGGCGCCGATGCTCGAAATGGTGCCGACGCTCGAAGTGGTGCTGACGCCTGAGGTAGCGCTGAGGCTTGAATCCGCGCTGACAGGTGAGGCGGCGCCGACCCTTGTTGCGGCGCCGACGCTCGAAGTGGCGCCGACCCTTGTTGCGGTGCCGACGCTATAAGTGGCGTTGATGCCTGAGGTAGCGCTGATGCTTGAACCGGCACTGACGTGTGAGGCGGCGCCGACCCTTGTTGCGGGGCGCCGACGCTCGAAGTGACGCCGACGCTTGAAGTGGCGCTGACGCCCGAAGTGGCGTTGACGCCTGAGGTAGCGCTGACCCTTGCGGTGGCGTAGGGACTCGCCGCGGTGCTAACACTCGCGATGGCTTTTGGACTTCTGGGTGACCTCGCGAGTACCTCTCGGATGTTATTTAATAATAAAAAAAAAGCATATTTATTTTATTTTGCTTTTTTTTCTGTTTATAACACCCTTCTACAATGTTGATGATTTAGTGATTAAATTCAATAAAAAGGGGTCCCACCTAGACGATTTGAGGAGATTGTTCACTCGTTACAGGAAGTACAAACTAAAGATGAACCCCCTCAAATGTGCGCTCGGGGCAACAAGCAGAAAATTCCTGGGATTTATGGTAAATTTCTAGGGGGTACAAATGGACTTGGGGAAGCGGCGAGCCATCCTTGATATGCTAAGACCAAAATCGGCGAAGGAATTAAAAATATTCCTTGGTAAAGTCTCCTACTTGAGGAGGTTCATCCTGGGGCTGGCCGAGGTGACTCACCCATTGATGGAGTTGCTGAGAAAGGGCGTGAAATTTTTTTGGGAAATAATGCATCTAGACACCATGGACAACCTGAAAGCACTCCTTACTTCTCCTCAGACAATGATCCCCCCGAAGGCAGGTATCCCTTTACCTTTATACCTTACATCAACTGAATGGTCCATTGAGGATTTGCTGGCCAAAGAGATGGGAGGTATAGAAAAACCTATTTATTACTTGAGTAGAATCATACATGGGCCTGGGGCCAGATATACTAGTATTGAGAGGCATTATTTGGCCCTTATATTCATAGCACAAAAGATTAGGCATTATCGATTATCGTTTACGGTTCATATTGTAACTAGGTGTGATCCTATAAAGTTTTTGCATGTTACAACTGTGTTGATAGGCAGGGAAGATTGATGGTTCTTAATCCTCTCAGAGTATGATCTCAAGTGTGTGGTCCCCCGAGCTATCAAGAGTCAGGCATATGCAGATTTGTTGGCCATCTTCCCATCATGGACGTTCGAGTTGTCGATTGAAAATATTTTGGGTGATGATCTATAGGCCAATTTTATAGCATCCAACCTAGATAAGTGGAGTATGGTGTTCGATATCTCTTCAGTTGAGAAAATAGGGGAGCTGGAGTCATCCGATGAAGAGGTGACGAACAAATATGTCTATCTTTTAAGATAGAGTTTGAATACCCGAATAATAAGGCTGAATATGAGTCATTGGTCTTAGGATTACTAGAAGCGTTGAAAAGAAATATTCAAGTCCTAACAATATAGGGGGATTCCAACTTGGTGGTAAAACAAGTGACTGGGGAATTCGCTTTGAAGCACATGAGCCTACTGCCTTACCGAACGATCATTCACCGGCTGCTTGGACAGTTTAATGTGGTGAAGATTAAGAAGAACCCTCGAAGGATGAACCAATATGTGGATGCCTATGCCACCATTGCCCAAAACATTGTCTTCGATGGAGAATCAAATGTCATTCGAGTCACAAAGAGAACAACCCCCTCCACGCTATTAGAAATGCTACCCTCAGATAATAAAGATGATTGGAGGGGAAAGATTAGAAAGAAGCTTGAGAGATGTGAAGGGCCACTAGGCTTAGCCGATTTGGCGTAGTACTTTATTACCAGGGGTAACTTGTACTATAAGAATAAAGGAGGTTGGATGTCCAGATGCGTAGATCTTGAGGAAGCCAAAAGAAGGTTGATTGAGGTACATGAAGGCAACTGTCAATCCACTGAGATCCCTTTGTGTAGAAGGATATAACGGGAAGGGTATTTTTTGCCTTCGATGAGATAAAATGCTTCCATAGTGTAAAGAAAGTTTTCGAAATGTTGTCTATTCTATCAGGCAGTAGAGTGCGATTTTATTGACCAACCCCGAGATTGGAGGCAGCCTTATATGGATTTCTTAACAAACAGAGTGATGCGTGCAGACAAAGAGGACGCTACCAAGATAAAGAGGTGAGCAACAAAGTACATCGTGCAAAATGAGAAATTATACAAACGAGGCTACCAAGACATACCCCTAAGGTGCATAAGGAGAGATAAGGCTGAAGAAGTTTTAAAGCAAGCTCACGAATCAGGGCACATTTAAAGAGCCAAGCTTTACGATCAACTAATGAGTTTGGGTTATTATTAGCCTTCGATGGAGATAAAGATTTATCGAAATTTGTTCAAAAGTGCAAAGCTTGTCAACTACATGGGAACATGATCCATACTCCTCCAGTGGACCTACATTCTCTCTCTACACCATTTCTATTACATACTTGGGCATTTGATTTAGTAAGGGTCATAAATCCTTCATCCCGAGGGAAGATTTAGATTTTGGTAGTCACAGAGTGTTTTACGAAGTGGGCAAAGGCCATACCGCTCAAGAAAGCCATAGGGGGAGTAGTAGCCCGATTCATGAAGGAGTACATTATTTGTCGTTTTGGCATCCTGGAGGTGTTTCTATCAGATAACAGCACCCCTTTTGTAAATAGTGAGGTACGCTTGCTAACAGATAAATACTTCATTATCCATCACAAGTCGATTGTAGCATACCCGAAGTGCAACGGGCAGGCGGAGGCCACCAACAAAAGCTTAGTAAATATTCTGTCAAAAATGTTAGAATACTTTTCGGGGACATGGAATGATAAGATCCACGATGTACTTTAGGCTTATCGAATGACGAAAAGGAAATCAACAAGATATACCCCATTTTCCATGATATTTGGGGCAAAAGTTGTGTTACCAGTTGAACTCGAGGTACCTTCCCCGTGCTACAACTTATGAAGTTCCATGCTCCCTCACAGCCGCCATGTACAACTCGAAGCGCTAGAAGAGCACCGAGATAATGCTGCGAGACACTTCGAGATATACAGGAAGCAGTTGTCCAAATCCTACGAATAGTTGGTGAGGCCAAGGAAGTTTAAAGAGGGGAACTTAACTCTAAAAGCATGAACGAGGCATATTAGGGGTTTATCATTACCCAAGTTTAAGTCTAACTAGGAAGGGACTCACATCATTCGAGCAGCTCACCATTTGGGTTATTGCGCGATATCTAAAGTGGAAGAATATGTTGCTTTCAAATTAAACAATAAGTTGCTAAATATATACTACGTTTAAATGTATGTCCTTCTGACACTTTTCTGTATTACACTATACCTTGTCAATTCTGTCCAAAAAAGGATGTCCACTTTAAAATAATTGGGTTTGTTTTGTTTAATATAGCTCGAAGCAACGTCCATGTGGAAAATTCTAGACCACCATTTTTTTTACGATTGTTGTTTTCCTTATCATGCATGGTGTGATTTGTATTGATGTAATAAACTTAGTTAGTATTAAAAGAAAATAAAAGGAGTGGAAGAAGACACAAAAGTCACCCATATTTCTTTATTTAATAAAAGAGAAAGTTGTGATCACTCGCAACCAAAATAGAGGAGTTTAAAATCCCAAAACAGAAAACATCAACAAAAGAAACATTGAATAAAGGGTCCTGGGGAGTGTCCATGAGGAAACTAAGATTTGAAGATTCAAGCAGCCTATGATGATGTTGGGGAAGAATCTTCACAAGGCTGTTTTGGTCTGAAATGATTTCAGCCAAATCTTTATGACGAAGCTCCATGGTCTATTGAACGACCTCCAATTCCTGCTCTTCGTTGATAAGCTCGAGCTCCGCACGAGCAACAACCTAAGGGGTCTCCTGCACCTTTTGCTTCGATATTACCAACTTAGTCTCCAGGCTTGCAAGTTCTTCTGAAATGGATACCTGCAAGCGATGTGAACTCTGGAGCCGGTGATAGAGGATAGGCAAGTTAGCTTTCTTAAAATCATAAAGTAGCTTCACCAACTAGGATAGAGAGAACCCATCATTTACCAGTAAATTAACTCCCCCCAATAAAGACTTGACTATGTCCAGGCTGAGAGAATCGAGAAGGTATTAAGGATGTCCTCTAAGACTATGGCAAGCTCGAGAAAATGGTAGGCCATCATCCTAGGAATAAGTTGAAGATAGTGACATGTAAAAGTCGAGGGAAAACGGACCAGCAGCTGCCTAATCAATGAACAAGGACCCTCAGTTAAAATATGGGGGAAATTAGCCAAATTCTGCCTCACAACCACCTCGGGAGTTGCTTCAGGAGGATGTGCACTAAATACACTATCACTTGTAGAAGGTCGACAAGTTTGTGATGCACTATCACTTGCTTGAACCTAAGGGGTGAGTACCTCGGGCACCTTACCAATGACAGGCTCCGTTTCTTGAACCTGTATAGTTGAGGCATCACCTAGAGAAGAAAATTCATCTAAAGTCCTCACTTGTACAACTTTTTGAGCAATAAACCCAACTACCGGCCCATGTGCTACAGGCTGCTCGACCTCCACCTGAAACAAAAGAAATAGACAAGTAAAAAAACATAATATATACAAATTATCCTACAAGTATGAACTTTATGCCAATAAAACTTGTCCCGCCTGACCCTCGGTTATGGGAGATTATGCAAATAAGACTTGGCTCGCCTGACCCTCGGTTATGGGAGATTATGCCAATAAGACTTAGCCCACCTGACCCTCGGTGATGGGAGATTATGCCAATAAGACTTGTCCCGCCCGACCCTCGGTTATAGGATATTTCTAAGACCAATATAACTTGGAAAAATTAAAAAGTTCATATGCAAGAAAGAGAGAGAAGAAAAAATGTACCTCCGGATGCTTCTCGTTGGCAAATTCATGAGTGGCCATTTGTACTATATCCTCCTCCTCAACTGGACCAAGAGCAACTAAAGCGTGCGTACTTTGGGGAGGAAATCGCATCCCTCCCCCCCCCCCCCCCCCCACACACACACACCTCAGCAACCTCTTTTTACCCTTCTCCTTAGCCCGCCGCAACAACGTTGATCGAGGTCCCAAAAATTGGTAACAAGAACTTGGTCATAAGAGGGAATGGGGGACATCGGAGCAATGGGCTTAGGTAAAGATACCTACGAAGCTCAATGTAGAGCAAGTCAGAATGTAAAGTCAAAAGGAACAAAGAAAATATAGGACATCAAGAGAGAAGGCTTACCACGAGCGACGAACTAACAATAACAGGGGATTTAGGAATAACTTCAATAATCCTTGTAGTTGGCACACCTGTTTCAAGACCAGCCTGCTCGAGCAAAAAAGTAGATTCAGGTGAATATTCTCTACTTGATTCCGTGGAAGTATCAGAAATAACTGCCCCTAGTGGGAAATTGGAGGTTACATGCGAAGTAGTAAGGGAAGTTATCTCTTGTGGAATAGGTTCCCCCGAGATGGGTAATGCCACGTCATGCTTCTCCAACAGACCGTTATCCTCAACATCATCGCGCGAACCACCTCGCGTATCAACCTGGAAAAGGGGGAGAGTTGGAACATAATAGAGTCATCATCACAAGATAAAAGAAGAAAAGTTAGGAACATTAGAAGAATGACGGAAATTATACCTCTTCTTCCAAAATATCCTCTAAAGTTTTATAATCTTGAGGAGGCGAGGCAGGCTTAGAAGGGGAAACCATTCTCCTCAACCTGCATCGCCGGACCAATGCAGTGTCCTCCTCTTCCTCTTCTTCTTCTTCTTCTTACTCCCATTCCTCTACTTCTTTTCCTCCGTCCTCATCACCATCATCATCATCACCATCATCATCAGAACCAGCTACTACATGTTTCCCAGGCAGCTCCTCCTCGCTTGATTCGCCCGATTCATCAAGCACAAGCTTAAGAGGGATAATTTCCTTCCTCTTCTTACTACCTTTGGTGGGATGAGGGATATATGAGAAACCACTAGAAGCCATTTTAGTGGACATAAATACCCTGTCCTTTTTACTAAAGTTCTCCCAGGTCTGTCTGAGTTGGTCGAACATTAGGTTGACTGCATGAGTGACTTTATCATCAGGAGTATGGGCTACTGGAGTTTGTTTAACAATATTGGGCTTCTTTGTTGGATCTTTTCGGATAGCCCTAACTGCTGCCCTAGATCAGGCAACACGTGGAGAATCACCTTTTTCAACTGGTCTTGAGGGACCAGGGGCAACGATGGCTACCTCGGCCGAAAGTGAGGTCTGAGAGGATTTTTTCTTATTTATAACTTCCTGGTCCGTAGGAGATAACGGAGGCAGTTCAGAAGGGACAGTGGCATTGGCAGTACTAAGAGGGAATACAGACGAGAAGGTGGTGAAATTTCTTAAACTCAACTCTGTGGGTGGGAATATTTCAACCTTAGGGTACCGAGGTTCCTTCAAAATGTTACTTTAAAAATGGACCATTTGGTTTTACCAAAATACGTTTATATACATGGATGATATCTCTCCTCGATCTTCTTTGCTCGGAATCATAGATTCAGCTGGATAACTAG
Organism: Sambucus nigra; assembly: GCA_949130495.1. Classification (NCBI taxonomy): domain Eukaryota; kingdom Viridiplantae; phylum Streptophyta; class Magnoliopsida; order Dipsacales; family Adoxaceae; genus Sambucus; species Sambucus nigra. Next base: position 96,016,611 of record OX422207.1, on the reverse strand, counting down.
CACATAGACTCACAACAACTGAAGTCAGATAGTTCACATAAGCAACAGAAAAGTTTGTTATTTTTTTACGGGTGAAATGGCTCAACAGAGGGGCTCCTTAATCATAGACAAATTTAAGGGCCACACGGTGGGGACTGTAAACGGAATAAAAAGAGGACCACTCCATATAATATGGCAGGTAGGAAGGGATTAACAAAAGAGGGACACTGTTTAAGGGAAAGTTCCTCACAAGATCTTCATAAATGGGAACGATTGGGCGTTCCTCCTCAACAAAAAAGTCATTAGTAAAAAACTGATCCACACCCACGTAGGGGTGGGGTAAGATCCTCTCAGCTCGATCGATCAAAGAAATAAGGGGCTTCTTAACACTTTTGTTTTTCCAGCAATAAATGCAGGGGATTCTTACAAGCTGAGAACCGGGGTAGTTGCCAACAGGAGCATACTCGGGGAAATGGGTGCAAAGGAAAGTTGTTAAAAGGACATTATTTTCATAATTAGAGACATCAAACGTGTCGATGCTCCACGTAGAATTGGTCTCCACGTGATCCATCTGGGTGTACAAAGAGCCAAGAACGATAGCAACAATAGGGATCTTCACGCCACTCGCCATCCAGATAGCCATGTTTATTAAGTCCTTTTGAGGGCGGTCATGGGGTTTGCCCGAAAGATAGACTTTTGACAACATCACCCAAATGTATCCCCGACAACTCAATCTGGGAATCAAAGCCTTTACCTGCGATGGGATGCTCAAACACTTGTTTCCCCCGGGCAATCTCCTTGGCTACCTCGCGATCCCTAATAACAGGTTTGTCTTCAATGAAGTAAAAGTTCATTATCACTTCGGTGTAGGTGCAATTGTTATAAGTAACCATGCAATCATTTACCATTGCCTCCAATTCATCCCTCGGGGCTTTTTCCTTGTTGGAGACTGCCTCCTCAATTAAAGTATCAAACCCTGCAGCCTCCAACCCCCGAAGCTCACTAACATCTTCCAGAGTGATAGTGAACTCACCCCAGGAGGCCACAAAAGTGTGTGACCTATGGCTCCAACGAGAAATTAGCAACTGGAGGGCAGTGTTATTTTTGGTGAGAGTAAGATCACCAAGCCAAAGGGAACAAGACAAACCAACAAGAACCAGCTATACGGAATACTTAGAGTGGATATATTCAATCCAAGGACCTAACCCTTCGCAGGCGCCAGAGGAAGCTTCAAATTCCACTTTCGAAAAAGGGAAATTGCCACGTTTAATGCGAAAGTAGGTGACAGTAGAAGTAGGGATATAGGTAAAGTCTTCAGCATCTTCACCCTCCGCCATCAGTAGTTTAGGGTTCTCAATTAGCACCAACTCACCAGGGAATCGCTTCGCTATTTGCCAAAGTGATCAGTCTCGTCGAAATATGGATCACGGCGATAACGCGCCCACTGGTGTTGGCGCACGTGAGTTTCGGAGGAAACACTCCTGGAGGAGTGGTTTCTTTTAACGATAGGTTCCATGGAAGTTTAAAGAAATAAAGTGAATGATTAAGTTGTGTAAGTGAAAGAGATAAAGATGTAAAAACTCTCACAAAAAAACTTCAGTACAAAAGAAAGGAAACCCAAAGGTGAATGTTCGAAATAAGGATACCCCTTTTTATAGGGGCAACGCGGACCCCAAACGGTGACACTTGGAAAATTATGATAATGAATAGTTTGTCTTGCATGCTCGTCAAGAAAGAAAGGCTAAAGAAACTCTACGGTTGCAATGATGGCATTTTCGGGGGCTGATGCGCACAATAGTGGAGTGGGTTACACGCGTGTAACCGGACGCTGCCATGTGTCACATGCAGAAGTACAAAAGACAAGCTCATTTAATGCGGCATGCTTGGGATCTTTTTGTCTTGGGGGGGTGAAGAGTTTGGGGGGAGATTTGAATAAATCTCTTCATTTTCCCCAAGGCATTTTCCATAGGTAATTATGAAGCCCAAAAGAGGGAGGAGATATTGTCCAAGTACGGTGATATACTTATTAAACCAACGAGGTCATTCGAAAGATAGATAAGGGAAAATAATGGAGATTAACAAAGAGTTTCGTACAAATATTTCTTCATACAATAAATAAATATCTATACGAAGGGGCGTATGTAGGGGGAGTCACCGACAAAGAGTGATTAACTTGGCCAAAAGATTAATTGATCTACGAAGAAGGAGAATGAAGGACACTCGACCTAACTACCTCGAAGATCCCTTACAGAAGTGGCTCCAAGATCCTACCTCAAAGATTCTCTAACGAACTTGGTTCGAAGGATCCAAATTGTAGACCAAAGTCGCATGGATGACAATAGTTTGTAATAAGAAATAGAATAATCTATATTATTTACTTTATCTTAAAAATTTATGTTGGGTGAGGTTGTTTGGTACCCATGAGGGACCATGCTTGGCAGGGCATGGGAGAGGTACATGCTCTATCAAGCAACCTCTTCTTGGTAACTTCGCAGGGACATGGTTTGGATGATTGAGAGGAAGGCAACATTGGTAATACATTTACCAACCCTCTTGGCACACTTGGGTAAAAACCTTCACTCAGCACATATGATCGCTCGAGCCACTACATCTGAGCCACCTCAACTCTTACCTATTCGAGGGAACCTCCTTAAGGTACCTCAATCTTGCACTACCGGTCCTAAGGTAACTCTTGACCAAAAAATTGAAATCATGTTACTCGAGCTGCCTGTCTACCTAGAAAAGTTAGAACAGATACCAGCTCGCCTGACTGATGTGACTGTGCACCTAATAGAGTCACTATTTAACCGCTCTCTGCTTCATAATGTCTAACATTTAGGGACATGAAAATATAGCACTTGAGTGGGTTTATCCTTAGGATGGCAGGTCTAGTTCACCAAACCTGACCCTTTAGCCATCCTCAGGTGAGCCCCAAGCTGACGTATTACTCTCCTCATTAATGCCCACAATACTTCTAGACAATAGAACGAATTCCCGCCAAAGCTAGAAGATCCCATGCATTTAATGCACCCAATTAGATCAATCGCAGTCAAGCTTACTCGAGCATCCTGGCCCCATATAAATACACCAGATAAATAAATTTGAAGAGAGAGCATTCTGAGCCTAGAATTACTTCCCAATTTCCTCCATACACGAGAGATATTGTGAGAGCATTAACTCCTAATACCCATTTAATACCACTATCATTGAGCATTAACTGAGCCGAAAGTTCCCACCTTGCCCTTATTGTGCCTTGAGTGCTTTCTCTTTCTCCCTCTAACCACGCTACTTATTGGTCGCATCCATTTATTGTGCTCGTTATGTATCTCTTATGAGAATGCATCATTTAATAAAAGTATGAATATTGAACTTCCATTGTCTCTCATCCACCTGTGGTCACTACCAACATTTAATACTGAACGGTGTTAGTCCCGGTCTTGATAAGGGGTTACGCCTCACTTAATACTAACTGTATTCCAAGAACCCACATCTTACAAAGAGAAATAAAATACAAATGTAAATAATCAATTGACTCCATACACATGTCATTAGTTTTTAACTTCGACAAATACAAGAGAAATACAATCCATATATAAGAGACATAGATGATTGTTTTGTGAGTGATGTCAATACCCACGTTAAAACATTGGATTTGCAATAACTTCCTCAAACTCTTCTTGTCACTCTTTTTTTTTTGCATAAAATTTAACTATTATAAACCAAGCAAGCCTAAAAATGGAAACACCGAAGAATCGAACTAAACTAACTAAACATAACACAACCAAACCAATTAACTAGTGCACTACAAACAACCTATAAAAACTGCACTTTCTACTATCAACTCTGAACGATACATAACAATATCTCTCAACCTACACACTCTCATCATCATCATCCTTGCCTTAATCCCATCATTCGGGATCGGCCAAACTACACATTCTAAGGCTAGAAAAAACCTTAACAAACCAAGAAATAAAAGCAACATATTCTCCAACCAGATGAATCTAGAATCTAGAATTTGATCACTAGTCCATTACAAAACTCCAATAGAAAGCTTGTTCAAATCATGCTAAAGAACTAAGCAACAACTTTAAATGATCCGATCGAAAAAGAACAACAACTCGATCCTTACATTTTTACAAAAACACTACCAAGAATAAGAACACAACTCAAATCTAAAGTTTTTTTTAACTCAAGTAGTATAAAATCTGAAAATTCTATAAAATAGAGACATAAACATCAAATCTTCTAAACATCTAGACCCAAAAGTTATTGTTAAATAAGATATTGTATAGATTCATTGAAGATGTTGACGATCTGACAGATAAGTAACATTATTTGCCAAATATCCAACAAGATCATATCGATACTATAAAATCCAAACTCATTAGACTTATGCCATATAAAGGCTAGTATTTAAATGAAAAAAACCTTTCCTAACTTCTTATATCCCCCTCTCTATCCTGATTTGTATAATTTGGAATGTGGTTTTAAATTCCTCTACCCTAATGATCGTGGTTGTGATTTTTCATATATCCTCCTCCCCTTTAACTAATGTTGTAGGAAAATATGATAGGAAATTTAATACACCATTAAAAGACATTTTTTTTCTAAAAAACCCCATCCAAGGCACCATTCCTAGTTGGACTGGTCTTGGAAATTTTTTCCATATGCACACACTATGAATGATTAAATCTTCATTTTGGAAAATAATAAGCTGATAATATGACTTTTTAGAGGAGAAAATTATGTAATTTCTTTCTTACACACTGTTAGGCACACTAGCATGCCATACAAAGGAGTTTTTTTTAAATATTTTAAAATTTCCTCTATCTCTTGCAGTAATGAACTCACAACCCCACCATAAGAAATACGGAAATTTTAAGAATAGAATTTGAATAGGGCACTTAGAAAATAAATGGCCACTATCTTTAACAGCTTCTTCACACAGCACACACAAATCATCTTTGGCTACATCCCACAAGAGTAAATAATTTATTCTTAGTTTCTTATGATAATCCATCCATAAAATAAATGATCATTTATGAATTCTTTTCTTATCCCACACTAATCCATACAACTTTATACCTAGAACTTCTAAGAAAATTATTGGTGTCTTTACATGTATAAATGTTGCTTTTAGAAGGTATCCACTCTGAGAAAAACGTGACTGTGTGATAATTGATTAAATTTGCAAATTTCTAATTTAGCTCACTTATTTAATTAGAGTCTATTAATTCAGTCCCTAAACATGCATCTAAAACAGATAAATCATTCAAACCATGCATGAAAAATAAATACGACCGATATAGGAAAAAACCCTTTCAGGTAAAACCTTTTATAACACTTTGAAGAATTCACAAGACCTTTGACTTACATACAACCTGATAATCACCCACAAGTGTGTAATGCACGGTGCCTTTAGAAAATCTTCAAAGATACGAGAGACAATGAAATACCCTCCAGGCGTCGGTTCATCGTCTTCGGCTCGTCCACACGCAGAATGACTACGCTCGGTATCCACCGATCAAATATGGAGATGCCTTCTCCACCAAGGTTGAAAAAAAGCAAAGTTGTTCTTAAAAACCAAACACAATTCACTAAAGCAAGATGGGAGTTTTGTGAATTGTAAACAAAAGAGGATTAAACCCCTAAAAGAAGAAGTCAAAAGGATTCTGCCCTTTCGCAGGTTTCTGTCTTTCAAAATGCTGGGACTTCTTAATGAAAACATTACCATTTAATGAGTATTTATACAAACATGAACCGCCTCAAAATTCGAGCTCGTTCGAACGAGAAGCATATGTCGCTTGAACAAAGTACCCATGTCGTTCAAACGACATCGCGCGACTTCCAATCTCGTTCGAACGAGATGCTGCTCTCGCGCGAATGACCTGGGCGTCAAAATAGAGGTCCGCTTCAAAACTTAAAAAAAAATACTCATTCTCAATATTTGACGAAAAAGTCCGCTCCAACACTTAAAAAATATTTTGTAAAAATCTCCCAAAAGCTCTAAGTGAAAAGTAAAGGTATTTAAAACATAACCTTACCGAAGTAAACTTCGCGGAGTCTTGAATGATGAAGAACTGGAGTAATTCGGATTCGTCTTTGATGTAGATGTCTCTTGAATTCTCTTCGACGGTGTAGCGGTATATGACATAATAAATTGATAACGGGCCTATGAAAATATGTTCTTACACACTCCAATGACTCTTCCCAAATACATATAGGTTTATATAAGTACCCCCTAATTTTCACTAAGGCAGATGAAATCGTGGTATATTCCAGACACAATCTGGATTATATTTATCAACTTTTTCTTGAATATTTCCTTCATCATACACAACTCTATACCCAAATTTATCAATCAACACACCTTTTTATGTAAGTAATTAATCCATAAACACGTTTATTTTCCATTACTGATCATTTAATCAATAAGGGTTTTAGCTTTATCCCCTAGCATATCAAACTTTCTCCATATCCATGAATTATTAGCTTTGTTCCACAACTTTTTGTGCATACAAGTCTTATTCAAAATGAATAAATATCAAATGCCTAAACCCCATTCATCTAGTGTCTTACACGTTAACCCAAGAAATTTTTGCCTTTGATTTAGAAAGATCGTGAGCTTTGTTGATTAAACAAGATGCATCCAAATCTTCTCATTTGTACAAGTTTTGTTCTACTAGTATTTACATTATAGGCTCAATTTTTGTCTTGTGAATTGCAAACACAAATTATTTTGATTGCTCGAGTATTGAAATCCCACAAATGATAGTATATGATACTTTTAAATCATTGAGAAATGCACCGACATAAATGAACATGTCATGATTGGAACAAATACTAACAAGTTAATCCTTTTCTTATCAAGAGGTAGTAAAAATCTAATGGTATACAGAGAATGGACTTACAAGTTGTTATTTTGCTAATAAGTCATATTGTCCTATTTGTTCCCCAACAATGCAGCAAATGCTATTTCATTGGGTGTGACTAAAACCGAAAAATCATATATAGTAAGAACATGTTCAAAAATAGTATTTGTTGATTTGTCATCAAACATTCAACAGTATATAGAAAAAATGTAGATGGTAGTGGTTTAACATGTATAAGACCCGAATTTGTTCACACTGCTAAAATAATACTAATGAAACATCAATCTTGATTCCCAAAGCCAATGATATATAATTTTGAGGTTTATATAACTTCGTTTATTTTTTAGTTCCTTCAAGGTTCAACTCATAAATTTCTTCATGTAAGGTTTTTCACTAACAGAGTTTCACTAATCATTGTGTGTTTTATATGTATTTCCTTATGAGGTGGCAATCCAAACTTTTGGTTAAAACTGATAGTTTTGATTTATACATTATTTTTTTCATTTTGACCTTTCAATGGTGCATATTCATTGGTTGTGTATTCCATATGTCTCGATCTTCCTAAAAATTTGTTAAGTTTTGACAATAGAAGAACGTAGTTATCTTTTTACATATTTTTAAAGGTAAATGGAAGTACCCATGTGAACGATAATCTCCAAATCGGTTGTGTAATATATTATTAAAAGTTTTTCCTTTTTCTTTTTCCACTGAGATAATGCTCTATTAGACTATGCATAAGGTTTATACACTTTAGGTTTCTCAAAAAGCTCCAGTATAATATACATATCAGAATGATACAAAAAGTTTATTAATATGCTCTTATATAATTTCTCAACATCAAAGATAATGAAATAAAAACACATAATTATATGACCCAAAAGAAATTAAAAAATTGCATCATATTGTACTTCTTCATTACATTTAGATTTATCCTTTGAAATGGGGAAAAACCAACATCTATATAACCAACAAAGGTAAAATTTAAATGGAAATTGAACAAACAAAGTTAGAATTTAAAGGCCAATTCATCGAATTTAAATGCCAATTAAACGGACAAAGATAGGTTGTGAGTGAAAATAAAAAAAAAATACCTTATGGGACTTTCCTTGCGTGAATTGCGGTAATGAGGTGAGGACATACGGGGAATTGAGATGACTTATAAGAACTTGCAACAATGAACTCAATCGTTTTTCCAACTATCTCTAACAACTGCCCATTTTTCCTTTTTCCTGGGATAACTTTTGTACGATATTTACATTGTCATCAAACCGATAATAAAGGGTCTCCAGTTCATAATTTATTTAATTTCATTACAAATTAATAACTAAACTCAAGGGAAATTACAATTTACTAATATAGTGGAAAGATTAATCAGAGTTGGTTTGTATACTTCATTTGGTTTATAATTTAGCAATAAAGTGGAAATTGCAAGTAAGTGATCATAACAGTTGCCAAATAAATTTCCCATGTCTATGCTCTCTAATAAAAAATTTATATTGTCGAACAACTACTGATCAATCATATTGCAACTAAGAGATAATAAAAACATGAAGTGAAAGAAAGAGGAGGACCATAACATTGAAACGTACTGCAATCTCTACTTTTCATTCACTTGTTTTCTTTCTTTGTTCGTTCTTCCACTAACTGATCCAAAGAAAATCGGAATTCTTGGATTTTCCTTCAGAATATAAGGTGCGCAATTGATATAGTGAGAATACTATAGAGATAGAGAGGGAAAGAGGAGTGAGATAGAGAGAGGCCGTGTGATAAAGATAATGAACAATATGGAGGAGAATGTTGGATATGGCTCTGTAAACGCGGGATGCGAGTTTCATATGGCTTCACGAATAAAGAACGTGTTTGACATGGAGTTTTTGTTAAGGTGTTTTTGGGAAAAACATTGCATAAAAGAGAAAATAAAAAATTACATCAGTCGGTTAACTAACAAAAATATGTGAAGGCAAATGGAAGAGTCCTTTTATAACGATGTATTTTTTAGCGATGTAAATAAATTTATAAGAGCATTGTAAATAGGTATTTTTCTTGTAGTGTAGCACAAGGACCCTGAAAAATGCTTTCTTTATTTATTTTCTAAACACATTGAGTAAGCTAAAATTTATTTAGCAGCAATTCTGGGAAATTTGTCAAACATAAGGCATGCCAAAAGAAAGATAGATACTAGGCATAAACCAAGAGTGATGGTATATTTATACTACATTACAACACAAATGAGTGAATCATTGTTGTTGGGTGAAGAATATTAACTGAATCTTACCATCATTGAAGAACTAGAGATTATTATGGGTAAAGAATGTCCTTATTGATCAGTCGGAATGCATTTGAAGCTTTACGTTGTCTTTAAATTGTAATGTAAAACTAGTACACCATTCAATTGTGAGTCTGCAAACACATATAAAAACAAGAGATTGAAAGATGAAAATGAGTTGCTTCTAATTAGCTAGGGTTTAAATGGAAATTGAATAAACAGAACTGCGATTGGAAAACACACCTGATGCGATTACTCATTTGGTTCTTGCAGAGATGAGGTGATTTGGGCAAGCTATGCAGAGGAGAAAGAGAAAGTGAAAGTTTGTTTAGGATTTGTGTAGAGCATAATGAAGTTAGGGATTTGTGTTGAGGAGAAAGAGACGTGAGTGGCGAAAAGAAACTTGAGTAGAAAATGGGCACCAAAATAGGCAACATTTGCATTTAGGAGGGATACGTGAGCGCGGGAGTTAAATTTTATATTGCTTTTAATTTAAAATGTTGTATAAATAATCAAATAAAATTTATTTAAGTGAGCTAATTACAAAGATGATGTAAAAATAAATGGAAGAACACCTTTACAACGATTCATTTTTGAGTGATGTAAATTAATTTATAAAAGTGTCTTAAATATGTATTTTTCTTCTAGTGATATATGGACGAGGTTTAAATATTTATAAGATTTGTTGAAGATGGCGTGGATGATCCTAGTTCAATTCGGTGCCCATGCACTAAGTGCGATAACATTTTCAAGATCAGTGAATGATATAAGATATCATTTACACAATTATGGAATTCATCCAAGATAAATTATGTGGGATTGGCATGGACAAGATGAAAATAAAGGAGGATCGTCAAGTGCAGAATGTGATGAGCCTGTCGATGATGACCATGGAATTAATATTTATGATGTTATAAACACAATAGATATAGTGCAAGCTTTAAATGAAGACCTTACTGGAAGTCATATCGATTTTCAAAACTTTCTTGGAGATACAGAGAAGCCCTTGTATAGAGATTGTAAAAAGTATACTAAGTTGGCGACAATAGTGAAACTATTCAATATAAAAGCTAAGAGTGGCTGGTTTGACAAGAGCTTCTCGAGTGTGCTTACGTTATTTCCTGATATTCTCCAAGACAATAATGAATTGACTTTATCTTCTAGGGAGGCAAAGCGTAGTTTGTTTGCATTTATGAATGAGTATCATAAAATAGTTGATTGTCCTAATGATTGCATACTTTATAGAAAAGAGTATTTAAATTGAATAATATGTCATACTTGTGGAACACCTAGATATAAAATCAATAAGAATGTGACTGATGGGGGAAGGGTGTGCCTACAAAAGTACTATGGTACTTACCAACTATACCAGGATTTAAAAGGTGGTTTCAATCCAAACAGATACTAAAAGATTTGGCATGGCATGCTAATGAAAGAGAAATTGACGGTTGATTGCATCATCCACCAGATTCTCCACAATGGAAGCTAATAGATGTGAAGTGACCTAAGTTTATAACTAAATTAAGAAACCTTCGATTAACTATCACAAAATATGGAATTAATCCACATAATTCCCTTAGCACTAGGTATAGTTGTTGGTCGGTTATGCTGAATACTTACAACCTTTCAACGGAGTATGCATGAAAAAAAAAGTATACGCAATTGACGATGTTGATATCAGGCCCCAAATAACCTGAAACCCCATTGATGTTTACTTAGAACCGCTAAGTCAAGATATAAAAACCTTATAGGAGGAGGGATTGAGGGCTTATGATGCATATCAATAATAATATTTTACACTAATGGTTGTTTTGTTGTGGACAATTAATGGTTTTCCTCCATAGGTAATTTGTCGGGTTCTACTACAAAGGGAGATTATGTGTATCCAATATGTAATGAAGAAATAAATTCTTAGATATTGAGAAATTATGCTATATTTATATAGGGCATAGAATGTATCTTCCACTGAACCATTCGTTTCGAAATTTAAAAAAAAAACTTTGATGGGGAGAAAAAGTTTAGGTCGCCACCTGAACCTTTGAGTAGGGAAATATTAGTGGATGTACCCAATTGAGAGGTGAGTATGTTAAATTTCTTCCATTATAATAAAATATACATCATTATTGTAGTCTTATCCTTAGTGATTTTCAGGTATATGAATGTTTCGAAAGATTATATGAGAAACAAAAATCGCCCAAAAGGGTGCATTGCCAAATGTTATATAGCCAAAGAAGAAATAAAGTTTGGTTTAGAGTTCTTATCTGGATTATAAGCAATTGGATTTCCTTCTGATGTAGAAGAAGAGAAACATTTGGGGGAGGGGAGGTTAATATCGTTGAAGTTGATCGTTTGCTATTGAACTAAGAACATCTCCATGTGTTACATAACACTAATGATGTTCAACCTTAAGATCAAGTAATTATATTGAAATAAAACATTCTCCATACGATTTTACTTTATTTCATAACTTGATGTAAGGATCATTAGCATTACTTCACGAAAATGCATATTCGTAAAGCAGAAACTAAAAAGTGATTAGACGAGGAGCATAACCGCGCCTTTATTCAATAGTTTCACGAAAGGGTATGCATTCTAAAAGTGTACATATATCTTGTTGTCATAATTTACTTTTACTAATATTTTTAAAATACTCTTCTTAAAATACTAGGTTGAAATTAAGCAACATGTCCCAAATAGGAATATCTTAGACACTTTAAATTGGTTGGCTCAAGGATCAGGTTAAGATGTATTAAAATATCATGGTTATATCATTAATAAATATCTTCATAAAATGAAGGATCGAGATGATTTTTGAGTTAACCAGAATAGTGGAGTGAGGAAAGTGGTCAAACGATGCAAGTAGCTAACGTGAAGGATAGTAAACCTATTGTTAGAGATATGGTTTTTTACGGTGTGATTAAAAAGATATGGATGCTAGGCTGTTTTGCATTTAAAATTCTATTATTTAAGTGCAATTTGGTTGAGTTCAAAAATAGCATTAGGATAGATGAACTTGGATTCATCTCGGTCGAACATGGTAAAGTTGGTAAAAAATATTACTCTTTTATCTTGGCTTCTAGGCCAAACAAGTTTTGTAAGTGCCTGGTCAATTGGATACTAAATGGTCAATTGCATGCCATCTCCTCAAAGGGAATATTATGATGAGGGCAATGGTGATGCATTGTTCGATTGCAGTGGAAATGATATTCAAACCGGTGTATTGCCCAATGTTGAATCTTCCGATGTCATTAATGAAAGCTCATCAAATTATGAACGTGAAGATTGTGAAGGGACTTGCATTGACAATCAAATATGATCTTATTATATATTTATTATTTTATGTGAATTGTAAGTCTTCTATTTGATTGGATGTTACTAGGGAACATATTTCTATTTGGTTTTGTGTTTGTTGTGTTCGGACACTAAATTGGAAGTGAATCGATTTCCTATTATTTATTCCAATTCACTATATTTTCCTTTGATTTCTTAGTGCTTACTAGTAACTGAATTTTCCATCTATTTGTGTTTTATATGCTTGTCCTTTGAATGACTTACCGATTAATTAAGTTGATTCATGTTATTCTTTAAATTTTGAAACTTTAGGTTCTATATGTGATCTTTTAGTTTCTTACACCATGAAGGATGGCATTGTTGATACACAAGTTTGATTATTTATCAATAGATGAAATATTATTTCAACATAATGCAAAAAAAAGGTGGTATCTACCAATTATATAGATACATTTATATGTATATTGTGACAGTGATATCTTTTTCAAATAACTGGTCCATAATGTATTGGTATCTAATTGAACATTAGGCAAGTAATCATTTGTGTTATCAGAGATACAAGGGTAATCTACTATTTTTTCATTTTTATTTATTTTTGTAGCTAGTATGCCTATCAACCATTTAATGGACATAAAATTTTAAGGAAGGCAAAAGTTCAAGGAAGCTTATTTAAGATGTTATTTTGACTTTGTTTTAGGTAATTTCATCCAAAATCCGAACAATACATGAATTCATATCTAATATTTCTAGTTAGGTATTATATATATCCTCTCTCCCTGTTTGTATCTCAGTTTACTTTCATTCATGCTTAAAAATAATTGAACCTTTAGCAGTTCATTATGGAAAGTTTGCAATAAATCATATTATGTATCATTTGTGACCTCATTTACTGTAAATGCAAATAATCCCAGGGAGGTTCCAAACAAAGACAAGTTTAATATATTTATGTTTTTCCAATTTTAATGATTGAACTAAATTCACCCAGTTAAACTTAGCAGCGATTAAACCCTTCTGTGAAAATCGATTTACCAAATTTTATCTTTCACCCTAAACATGCATCTAGGTGATAGAACATAAATTAAATAAATCAAACCACAAGAACACGTCGATGTATGAGGAAACCACTAAGGAAAAAAAACTGAAATGTCCCATCCAGACAATCACTATGACATGATTTTGCAAAGCATAAACAGTAGACTTACACAATGACTTGATCCCCCTAAGTCTTGACGTTCTTCTATCTTCAACCACTCTTCTATAATGCAATGCAGGAGTTCACCTACATTAGGTCCACAGCACACGAGTTCACGCGTACCTCAATATCCATCGATAAGGCTCGGCAACCGTCTACGATTCAAAACATGGAGTCCATCGCTTTTTCACCGCGATCAGCACGTACGAAGTCCACCATACAAAAATAGGTTCTCCCAAGATGAAATAAATAAATCAGGTTCCCAAACAAGATCCTAAAGTATATGATTTATGAATCTTGGATCTTGTAAACAAAAGGGTGAAACTTTTGAAACAGATCTGCTTTTCTTTTTCGCAAAAGTCCGTCCCTCAAACAGAAATAAGAGTTTGAAAAACCTTTTATAGAAAAGTTAAAGTGGCACACCGTTCGAACGATTTTCTGCTGTCGTTCGAATGAGATAGAGATCTCGTTTAATTGAGATTTCATCTCGCTTCTAACGACCTCCAAACAATCAAAACAATACGCTTCGTTTGTTGCTTATTTGAAGTCATACATTGAACAACCTAAACATTTCGTTTGAACGACATTAAGATATCATTTGAACGACTGAAACGAAATTTAAAAGTCCACCTGTAGCAAAATCAGAAAACATATTTAAAAAAAATTAAGTTCCAAATATTTTTAAAAATGAAAGACCCTTATAAAAACTATCCAAGGATTCATAAACTATATACGTTCATACCTGCGAGATCCTCGGCATATGTGAAGACAAACATAGCACGGTAAACATTGCTTAGAAGATGCACTCTTCAAAGATTTGCCTCTATTTCTTCATCAAACAAGGTCATAGGCTCATGGGATCATGGGATCATAAACTTAAAGTCTATCCTATGACTCAAATGTTTTGTCCGGAATTAAGTCAATTATATACAAATTGACTCGATTAGAAATTTATCCTTGCAAATCTCCCCATTTAGCTATTTCGGGACAAAACCAAAACAAAAATCCTATGTTCCGTCAAATTCTTTAAAAAGATTCATTACCCGCCTCTAAAAGAAAAAAGTACAGACGCTCGACAGACACACAAACATCAGCAACTTTGCTTTTCTTGAAAATTTTACCACATTAAACTCAACCTATAATCATGCACACTTAAACACACCTTCATATATAATGAGAATATAACAAGTATAAATCCACAAATGAATAAACATTTAATAATCTTTAAATAATCTCAACCTAGGTAAAACGTCTCCACCTAAGATAAAGATATCCTAATCATGTGAAGGAAATATACCATTTCTTCCCCATTTTGTTTAGGAATAGACAGTAAGATTGCATAAATAATTACTCCCCCAAAACCAAAACTCCCCTTAAATAAATAAGATACTAATTTTGAAACAAATTTGAAACCACAATTAAGCATAAGGGGATGGGAATAAAATTGGCAACTCAAGCATAAATAATCCAAAAGATCAAGCATGTGATCAATATGGACTAAATATAAACCGCAAAGACTTAAAACACAATACCATATATAATATATGCATAATATATCAAATAAAATCTAATATACGTATATAGGTATAAACAACCACAAAACATGACACAAAACACATAAGCTTTACACACTAGCATAGTATCAATATGTCCAAATATGTGGGATGGAATGAATGGGTATGAACTAGTAACAAATGAATTATAACCCAAACACTCAAATATGTTCAAGAAGTTATAATTGACTACAAAACTTTATCAAACTAAGCTTTAAACTTAATTGACAATTAGAGTTGAGCTTAATGAACAAAACAAGCACAATGTACACAAGCCTAGAATATTTATGATTCTATAAGTTAATAACGTCATGATAAAATATTCATAACTAGGTATCATTGTTCAAACCCATTGATCTTCAACTAACACCCTAAAAAGATAAACATGATCATATTTCATTATTTTCTTTTCTTTTAAAGAGATTTCTTTTGAATGATCAACAAACATAAAATATTTGGCCCCTTTGTAGCATATTTTTAATTTTATTGCCTTAATTTTTTCTTGGGCTTTTTTCAAAAAGTGGTTTTCAGGATGAGTCAACCTATTTATCGCAGTGTTTTCCCATGTACATTCATATTTTTTCAATATTAAACAAACTCTCACGGTCAACGGTTCTTACATGCATAAATCCACTATAGTCAAATAAACATATATATGATGAAATTTATGGGAGAACATCTAACCAAGCTCAAATATACACCATAAAGTCAAAATCCAATAAGTTCGTGAATGTGTGCGAAGGCATATAGAAAGCATGATCCATAATGCAAATAAAGTTCTAAACAACTCCATAAACGTGGTTAAGATCAATCTAAGTGTCTAAAAGTCATTACCAAATGTCCTTTCCACATGGAATCGTGGAAAAACACAAATATGCCATACCAAATGTGTAAAACTATAATACACAAAAACTGAAAATCTTTTGAATTTTATCAAAATATTTAGTCAAAAAATAAAATCTTTTTACATTATTCAACAAATATATAAAACTAGGAATCTTTTTGTATTTTTCAATATGACTTAATAAAAGAAAAGTATAATACAAAAAATACACATGTCATAACACTAGGAAACATATATCATGAAGCACAACTAGTATATGACAAATAAAAACATGCAAGCAATCACCCATAAGAAATAGCATGTGAAGCATCATGTGAAAGCATGCGAGAATCAACCAATCTAACATTTAACGTCTCCAAAATGGATTTCCTAACTCAAATAGGTGTATACCTAACTCGAGGGGTTATGGGAACTGAGGAGATACTATCCTTAAACTTCATTAGACCTTTTCCAAGATCAAAATAAAAATGTCTGAGGTGACCTTTCCTACAAAAATATGAGCATGTGTAAACGTGAGGAATGTTACCTATGAGTTGATCTTTTCTAATGTCCTTGGTTTGGGTTGACCCTTTAAAATAAACAATGGTCTTGCTACTCGAGTATTCTAAATCATATTTCAACTTCAAAATTTTAGACTCAAGCAAAGAATTAGAATCTTTCAATTTTAGGGACTCCTTCTTCATATTTTCAATCATTCTTAAAAGGTTATATCGCTCACCATCAATGAAAGCAAACATATCCCTAAGAGTCTTCTCACGCGTCTTATAATTATCAATCAAATTATTTTTATCCTCATTGGCAGAAATACAAACCCTAGAATTTTTTACGTCCTCTAATTCTTTCTCCAAAATAAGGACTCTATTCTAACTCTTTTCCTTAGACAATTTTAAAGATTTAAAGTCATCATACAATGAAACAAACTTCTCACAAATGATATCTCTTTGAGTTTGAAATTTTTGCAAATATTTAAACATTTTTAAAACGAGAATTTTCTTCTTCAAGAATTTCAATTCTTTCGACAAACTTCTAATTAAAATGAGAATCCATCGAGAAAAAAAACAAACCAAAAGAGAGAAACAAATAACCACCTAAAAATCTTCAAACAAGTATCTACACAATAACTAAGTGCAACCCGCTCTGACACTAATTTGTAAACACAAATAATCCCAGGGTGGTTCCAAACAAAGATAAGTTCAATATTTTTATATTTTTCCAATTTTAATGATTGAACTAAACTCACCAAATTAAACTTAGCATCGATTAAACCTTTCTTGTGAAAACAGATTTACCAAATTTGATCTTTTAACCTAAACATACATCTAGGTGATATTAGATAAATTAAATAAATCAAAACACAAGAACATGCCAATATACGAGAAAAAACACTAAGGAAAAAAACTTCGGACGGCCTAGCCAGACGATCACTATGATATGGATTTACAAATGATAGATAATAGACTTACACAATGACTTAATCCTCCACAAGTGTTGATGCTCTTCTATCTTCAACCACTCTTCCATAGTGCAATGTAGGAATCCACCTATGACAGGTCCACAACACACGAGAACACGCGTACCTCAGTATCCACCGATACAACTTAGTAACCATCTATAATTTAGAACACAGTGTCCACCGCTTTTTCACTGCAATCAGTATGTACGAAGGATACCGCACGAAAATAGGTTCTCCCAAGATGAAAGAAATAAACTAGGTGCCTAAACAAGATCTCAAAGTATATGATTTACGAATCTTGGATCTTGTAAACAAAAGGGTGAAACTTTTGGAGTTAGAACTTCTGAAATAGGTTTGCATTTTATTTTCGTCAAAAGTTCGTCTCTCAAACAAAAATAGAGTCTAAAAACCCTTTTATAGAAAATTTAAGGCGGCCCGTCCTTCGAACGATTTTATTTTGTCCTTCGAACGAGATAGAGATCTTATTTGGACAAGATTTCACCTCGCTTCTAACTACCTCAGAAAATTCAAAATAGTATTCTTCGTTTCATGATCATTTGAAGGCATACATCGAACGACCGAAGCATGTCATTTTAATGACATAGAGATGTCTTTTGAATGATTGAAACGAAATTTCAAATTTCGCCTACAGTAAACTCAGAAAATATATTTTCGAAAAAATTAAGTTACAAACAATTTTATAAATATAACACCCTTAAAAACATTACAAGGATTCATAAACTATATACGTTCAAACCAGCGAGATCCTCGGCATATGTGAAGACAAACATGGTGTAATACCCCGTGATTTTAATGACTTTTAAAATGTGTTATATTTTAAATTAATGGATTAATTGGATTTTATTCTAAATTAATTCATTTGGGTTTTATCTGAATTATGGATGTTAAAATGAATGATTATGTACATTACTTAAATATATTTAGTTAATATATGAATATGATATTATTGATATTGCTGTGAGTTATTAATTCAGTAATTTAAATTTTAAGCCGGACGCGGTATGGGACGTGTCGGGACTAATTTGTTAAATTAAAAAGGAAACTTATTTTTATATCGACCTTATAGTCATTTTGAGTGCGTCGTTGCCTCCAGAAGGATTGAAATAGTCATAAAAGTCTATTTGGATGTTTGTTTTGGGTCTCGGGTCATTTGGAAATGAAAACACACCCAAAAAGGGTATTTTTGTCATTTTTACAGGGGGATGAATAGTGATTTCGGATTTTGTTTTATTATAAGTATTTGGAGATTAGTTGTACGTAGGTTCATTCATCTCTTCTATAAAAAATTAAGAGGTTATCTTCTTAGAAAGAGTGAAAGGGTGCTTGGGAAGAGAGAAGCTTGCTTGAAAAGGAGGAGAACCAAAGACCAAAGGTCACCACCACCAACCACCACCAGAAGTGACCAGAACAGGAGAGAACCACCTGAGTTATATAACCCCAAAGGATCATATCTTAATTAGAGGCAAGTATTTGATAATTGCAATCTAGTTAGTATATTATCCATGTTAGGATAGTTATGAAAAGATGAGATTTTTCATGTTTGGAAGATAAAGATAGAGTTGTTAATGAATTTCTGAAAAATAAAAACATATAGAAATCAAACTCATGTTGTAGGTAGATAGTAATCCACGAAATAATCAATAAGTTATGGAAGAAATTCTGAGAATCATTGTTGTGTTCTTAAAGATATCATGTATATAATTTTCTGAAAGGAGAGGATAAATATATGTTGTTAATTCAAACTCTTGATGATCCTAGGAGGTTAGGAATAATTTATACTCTGTTAGGAGTTGATGGATATTGATGATGAGATGTTGGGTGTTGAATCTTAGAGTTTTTTAGGTTCAAAAATGGTGAGAAAACGCTAAAATTTAATGAAGAAGATGAACAGTGACATCTCGCGCGATCTCGCGCAAAGTCGTTCGAGAGAGAATGACATCTTGTCCGAAGTCGCTCGAAGGACATGTGAAAGTCGTTCAAATAACAACCCTTCTGGTTCGAGCGACAGAGGGAATTTTTGGGGACTTTCTTAAAGTTCAGTTTTGAGTTTGCCGGTTTATTGGAGTGAGAGAAACTACCAAATTGTAAATTCAAATAGGAAAGAATTTTGGGGGAAAAGTAGGTGAGAATTCATACTTTAATTAATTCGGTATATAGAGAGAATGTACCTTGGATATAATGGGACTTAGGGAAGATCAGTAAGCCCTAGATAAGAACTGAATTAATGTGATTGGGATTTAATTGATGATAATTATGACAATTAAATTTAAGATGAAAAGACATAACATTTTAATACGTAGGATTTGAAGAGATATAATGCTACGTGTGGGAACTATGTTAGGGTAGTGTGAGTACCTGGTTGATATTATATTTATATAGGTAGATGATAATGCCTATTTGATTGATTGATAATTTATGTGTATGACATACCTAGATTACTTGCTATCGACGGGAGATTTGCGCGTGAGGGAAGTCATATCCTGATGAATCCATGGGATTTTTGATTTGTCGCTTGAGAACATAGGTCTATGAAAGACTTATCGGGGAGTTGATAAGTCCGCTGATTATGGGTACGTAGGTATGTGCGTGACCCATGGATACGAGAACTATGTTCGCCTCTAACTTTTGTGTTGATGTTTGTGGTTCGAGGAATCCTTACCGAACCTTTAGTCCCCTATCGGCGACCAGCGATAGTGGGACATGATAGAAGAGTAATGCATGCACCACAGTTGTGTCTCAGGGTGCCGTATTATATATGTATATATATAATGAATTAAATTTATGTGTATATAGTGGTTAAATCATCTACTGTGTGATAATGGTAGATAACGGTGAATTGAGAAAAAGAATTGAAATAAGTTAATGAATATTTATTGAAAAGCTTAATTAATATTAATGAGAAACGATTCATGTTAATTTGAAAAGTATATGAATGATTATACTACGTATGGGATGGGACATACGGGGTTATGATATGGGATAATATCATATTATGGAAACTAGTTAGGAGAAACCATTAACTAGGAGGTTAATAGGAAACGTTAAGCATGCACTCTAGATGAGAGGTGAGAATAGCAAGTGAGAGTCTGGATACTAACATGTACATAATAAATGCATAATTGCACTTGTTAAATACTTGTTGTTTTAAAAATCATTTTCACATCGGGCTCTGACCCGTTTCCTTGCATATTCTATTTTCTATTGGATCATCTATATCAGGTGTCCAGCAGCAGGGACACCAACCTTAAAGGATTATGACGAGCTATGGAATATTGCTTAGATGCCTATCTTCATTTGATTCATAGTGTCCTTTTATTTAGGACATTTCGCCCAAAGGAATTCAGTTATCTCTTTTCTATCTGAGTCAAATACAGTCTTATACTCGTGTCATTTTAATACATTTATTATTATTGGGATTACTGTATTAGATTATTATTTGGGAATGTTTATTCCAGTTATATTTAAATTCTTTTGAGTTATCTGTTTAGTTTTTATTGTGATATGATAAAATGTGTAGTGTTATTCGTAAACTAAAAATGAATTTTGTTGAATTAAAATTTGGAAAGTTTTTAACACCAGCTTAATTGGGTATTGGGTGAGTTGTAAATGTTTTCAACAGTAATGCTAAGAATGAGCCAATTGTATATTCTATTTTAATTTGGTATGGGACTGGCCACCCGGTATTTAATTAGGCGAGGTGTTACATGTGGTATCAGAGCATCAGGTTCTAGTGTCCTTTAGGGTCTGTACGGCTTACTATGTTTCCAGCTTAGCGTTCTTTGATGTAGAGCTCTATGAGTAGGATGATTGCTTTTCTATTTACGCTTACGTGATTCAGCTATTCTGTTATATCAAGTACTGATAGTATACTTTCGTTTCAGATGCCTCCTTGACGTGCACCTCAACCCTCCCCAGCTCAGGGTACAATGACTGCGGTCGAAGTTGCTACAATTATCGTTCAGGCAGTCAATGCAGCTCTACTTTCTGTTCAACAGGCTCTAGCATAGGCACTAGTTGTGCCACCCGCTCAAGGGCAACTGTTTCCTACTACATGGGAACGAGCGAGGGATGTCTTTCAAAAGGCACACCCACCTGAGTTTCAGGGAGGATCAGATGTCGTGACTGCTAGCCAATGGAAGAGAGATATCCAAAGGCACTTGAGAATGCTCAAATGTACTGAGGTTCAACGTCAAATACTAGCCACATTCAAGCTAGTAAGGGCAGCTTGGCAATGGTGGGAGGCTACGACCACTACCGAAGAGAGAGACACAATGACTATCTAAGACTTTTGGATACAGTTTGATCGGAAGTACTTTCCTTCCGCCATCCAGACACAGATGAGGCGAAAATTACTTGATTTTAAACAGGGAGAGAAAATGGTGGCAGAATACGAGGAAGAATTTACGTGACTAACTAATTTGGTACCAGCAGAGGTACCCACTGAGGAGAGGAGAATTCTAATGTTCACGGATGGGTTGAACTACAAGATTCACCAGCATTTACTGGGAAATATTTCACCACGTACTTATGCAGATGTTCTTAATGCTTCACTGCCAGGATAACCGCTTGCATGCTCAGGGTGTCAAGCGGGGCTTTGAATTAAGCTTGCAAGGCAAGAATAATGGGGACAGTTCTAGTAAGACTCAGTCAGGGTAGAGTCATCAGCTTCAGGGTGAGCAGGATTCCCAGATAGGGGATTATGCTAAGCGTTTACGATCTAGAGATTTTCAATTTGGGCAAGGACAGCAGGGCCAAGGGAAAGGGGGTAATGGCCAGCAGGGTCGGGGTCAACAGGGACAAAATGGTGGAAAGTTTTCTGGAAAATGTTTCGTGTGCGGCAAGTATGTCCATAAGCGACAAGATTGTCCTGATAAAGACAAATTCCCTCAGCAACAAAATGTTCGATAGGAGCCACAGATACCAGTGTTTCCACCAGCTGCTCTTCCAGCTCCAGCTCTAGTGCTAGCACTACCTCCCATTCCAGCAGCTCCCATGTAATAGGGTCAGTATGGGCGTGTATATAACGTCCATCAGGTAGAGATTCAATAACCACCACCTGCGAATGAGGGTATGTTTTCTATCTAAGGAGTTGTGAGGTGGATACTGATTGTTAGCGATTAATATTATATGGGAAAAAGGGTTACTAGACTTGGCCTATAGCACTATTTATTTACGTAGACTCACCGAGGGGTGTGGGACACCTATATTTTCATGTCATCACGTGGGTCTGATTTTTATCACGGAACTACTTACTTTAGGCATGTCCAAACATGATGTGACTATCGGCGTGGATTGACTTATGGTATATGAGAGAGTGTGGACTACTATATCCAACGTTTTGTCTTTAACAAGAGAGTAGATAAGTAGACTTTTATTTTAAATCGATAAAACCTGTAGAGGGGTTATATACTATTGACTAAGGACCTGAGGAGTTTCGATGACCGACTACTTTAGGTAGTAGTGTATCGGGGGGTTCCTTGTTTGGATTTCGCTTGCGAGACACCTCACGCATGAAACTAACAAACGTTGGGAGTCGAAATAAGTTAGGTCTTTAGGATATGAGTTTATAACCTTTGCGATAAATAAGAGTATTATGCGAGTAACCATACCCATTTTATAATGGAAGTTATACGATAGGGTGTATGGGCGCCCTGGATGGTTGGACTGTAGTATTTCTCATAATTGTGAAATAGTAAGTAGTTGTGACTTCAGGATTTATTTATTATGATTAAGGATCATTTTGTTTCAAACTTTGTCACGAGGATGGTATAGGGAAGATTGCTTAAAGTTTAAATTCGATTCAGTTAAAACTTTATGGTGAGGCTTGGCGTATAACATCAATGGAGATTTTTCGTTAATGTACTATATGGGCGGTACAACATAGATTACTTGCAATGTGAGATTTATACTCAGGGTTGACCTTACCAGTATGATTTATCTTTCCGAATTTTGGGATGAAATTCTGTTATAAGGGGGGAGTATATAATACCCCGTGATTTTAATGACTTTTAAAATGTGTTATATTTTAAATTAATGGATTAATTGGATTTTATTATAAATTAATTCATTTGGATTTTATCTGAATTGTTGATATTAAAATGAATGATTCTATACATTACATAAAGATATTTAGGTAATATATGAATATGATATTATTGATATTGTTGTGAGTTATTAATTCAGTAATTTAAATTTTTAGTCGGACGCGGTATGGGACGTGTCGGAACTAATTTGTTAAATTAAAAAGGAAACTTATTTTTATATCGACCTTATAGTCATTTCGAGTGCGTCGTTGCGTCCGGAAGGATTGAAATAGTAAAAAAAGTCTATTTCGATGTTGGTTTTGGATCTTGGGTCATTTGGAAATGAAAAGACACCCAAAAAGGGCATTTTTGTCATTTTTACAGGGGTGAATAGTGATTTTGGATTTTGTCTTATTATAATTATTTGAAGATTAGTTGTACGTAGGTTTACTCATCTCTTCTACACAAAATTGAGAGGTCATATTCCTAGAGAGAGTGAAAGGGTGCTTGGGAAGAGAGAAGCTTGCTTGGAAAGGAGGAGAACCAAAGACCAAAGGTCACCACCACCAACCACCACTGGAAGTGACCGGAGCAGGAAAGAACCACCTGAGTTATACAACCCCAAAGGATCAGATCTTCATTAGAGGAAAGTATTTGATAATTTCAATCTAGTTAGTATATTGTCCATGTTAGGATAGTTATGAAAAGATGAGATTTTTCATGTTTGGAAGATAAATATTGAGTTGTTAATGAATTTCTGAAAAATGGAAACATATAGAAATCAAACTCATGTTGTAGGTAGATAGTAATCCACAAAATAATCATTAAGTTGTGGAAGAAATTCTAAGAATCATTATTGTGTTCTTAAAGATATCATGCATATAATTTTCTGAAAAAAGAGGATAAATATATGCTGTTAATTCAAACTCTTGATGATCTTAGGAGGTTAGGAATAATTTATAATCTGTTAGGAGTTAATGGATATTGATGATGAGATGTTGGGTGTTGAATCTTAGAGGTTTTTAGGTTAAAAAATGGTGAGAAAACGCTGAAATTTAGTGAAGAAGACGAACGGTGAAATCTCGCGCGAAGTCGTTCGAGCGAGAATGACATCTCGTGCGAAGTCGCTCGAACAACACATGGAAGTCGTTCAAACGACAACCCTTCTGGTTAGAGCGACTGAGGGAATTTTTGGCGATTTTCTCAAAGTCCAATTTTGAGTTTGTCGGTTTATTGGAGTGAGAGAAACTACCAAATTGTAAATTCAAATAGGAAAGAATTTTGGGGGAAAAGTAGGTGAGAATTCATACTTTAATTAATTCGGTATATAGAGAGAATGTACCTTGGATATAATGGGACTTAGGGAAGATTAGTAAGCCCTAGATAAGAACCAAATTAATGTGATTGGGATTTAATTGATGATAATTATGATAATTAAATTTAAGATGAAAAGACATAACATTTTAATACGTAGGATTTGAAGAGATATAATGCTACGTGTGGGAACTATGTTAGGGTAGTGTGAGTACCTGGTTGATATTATATTTATATAGGTAGATGATAATGCCTATTTGATTGATTGATGATTTATGTGTATAACATACCTAGCTTACTTGCTATAGACGAGAGGTTTGTGCGTGAGGGCAGTCATATCCTGATGAATCCATGGGATTTTGATTTGTCGCTCGAGAACATAGGTCTATGAAAGACTTATCGGGGAGTTGATAAATCCGCTGACTATGGGTACGTAGGTATGTGCATGAACCATGGATACGAGAACTATGTTCTCCTCTAATTTTTCTGTTGTTGTTTGTGGTTGTGGTTCGAGGAATCCAACCGAAACTTTAGTCCCCTATTTGGCGACCAGCGATACTGGGACATGATAGCAGAGTAATGCATGCACCACAGCTGTGTCTCGGGGTGCAGTATTATATATGTATATATATAATGAATTAAATGTATGTGTATATAGTGGTTAAATCATCTACTGTGTGATAATGGTAGATAACGGTGAATTGAGAAAAAGAATTGAAATAAGTTAATGAATATTTATTGAAGAGCTTAATTCATATTAATGAGAAATGATTCATGTTAATGAGAAACGCATATGAATGATTATACTACGTATGGTATGGGGCATACGGGGTTTTGATATGGGATAAAATCATATTATGGAAACTAGTTAGGAGAAACCATTAACTAGGAGGTTAATATGAAACATTAAGCGTGCACTCTTGATGAGAGGTGAGAATAGCAAGTGAGAGTCTGGATACTAACATGTAAATAATAAATGCTTAATTGCACTTGTTAAATACTTGTTGATAGCAGAGTAATGCATGCACCACAGCTGTGTCTCGGGGTGCAGTATTATATATGTATATATATAATGAATTAAATGTATGTGTATATAGTGGTTAAATCATCTACTGTGTGATAATGGTAGATAACGGTGAATTGAGAAAAAGAATTGAAATAAGTTAATGAATATTTATTGAAGAGCTTAATTCATATTAATGAGAAATGATTCATGTTAATGAGAAACGTATATGAATGATTATACTACGTATGGTATGGGGCATACGGGGTTTTGATATGGGATAAAATCATATTATGGAAACTAGTTAGGAGAAACCATTAACTAGGAGGTTAATAGGACACATTAAGCGTGCACTCTTGATGAGAGGTGAGAATAGCAAGTGAGAGTCTGGATACTAACATGTAAATAATAAATGCTTAATTGCACTTGTTAAATACTTGTTGTTTTAAAAATCTTTTTCACATCGGGCTCTAACCCGTTTCCTTGCATATTCTCTTTTCTATTGGATCTTCTATATCAGGTGTCCAGCAGCAGGGACGCCAACCTTAGAGGATTATGATGAGCTATGGAACTATGAAATATTGCTTAGACGCCTATCTTCATTTGATTAATAGTGTCCTTTTATTTAGGGCATGTCGCCCAAAGGAATTCAGTTATCGCTTTTCTATTTGAGTCAAATACAGTCTTGTACTCCTATCATTTTAATACATTTATTATTGTTGGGATTACTGTGTTGGATTATTATTTGGGAATGTTCATTTTAGTTATATTTAAATTCTTTTGAGTTATCTGTTCAGTTTTTATTGTGATGGGATAAAATGTGTAGTGTTAGTCGTAAACTAAAAATGAATTTTGTTGAATTAAAATTTGGAAAGTTTTTAACACCAGCTTAATTGGGTATTGGGTGAGTTGTAAATGTTTTCGACAGTGATGTTAAGAATAAGCCAACTGTATATTATGTTTTAATTTGGTATGGGACTGACCACCCGATATTTAATTAGGCGGGGTGTTACACATGGTGGCTTAGAATATGCACTCTTCATAGCTTTGTCACTACGTCTTTATCAAACAACGTCATATGCTCATGGGATCATCAACTCAAAGTCAATCATATGACTCAAATGTTTTGTTCGAAATTAATGACGATTATATAAAATTGACTTGATTGAAAATTTGTACTTACATTTACAATTTTAAGGGTTCTATACTCTTATTGACAAGACTAAAATGGCCCCCATTTAAAAATTTGGGGGTTCCATACTATTCTTAAACATAATGGAAAAATTTTGTTTAAGTTGTAGTTGGATTTTAAGTTGTCGATTGATTATAGTATAGTATGATTTTAGAAAGAAACAAATTAGACACAATGAAATCATATTCCCCTCTTCTCTCCACCAATGAAATTTGGATGAGAATGAAAAAACAAATATCAAAAGGAATTCTTAAAGCAAATAAAATGAATCAAAATATCTTACCATTTTTAGTTTCTAATTGAGGATTTTGGTTCTTACATGGATCCGAAAAATGAAGAAAATCAACGTCATGCGGACTCAATGCTCATAACGTGAATTTTGAAAATCAAGATATTGAAAAAAAATTATGACAGATATAAGGGTAGAGTGCCAGTAAAGCTCAAACAATTGATTAAAATTCAAACTATTGAAGAAAGACTGAGGGATTTGTTCAACCAAAAAGGTCAGGCAGTTTCAGTAAAATAGAATTAGCGAGTTATTGTAGATTGTTATTTAAGTCCATTGATCCAATCAATTATAGAAAATGGCATAAGGTGTCAAATACATATAAAAATAAGTTATGGAGTGCAAATTGATTAATTATCAATTGTTAATATTTGACAGATATGTATTTTATTTAGATTTAGTTTTCTTTAACTGGGGTTTAATTTATTTATTTTTAGGTCAAGTCTGATATCGATCCGAGGAGAAAAAGTCAAGTGTTATCGAAGATGGCCAAGAGTTGGAGACAGTTTAAATCCCAACTTTGCATATCATGGATTAGAACATTTTAAGATAGGCCGGTGGTTCTTAAACATCCACCAAAGAAGTATACTCCATTCATTAATCAATTAGCTAGGGATTCCTTTAATAAAGAAAAGATTTCATAACATTATAAGGTATGCAAATAATAAATAATTTATGTCCATATTTTTATTTTTGGCATTTTGTAGTAAATTTATTTTTGCTCTATCTTTTCTCTAGTTTTTTTTCTGCAATGTAACACACATAAGTTATTCTAAATAACGTACTGCCAGATTAAGGGAAAACCAACACATCTGAGTATGAAGAACCATTAATAAGGCAAGGGATATAAAAAAATAGATAAACAATATATTTTTTTTTTTGCACATTACCCCAAAGATGAAAAAAAGCAAAATATACTATCAAACACTTAAGAATTATATTCCCACGTATTGTGCTCTTTTAAAGCAATCACTAAAAAGGACGAATTCGATTACATATTCTTGGCATTCGAGTACATTTAATGATCTCTTGCCAAATTTAAAGATTTTTCATCTTCTACCTACTTAAAACCCAACGTAAAAAGCTAGTATATACATAGATTTGAAGCATAACATTTACTTCTCTATTACTGCCTATGGACTCTAGTTCCTCACGACAAATTATTCCCTCTTGAGTTTTTGTTAGTGCTTCTTCTCTTTAGCTCCAACAAATCTTATTCCCACTGATTTGTCCAATTTTCATATTTCTCCACGGTTGTTTGTTTTTTAGCCGAGAAAGAAAATTGAGACCATTAGAGAAATCCATATCACTCTACTATGATCATTTGACAAAGTCTCACAAGCCTCTCCTGCAATAGTGAAATTCAAAATTTGAATTTTGAAAATCATATGATTATGATATAATAGTAGTACTAATCTTACTACTATAGTAACTATCTAAGGTTACACAACCTAGGCATTGTCACAGTTGAATTGTGTTTTCTATCATAACTTTGAATTTGAGGTATGTGGCAGAAAAAAAGAGAGAGACAATAATGGGCTATTACATGCAAACTGGAGACCAGAAAGCAGCAACTTCATCATTCAAAAACTAGGAACGATAGAGATAGTTTTTCCACTCTAAAGCTTTTTCAGCTTCTGAAGTAAAGTTTGTTCTGAACCAAACACTACTCATACCCAAATTCTCTTTCGAATACTATAAGGGCTTGTTTGGTTCGAGGTTTGGAAAGGGAATGTGAATTCATAATTCCAAGAATTCTAAGTTCCTAGAATCTTTAATTCCTTTCCATTGTTTGGTTCAAGCAGGAATTTTTTTTCCCGGCATCTAAAATTATTTTTTCAAATTAGGAATAAATATCATTTAACTAAAATACTATTATACTTTATTTGAGTGTGTGCGCGTGAGTGTGTGGTGAGTGAGTGTGTGTGTGTGGTTATGTGTGTTTGAGTGTGTGTGAGAGAGATAGTGTGTGTGTGTGTGTGTGTGTGTGTATTTATATGTGTGTATGTGTGTGTGTGTGTGTGAGAGAGAGAGAGAGAGAGAGTGTGTGTGTGTGTGTGTGTGTATGTGTGTATTTATATGTGTGATAGTGTGTGTGTGTGTGTGTGTGTGTGTGTGTGTGTGTGTGTGTGAGAGAGAGAGAGAGAGAGAGAGAGTGTGTGTGCGCATGTGTGTATTTATATGTGTGATAGTGTGTGTGTGTGTGTGTGTGTGTGTGAGAGAGAGAGAGAGAGAGAGAGAGAGAGAGAGTGTGTGTGTGTTTGTGTGTGTGAGAGAGAGAGTGTGTGTGTGGTTGTGTGTGTTTGAGTGTGTGTGGTTGTGTAAGTGTGTGTGTATGTGTGAGAGATAGTGTATGTGTGTGTGTGTGTGTGAGAGAGAGAGAGAGAGAGAGAGAGAGTGTGTATGTATGAGTTTATGTGAGATGATATTTTTGTCTCATCATAAAAATAACGTAATATGTTAGGAAATATAGGATTACCCCCATTTTAGATGGGAAAGGAGAATCAAATTTTGTGGAAATTTTAAATTTCAGGAATTTTAAGTTCCCCCTTAAATCTCCAACCAAACATTGTAATTCTAAATGAAGGGAATTCTAAATTCCAGAAATCCTAAATTTCTTGTCCAAACCTAGAGCCAAACGACCCTAAAGTTTTCTCAACTTCTAGAGTAAAGTTCATTTCGAACTGAACACCACTTATTTGAACTTTGCCCCCAAAACACCTACATGAAAGCATTCATCCCTACATCTCTGCTTATGTCTGTTTATGAGAATAGAAATAAAAATGTACAGAATATTAAGGAGAAAGCCCATAAAGATCATAAATTAACTACCCTTAATGACCTTAAATTAAGGTCTTTTTATATAAACCGTTCAAATCTATTAACAAACCCTGCCTGACTGTTAAATCAATATGAAGAATACAATTGACAGAACGACAATGTTGCCCCTTTTTTAAACACCGACTGCAATTACAATCCTAACTATACACGCTACTCCTTTTAACAGGAGTTCACAACAACTAAACAGCACGTAAGAATGGAAATTTTTGTTGAATGAAGAACGGTTGAGATCCACTAAACAAGTGTACTGTAGAAACTAAAAGCAGAGACAGTTTTGAGAATGAAGCTCCATTCCATGGGGTCAAAAGCTTTAGAGACATCCATCTTAATCCTGCCATTAGCTCTAAGACATTTATAATCAACGAGAATAAAATACTCAGAAGCCAAAGCAATGCTATGAGTAATGTTTAGCCCATGTATGAAACCAGTCTGATTAGGAGAAATAATACTTGCCGCCACTCAACTAGTTATATTAGCTAAATTTTTTGTGATGAATTTAAAAGCAAAGTTGTCAAGGTTGATAGGTATAAACAAGTCTATTAAATTCGCCTCATTAGATTTTGGAATTGCGAAAACATGGTTGAAATTGAATCTAAGAAAAATCTAATTTCTTTCAAAGAAACTAATGACTGCTTTACATAAGCCATGGCGAATAATGCCCCAGCACTTTTTATTTCTATACACACCATGATATAGGGCGTGGTAACTGTAATTCAACCCGTAAATGTGGTTTATTAAAATGGTGGCTATATGAAAAAAGGCTCGACTCTATTATAAATGTCTATTTAACTTTTACGAGATGTTTATGTATGAAACCATGTTTAAAATGTATATGGATGCTTGTTTGAAGATTTAAGCTATTGAAGTGAGTAAAAGGTATGTGTTAATTAATATTTTAGGGGGGATAAAAAAATTAATTAGTCAAGAAAATATTTAGATATCACTCAAAAGTGAGGCCCTGTTTGTCAGTCGAACAGTAGAATGTAATGTTTGACTATTTAATTTCTATAGCCTGCGTTTGTTTGTCAGGAAAGTTAAGCGAAAAAATGATTCCCCGGGAAAAGTGAAGTGAAGTGAAGTAAAGGAAAATGAAAACTATTTTCTTGTGTGTGTTTGGTTAATAGGAGGAAAACTGCAAGAAAATTATAAATAAATAAAATAAAAAATTATATACATATACAAATATATAATTATAATTTTATAATAAATATGAGTACTATATATTTCTTATTTCAATCACCAGAAAATATGATTTAAATAAATAAACATCCTTTAACACAAACATTAGTAATTATAAATAATATATTATGAACATTTAATTAGTAAAAATATCAATATATAGCGCATTATTATGAATATTTATTGGTATATATTTTAGTAGTACTTGTAACAACTACAACAACAAGAATAATAATAATAATAAAAAATATGAAGCACGAACACTTCTTCGGAGGTGACGTACCCATGTCGAACACGCGTACGACACTTCTCTCTCTCTCTCTCTCTCTCTCTCTCTCTCTCTCTCTCTCTCTATATATATATATATATATATATATATATATATATATATATATATATATATATATATATATATAGGGAGAGGTTCACAAGTGAACCAAAAGAATGGACTTTTTAATGGGCTTAACAAAAAAGACTAATAAGTCTTGGTTATTGGGTGCCGCTGGCGCGGACCCATTACACCAAGGAATTAAAATTAGTGGGTTATTAGTCTTTTTTGTTAAGTCCATTAAAAAGTCCATTCTTTTGGTCCACTTCTGATCCTTCTCATATATATATATATATATATATATATATATATATATAGCACAGACACGGATATGGGTGTCGTGTCCGACACGACACGGACACACTGACACGATAAATCTAAAAAAATTAGGATACGACACGGCAGAGACACGGCAAAAAATAAATATAGTAAAAATTATACATACATACACACATACATACATATATACATACATATTATTATTATAATATATATATATATATATAATTTTTAATATATTTATTTTTCGCCGTGTCTCTACCGTGTTGTATCCTAATTTTTTTAGATTTGTCGTGTCAGCGTGTCCGTGTCGTGTCGGACACGACACCCATATCCGTGTTCGTACTAATAATAATAATAATAATAATAATAATAATAATAATAATAATAATAATAATAATAATAATAATAATAATAATAATAATAATAATAAAGTAAAAATAAAAATAATAGTAATAATAATTTATATGGTAATATAACAAGTTTCTTTGAACTTTCCTGCAAAATCCTAGGTCTTTGGTAGGATGTGTTTTGCGGGAAAGTTTTTCCTGGAGGAAAGTTTTAGGCTCACTTTCCCACAACTTTTCTGCTAACCAAACACAACAAAAAGTACAGAAAAATTATTTTCCTTCACTTTTTATTTCCTTTCCTGACAAACAAACGCAGCCATAGAGTATACCCTTTTTAAGAGTAAAGTTTCTTGAATTTTTTTACTTATCCCCCCGTGGTATTTTCCAAACTAATTCAACTGGCAAAG
Organism: Sambucus nigra; assembly: GCA_949130495.1. Taxonomy (NCBI): domain Eukaryota; kingdom Viridiplantae; phylum Streptophyta; class Magnoliopsida; order Dipsacales; family Adoxaceae; genus Sambucus; species Sambucus nigra. The sequence goes on along the minus strand of OX422207.1, from coordinate 95,983,935 downwards.
TGGATATTCTACCTCAAGGTTTTATTCAAGAAAAAATCAATAAATCCTAAAATAATTCAATCAAACAAGAGAAAACCGAACAAAATCCATTGATGTTATCTATTAGAATTAAATAATGCCTAAAATATAAATATTACAAACGGTTTGGGCCCACACATCAATTGCTATATCTTATGAGTTGATCATCCCAGTGCGATGGAGCAAACGACATTACGATTGATTGGATAGAAGTTATGAATGAAAGATTTAAGGGCATTCACATCTAGATTCTATTAGATTTGTTTTAGACATTTTAATCCTATCATGTTGTTCCTTAAATATAACTCCTACTCCTAATTTTTTGGAACATTTTTTTACAATTTTACCCTTTTAAAACTAACTATCCGTAACTTCCTTGAGGAAGTTACATAAGTGATTGAACTTTTTTTTTTAATCTTCAAATGATCATAACTTTTGATTCACAAATCCATTTTTCGCAAAATTACTATTTTTGAAATCTGCTCGACGAGATCTATCAAACAAGATTCATGAACGCTATAAAATTCCAAAGAAAAAAAATTTACACAAACAGTAAACTTTACTGTATGCATTAGAATATGAAATAGTTTTATATATTTGACATTTTCACAAACAGACAATAATATTTACTGTGATAATATTACACAGTATATATATATATATATATATATATATATATATATATATATATATATATACGGTGGATCCAAACCCTCTTTTTTCAAAATTACCTTATATTTAAAGGTTCGCGCTAGCAGTATCCAATCCTTACCACCATTGTGAGAGCTTCAACAACCGTCGTCAGAGCTCCGATTTGGCGTGGATAAGGGTGGCATGTGGTGTCGCTGGCCCGGAAATTTGAAAAGAAGTGACTTTTGAATAAATGGGTTTTGGATCCACCGGAGTATCATGGGGTGCCGCTGACGCGAATCTTTGAAAATAAGATTGGATAAATGGGATCGGGATCCTCTAGAGCGCCGGTTTTGGGTGAGTAGGGGTGGCATTAGGTGCCGGTGGCGCAGAACTTTAAAAATAGGAGCATGTTGGATATATATATATATATATAATGTGATAACACAGTAAATGCTATTGTTTGTAAAAATGTCATAGATATTAAACTTTATTGTATACACCAGAAAATGAAATAGTTTTATATCTATGACATTTTCACAAACAATAACACTTACTGTGTTAATATATTTAGGAAATAGTTTAATATATATAACATTTTCACAAACAGTAACATTTACTATGTTAATATATTTAGGAAATAGTTTTATATATATAACATTTTCACAAAAAGTAACATTTACTGAGTTAATATTAGACAATATATATATATATATATATATATATATAACATTTTCACATACAGTAACATTTACTGAGTTAATATTACAGTATATATATATATATATATACACGGTAGAACCAAACCACTTTTTTGTTCAAAATTATCATATTTTTAAAGGTTTACGCTAGCAACATTCAATCCCCACCACTACCCACTCCCATTGTCGGAGCTTCAACGACTTTCATCAGAGCTATGATTTGGGTGGGTAGTAGTGGCATAGGGTGCCGCTGGCGCGGACCTCTAGAATTAAGAGAATATTAGATAAATGGGGTTTGGATCCACCGGAGCTCCGATTTGGGGTGAGTAGGGGTGGCATTGGGTTAGGTTTATATCTATAACATTTTCACAAACGGTAACATTTACTGTGTTATAACACAGTATATATATATATATATATATATATATATATATATATATATATATATATATATATATATATATATATATATATATATATATATATATATATATATATATATATATATATATATATATATATATACGGTGGATCCAAACCTCTTTTTTTATATTTTCTTATTTATAACTGCTCGTGCTAGTGGTATCTAATCCCGACCACCACCAACCCAAATTGTCAGAGCTCCAACAACTTTCATCAGAGTTCTGATTTGGGGTGACATGGAGTGCCGCTGGCGCGGACCTTAGAAAATAAAAGAATATTGGATAAATGGGGTTTGGATCCACCGAAGCTCCAGTTTAGGGTTAGTAGGGGTAGCATTGGGTTAGGTTTATATCTGTAAAATTTTCACAAATAATAAATGTTACTGTTTGTGAAAATGTTACATCGACATCCCATGCCACCTCAAATCAGAGCTCTGAGGAAGGTTGTTGGAGCTCCGACAAAGAGGGTGGGTGGTAGTGGGGATTGGATGCCGTTGGCACGGACCGTTAAAAATAAGATAATATCAGAAAAAAGAGGTTTCGATATATATATATATACTGTGTTATATGAACACAGTAAATGTTAATGTTTGTGAAAATGTTATGGATATAAACCTAACCCAATGCCCCCCCTACTCATCCCAAATCGAAGCTCCGGTGGATTCAAACTCCATTTATCTAATATTCTCTTAATTTCAGAGGTCCGCGCCAGCGGCACCCTATGCCACTACTACCCACCCATAGCTCTGATGAAAGTCATTGAAACTCCGACAATGGGGGTGGGTAGTGGTGGGGATTGAATGTCGCTAGCGTAAACCTTTAAAAATATGGTAATTTTGAATAAAAAAGAGGTTTGGATCTACCGTGTGTGTGTGTATATATATATATATATATATTGTGTAATATTAACTCAGTAAATGTTACTGTTTGTGAAAATGCTATATATATATATATATTGTGTAATATTAACTCAGTAAATGTTATTGTTTGTGAAAATGTTATATATATAAACCTATTTCATAAATATATTAACACAGTAAGTGTTATTGTTTGTAAAAAAGTCACAGATATAAAACTATTTCATTTTCTGGTGTATACAATAAAGTTTAATATCTATAACATTTTTATAAACAATAGCATTTACTATGTTATCACATTATATATATATATATATATATATATATATATATATATATATATATATATATATATATATATATATATATATATATATATATATATATCCAATATGCTCCTATTTTTAAAGTTCTGTGCCACCGGCACCTAATGCCACTCCTACTCACCCCAAATCAGCGCTCAAGAGGATCCAAATCCCATTTATCCAATCTTATTTTCAACGGTCCGCGCCAGCGGCACCCTATGACACTTCGGTGGATCCAAAACCCATTTATTCAAAAGTCTCTTATTTTCAAAGGTCCGCGCCGGCGGCACCACATGTCACCCTTACCCACCCCAAATCGGAGCTCTAACGAAAGTCGTTGAAGCTCCCACAATGGTGGTAAGTAGGGCTGTAAATCGGGCTGGGTGAGTCGGGCTTGAGGTTGCTCAGGCTCGGCCCGAACTACCTTACCCAGGCTCAAGCCCGAGCTCGGCCCGAACTGAAATTCTCTACTTAAGCCCGAACTCGGCTCATTAATATTTCGCGCTTCGGGCCCGATTTCGGGCAGGCCCGAATTCATTTTTTTTTTGTTAAAAAAAATTGAATTAATATTTTTTTCTTGTGCTTCCATCATGGAGAAAATGTATACACCAAAATCTAATTGATATATCATAAAATAAAGTATATAATGATGAAATGGATTAAACTAAAATAAGGGACGTAAGAATGAAAACCTACAATGACTAACTATATTTCATACATATAAAATTGGTTAACATAAATATGTTATATTTTTTAAAATAATTTATTTATTTATTTATATATTCAATGTTCGGGCTTCGGGCCCAATTCGGGCTTGGCAAAGTTCGGCTCAAGCTCGGCCCGAAATTCATTCGGGCTTGAAATTTTGGCTCAGGCTCGGCTCGGCTCAAACTCAAATAAAGCTCGGCCCGAAAATAGCGGGCCGAACGGGCGGGCTTCGGGCTTGCCCGGCTCAATTTACAAGCCTAGTGGTAAGGATTGGATACCGCTAGCGCGAACCTTTAAATATACGGTAATTTTAAAAAAAGAGGGTTTGGATCCACCGTATATATATATATATATATATATATATATATATATATATACTGTATAATATTATCACAGTAAATATTACTGTCTGTTTGTGAAAATGTCAAATATATAAAACTATTTCATATTCTAATGCATACAGTAAAGTTTACTGTTTGTGTAAATTTTTTTCCTTGGAATTTTATAGCGTTCATGAATCTTGTTTGATAGATCTCGTCGAGCAGATTTCAAAAATAGTAATTTTGCGAAAAACGGATTTGTGAATCAAAAGTTATGATCATTTGAGGATTAAAAAAAAAATTCAATTACTTATGTAACTTCCTCAAGGAAGTTACGGATGGTTGGTTTTAAAAGGGTAAAATTGTAAAAAAATTCCCTAAAAAGTTGGAATAGGACCTATATGATTGTTGAAAAGTCAATGGGACTTATATGAATGTTGATCCGACAAATGGGACTTAAATATAATTATCCCAAGATTTAATGACATTTGTTATGAGTATCTTAGCTACGGAATTTCATGACTTGGATGTTAGTAAGATATATATTGAATGTTTAAAATCAGGATGCCGAGAATTCTGGAAGGCCTTGCATTTGAAACTAGTCTTAGTTTCGTAAGGATCCAGTAAAGTATAGAAAATTTTGGACACACAGTTACACATACATATATATAATGTACAAAAAAATACACACAACACAAAGTGGTTAACAATACATACATACATACATACATACATACATACATACATACATACAAACAAACATAAACAAACAGACATAGGATTTCCCTACCTGACTTGAGGCTTGACCGTAACCGTTATAAATCTCATATATATATAACAATACTGATATATATATATATATATATATAGAGAGAGAGAGAGAGAGAGAGAGAGAGAGGGGCAGGCTCATGGCCCTTAGCCTACCTATTGGCATAGTGCTTTCCTTACCGGGCAACGAAACGGACACCCTGCCCATACGCAAGGTTCCTGAGGTACTCATAGGTAGTTCGAAATGGTTTTTCGGAAAAATGGGCATAAAATGCAAACCTTAAATTTGAATCGTGCACGAGACGGACCCTTGGAAAGGGAATTCAGATCCCTTTAAGAATCAATAAGCCTCTCCCGGATCCGAGATTTGACCAAAGTCAAATGAGGCTCGAAAGTGCCCGATGGTCTCTTGACGAAAGGTTTATAGAGAAAAACAGATCATTCGTCCGAACCGTAAGGACAATTCACACACGGGGTAGACTGTTGGAAAGAGATTTCAAGTCCCTTTAAGAATTTCTTGACTTTCGCTCCGTTCAGAGAGTTGATCAAGGTAAAATGGGACTCGAAAGCGCCCGATAGCCCTTCACAATAAAATGGATCGTTCGTCGGAACCGTGAGGCCGATTCACACACTGGATGGACTGTTGGAAAGAGAATTTATAGCCCTTCGAAGATTCTTTGAGCTTAGCTAAAGCGAGAGAGTTAATCGGAGTCAAACGGGGCTCGGGAGCGCTCGACGGCCTCGAGATCAGTATTCGGAGTAAAACGGATCGTTCGTGCGGACAGTAAGGTCGATCCACTCATGGGATGGACTGTTGAAAGGGGAATTCAGAGCCATTCGAAAATTCATTGAGCTTCACTCAAGTTGGAGAGTTGACCAGAGTCAAGCGGAGCTCGGTAACGCCCGGTGAACTTCAGATCAGTACTTGGAGTATGACCTAGGATTTATGATGAATAGATGTATGTTAGGGACCTAGGGAGGTGCTTAGGGGGGGGGGGGTCCTAGAATGAGGTGTCTATCGTCATATTTAAATAATACTTTTAATTTTTTTTTTGCCCATGGTAATTATATAATACTAAAAGATGATATTCCGTGTCCATAATAGTAAAATCATCCTAAAAATTGTATATTGTGCCCATAAAATTAAAATTGGATCAAATAAAAATATTTATGTTATTATATAGATTAAAATATTAAAAAAATAAGAAAATTAAAGAAAACCAAATTATGAAAGAGAAAAAACATATTGATATATAGAAAAAAAAATATGAAAAACAACTTTATAATTCTAGCTTTTGTAGAAAGGTGAAATCTCGAATTATATAACTAGCCAACACCTTAGAATGTTATACTACAAAAAAACTACTTTGTTAACCCTACTATCACTTCTTGTTTGACATTTACAATTTATAAAAGGAATTGATCAAAATTTAGATATTTACAACAATTAAATTTGATTTTCTCCCTCCGTCTCCTTAGAAGTTTATATTTTAACTAGTACAATGTTAAGGAAAACAAGTCATACAAATTTATATTTATTTAATTCATTAAATAGTATTATAGCTATTTTATTTTTTACAACATTTAATTCCATGGTCACAAACTATGTTTTAAGCATTACATGAACGCTAAATAGCACAAAATATTATTTTTGAGAATTATTTTATTACCATTGGTATACAATAATTTTTGTAATGATTGTTTCATTATTGTAGGCACAAATTACATATTTTAAGGATTATCTAATTACTATGGGAACAAAATACTATGTTTACCACTAATTTTGTTCGGAGTTATTGGAAGAAGTGGATGGAAGGTCTAACTAAATGACATAAATAATTTAGGGGATTAATGACATAAAAGAATATTTAAGGACTCAGTAACGCTGTATGTATACTTTGAGGGTCACTTAAGTAATTTACTCTTTAACTAACTTAGTGGCTTGTTTATTAATGCATAAACAAATAACTTAGATTGTGTTTAATTACAAAGTTAGAAAATAATTGAAACATAGTTCATTTTTATGAGAAGCTAGAAAATGAGGAGAAAAAAAAGAGTGGTTTGATCTTCCTTTTTAATTTTTTATTTAAATCAATTCTTTGAGAGACGAGTAAAAAATATTTTTTTTATAAAAAATGATAAAGTTATGATTCACTTTTCATATATATAACTATTATTTTCGTAGAATGTCTTTAAAGTCAATGATAAAATATTATTTTCATAAAATGATAAAATTATGATTCTCTTTAAATTCAAGCAACACAACCGCATAAGCAAAAAACATATTAAAATACAAGCTAATGAAAAACAAGCTAATGAATTAAACCGACCTTTAACTTAGATTTGAGCACGTAAACAGTCAATGGGGCAGGCCTGCCAGGGCATCCAATCTAAATCTTTGAGGCAAAAAGTTGGACCAATCAAAACAACACACTTAATAAGCCCAAATTAACTCCGCTTGTTCTGAACAAAGCTAGGAAAGTGACACTCTTCTGCTGGCCCAGTTGATGCTAAACTTGATACATGTGGGCCCAAGAACTTGACTAAGAACTTACTTGTGTTCAGACATTGAAAGATTTGGAGATTTTACTCATTTCGAATTGATTTGATTGTCTGTTTTGACTTTTACAAGAGAACACTATTAATTATACTAAGAAATTCAGACAGAGAAAAGAAATTACAAATTATGAGTATGAGTATGAAGTATTTACAAGGTAAGCCTTCTCAAGTGTAAATGGAGGATTTGGTCACGTCTCATTTCGGGTCGTGTTGGTATAAGTTCAACTTGCGTTCAGGTTTTATTTGTCGTGTCAAAATTACTCGATTCGTTTTAGTATCATATTACCCTAATGCGGTCTAGCATAATTTGTTAAGCAGAACCGGTTGAGAAGGGATGCGAGAGAGGCGGTCGCACCGGACCCCGATTTCGATGCATTTTAGGGGTCCCATGTTTATCACTAATGCATCAAAATCCTTAAAATGCATTAGTGGTAATTTTTGTGTGAATTGTCTTATTTTTTAATAATGCGGACTAGCAATGGTAATAAGGCGAATTTGGAGCGAATTTTTTCAAAATCCTAACCCGTCCCAATTAATAAACGGGGCGGGGCGGGGACTCCTACGGGTTGGATTAATTTTAAAAATAGTAAAATTAACATTATTACATTACAGTTTTAGAGGTCTACAATGATTCGTATTACAATATATGAGACAATCCCCCAATTGTCAATCCATATTTTCATATAAATTTTTTACAAAATTAACATACATAAAAAAAGGGTTTTTTCATGTGTGTGTGTATGGTTTAATTGTAATTAATATACATATAAATGGTAATTATGTAGGCATAAGTTAAACGTGCAGTGTGGGGTGATTTTATTTAACTTGACTCATAACTCGCCCCATTTAATAAACAGATTTCTTTTTAAAACCCATAGGGGCTCCTAATTCATTAATCGGATTTTAAAATGCGCCCCATTAGGTGCGGGGCTCCTACAGGTCGAGTTAAAGTTGGCATGTATCACCTGGCGGTGCCCGAAAAAAAGAGAAAGAGATAGACTATAATTTCTGCATTCACCGCCAGACGACACATGTCTGCTCCACACTGTTAAAATGTGGGTCAGTCCGCACAATAGCATTATTATATATATAGTAATGTCTTGTGCGGACAAGTCCTCATTTTAAGAGTACGGATCGCGCATGTGTCACCTGGCGGTGAACTTAGAAAAGAAAGAGAGTGTGCCTATAATTTAACTGATAATTTCTAAGTTCACCGTCAGCTGACACATGCCCAGTTCGCACTATTAAAATGTGGACTCGTCATATATATATATATATATATATATATATGTGTGTGTGGGGGGGGGGGAGGCGGGGGGAGGGGGAGAAAGAGAGACTTTCATACATATCAGTTCTATAGTCCACTCATGTGGACCTTTTTTTAAATAGTAAAAAAATAATTTTTTTTGTGGTATTTGAACATTTCAACGACCCTCATAAAAAATCACCTTAAAATTATTTTTTTTGCTATTTTAAAAAAAATCGATCAAAATATGAGAGTTTTTAAGCGGTTATATTTGATCGATTTTTTTCAAATAGCAATTAAAATTATTTTGAGATGAGTTTTTGTGAGGTTCACTAAAATATTTAAATACCACATAGGAAAAAAAAACTAAACTCAAAATTATTTTTTTATTATTAAAAATAATTGTCCGTATGAATGGACTTTATAGATGGTATGTATGAGAGAGAGAGAGAGAGAGAGAGAGAGAAGCACACTATCCTGCCCACCAAGTTTGTACACTGATTTTTTACCTATTTTTTTAAAATAGTAAAAAAAAAAGTTGAGTTGAATTTTTTTATATGGCATTTAAGTATTTCAATGGACAATATAAAAAAAAAATCAGCTCTAAATAATATTTTTTGCTATTTTTAAAAATTCGGTCAAAATTTCACAGTTTTTAGAGTGCTTTAAAATGTGCGAAAGTTTGACCTATTTTCTAAAAATAGCAAAAAATGTTATTTCGAGTTGATTTTTTTTTATATATGAGAAAGGGTCGTAACTATGTGATAATCGATTAAATTCGCAATTTTCTAATTTGGCATACTTATATTAGAGTCTATTTTTAAACCAAATTAATCCAGCCTCTATAAAGTGCTTGTGTCAACCCATAAATAAATAAAGCACGTGACACAAATATTCAGGAAAAATCCCTGAAGGGCAAAACCTTTTATTTCACAATAATTTTGTAAGAAAACGTCTTACACGGATTACAATGAAATAGGTGACATACGAAATACCCGTAGGTGTCGGTTCCGATGTTTCGACTAGAGCTTTTCCTTTCTAGGAGGGCAGCAATGAAGAAGGGAAACGGCTTCTCCACAAGATGTGAACTTTATAAGGACTCCTTCCACAATAGCACGCAACTGTCGGTTGTAGAGCTCTCCCCACAAAGTATGAACAAAAACAAAATATGTTCTTGGGTTCCACAAAACAATTCACACAATGTGAATTAAAAATAAAATATTTGAACCCTTAAAATTGTTGGAGAAAAACTTTCTGCCAAAACGTATTGAATTAAAACTGGTCAAATACACAAAAGTTTCAAAAAGATAAAACACTTTAAAGCTGAAACTGTTCTCCACGAAATACAAAGGCTGACAGGTCTCTTTTATAGGAAAATTGAGTCGGTTAAAGGATCAGGATGAAGTCAGACGTGTCAGCCATAAGCAGGGTCGTTCGAACGAGAACCCCATCTCGTTTGAACGAGATAGCGTGTCGTTTGAACGACTACGTGCGACATCCCAATGTCGTTCGAACGAGATTGAGATCTCGCTTGAATGACCTTGGCGTCAAAACCGAGGTACGTTAACTGCTGAAGCAGTTTTTCACAAACATTTATAAAACCTCTTTTAAAAAACACACATTTATAAAAACAATTTTTATAACAAAGTTTTATTAAAACCCTTTTAAAAATATCCCAACACTCTTAATATGAAATGTAAATGAAACTTTAAAACAATATCTTACCAAAGTTCATATTGTTGGGTTTGAATATTGAAGGCAACTGGTAATTCGGATCTGTCTTTTATAGATGCAATCTTCACAATTCTTCGACGACTTGTAGCGGCATACGACATAATTAATCGTGACGGACTTATTAAAAATATGTCCTTACAATATAGGCTTGAAATGTTTAAATGCCATATAAAAAAATTTCACTCAATTATATATATACAGTGGCGGAGCCAAGAATTTAGCGTTTGTGGGGCACAATCCAGTGTTAGGGATTCGGGGGCGGTAGCCTCTGGAAAAAAAATTAGGCTTATTTTTACATTTTACAAATATTTAATTGATAATTTATATTTGTAAACAATTACAACTCAAATAAAATAAAATCAAATACAACAACTCAACTCAACTCAACAAAGCGTTTTTCCAATTATTTGGGGTCGGCTACATGAATCCTATTTTTCCATTCCATTCTGTCGAGTGCAATATCTTCGGTTAAACCACATGACATCATATCTTTTTTTATAATATCCCACCAAGTCAATTTAGGCCTACCTCTACCCCTTGTGTTACCATCAATACTAGCTAAATCACTCCTCCTTATAGGAGCATCCATTGGTCTACGCTTTACGTGTCCAAACCATCTAAGTCGATTTTCTCTCAATTTATCTTCTATAGGAGCTACTTTTACCGTTTCAAGATTTTGTTCATTTTTAATAATATCCTTTCGAGTTTTATTACAAATTCATCTTAGCATTCGCATCTCCGCCACACAACAAATATTAAATTAATTTATCTCACCAAACATTAAATTAAAAAAAATAATACAAATTGCAAATTTAAATATATTTGCAAATCCCTAAAAACGAACAAATGATAACAACTAAAATTAGGCATCTAAATGTAAACATCAAATGTTTTGTTAAACAACACAATTAGAACAACAAAGATGTTTAACTATCCCATTAAAATTGTAAATGTAAACAGCAAAATGGAGGAAGGAGTCTTATATTACACAACAAATCAATAATGGAGGAAGAGCAACTAAGGGTCAGAGAGAGTAGAGGTGGCCAACGGTGGCACACTGGCAGCAACGGGCTAACAACAAGAGAGTAGAGCTGCCATTTTTTTTTTGTTTTTTTTTTTAAAAAGAGATGGGTTCATTTAGGTAAAGTTTAATATAAAGTATTTGAGTTTTGACCCTAGTTTTTGTTATATTTAAAATTTATTCCAAAATAATTAACTATTTTTTTTTATCAAATTTGCTAGCCTGGGCACTTGCCTACCTAGCTTACACAATAGCTCCACCACTGTGTGTGTGTGTGTGTGTGTGTGTGTATATATATATATATATATATATATATATATATATATATATATATATATATATATATATATAGAGAGAGAGAGAGAGAGAGAGAGAGAGAGAGACTCAAATAAATATATTTGATGTAACAAATAGTTTTCCCATTATTTATAGTTGTTAGAAGAAAGAACTCTTACCAAAGTGCACGCACACATAAACGGGTTTATAAAAATATAAGTTGCGTGATAAAATATGTATATGAGTCTCTTAGTCCTTTTACATTCCTACGAGTCTGTATGAAAATGATATGTATACTAAACAGTACATATCAATGGTGCATAGTGTTGGCGCGAACCCATTTTATAAATGATATTGAGTTGAGTTTTTTTATATGATGTTTAAACATTTCAATTGACCCATATAAAAAAATAACTCAAAATAGCGTTTTTTGCTATTTTAAAAAAATCAGTCAAACTTTTGCAACTTTTAAAATGCTTTAAAAACTGCGAAAGTTTGACCTATTTTTTAAAAATAGCAAAAAACATTTTTTGTGTTGATTTTTTTTAATGGCCCTATTGAAATGTTTAAATATCGTATAAAAAATTCATCATAAATTTTTTTTTTATTATTTTAAAAAATTGGTATCTACCGTTTGGTATGCACAAAAGACTCTCACTATATATATATATATATGAGTACCACTACACATACACACTTTCATACCCTTTTTCCATACACGTCTAATAAGACAAGGTTTTAAAGGGTTGTACTCTGTGCCCTGACGAGACCCACAATAACAAGGTATAGCATTTTGATGCACCGGGTATGAAAAACGTGTACAAAAGTGTCTGTGTATATATATATATATATAGAGAGAGAGAGAGGCTCCTGTGCGGCAGCCCAAATGAGGGAATCCTGTGGGGGATGATTTTTAAAAATTAAAAAAAAAATTGTTTTTATTTTTTATTTTTTTTTGCGTGGGTTATAAACATTTCAGTGCACCCTGTAAAAAAATCAACTCAAAATAACACTTTTTGGTATTTTAAAAAAATTGGTCAATTTTTGCCAGTACTTAAGCTGCTTAAAATATTGGAAAAAATGGACCCATTTTTTTAAAATACAAAAAATGTTATTTTGAGCTGAGTGCACTGAAATGTTTATAACCCATACCAAGGTTCTAAAAAACGCGGGGCGTGATTGAGGCGTGGAGGCCAAGCCTTAATCCTTAGAAACCTAGGCGAGCCTAGGGGTGAAAAGGCGTTTAGGCCTTCTTAATATATTTTAATATTTTTAACCATAACAAGGCTATTAAAATAAAAAAAGTGCACATATCATAAAAATATGTCTGAATATATGCAAATTAAAATACTATTTGATTATTTTGGATGAGATAATGGTCCGATTTGTAAACAAATTCTTTAAAAGGCGACATCGTTTCACTAAATCATTGTTGTTTTTAGAAAAAAATGCGCCTTAAGGGTTTTACCAAGAATAAGGCGTGAAAAGCGTAAGGCGAGGCGTTTCTCCCAAACCTTAACCCTAGGCGTGCCTAGGTGGATTTTTTTGAATAGTGATCCATACAAAAAAAATAAAAATAAAAATATTTTTTTTTCTAAAAAAGATCCCGCACGAATCCCTCATTTTGAACTTCCGCACGGGCGCCTGACTATATATATATAAGAGAGAGAGAGAGAGAGAGAGAGAGAGAGTGTGTGTACGTGTGTGTGCGCACGCGGCGCAATGTGTAACCATCATATATTATGTTATACAGAATCATGATTATGATTTGTTACTAATGGTGTCTAATTGACAAGGCTCCGAAACTCATTAACTTATAAAACGTCGAAGTGCCAAAATTTTTCAAATCTAGGTAAAAGTCTAAATATATATATTTAATTCGATATAAAGTAAAAATAAATTAACTGACTTAACATTTACATGGACCACTAAAAGATTGAGACAGTCGAACGTCAAGCCCATTCAAAGTAATGCATAATTGATCCAACAGCGCCATCTAGAGATTTGACAGCAGACTGATTATAACACACAAGTTAAGGGAAAAAATCTGCATTGAAAATTTGTCACCGCCTTAAATTATTCACCTGATTAAATTTATGAGAATGTTCTCCATATATTGATAGGTTCATGAAAACTAACAGATTGCTTGATAGGAAGTAACATTTTTTTACACGGTTTTATAGTATAAATTTGTTTTGGATTATTTTTTCATGTACAATATCTCTTAAAAACAATTTGATATCTTTGAGTAAAATTTATTTTTTTGGATGATAGATTTTTGTTTGACACTTTCGAATAAAAAATTATTCAAAGATATTTTTTTATAAAACAATGTATATTTAATAAATATATAAATATATATAGTTCGTAAATTCATAGATATATATTTCGTATGTTTTGTAAATTTGTAAATACGTGTATCTCATATATTTTGTATATTTCATATATATATTATTTTCATATATTTTATATATGTATATAATTTATATACTTCGTATATGTGTGTTTATAAGCCGATATCAAAACGAACATTTATTGCATACAGAAGACAGAACACTGAGTTTATATTTAAAAAATATTTAAAACTTCTTTCATAGATCCAACACCACTTTTCAAGCTGCCGTAGTGTATAACTTTTGGTAGAGACATGCATGGTCCAATGACACTCAAATGCTAGTGGACAAAACTTTTAAATAATTAAAGAGAATCAATTAGCTTTTGATATAGAAGTCTAATAATTTGATTTCTCATATATATATATATATATATATAGAGAGAGAGAGAGAGAGAGAGAGAGAGTCTCCAACATACCTCCAACATATCTCCTAGTAACATACCATTTTTTAAAATAGTAAAAATAATAATTTTGAGATGATGTTTTTTATATGGGTTCATGATATTTCAATTTGCCCCTATAAAAAAATCAATTGAAAATAATAGTTTTTGGTATTTTTTAAAAATATGTAAAAAAACTGCCAGTTTTTACCCTTTAAAATTGTCAATTTTTTACCTATTTTTTAAAAATATCAAAACACATTATTTGGATCTGAATATTTTTACAGGGGCACATTAAAATATCATGAACCCCTATAAAAAATATTAACTCAAAAATAATTTTTTTACTATTTTAAAAAAATAGGTATGTTTAATGAGGTATGTTGGAGTCTCTCTCTCTCTCTCTCTCTCTCTCTCTCTCTCTCTCTCTCTCTCTCTATATATATATATATATATATATATATATATATATATATATATATATATATATAAAGAGAGAGAGAGAGAGGGGTTCACAACTGAATCAAAATAATAAATTTTTTAATGAACTTAATAAAATATTAAAAAATAATCTTTAATTCCTTGTTGTAATTGGTCCGCGTCAGTGGCGACGAACACGCTTATTTTTTAATACACACACATTACAAAACTTACCTCCCCCTGTCCCACCCCATCTGATAAGGAGGTGGTGGGTCGAATTATCCACACCCTCATCTCTTATAGATAGACCACAAGTTCCATTTCAAACCCTTCAAACCCATTTCGACATGCACCCATCACCCTCACCGGAGTCCTCTAACCCACCAGGTCCGACCAACCCATTTCGGCGATCTCCGTCTCCTTTATCCAGCCACCCGTACCTCCATAGCCATACCCACTAACCTGATTCAAAAAAAGAACCCGGACCTCTCAGACACCTGCTGAAATCCGACCCATTGCCCTAACCCGGATACTTAAATCCCCACTTGCCATTTAACCCAAAACACTATAAACCTCCGAACCTATTTGCTCGGAGCCAATACCTCCATCCAACCTGGTTCCTCACTGCTCCTATACCCAAAACCCCAACATCAAACCTAGCTCGCAGATCGGGTGGATTTGGGGGGGGTAAGATTTGTCATGTTTGTATATTAAAAAGCACACATGTTTTAAGGGTTATATTGTATTGTCTTATTAGGTTCATTAAAAAGTTCACTATTTTGGTTCATTAAAAAGTTCACTATTTTGAGAGAGAGAGAGAGAGAGAGTGAGGCTATAGTACATCATGCTCTATACATCACCCGTGCATCACACCTAATTCTAGGCTCTAAAAAACCTTTTTTTTTCAAATTTTATATTTTTTCCTTGAAATTAACCTTCCAATCAACCCATATGCAAAAAATTAGGTCAAAATACATTTTGTAGCTATTTTTAAAAAATTCACAAAAAACTGCTAAAAATACCTTATTTATAAGGGTCCGCGCTAACAGTTTTTTGTGAATTTTTTAAAAATAGCTAAAAAATGTATTTTGACCTAATTTTTTACATATGGGTTGATTGGAAGGTTAATTTCAAGGAAAAAAATATAAAATTTGAAAAAAAAGTTTTCTAGGGCCTAGAATTAGATGTGATGTATAGTGCATGATGTAGGTGACCCTCTCTCTCTCTCTCTCTCTCTCTCTCTCTCTCTCTCTCTCTCTCTCTCTCTCTCTCTCTATATATATATATATATATATATATATATATATAGGGTGTGACTATTCTCACACCCATTTCAAATACTTAAAATACAAAGATAGAAGCACCCTTTTCCCATTTTATTAAAATCTAATATAATTTCAAAACATAACATTATTTTAAGTAGGATAAAATTTATAGAGAATTAAGGTAAAGGTCATGTTCTTTCCTACATTTGAATTTTTAGGACAATGCTTTTCAACTTTATAAATCTAGTCCCTGTGGTACAATAGCATTTATAAATTTAGTCCCTGTGGTACAATAACATTTATTTTTTTGTCCGCGCCAGCGGCACTATTTTTCACCATTTTTCATGGAATTTTTATTACAGGGACTAAATTTATAAAATTATATGAAGTATCCTATTTTTATACACTTTGAGCATTATAATGATCTTTTCCCAAAACCTCCTAAAATTTATACTTGAAGATATAATATAACTTTATTATTATTTTAATTTTTTATTTTTACATATTACAAAAAAAATTATTTAGATTATATAACATTTTATGAATTTATTAGACTTGCTAGATATTTCATAGCTAAATATGAAACTTTTTCTACTAAAAAATATATTATTTGGTGACATTTAAATATTTTTAACAAAAATCAAGGCTATAATGAAAAAAAAAAACAGTTTTTTAACCAAAATAATATTGATAAAAAACAGTTTTTGAACATAAAACAGTTTTTCACAAAATAAAAGAGTTTTCACGAAAAAACCTTTTTTAACAAAATAAAACAATTTATAAAAAAAAATTAAAAACACATTTTTATCATAACAAAATAGTTTTTAACATTTTTGTTAAAAACACAATTTTGTTAAAAATTGCGATTTTTTCACTAAAGTACTTTTATTTTTCTAAACACATTTTTTCAAATAATTTTATTCTATGAAAAGTAATTTTTAAGATATTGTTTCTTTGTTATAAATTGGTTATATTTTGTTAAAAGTAGTTTTGTTTTGTTTGAAATCGCTAAAAAGTGTTTTGTTTAGAAACTTTTTATAGCTATTTTTTTTATCAACATTTTTTATTTGTAAAAAAAATTTCGTTAAAACTATTTTTATTTTGTTAAAAACTGTTTTATGTTCAAAAACTTGTTTTTTTTGTGTTGTTAAAAAACTGTTTTTCTTTTCATTTTATCATTTTTCGTAAAGAATGTTTCATATTTAGCGACGAAATATGAAGCAAAGTCTAGTAAAGTCATGAAATGTACTATAGTCCAATTAAAACAAATAATAATGTGTTAAAATAAAAAATTAAAAGAATATTAATACAAATATATTTCATCTTAAAGTTTAAATTTTATCTTACCTATATTTTAAAATCATACTATATTTGAATGAAATGGAAAAATGGTATTTTTCTCTTTGTATTTCAAATATTTGAAAAAGGTGTGGGGGAGAATGATGAGGGTGTGGGATTAGCCACACCCTCTCTCTCTCTCTCAAATATATATACTAGCGGATGTCTGTGCCGAGGGCACGACGATAAATTTGCCCCCCTGATAAAAAAAAAATTAAAGAAAAAATAAAATTAAAATATTTTTAAAATATAAATTAAAAAATAAAATATTAATATTCTTAAAAAAATATAAATTAAATTATTTAAAATTATTTCCCTTTTTAACTTAAAGAAAAAAAATACTTTTAAAAATATAAATAAAAAAAATAAAAAAGAAATATTTCAAAAATATAAATTAAAAAAATATACAAATTAAATTATTTAAAATTATTTCCCATTTTAAAAATAATTATTTTCCTTTTAAAAAAACAATAACAAAACGCTTTTTATTAAAAAAAAAAGAAAGCACTTTAGCATGACATTTCATGCATGAGCATGAAAGAGGAAAATTTCATACATCCAAAAAGTGAAGATATTTTTCAAAAAATTTCAAAAACCATACTATCATATTATGTGGATATATAGATATATATATATATATATAGAGAGAGAGAGAGAGAGAGAGAGAGAGATTCTCATACATACCAATTTTTACAGACCATCTTTTTTAAATAGTAAAAAAAAAATTGAGTTGAATTTTCCAATGTTATTTAAACATTTTAGTTAATCCCACAAAAAATATCAGCGCAAAAATAATTTTTATGCTATTTTAAAAAAATTGATCAAAATATGGCGCTTTTAAGCACCTTAGAAACTGTCAAAAGCTGTGATATTTTGACCGATACTTTTAAAATCGCAAAATAAATTATTTTGAGTTGATTTTTTAGGGAGGGTCACTGAAATGTTTAAATACCACACAAGAAAAATAATCTCAATTTTTTTTAATATTTTAAAAAAATGGTCCGCATGGGTGAACTATATAAGTGATATGCATGAGAATATTCCCCTCTCTCTCTCTCAATGAGAGGCGGAGAGAAAAAAAGCAAGAGTCCTATACATCAATACTTTGACATCACTCATACATCGCATTAAGCCTGTCAATGGATCTAATTTTATCCAAATCCGAATCCAAATTCGATTCATTTAAGAGGATATGGATCATGCTTAAAATTCGATTATCCGATTACCCGATTACCCGTTTATTAAATGGAGCGAATTTTGATTCATATACTCTGATCCATTAATAATCTGATTCGATTAATATTTTTAATATATATATATATATATATATATATATATATATATATATATATATATATATATATATATATATTGTATATATTGTATATAATATTTTTTAATTATTGTATATTGTATTTAATAATATTTTAAATATATATTATAATAGTTCTTTATTTCATTATCTATTTTTTTGGAACATTTGCAAAATAAATTTATGAAATAAGAGTTGTAAATAAAAATGTTACAAATCAAATTTAACATAATCGGAGAATAAGATCGGATCCGAATCCGAATCTGTTTAACATAAACGGATATGGATTTGGATTTGTTTGATCCGATCCGATTAATAAACGGATCGTATCCGAATCCGTTTAACATAAACGGATATGAATTTGGATTTGTCTGATCCGGTCCGAATCCGATCCGTTTACGGGTCTATATCACATCTAGTTCTAGGGACTAAAATACTTTGTTTTTTTAATTTTTTTACATTACCCATGAAGTTAACCTTATAATCAATACATGTTCAAAAAAATTTGATCAAAATACAATTTCTAACTATTTTTTAAAAAATCTAATAAAAAACTTCTGAAAATACTTTATTTATAAGAGTTTGCGTCAACAGAAATTTGTGAATTTTTTAAAAATAGCTAAAAAATATATTTTGACCTGATTTTATGATCATGTGTTGATTGAAAGATTAATTTCAATAGAAAAATAAAAAAAATATTTCTTAGGAGTTAGAAATAGATGTGGCATATGACGTGATGTATAGAGTGTAATGTAGAGGAGTCTTCTTTTTCTCTCTCTCTTTTTGTGCGTGTGTGTGTGTATATATATATATATATATATAAAATAAAGTAAAAAACTTATATATGTCACAAGTTGATAAGATGATGTCATCGATATAAATTTTTCCTGCACTACCTAATTTACCCTTCTATTATTTGAGTTCCCCCTTTTTTCCTACACTTAATTTTATTTCCTGCTCTTCCCCAAAATTCAAAAAAAGGGTAAAAGGGTAATTGACCTTATACTCTAAAAAACCCTCATTACACAAACCTACCCGACATTCTCTCACTTACCCCTCATTATCCAACAATATCAACAATGGGAGAGAGAGAAACCTCTTCAGCCTCCATCAACAACGAACATTAAAAGAACATGAAAATCGAGTTTTTCTTGCATCAGATCTGATTTTCCGACTTCGTGATGTCGTGATTTGGGAAAATCGAGTTTTTCTTGCATCAGATCTGATTTTCTGACTTCGTGATTTGGGAAAATCGACTTTTTCGACATCAGATTTGCTCAGACATAAGATCGCACATACATTTGTGCATCTCATTCCATTTCTGAGGTCTTTGTGCATTAGATCGACATCATGTAGATTCGAATTTCCCTATTCTCAAGGTCTTTGTGTATCTCATGGTCAACCACGCTATATCTTTTTCAACTTTCAATTTTATTTGGGTTTTGAGATTGGTGTTTTTAATGTTACTGGGTTTTATATCGCTATTCTTAACCATGGTTTATATTGCTGTGAAATAGTGAGGGTTTTGCTTCTCATGGCAAAAAAAAAAGAGGGCTTCTTTTTTCTTGAAGGTTTTTTACTGATTAGTGTTTTGGTTTTGGTTTGGCTATGTGAGATTTGATAGTTAAGTATATGAACAGTTGTCTTCTTGGTTGACCATTTTCCTCTTGGTATTAACTTGGATATCCAGGAACTTTATGCTGTTTATTTTGATATTCAAGAACTAGCAACTTTATGCAGTATTATGATCCAATAGGAAAAGAAAAATTGACTGTTCATGAATCAGTTGGCTTCTATATATTCATTTGGGTATATATATATATATATGTTTTGTCCATACGTAAAAAGTATGTACGTGCTTATTCTTTGATTGTTTGTGAATAAAAAATATGTTTCAATTTGAATAAGGTTTAGTCATCTCCTTTATAGAATCCAACTGTGAACCAATTCACATTTGAAGCACAACGACTAAATAATCTAAATCAAACGCCATTTTTTTTCTTTATTGGAATCTTCTCTCAATTTTTGAAGCACAATTCGGTCAGAACGACTGCATTAATCAGTCAGAACAGTTTCGATCCTATGCAATGACTACATTAACGACTGCAGGAAAGGTATGTACGGATAATTTCCCATATTCTTCTATGTGTACATCGTTGATGCCATTTCAATCAGTTTTAATTAGAAAATAACAAATGTGTATGGTAGTTAATTAGTCCATCAGTCACAATTTTATCTTTGTGACATCGTTCTTGGAAAGCATTCTAATTTCGTCTTTGTGAAACGACTTTCTTTCAATTGAAATATTCATTGTGAAATTTATAAAATGACTTTCTTTCATTTATTGAACGAATTTCTTAATTCCTTTACGAGACCAGTTTAATTAATTGGTTTTTCTTTTTTCTTCAAGGTTCGTGGCCCGAAGTGTGAACATTAGAAACACTGAGAGGTAATTTCTTAACTTTTCGTAGTATTTATGTTCATGTTTTCCATTGTTCAATTACACTTGGCCCGAAATAAGCAGACTTGGTTTAGGGACCAACTTGGTTTTGTAAGATCGCATGTGTAAGATCAGTTTTGTATAACTTCCATGATTTTTAGTGTGTGTACAATGTAAATTTAGGGACCGGCTTGGTTTGCTTATTATTATTTTTCCTATGTTTTTGGTTTTCTATTATAGGTCACCAATGAATGGGATGAAGCACGCAACAGATACTGTAAAGAGGAGATCCATGGCCCAATTACACGGTATATGGCCCAAGCCCAAATTCGAGAAGAAGAAGCACATAATCAGCAATTGATAGGGAGGATCCCTATTATTAGCTTTTAGTGATCCAGTAGCTGGAAAGCTAGCAGCAGTCTCAACTAGAGCAGTTAGAACTCTTAGCCAAGCATGCGTCCCAACGAATACCAACAAGTGGTGGTGGGTGTCCACTAACGGCCATTCCTGGCTCGGCTCCGATAACGCAATTCCGGGAGGAGTCGGTAGTTGGGCACTGGATCCCTTCGGACCTGGAGAACGTGTGACGCTGGGTCGGGGTTTGGTGAACCAACAGGTCGCTCCTCTAGTTGAAGTATCGGGCCCCTTTTTCGTTGCCTAGGTTACACCTTCGAAATAGCAAGAGGATCAGGCTCACCAATGCTCATTTTCCTGAGCTGTTCCAGAAACATAATTTTCCCACTACTTATGCAAATGCAGTACTTATGCAGTACTTTTCCATATGCAGTACTCAAGGTGCAAATGCAGTACTTATGCGGTACCATAGATGTAAGGCGCTACGCGCACTAAGGTGCAACTAGGGTGCCTGGAATGGTGGTAGGCGAGGCGTGTTTGATGAGGCGCGTGCCTGTGGCCCTTAGGCGCTAGGCGCAGTCATTCGAAGGGCGCTAGCCTAGGCGCGCTTCAGCCAATTTTTAGTTATGTCTTTTTGTACATAAAAAACAAACCGGGCCATTTTTTACATAGAAAACAAACCGTATCCTTTATTTTACAAAACCCAAAAAGATAAAAGTATCTCAAAAAACACAAAACCTTTTCTACACAAAAAAAAGCCCCGGCTCTTTCTTTATCCACTCTGGTGGTTCTCTCCATTTCGGCTCTACTTCTCTCTTCTCTCCAAACTTCGGAGGCTCGGGTATGTATCTTTTTCTGTTTTTTTTATTTCTCACCCCGACTTATATTTTCTTTCCTTTTTTTCTGTCCAAACGAATTTCTCTGCCTTTTTCCTTTCTTTGTTCCCTGTTATACCTGTTGGAGTATAACAAGTATCTGTTAAACCTTTCTTCCATATTATATACCTATAAAACATAAAAAATATCATTGATGTCATTAAGTTATCATTGATTTCTTTGTTGTTTCTTGTAAAAAGAAACAAAAATTTTAGTTCAAAAAATATCAGTTGAATTAAAATTAATTCTTTACTTTTTTGGAGAAAATATCAGTTGAGTTGAATTAAAAAAATGTCAGTTGAAAAATGTCATTTTCTGACTTTTTTTAATTGTATTCTGTAAAAAAAAATATATATCAGTTGAAATTAAATCATTATTGTTTTTTGTATAAAGAAAGAAACAGTAACAGTTGAAATAAACTTAATGGCCGCAATGGTTGTGTAATGAACACCTGGTGCAACAGATTCTATCCTAAAGTTTTATACGATGCTGAAAGGTATTCATGTTGTCGGTTCATCATCCGGGTTTGTTTCCAATCTTTTAATATATTTCTTGGTGTGATCTTCTTTAAGATGGCGCGCTCTTCATTTTTTTGTCATGAATTTTTGGCGTGTAAGTGGAAGTGGCAGAGGCAATTGTTTCCCGAATGGCTCTGCTGTTTAATGTCACTGATGGTTGATATGTATGTTAACGGTATTGTTTTTAATAGGCAATGGAAATATCTGCCAAATTCATCTCGAATTTCCATGATGGGAAGGAGTTTTCCTAGAATTCTTGAGAACCTCCATTCGACAATATGTACTCCATTATTCTATTACTGAATTCATTTTCTTTTGGTTTAAAATTTTTTTTGCGACCAAGAGAACTGTACATGTGTAACTTCCGATCACAATTAACACAGAAAACTTAGTTTTTTTAACAAATAAAATATCCTACTCATTTGGGAATTTTGATTGTGACACTAAAGCATGATCTGGTGGTTTGAAGGCATTCTCTCCAAGAGGGCCTTTTCCCACCGTTCCTATTCTTTTTATTCTGGGATGCAGCTGAACCACCAACTTTTTTAGCAGATGCCTTATATTGTTAGCTACAGATGCCTCATGCTATTTCGATTAATGTTCATATGCCTCATGCTATTCTGATTAATATTCAGATGCTCATGAGTAGAGACATGTGCTGATCCTCAAATACAAAAAACTCTTTACTTCCTATAACTATACGAGGCAAGCATATGTATACTAATATAAATATAAAAGCATAGACATTATAGAACATAAATGTAAATTTTCAATTGATGCTTTCTTAACCATGTTTTTATTATCTCAACAATGTTTTAGGGGGTTGTCCGTGGTTATTGGTAGAGAGGATCTCAATCCCATCCATGGTATCTCTCTTCTAACACTATTCAAGGTTTTTCTGATGCCAAGTCTATGTCCTTCGTATTATCTTCTTTTTCCACTTTAATTTGCGATCATTAGTAAAAGTTGGTAATCTTATGGCTTTGTATAAATGTTGAGATTTACTGTTATTTCTTATTTGTGTGATAATTTGAGCTACCAGTGTTAAATCAGTCCAGTGTTAAATCAGTCCCGTGTTAAATTTATGCTACCAGTGTTAGTATAATTCGATGTATCAATGATGTTAGTTCCTATTTAATTTAAATATTGTGTAGTTTTGAAAGAGAAATGCTTCATACTGTTTGAGGCATAACGTCGTGTTTAGGAGCTCAGCTACTTTGGAGGTTTAGTGAAAGTAATTTATTAAACTCAGAGAGTGAGTCTACATTGAAATATCGTGTGAGAGGTTTAGAAAAATTGTCTATTTCATTAATTTGTACTAAAGTCATGGGTTGTTTCTTTGTTGTTTGCTATTTGCGCTATAGGTGGAGAGACCTTCAACTTACTGAAACCTTCAAGTTATTGTTGTTTTATACTTTTTTTATTTTCCATGAATCTTTAAGATGGTGTGATCTTCTTTATGTAGTCTACTAATGATGCTCAAGTCACGGAGGTGAGAAGTAATACTATTTCACTTTAATTCTCTAGCTATATTTCATTATTTGATTGTTAATTTAGAAACATTAGTATTTATTATCAATAATATGTATTCAATAAATAATGTTTTATAGCGTTTCATATTTTTTTTGGTTTAAATTTTGATAGATAAAACAAGATTCCAATGTTGACCTGAATTATAGAAGCTCCAAGGCAAAGAAGCTCCAGAAATAGTACATTTCTCTAATATTTATGTTTGTATTTGAGAAAGATGAAAAAAATTCATTCTCCATCTTAGTATTGTTGTATGTGTATTTCTATTTTGATATTCAGAACAAAACGAATTTATGGCCTCAAACATTTTGCTCATATTCTCAACATTGAAACTGTTGCGAATGTTTTCAAATTATAGCTTATTGATTTTAATCGTATGTTCAAAAAATCGTATAGATTAAAGGAATTCCATGTTTTGCAGATAACAGTGTTTGTGTCACGAGTAGGTAAGTGGAGCATTGATCTGGACGGTGCTTCTATTTCTTATGCCGAAGAGTGAAATCTGTGAAAGGTATGTACAGGGGTTGAACCTCACATGCCCACACATGCATGTGAGGCAGCCTCGGGAAAAGTTGCGGGGACAGTGCTTTCAACTCAATTTTAGGATTGGTGTTTTTTTTTGTTAAGCCTATGTCGAATCTTCAACGAGTGCTATTGCGTTTGGTTTGCTTTTTATTGTGTAGTTGTGTTATGTTCCTCAATAACTTTATATTTGTTCAATGGTTTATTATTGAAACTATTGTTTGTATATTTGATATTTTCCATAGTTTCTTCCATTTCGTTTTGCAGAAAAAAGTTTCATGGCCCAGGGGAAAACATGTGAGTGGACAAACATGATTACACATATGATGGATGTACGGGGCAAGCATGATTACACATAATTATTGTTTTAGAGGGAGTTACATATGCAAGGGCAATAGGATTACGCATAATAATTATTGTAATAGTTCCAGAAAAAGACCAAAGTGGACAAACGATGTATCCAAAGTTCATGTTCTGATGTTATAAATGTTTTTGTAAGTGCGACACAATGTACCAAACTCACGAGTACAAATGTAAAACTGTGCTAAGTCCACAAGTCATAAATGTTTTTCAATTTATGTTTGTTTTGTTTCCTTACCTCCAAAACCCGTTTGTTAAAATATCATGGATGATTTAATGATTTATTTAGTTTTTCCATCCCAAACACTCAATCCAGTTGCGAGTTGATATAAATATCAACTTATCCATATCAATGGAACTTTAATATTGTCACTATTTTGAATACATTCTACTCTAAGCAGTAGATTTACCTAAGAGGAACATCGACGTTCAATATAATTTAGCTTATTGTGTTTCCACACTGTTGAAATTCAATATAGTTTATCTTACTTATATGAGTCCAAGCCCGATCAAGTGAAGTTATGTAGTTTTCAAAATTTTCAGTTCAGTGGCTATCTTCAAGTGATCATTGTGGACCTATATAAAACCTAGACTGCGTACCTCAGACTTGGAATTTATCTCTCTATTTTGTACACATTTTTATTGTCCTTTCTTAAATTTTTACCCCCTCTTATATTGGGACCAAGTAGCAACATATTATATTTATGTTAAAAAGTTCATGTGGCATAACATATGCGAGTAGATTATTGTGGTTGAAGGGGTTGAATTTTGTTATTGACCTGGATCTAGCATTAATAAAAGGGTGGTGATATTTGCACCCCAAAAAGTTCTCCAAAACACCATAAAACATTCACTTTTATCTCCTTAACACCACAGACCAAGAAAATGATTACTACGGTCAAAGTTGGCCGTGAAAATGAGTATTACAGTTAAGGTTGGCTGTGAAAATGAGTATTACGGCCAAGGTTAGCCATAAAAATGATACCACGGTCAGGGTTAGCCGTGAAAATGAGTACTACGGCCAAGGTTGGCCATGAAAATGGATACCACAGTTAAGGTTAGCCGTGAGATTTTATTAGGTTGAATAGTAAAAAAAATGACTTTTTTTCTTTTTGGTGTTAAGAAAATCTTTTTGGGGTGTGAATATCAGCACCCTTAATAAAAGTATAACCTCAAAATTTCTCATAAACAAAGAAATTTTTTCCATTTTGCAATTATCAGCGTGCCTTCAGGCACGGGCATACCCTAGTATATATATATATATATATACACACACATATGGAGTGTATGTGTGTGTGGACCAACGTGTAATCAACATATGTTATTTTATATACAATTATGATATAATTAGTTATTAATGGCGTTTAATTAATAAGACTCCAAAAGTGATAAAGTACAACTCATTAACTTATAATTCAATATTTTATTATGATGTCTTATCGCACAATTTTTTCAAATCTAGGTAAAAGTCTAAATACATGCGAAATTTTCTCAAATCTATGTAGAAGTCCAAATATGTATTTAATTCTACATAAAGCAAAAATAAATTAACTCACTTTACATGAACCACTAAAATATTGACACGTCGAACGTCAAGTCCATTCAAAGTAATGCATAATCGATCAACAGCCCCATCTAGAGATTTGACGTTCACAACTTTAAGGGAAAAAATGTATCTGAAGTGAAAATTTGTCACCACCTTAAAATATTCACTTGATAAAATTTATGAAATTGTAGTCCATATATTGAAAAGTTCATAAAAACTAACAGATTGCTTGATAGGAAGGAAAGGATGGGAAAAAAAGAATAAATTAACCAGCATTATTTCAAGTTAATAAGTTAGAACATGTTCGATTTGTAATTATAATTTTATTTTTTGTGTTTAAATATAATTTTGATAAAAAATTATATTTAACATATTTATTTTTAAATAATGAATTATAATATTTTTGTGTTATAAACAAGTTTTTAAAAAAATAGTAAAATGGTCTTTTTTAAATTTTGTTTTTTATTTTTTAACTAAGAATTATTTATTCTTAATATTTTTATGCATTTATACTTTAACATATGATATACATACATAATAGATTAATATGTGTGTAATTCTTATAAATAAAAAATATAAATGCATATATACACAAAATTACATATATTTACATTTTATTAAATTATATAATATACTAAGATTCATATGCTAAATAATATTATCAATGTAATTCATTCTTAAGAACACCCTAATATTAATCATGAACACATTAATATGATTAAACTTTAATATACAATTGTTTCTAATAAAAGGGTCTTAGATCTTCATGTTTTCACAAAATTCGTCTAAACGATATAAAATAAGACTTACATTGATCCAATCCATTAATCAATCTTGTTGTAGAAATCTCTTTTGATCATCTTGATTAATTTGTCCATCAATCTCCCTTTTGAAAAAATTGCACTCAAATAGAATCTCGGAATTTCTCTCCCACCTCAGAAATAGTATGTTATGAGATAACCCCAGATGGCGTAGGGCTCCTCTATTTACAAAGGGGAAGAAGGACGGAATCCTAGTCAAGGTGGGACTCTATTTCAAATCTCCCACTAATGCCACTAACCATCATGTGGCTAACGGATAAGATTGACCCAATCTTCTAATATTCGTATTTATCACGTTCCTAATTAATTATCTGATATTTATCAAGATCACATAATTGGAAAATTCCTAAATTCGGAATTTAATATAATTGAAATTAAATAATTAATTTCGACACTTAATATTAATTTCCAACAGTCTCCCACTTGGTCTTAATAATCCTCATAATTAAATTAGGTACCATAAGGTGCACAATAACTGATAAATATAGTTTGCTTATATCAAACAATTCACGGATGCGAGTCATGGCGGTTCCATGCTATTCAAGAGCATGGTTCCTTCCATGTACTATAACACCAATGTTTCATTCAACTAAGCCTTTAATATTGGGTATCATAATGGACTCATTATGTCCTTTTGAATAAGGACTATTTTTGTCAACAATAATTCATAATCATATGCATGCATTCACAAAAGACAGAAATAATTAAAATCAGAAACACTTTTATTGAATTCAAGTAATAGTGTCAAACAACTAAGCCAAATAGCAATCATAATTTTACTAATTGAGACCCATCTCTTTGACACGTTCCATAAGGTCTTTGGAGATAGTCCTTTCGTAAGAGGATCTACTATGTTATCACTCATACTAATGTGATCAATTGACACTCTTTGTTTTTGAATTTCTTCTTTCACTGATAGGTATTTCATTCAACGTTCTTAGTTACTTTAGGAATACCTAGCATTTCTTCATAAAGAAGATTGCAGCGACATTATCATAATATTTTAGCGGCTTGATAATAGTGTCGACAATTCCAAGTCCTGAAATGAAGTCACGCTGCCCAAATACATAAGTTGTAGCATCAAGCATGCTACAAACTCATCTTTCACAATAGTTAATGGATGGTTTGTGTTGCACTCCTTCATTATATTGGTTAATAAACCAAAACAAACATACTTAAGCAAGAGTGAACTTCGTACCATCCGTACAACTAGTAAATATGAGTCACAATAATTGTTCATATTTAAATGAACACATACATCATAAATGTGAGCATATAGTCTTTTAAGTATCTCATTACTTCATACACAACTTTTAAACCCATAAAATTATTTTGATTATTTACTTTCTAAATTCGTGCTTGTATATAGAGAAAATATATAAACTTACTCCCACTGATCTTAAGGTGTATACAAATATACAACGATTAAAAAAATAATGATATTATTTCTTAAATATGTCATGTGGGAAACTTACGTTTATAAAATGATCTCCTAAACATATACACATAGTTTATAAGACTCCAAAAATTAATTTTCACATCCACTTCATGTAACTCTCAATCATAATGAGCTACTAATGTCATAAGAATTCCACATCTTTAGATATAATTGAGAAGGTTCATTTATAACCTTTTCTTCATTAATGGTGAGATATTTTACTACAATTTAGCTTTATCTCGTTTAATTACCGTTAGTGTCGCGTTTGGTCTTGATGACCCCCTCATACCCGACTTTAGTGCATCAATTATGTAATTCAACAAGATTTTAAACTTAGTTGTAGTCTATTAGTTTCACTTCTTATGACTTTTGAAAATAAAACCATGTCATTATTCATCCCTATGCCAGATTTATGTTCATGCAGATACACCACATAATCATCCAGGATAGTAGACCTTTTAAGATATTGTTAACACTATTCCTTATGATTTTATCTACATTTCTCTCACGGTGATAATACTATCATTTAGTGGTTGATCATTTATTTGTTCTTTGTTGTTTAGACAATCTAACAACTAAAAGAACAAGTATTCAAGAAGGATATCGTTAATAGGATAAGTACCCTACCTTCCTTTATAACCATATTTCATGATTTTTTATTCCCACTGATTTCACCATCCATAATGAATTTGACATTTTCGATTTTCTTTAATGCAACAAGTACGTGTCAATGACAATTATATGATCTATGTAGGTCCACTTTAAGGAAATTTTCTCATAATCTCCCATTTGGGCACATAGGTCATCCTGATATTAGACATCATAATACCTTATGAGCATAACTCGACTATCAAGTTTTATAAGAGATATTACAAAAATCTTGTACACAAAAATTATTAAAGGGAGTCTAGATTTAATTTGGTACAAGATTAAAGAGTTTAATCAATATGGTTACGATTATGATGCAGGATCAAAACAATCTTTAAAAGAAATATGTCCAAAATTGTATTTCATGCAAAGCATAAAAAGGAATACCACAACTTTTGAAAAAAATATACATCGAAAGATTCTTTAGAAAATATCCCTGACGATCAAGTCTAGATAAACAGTTTCCCAAAAAATAAAAATTGAGGGTTTATGAAAAACAAATGGCGATTTGATTCCCAAGAACAAAAGAAAGTAATCTTTTTAGCATTTCTAGATTGTTTTGTAAGAAATCCTTGCCTAAAAAGTAAATACTTTCTATAACACAGTAAGTATAACTTGCAAACTCAACTGTGACGAAAAACTCGTTTCAAATCATAAAAGATACATATTATCTCTATCATTATTAGTCTGAGTGTGCAACATGTAAACAAACTTAATTTGTTTAACCAAATTAAATATGAAATTTTTAGAGACACAAAATGGGATACAATAATATGTGATAAGATAATGAGATAAATTTCTCACTTCATTAATGCTTTGATTTAACAACACACATCGATTATATGATAATAAATTGAGTTCATAACCGTGAGTTTTCTTCAGTAGTAACCGTGAAATATCGATTATATGATGCTTGTAGATTAATTTATTGGGTATACTGTTATTTCATCATATTGTACAGGATATTTGAGCATAACTTATTTTCACATACTATAATAATGTATGTGATCCATGATGTTCATTCAATCACTCAAAATCGATTCCCTGTAAGGAATAACCTTGCTTGAAGAAATAAACTCAATATAACCCATTAATATCTTTACAATTATAAGCATTATGAGTTACTACTACCATCTTCTTTACAGTTAATATTCATTGCCATGCTTGTCGGGTCACTGTGGTGACTACCAGACATTTCATAATATGAATATTACATTACGTAAAGACTTACATATACAAGTTAATAAGTTTTTCACTTATGTTCATTAAGTATCGCATGAGTAACAAACTAAATTATTCATGTTTATGAGTTTCATAAACTTAATTGGTGATATGATAGTGAAAGAAACTATGGCATCTACGTTTGACGACCATTATTACCTTCCCAAAATATATATCACCACTAACATTTTGTTCAATTATTGTAATTGGACCTGTAGGCTTCCGAATCACAATGATTGAATAAACAATAATATGAATGAAACATCATAAAGTATCATCATCCTAGCATTCAATATCATACATGGACCCGTAGGCAACAGAAATATGCATGATATTAATGCATTAGTCCAATATTTATATCTTTTGGAATGGAGCACTTTAATGAACACCAAACCTTATATTATATAAATATTAGAGATATGCATACATGTTCAAAATACCCGTAATACATGAACAATTATATTATTGTCTATTCCTTAATTTGAAATTCACGAAAAATTAGACATAATGTGAAAATCAAATAGACAAAGAGTTTACATGAGATATTACACAAATAGTAGTAAATGGAAGACATAAATCATTTACTTTCGCTTCATCACTTATGTATGAGTAACAAATCAGAAATATTGACCCAAATCATTCATGGTCATACTAATGCACAATACGGTTATAATCACAATTATCATACTAGTGGAATATGTAAATATGACTATATAACATTGATGCCAATTATTTAACATTTACAAAAATTCTAATGTTTATTTGATTCAAATTTCAGCATGTGTTGCGCTTCAATTTAACCTTATAACAAACATTAGAATAATCTGAAATGACTACAAGTATAATATCTTCACATGTAATCTTAACGTGTATTTGACATTTGATTAAACTGAATGAATACCTACTTATGAGTCTCAAAATTTGCAAGTCATGCATTCAAATATGCATGTATGCAACGAAATCACAAATCTAGCATCCGCACATATGAATTGTAGCCTATGTTTGGCATTTAATCCAACTTAATGGGAGTACTAGCATTAGAATAAATAATAATTCTAATTTTCATCCACATGAATCGTTGGCCTGTGTTTGGCACAAGACTGATTAGAACAAGAATATCATAATATTCAACAATATGAATCATTGGCATGTGTTTGGCATGAGACTGATCAAAATATGAATATTAATAATAATGCAAGACTAATAACCTACCATATGAAATATGTTGGCCTGTATTTGGCACGAATATTCAACTAAAAAAGGATCATTAGAGCAAGGCTATATCACAGTTCTAGATAAAACATACATGAAATATGGGAAAACTTAAATTTTTCCCCCCCAAAAAATGAGTTATCATTATGGAACAGTAGAAAATTACTCCAGAATCTCAAATATTCGACGGAATTCAAAAATAATTTTTCTGGAAGTCATAAACATTATTTATGTAAAATCATTACTCCCAAAACTATTATACTCAAAACTTAATGTATAATTAATGGTCCAAATATATATCCATACACAATAATCTAATATTTACAATTTTATATTAAGACAATTTCATGTCTTCCCCATCCAACATCATATAATTATTGTTGTCGGAATATCAATTCATAATTACATTAGGACCTTTGGGCTACCAATTATATATTATGCACAATAACCTAATATATCGAAATGTTATTGTCAAACACATAATCATACATCTAATATTCAAAATTTTATATTGAACCTTTTCATCAATACCAAATGATACATAACATGAATATTATAACAACCATGAACATAAAAAAACACCCCCCATGGTGAAAAAATACATAATATTTGGAAAAATCGTAATTTTTGCCAAAAATAGAAAATTTGAGTTAGCACAACAGGGATGTAGACAATTACTCCACGATCTCAAAACAATTTGCGGAATTCAAAAATTAATTTTCTGGAGTGAGATATTGACGTCAACATTATTACCAAAAACGGTAAAAACGTAATTTTAAGGGTCTAAACGACGTTAAAATGAAAAAGTAAGGTGGTGCCCATTGTATACAATGGATTTTATTTATTTCGACGTTTCCAGTCGACTATGTGAGTTTAGTAAAATTACGAGCAAGTTTTGACCTTTCATTCTAACCAGTGAGTATTGGCGACAGAAGAAAAATGTTACAGAAAGTCTCAGACATACTTTAATAGCAGATTTAATGACAGAAATAAGACGTCGCAGAAGGTGACAGACACAAAAGCAATTTAATGACATAAATAAAAATGTCGCAGAAAGTCTTAGGCACATATTTCATTATAGACGAACATCCATAAGGAAAATCATGAGATCTTAAACTTTAGCTCTGATACCACATGTAATTCATACTTAAGAACACCCTAATATTAATCATGAACACATTAATATGATTAAACTTTAACATACAATTGTTCTTAATAAAAGGATCTTAGATCTTCATATTTTTACAAAATGCGTCTAAACGATATAAAATAAGACTTACCTTGATCCAATCCATTGATCAATCTTGTTGTAGAAATCTCTTTTGACCATCTTGATTAATTGCTCCATCAATCTCCTGTAATACCCAGTAATTTTATTGATTTTTATTTAAGGGATTAATTAAATTAAATGAGAATTAATTGGGAATTAATCAGGATATAAATACTATCGAGATGTGAGTTGATATTTGATTATGATGTTAAAATTTAATATTTCTGAGTATGTATGGTAATACATGAGTATTGAAAATATTTAAATTGTCACGAGACAGAAATACGACAATTTGGGAAATTTAGTTGGGACGTGCGTGTTAATCGCGTCAGGAATGAAATTATTTAAATTAAAAAGTGAATTATATTTTTATCAACCAAATGGTCATTTTGAGTGCGCCAACGTGTCCGGAAGGGTCGAAATAGTCAGAAAACACTAGCGGAGGGTTTAGTTTGGGTCCCGGGGCACTTTTAGGCCAAACCGGCTACCTAGAGGGGTATTTTGGTAATTTTAAAAATTAGGGAATTAAAACCCACAAAAATTAGAGTTTATATTTATAATTTTAAAGGGGCCACTAAGGCCATTACCAACAAAAGATAATAGAGTGGGCTACGGGAGTTTTGAGAGAAGTTGGAGAAAGGTTACAAGAGCCAAACCAAAGCCATCACTCATCACCACCATTCTGGAAGGATTTGTGATCGAAAGAAGGGAAATTCAGCCTAGAATCAACGACAACAAATCTGGAAAACGAATCTAAGGCAACTGATTTGATATTTTTAAGTAGGGGTGCAACCGGTACGGGTTTTTACCGTATCGTACCATTTTGGTCCGGAAAAAAATGGTTTTGGTTTCATATTATGAAATACCGAAAATCGATTTTACCGAAACCAAAAATACCGTCAAAAGTTCGGTTGGTTTTGGTTTTTAGATACAAAAAACCAATTTACCGAATTTACCGTACCGATATCGTACCATAATTACCGTACCGAAATACCGTATCAAACTTTTTGTGCAGTGTCAAATTATTTTGGATATCATACTACTTCTATATATTTTATTTCTCATGAGTGAGTTTTTATATTCTCTTTGAATTTAAATTTATTTATTTGAGAATTTGGTTTAAGTGTTAAATAATCATGTTAATTAAACATATATTTTGTTTAATTAATCAAACATTTAACACAAAATGAATTAGGCAGCATTTTGTTAAAATAAAAAGAGCCGTTTGTTTTGTTGGCTATATATCCGTTTTGCCCTTATTTCATTTGGGCTTTATGTTGTGGTTTGTGTAGAGATCTTTTTTTAGGGTTTTCATTTCATTTTTTAACCTCTTTCTCTCTCAAAAAGTGTGGCCGTCATTTTTGTTTGAGCTCTCTCTCTCTCTAATTTTTTTTTCTTCTTCAACCTTGGGTTGATTTTGAGAAATAATTTTTTGGAGACTTTTATTTGAGAACACCATTTTTTTGTTTTGAGATTTGGCTTTCGATTTGGTGTGTTTACTTCGTTTTGAGATCGGGTTTCCGGTGATAATTTTTTTGGCGACAGCTGTATTCGGATCTAAGTTCCCTCCGTGTTTTTTGGTGAGTTTTTTTCCTGACGAGTTGGCTTTTCCGGTGAGTTGACTTTTCCGGCGAAGGTTTGTTTTTCCGGTGTTGGAGGTGTGGATGATTTTGACTTTCTGGCGAACATTTTTTGAGGTAACAGCTCCCTCATTTTTTGAGGCCCATCATCTTGGCTCACTCTCCTCAGGCACCAGCTCCCTCATCTCGTCTCACTCTCCTCCGGCGCCGACAAAAGCAAATTGGTTAGTTTGGTCTCGTATCTATTTAAATCTATTGTTCCAAATGCTAGAAATTGTACCTCTTTGTGTATGTTTCTAATTGTTCCAAAAAATTAGAAATGCTAGAAATTGTAACAGCTAGAAATGGGTATATCGAAATATATACTAGATTTACCGAATGCATAAACCGATTTGAAATTCTGGTATTTACCGAGAAAAAATCGAATTGAAATCGAAATTACCGAAACCAAAAAACCCGAAAATACCGAAAAATCGGTCGGTTTGGTTTTGGTTTTTGTTTTGATGTACCGATCGGTAAATTGGTACGGTACGGTTTTACCATGTAGAATGTGGTTTTGGTATTGGTAAGGGGTCGTTACCGACCGTACCGTACCGGTTGCACCCCTATTTTTAAGTGCATCGAATATTTCTTCCATGTTTAGTGTAGGAACTATTTTGTCTTGAAAGTTTTGAGGAAAAACTAATGAAATTGTTGGACAAACTCTAAATTTGGGATAGGATTTGCATGTAGAATGACTATGGAAGAATTTAGTATTCGAAGATTTAAATATGATGATTTAAAAACGAATTTATGATGAGTAATTGGGCACAATAAAATTCTGGGTTCATGTTCATAGGGTTTGGGGTAAAATTTGGGGATTAATGATAATTACATGTTGTTTAGGAGAATTTGACCCCAAAAATATATTAAGAAACGACCTAAGAGGGTTTAGAGAAGTTTAAGAACATTAAAATGCTATTGGGATGATTTTAGGATGAGTTTAGAGAAGAGAAAAATGAATTGGGAATTTTCTGGGCGTATTCTGCCATCTCGTTAGAAGACCTGTCCAGGTCGTTCGAACGAGACTTCTAACGAGATGACAATACCCCTTCTAACGAGTTATTAGTTCGTTCGAAGCCTTTCGTTCGAACGACACTCGTTCGAACGACCTCGTTCGAACGACACTCGTTCGAACGAGATTTCTAACGAGTTGACAGAATGGCCTTTTAGGCCTGATTTTATTTCGAACCTTCAAAAGACTTATATAATTGAGTGTAATCCTTCCCTTTTCGATTTGTGGATATAGTTATGACATTAGAAGTACGTTAAGGATTAAAACTTGGAGTTTTATAGTAAATCGAATGATGTTTATGGGTTATGATATTAGTGTCTAAAAACTTCAACGTGAGGAGAGTTGATAACTTTAATGTATATAATTCGGGGGCTTGTAAACGTGTAACATGAAATGACGGTATAGGAATGATAAATGTACCTCTATTAATATTATGGAATACCGAAGATGTGTGAATGCTTGGTATATGTAGTTAGTTGTGTATAACATACCTACCATACTTGCTATCACGGGAGGTCGGCGTTCGATCAGGTCCATCTAGTCTTTGTGTGCCTACGGGGGGGATTTAGATTGGTACCTCGAGGACATAGGTCAGAGAAGGACTTATTGAGAAGTTAATAAGTCTGCTGATCATGGGAACGTAGGTATGTGCGTGACCCATGTGATGTGAACTATGTTCGCCTCCATTATATGTGATTGTTGGTTATTGAAAATAATTCCTGAGAGATTCGGAATACGTGGTCCTTATGTACGTGATGTATCGGGATGGAATAGCAGAGTATATGTGTACCGCAGCTTAGTCTCGGGGTGCCAGTGTTGTATATTTATGATGAGAACAATATACTGCTAATTGAAATGAACTGTCATGAGTGAATGAAAATGTGAATAATAGCAACATTTTTAGTAGAGTTAAAAATGGAAAAACTCTAGTGATTAGCATGACTAATATGGGAACTAAAAAGAAAAGTAAAGCTCTCTGTTTATATTAAGATGTTGGAACTTAAATCGTGAATCGTATAGTAATGTTAGATTTTGTATTGGATTAGTTAGATATGGGAATATCTAGAATGGGTACGGGTACGATAGGAGTGCACAATTAGTTGAGAGGTGAGGAACTCATGTGAGTGCACGCACTATCATGTAATTTATATTCACTGTTTAATTATATTAAACCACTTGCTGTATTTTAAACCATTTTCACAATCGGGCTCTGACTCGTTTGCTTTCAAATCTATTTTTGTAAAAACCTTTTTACGTGCCCCGCCACAAGGACACCAAGCATAGGAGTTCTATTCCCGTGATGTGCTGTAGCTGCTGTGGAAGTTACAGGACCTCGATAGTAGATGCCTCCACTTTCTATGTTGACTCTATTTCAGATTTACTCATCTGTAGGGCATGTCGCCCCATTTCTTTTAGAGACATCTCATTTACTCAGTTTTTATTTCATATCTCGGGTTGTAATTAAATTAATGATTCAGGCATGTATTTGTTACTTCAATATTTGGATTGTTGTGAGGTGTATTCCTTCAGATTTAGTTTATTACATCGGTATTTATTTGCGACTGTGATGTGGTTGTGATATCAGTATTTCATAATTTAAATGGATGTCATGTTAATCGGATTTAATTCAAAATTGACAACTCACTTTTTAAATATTAGGTGGCTAGTAATTATAAAAATATTTTCGACAGTGATGCTATGAACTGAACCAACTTGGTATTTTGTATTAATTTGAGTAAAGGAGTAGCTACCAGGTATTTAATTAGTCGGGGTGTCACATCTCCCTTTTGAAAAAATTTCACTCAAATGGAATCTCAAAATTTCTCTCTCACCTCAGAAATAGTGTGTTATGAGATAACTCCAGATGGTGTAGGGCTCCTCTATTTATAAGGAGAAGAGGGCCGAAATCCTAGTCAAGGTGGGACTCTATTTCAAGTCTCTCACTAATACCACTAACCATCATGTGACTAACGGATAAGATTGACCCAATCTTCTAATATTCGTATTTACCACGTTCCTAATTAATTATGTGATATTTATCAAGACCACATAATTGGAAAATTCATAAATTTGTAATTTAATATAATTGAAATTAAATAATTAATTTCGACACTTAATATTAATTTTCAACAATCAATAGATATATCATAATAATATATAGTTTATATATGTATGATTAATGTATGGAATAATATAAAATATACATATAGTACATATGTATTAAAAAATATTATCAATTCATGTATATATATAATTTTATTTTGAATTATGCATGCAATATCATAATATAGACACACACACACACACACTTACTTATATATATATATATTTATATATATACAATACTACTCTTGCGCGCACCAGTCAGCATTTTAAGAGTACGGACCGAACATGTGTCACCTGACGGCGACCCAAAAAATAGAGAGAGAGAGCGCCTATAATTTCTAGATTCACCACCAGGTGACACATGTCTGGCTCGCACTCTTAAAATGCGGACGGGTTCGTACAAGTGCAGTACTATATATATATATATATATATATATATATATATATATATATATATATATATATATATATATATATATATATATATATATATATATATATAGAAAGAGAAAGAGAGAGAGAGAGACTCCTGCACACACAAAAGTTTGCACACTAAGTTTGTACATCATTTTTTTAAAATAGCAAAGAAATATTTTTGACCTGATTTTTTTTGTGTGCTATTTAAACATTTCAAGGAACCCATATAAAAAATTTAACTAAAACAACTTGTTTTTCTATTTAAAAAATAACGATCAAAGTTTCAGAGTTTTTAAAGTGCTTAAAAACTGTGAAAGTTTGACCGATTTTTTTAAAATACCAAAAAATGCTTTTTTGAGTTGATTTTTTTATGTGATGGTTAAACATTTCAAGGAAACCATATAAAAAACATTAGGTCAAAAATATTTTTTTTGCTATTTTTAAAAAAATGATGTACAAACTTTAGTGTGAGCAGGAACCTGCCTCTCTCTCTCTCTCTCTCTCCATATATATATAGTCAAACTCCCTAATATGCTTCATTAAATATATATAAAAATACATAATATATTTATACATTTATGATGTATGTATGTTGGTAGCCGGCGTAAACTGTGTGTAAAATATATCGTTGGGCGTTTACGCCTCTACACAAATAAATACCTAGACTTGGCACACTAAAAATGGAGTGCAACGGCAAGTAAGGATCGAATCCACAGGGAGTGTTCGATAGATTGTAACGGATTATCAGTTCCGGAATAAAAGTGAAAAAGGGTGATGTATGCTAGTAATTAAAAGAAAAGAGAGAAGTTAAGTCTAAAATAAAGTAAAAGCGAGGATCGGGATATCATCCAACCATACGGCTCCAAACAACTATTAGTCAGAATTCCTGCTCGAGAGAAATTTAATCGAGCATTATCAATTAAACATAAACTTCACACAATAAAGAATTTAAGCCAAAGTTGAGAGAATAAACATTTAACCGCAAATGGTCGCACGCGGATTAAACTCGGATTATCACTATAAACACTAACGTTGCATGACAAAGAAAGTTAAACGCATAATAATCCGACTTTAATACGCGCGGGTTCAATTAAACACAATTTTGCAGAAAACCTAATTTTCGGAGCTCGGGTCCTGTTAATGGCGGAATGACATCCTGATCCTAATTATCTAGGGGCATATAATTATTATACTAGATTACAACTAATTAAACTAGGAAAGCAAGAAATAAAGCAAGTAAACTAATTAGCAAAGCATAGAAATTAATCTACAAAGCAAGAATTAAGCAAGAACAATTATATAAATGGAGATGGAAGTGGAAAGTTCAACATACACAACCCATATG
Organism: Sambucus nigra; assembly: GCA_949130495.1. Classification (NCBI taxonomy): domain Eukaryota; kingdom Viridiplantae; phylum Streptophyta; class Magnoliopsida; order Dipsacales; family Adoxaceae; genus Sambucus; species Sambucus nigra. The sequence goes on along the minus strand of OX422207.1, from coordinate 95,944,003 downwards.
GTTGTCAACCCAAAGAGAAATGAAGCCAAGATCTCCAAACCCACAAACCCTAGGCTAAAACTCCTAAAAACTGAATATCTCTGAATGTTTTATATATTACAAGAAAATTGAGTTATATAGTAAGTTGGAATAAAAGAAAAGAAGAAAGAAAAGAAGGCAAAAATATCTGCAAAAATAGGGGATCGATCGATCGACCCCTTTGGTCGATCGATCGATGGATGAAATTGTTCCAAAAAATATGAAGGATCGATCGATCGATCCTTCTGATCGATCGATCGATCAAGCAGAGCAGAACCTCCTTTCCTCCTGTTTTGGTGTAAATGCTTTCTTCTCCGCTAGAATCGTCGTAACTTCTTCATTCGGGATCGGAATTGCGCACCGTTTACGGCCACGCGAAGCTTACGAGGAGGGAAAAAACTTTCGTGAGATGTTGGGCCAGGTGCCCAAACTATGAATTGACCGGATTGGCCTTGAACGTGCAAATGCGTACGGGACTTGAGCGGAATTCGTCCGAACTCCATTCTTAGTACCTAAATACCTACAAAAGCCCAATTATACCTCATATAGCATGTTAACAATATAAACCGAGGTTGTATGGTTAACAAGCTTAAATATAGAGATTAAGGCACCCGAGGGAGCTAAAATGCGTAGGTTCGACGGATGAAATACGCAATATTTGCATATTATCACATGTATGTATGTATACATTCATGTATCTCAGATATATATATATATATATATATATATATATATGAGAGGATGGTGTTTTATTGTTCCAACGAATTAACGGTCGAGATCGAATTTTTTGGGGCAATATAAGGGTATGAAATTATGCGATGTCACCACTTAAATATTGTGACATGACAAAATCTAAAGTATTATCTTTCCATCTTTACAAATATACCCCTCTATTATTTTGTTTCCCTATTTTTTCTCTTTATGAAGCATTACTTTAATTCAAAATTTTGGGTATTTTGGTAATCCTTTACTATTAGCCCTCTTTTAAACTCTGTCGAAGCCCCTTTAATAAATTTGTACACACTTTCACACACAACCCATTTATCTTTTCCTCTTTCTTATTTCTCATACGCAACCATCTGCTATAACTCCCAACGATTCATATCTTCCAAGGTAATCTGTGTGTGTGTGTGTGTGTTTATATTAGTCTTTTAAGTTATCAACTATCTTTAAAATTTTGTTTCGTTGTTTCCTCATATGTGGTTACAAAACCCACCTCCCGCATATTCGTTTTTTATATGCGTTTTCAACAGGTTCCATAGGAGATGGTTTTGGCTGACAAAGAGAAAGGAAAAAAAGTCTCCTCTGTGACCCATATCAATCTAAGACGAATTTTTGCAATAGGTGTGGGTTTTTAAGTTGGGCTGATTCGTTGCAAGCGTTTTTTGTTTCAACCATATATGTAAAAGTGACATGATTTTGTGGTTATGGAATGTCGGAGGTCAAACTCTAGCCTCATGGTGCGAGACCCGTAAGCTTTAGGACCGCAAATGGGGGTTCATCGAAAAAAATGTTTTGATCAGAAATGGAGGTCTTTGAACATTTGTACCCAAAATGGAGGACTTTTTGGGTTTTTTAATAGTCCATCGAAGAAGGCGATGGAAGTTCCCTTGTCGGACCAAGGTAGAGAAGGTGAATGTATCGTCTTCTTTTCGGTCAGAGGAAAAAAAAGGTCTTTGCTTTGGAAGAAAAATGTACTTTGTGACTATGCGTGTGATAGAGTGGACATAAAGCTTTGAAGTTACAAGTTTATACATTTATTAATGTGCAATAAATGTTTTTTGGCGATTATTGTTACCATGTCAAGAACCCTCGAGCCTATCCCACGTAAAAAAATTGTGTTTTTTCTTTGGTTTCAATTTTTTTCTTTGGCTTCATCATCTATTTTTCATTTTTCATCAAAGATCCGGTTCAAATTCGATTCCAAGCAGAGATCCTGTTCATTTTTCTAATAGTTTCCTCTTGATTTTGATAATACTTTATATGGGTAAAAATCCATTACATAGGGATCTTGAGATAGCTGTTAATTGATTACACATGGAACTCATATGGGTATACTACTTTTGTTTTTGCCTTTTCTTCGGATCTATAATGATAATTTTTTTTTAATATTTTTAATGACCATGTGTTTCGGGGTCTTAATGCATGTTTACCTTGCAGGCACTTTAATATCTGAACATGTCAACACATGTACTCTGGTTATGAACTAATTTTTTAATACTTTGTTTTGACTTTAATGCGACTTCTTACTCTTTATGAAGATCACTACACCAAAATGACAAAATTGTCACCTTTCAGCCAGTCACCCTTGTCAAGGTCATTGACCGTGACAAAAAACACGCGTTTTGTGTCACGGTCATTGACCTTGACACGACTGTGACAAAGAATTATCACGGTCAATGACCGTGACAAGTTCGTGACAAATTTACTTGTCACGGACTTGTCATGGTCAATGACCATGACAATTCTTTAAATCATTGTCACGGTCAATGACCTTGACACAACCGTGATAATGTTTGCAGCAAAAACCCTTTCCCCCTTCTTTTTTCCCTCCCTCCGTTCCCTCCCTCTCTCTCTCTCTCTCTCTCTCTCTCTCTCTCTCTCTCTCTCTCTCTCTACTTTCAGGTTTAATTCTCTCTCTCTCTCTCTCTCTCTCTCTCTTTTCCATTTATATATATGTTTGTGTGTATATATATGTGTGTATATATGTGCGTGTGTGTGTGCGGGGGTAGGGGGTGGGGGCAGGGTGGGGGTAGGGTGGGGGCAGAGTGGGGGTAGGGGGTCGGGTAGGGTGGGGGTAGGGGGTTAAAAATGTAATATTATTTTGATACAACATTAATTTGTGTATGAGTTTCATAATTATAAATAATATCCAAAAATATTGGATAACAATTTATTTTCATTCAAAATAAATAAGTAATTTTCTACAAATTTCATAAAAAAATGAAGGCCGGCTTAATATGTGATTTAAGTGTGAAATAATCGCTATATACTTATACTAATGGAGAAAAAAAACCATATATGGCGTTTTTTGTTTTTATTAGATGCAAAATAACACATATAGGTATCACATGACTTTATATCCATCAAATAAAATTTTACCATAAAATATCATTTTGTGGAAGGCATGATCTATTACAATATATTTACATACCTCAATGATTTTTTTTAAATGACATTACAACAAAAAACTACAATAAGGGTTAAAATGGCATCCGAAATTGCTAAAAGCATGAAAAATAAAACATCATTTAGTCTATGTTGTTGAAAAATTTGATCAAATTGGTGAGCCCTTCATATTTTAAAAATATTATTTTTATTCCTATTTAACTTTTCTTTCTATACACCCTTAATTATATTTAAAGTTTAATAAAATAGGAGTTATAGAAAGAAAAGTGGGGTTTAAATAAAAATACTTTTTTTAAATTTTAGGTTCTGGTGCATAATATTACTTTGTCACAATTAATTTATATGCCTCAAAGTTATTTTATCACTCTTAGTTTATATTTTTGATAATACTTTATGAACCACAACTTTAGGTTGATTATTTTAGAACTTAAACTTCAAGATACAAAAAATAATTCTATAGAACAGCTTAGATATCTTAACAAAACACACATCTAACATTGAATATGATTTATAAAAAGCACAAAACAATAGTAGAAATTTAATACATGAAATTAACATTGAGATTATTTTAAATAGACAGTCACTACATGAAATTAACATTGAGGTTGTTTTAAATAGTGAGTGGGGGTGGTGGTGGTGTGTGTATGTGGTGAGTGGGGGGTGTGGAGGGAGGTGTGTGTGTGTGTGTATGTGGTGAGTGGGGTGTGTGGAGGGAGGTGTGTATGTGTGTGTGTATGTGTGTGTGTGTATTTGAATTAACCCATGAATTTGTATTTTTGTATTTGAATTAACCCATGAATTTATTTTTGTATTTGAATTAACCCATGAATTTATTTTTGTATCTGAATTAACCCATTATATGAAACATACTTGAAATTAAATATAGTGCGCATAGATACTAGCCTTCTAGTTCTTATGCGTACGCATTCAATAGCCCTTAGACCCGTTCGAGAGTCATTACCCCTGTAATGAGATCTCTCGAATTGTCCCGTTTGGACAGTTTGAGACTGTATAATTTCTGTATAATATTTGTATTGGCTTAAAGTTGTTACTTTTGGAGGAAGTTCTGCAGTCGTATCTTAATGTTCTCTGGGTACATACTAGATTGACAAGTGTGACTGTTATTTCAATTGACTAATTGAAATAACACTCACACCTGCCAATCTACGTCGTGTACTTGGAGAACTAAGGGGATATGCTGTCGAATTTTTTTCAAATCGTAACAATGTGCATGAGCTGTTAAGTATATTACAGAAAAATGCAATCTTGAATGGGATAGGACCACTTACCCTTTAATAGGATAATTAAATGATGGGATAATTAAATAAAACATACTATAAATCTAAGTTTTGTTTACCTTTAATAGTTGTTTAGTTGTGGTAACTGTGATGGGATATCCGAAATACAAAGAGTGGATGGGTGAGACTAATAGAATGGGGGATGTGTTTCGCAGAGGTGCTAACGAATTTGTGAAATATGCAAAGAGATGTCGTAATGATGAAGAGTTTCCGTGTCCGTGTGCTAGGTATAAGAATGGTAAGGTGTTTGAGTGGAAAACAGTTGAACTACATTTGTTAAGATCGGGTATGCAAGATAGTTATCGATTTTGGAGTTTTCATGGTGAATTGAAAGTTCTTTTTGTCCCCGACCAACCTTCACAACAACCTTCAACAAGTAGAATAGATGTAGAAGGGGACGACGTAGATCATAATATGTTAGAGGATTTAGTTGATGATGCGTGCGGAGTTTATGAAGCTGAGGAGAATGAGGTTACTGATGATGTAGAAGATTCAAGTGCTCGTGAAGATAACACGATAAAACTTGACGATGACTACCAAAGTTTAAAATTTAAGGCGACCCAACCGTTATACTCTGGCTGTGAGAAAGATCGAACAACTTTACATGCCATGGTTGGTTTGCACAGTTTGAAGACGCAGTACGGTTTGTCTGGCAATAGCGTGACGGGAATTCTGAAATGGGTGAAGGGATTATTACCCAAGGTGAATACACTTCCAAATAGCTATCCTGTTATGAAGAACATTTTGAAAGGTTTGGGAATGAAGTATAAATCGATTCATGCTTGTGTGTATAACTGCATACTATACCGAAAGGAGTATGAAAATCTCGATCGTTGTCCGGTATGCGATGAACCTAGATATGTCCAATCTACTAGTAAGGAAGGCACAAGTTCAAAAGTGCCTCAAAAAGTATTGAAATATTTTCCCGTTGGGCCTAGATTAAAGCGATTTTTCACAGTACCATGGATTGCAGAGGAAATGACTTGGCATGCTAGGGCAGAAGTAGGGGGTAATATCATGCGTCATCTTATTAATTCTACTGCCTGGCGGAGGATGAATTTTGAGTATCCCGATTTTTCTCGAGAATAACGCAACATTCGTTTGGCTATCTCAACAGATGGTTTCAATCCATTTGGAAATCTAAGCACCAATCAGAGTGTATGGCCAGTGATCCTAGCCCCACTCAACCTCCCTCCTTCACAGTGTATGAGACCTGAATTTTTGATGATGGCTTTATTGATACTTGGGCCAAAGGCACCAAGTGATGACATTGATATCTACCTGGCTCCTTTGGTAGAAGAATTAAATGAGTTGTGGGAAGAGGGTGTGCAATCATTTGACTCTTTTATAAATGTACAGAACTCGGGAATTTCATACAAGGCTCTTACTTTCTTTCGAGAGAGCGCAAAAGATAAAAACCTCGTTGAAGCTGAAATGACTTACTATGGTGTAATCCAAAATATATTTGAATTGGATTATATAAGCTTCAAAGAGGTTGTATTTTACTGTGAATGGGTAAGAGTTGAGGATAAAAATGCTTGTAAAGTTGATAATGTCACCAATTTGATCATGGTTGACTTGTCCAAGTTGAAGAGCAACGACCACGTGAGCGATGAGCCGTTTGTTTGTGCATTTCAAAAGGTTAAGCAAGTGTTTTACTCGGAGTATATCAACAACGAGCCGTGGTCAATTTTCCAACACGCGCCAAGGCGTATAAATAGTAGTGTGGATGACTTGGTTGCTCCTACCGAATATCAATCCATTTTTAATGATAACCCGAATTTGAAACAATTTTTCAATTTGTAATAAATATTTCAATTTGTACCGAAACATCCATTTTTAATGTTTTTAATTGATCTGCACTTTATCATTTTCACTCTTGTGTAGTGTGCATGTGTGGAGAGGATATTAATACATAAATATTCCAACTACATCTAAGTTTTGTTTATACTAATCCATGAATATACGCTTCTTACCTTTAATAGGTGATTAGTACATAGTTATTTGGGGTGTCCTATTTGTGGAGAGGAGACTGAATCTCTTCGTCTATCCGAAAACTAAGAAATTCCATAATCCTATGGAGCGATACTCTGCAAATTCCTCCCAACCGTTATGTAGCCAAACATCACCAGTTGAAGTTGTCAATTCCACTTTCCATACCCCACCACTTGTAACTTCTAGCAGACCATTGAAAGGTGGAATTGACAACTTCAACTGCTGATTTTTGGCTACACAACGGTTGAAAGGAATTTGCAACGCATAATTCCATAGGATTATGGTATTTCTTAGTGTTTAGATATGAAGAGAATTATATTTGACACGATTTCTCGGGGTACATTAGTTGGAAGAAGGTGCCATATGAGCTCAAGTTAGCTGTTTGAGTGACACTACAGGTAATGTATTTATATTTATATGTCAATTTCGATTTCGATTTCAATTACGATTTATATTTATCAATATTTGAGGGGCGGATACCAATTTTACTTTATTTCAATTCAGGGGACAGGGAGTGGCCCTAAGGGTAGGCCACATATGCTCTATACTTATGTGGCTATTCGGACGAGAAGGGAAGGATAAGGAGGTGTCCCCGAGCGTCGCGGTACAAAATCTCTTTTTCATGCAAATAGTTTGTAGATTTGAGATAATTGATGGTGATGTTGTTTCTTCTTAAATAGTTTCTATTTTGAATATATATTTGCATTATCTTTAGTTTGTTTGGATATATGATGTTTGGAACAGGTACAACGTTGCTATAACAAGTACAAATATACTGCTGGGCAGTGGCAGTGGCCATACTGCCCAGTAGATTTTTTTTTAAATTCTGCCCAGAATTGTCACGGTCATTGACTGTGACACGTCCGTGACAAAAAGTTGTCACGGACGTGTCACGGTCAATGGCCGTGATAATTTTTTAAAAAGGGTCACGGCTTTGTCACAGTTTATAACCGTGACAAACGTGTCACGGTCATTGACCGCGACACGACCGTGACACAAAACGCGAGTTTTGTGTCAAGGTCAATGACCGTGACACGATCGTGACAAAAAAAGTTGTCTCGCCTCGAAATGTCATGGTCATTGACCTTGACAAGTTGGATTTGTCAAGGTCAATGACCTTGACAATTCGGCAGATTTGGTGTAGTGGATCCGACTATAAGTAGTTGTTTTGTTTAGTTAAAATAGATGATTCAATTGGTGATTTTATTTTTTTACAGTAAATATTTGCAGTCTCTTAAAAGATTTGAGCATAACTTTTAGATCCCTATCATCATACTTTATTTTCTCTTCTCTATTAGTGGTGTTGAGTTGTTAATTTTTGGTGTGTGAGATGTACTAAGAGAATGTGGCCTCATTTGAATCTTTTTTTTTTGGATAATTTGTTAAGTGATATCATTATAGAAGAGTACTAGATTTCAACTTGCGCGAGGCGAATTAAAAAACTCATGTTTAAAATGTTTGAAGAATACACACACACATATATAATAGTCCTGATCATAATTAATAACAAATTAGTATTTGTCTTAGAATTTTCTATACTGGTGACCATTATTAATAACAAATTACCATTCTTTATTAAGTATCACCCGTAATAAAATTTTAGTTGTCTGATGTTAATTATTAATAAAATAAATATTCTTATAGTTTAGTACATAATATCATGCTATAACATATTATTTGTTCTTTTTATACACATTAGACAGATATGCCTAATGTTAATGTTAAAAAAATCATGTTAGACAGATACACACGTAAAAATAATGTTAAAAAAATTATTCAGAATCAAACCTATTCACATTAGACAGATATGCCAAAAAAATATCTTTATTAAAAAAAATAATTTAACAAATTTTTTGAAACTAATGATTTATTAAAGTTTATAATATACAAAATTGTTATTATTTTTTTTCCATAATATTATATAATTTCAAGAATAAACTGAGAAAAATATGCATACATAACTATGTGTTTTGTATGTGTGTGATGGGTTGATTTTAGCTGATTTACCTTTTATACCATTCCCGACTTTTTTGTTCGGTTTGTTCATATTGTAGAGACGAAGATTGGCTTCTGGAATTCTATAATTGTAAAGAAATATTAATAATTTTATCTAAAGTTAGAGAGAGCTTACGAGTGAAAATTAGAGGAGTTAAATATAATTTATAAGAATGACATCATGAATATTCATATTTATATCCAAATTAGAGAGAACTTACGAGTGAAAATTTTCGATGTGCCACGAGCATTCCGCTAGTGTATATATATATATATATATATATATATATATATAGTCAGGGTCTCCAACATACCTCATTAAAATAGTAAACAAAGTAATTTTGAGTTGATATTTTTTTATATGGGTTCATGATATCTTAATGTGGCCCTGTAAAAATATTCAACTTAAAATAACATGTTTTGTTATTTTTAAAAAATAGGTAAAAAAATTGACAGTTTTAAAGGGTAAAAACTGTCAGTTATTTTACCTATTTTTTAAAAATAACAAAATACAATATTTTTAGTTGATTTTTTTTACAGAGGCACATTGAAATATCACAAACCCATAGAAAAAATATACCCTCAAAATTATTGTTTTTACTATTTTGAAAAATGGGTTGTCCATAGGATGTTGTTAGGAGGTATGTTGGAGAGTCTGACTGTATATATATATATATATATGCAGACAGGCTTTTGTGCATACTAAGTTTGCACTTCATTTTTTTAAAATAGTAAAAAAAAATTGAGTTGTATTTTTTTGCGTGATATTTAAACATTTCAAGGGAGTTACATAAAAAAAAATCAACTCAAAATAACTTTTTTTGCTATTTTAAAAAAATCGGTCAAACTTTCGATGTCTTTAAGCACTTGAAAACCTGCGAAAGTTTGACCGATTTTTTAAAAATAGTACAAAAAAAAAATTGAATTGATTTTTTTATATGGGTCCGCTGAAATGTTTAAATATCACATAAAAAATAAGCTAAAAATATTTTTTTTTAATATTTAAAAAAAATTGGTGTGCGACAGCACATGTGCAAATTTAGTGTGCACATGAGCCTCTCTCTCTCTCTCTCTCTATATATATATATATATATATATATACACTAGCGAAATGCTCGTGCCTGAAGGCACGGCGAATATTTTTAAAGTAGGTAATCGCGAAACAACGAAAATTTACAAAGTATGTAATTGCAAAACGGCAAAAATATTGCTCCCCAATAAAACGAAGTGTAATTTTTAAAAAAAATTGGCCATAATCTCCTTTGTTTATAAGAGTATCCACCCTGCTCAACGAATAATAAATTATCCAACCCCATTCAAATAGTTTAAATTCATTAAACAAATTTACATATAACATGAAATACAAAATATTCATCCACTGAATTCACATCGTGCCTCAAATAAACAAAGTGTCCATTTAAAAAAATCAACATGGTCTCCTTTGTTTATTGAACTATCCACCCTCTTAAGGGATAACAACCAATCCAACAATATTTAATGATCTCAAAAGTAAAATCTAATAAATATATTAACGAAATAAACTTCGTAAAAACAGTCACATATATATATGAACTGAAGTCGTCCCGCATGTTCCACTATAATAATTATTTGTAGTTCTCAAAATGTGACCTGATACAAAACAAAAAATACAGTTAGTCAATTAAAATAGCTAGTCAAATATTATATAGGGATAGGGTAAAGTTATTCCCACTCCAACAAAATTCTTTAAGACTCCATCTTATTCTTTTTACTTAACACAAACACATCTTTATTAAAACTCAACCCAAAATCTTATTTTTTTTATCTAACATGAACGAATGAGCCGTATATAGGATTGACAGGTTTAATCCAACCGTTAGTTGCCAAAAAGATTTCCTTTTTTTAGCAAAAAAAATCAATAGTTATTTATCCACAAATTAGAGAAGAATGAAGAGCATACTTGCAAGAGATTGGCAACGGTTATGTTCCCCAGTCTCAACATGTCCTCTAGGCCCTGTCTCGGTGGCTACAATACTCAATGAACCTTTAAAATCTCCAGTAGTGTAAATCATTACCCAAATCTAAGAGATAAGGAAATTCAAAATGAACATATTGTTCTAGGATGTAAAACATATCCAAATGTTTATTTGAGTTGCCACATAATTTTCATACCATAAAAATTAAGTCCATATTTGATTGGTCTTGGATTAAAACCTGAAATGAAAAGAAACAAAATTAATTTGTTCCAAAAAACATTGTACATTAGCAATTCAACTTTTGAGTGGCATGAACGTCATTGGATATGAAAACCTTAAGTTATTGAATTTATGAAATCTGCAGTTACCCAATCAGTTTGTTCCCAAAAAGACTGAATTTATGAAATCTACAGTTACTGCCTCAAAAAAATTAAAAATAAGTCTGCCTCATGTTTCCATATTTTGGAGACCACACTACACTTTTGCTCCCATTCCATCTACATACCGAAAATTTTGTCATAAATTTCTGTCTTCACAGGCCAACTGATTACTCCCAATGAAAAGAACACTTATTCTCCTAACTATGTCCTATACATACCTTAAGACCATCACTGTGATCTCTATACATACCTTAAAATTACAAAGAACCAATGAGAATGAAGTTGGACATTTTTATTTATCTTTACAAAAATAAAAGAAAACACAAATCCCATGTATTAGGGGCACTAATACATGGTCTTCAACATTGTTTAGGATTAGATTACATAGGTATTGCAAGTGAACAAATGAAGCTCACGTTTTAAATCAAAAGTGATATGTAGGGCATATATGCAATATGCATATTGCATATATGCAATATACATATATGCTGATGTGGCTAAGCACAAGAATGATACAAATTTGGGCCGAGTGATCCATATACATTGCATGAATACAACCTTCCTAATCCAAAATAAAAGAAAATTAAAAAAGAAAACAGAAAATGTTATCTCCGGTGATGAGTACCAACACGGCTTCAATCACTAATACTACTACTTCTTTTGAACAACTGAAAGTGTGGTGTCAACGTATGGATTGGAACAAAAAAACAGTTTGAACTGAGGGTACCTGTTTGGCAGCCCTAACGCTTTGCTAGCAGATCAGCTCTATACACCTGAGTGTTGATTGAGTAACAACTCCTGTTTTCATAACTTGTATTTAAAAAACACTTTAAAGTTGAATGGGGGTTAATCTAACGAAAGCATCAATCAACACCTTCCCTTTAACTCTCTGAATGGGGTCCACCACCACTGCCACGGCTCATTGATTTACAGCTTTAAAAATCCGTTGAGTATTTATGTCCACACCTAAGAGCCAACAACCAAAACTATGTTAAGTACGAAATTAGATGAAATGAGATCAACTAATATCATCAATTCAGCATTAGTAACATAATCGATTTAAATAGTCTAACAGTAAGAATAACATAATTCATCTAATATCATCAAATTCATTCATTTCTATAATCTAAAACCAAGAATAAGAGAATCGAAGAAATCCGAAAGGCCGAGAATTGAGATCATCTAATATCATCAATTCAACATTAGTAACAACAACTCATTTAGTTTTGGAGCATTAGTAATAGCAGCCCATTAGTAACAGCAAAATTGATATGCCTTGGATCAAATACAATAATTTCTATTTCTCTTAGATCGAGGGTTTATATATGCTTCATCATGGATATAAAAGAGAAATGAAGAAGTAATCATGAGATAAAAAAGATAAGACATGGACCTGCATATTTAAGATTGCAAAAACTAACCAAGCATTGAAGCAAGATTCCAATAAAGGTACTTCTAATAAATAAAGGCCAAAAAATTACTAAAAAGCTGCTAAAAGTAATTAGTTGGGCCTTTTGCCAAACAAATGGAATGCAACACATGAAGAGATGAAATAATACCTGATATGCGATTTCGTTCACCAACAAAGAGAGTAAGGATGACAACAAACTATAGCTCTGTAAAAAATTAAATCATGGGAGTCCCACTATGTTCCCTTTTCAATTTATTGACCTGAAAATTGAAGAAACATTATGACAAAGTTTTTAATTTTCACACCATAAAAGTCGGAGTAAATTTAAGCAAATTGATGTCGGACAGGGTCTATGAAAAAAACCAATTAATAAAATGGGGACCCAATATTTAGAAAGAAAGAAGCACTTAATACCATGCGCACATACACACAATTAATTTCGTACATGCCAAAAGTCAAATTCATTAAAATACTGCAATGGTGAGAGAGTGAGATGAAACTATAAATTGAAATAAACTCAATTAATTTCGTAAACTTTCAAAATAATACCCACAAAGACTAGTACACCAATAGTCTTCAATAGTGACATGTATGGGTCAAATGGGATATCCCTGATGCTGTATTAATTAAAAAGTCCAATGATTTAGCCCTTGCCTACACCAAGATAGTAGAAATCATGTTTACAAATCCCAAGGCTTCGTTTGATTCAGTATGAAATATTTCAACTGGATGAAGAACATATTCAAATGTTTAAAGTTAGCTTATGTTCGTATAAAGGTGTACTCATTATAACTATGGAAATTATAGCTATAAAAGTGTACTCATTATAATTACCCCAAAATACTACTGACACAATCATCCATAACACCCCTCCAACCATATCACCACTGTTTACTTGATAAAAAAAAAACCAACAAATATTAGTTGCTTTTAAAAACCCAAACATAATTGATATAATTTTTAAAGTCGAATAATTTTTTAACTTCGTCACTTAGTGCATTGCCGTATATAATGCTACTTAGTTTAATTTTTATAGGACTACTCATGTTTACAATAGTACATGTACTTCCAATGAATTCCCATTGACCCTGAATCAAAATTGACTCCCATAATCTTCTAATAAAAAACTTCATACACAAACAATTTAAATACCTAATAAAATGTAGTAATTTCTTAGATGCAATCTCAAACAATTACATTACACCAAAATACTAATTTTGTGACTGCCTTCTTATAACTGCTAATGGGGGTGACAAAATTTATCACTGCTATTAGGAGTCACAACATTATTTGTAATTGCTATTAAGAGTCATAAAATATTTGGGTAATGAAAAATTTGAGTCAATTGGTTTGTCACTGCTAATGACAGTCACAAGTCTTACCATATAATTAATTTGTGACTTCTATAAGGAGTCACAAGTTTATAACTGCCACAAGGAGTCACAAATGTATCACTAGATTTAAGTTATGACTCCTATGAGCAGTCACAAATTTTAGATTTGTGACCGCTATTGGCAATCACAAATTTCTGACTCCTCATAACCGTCACAAATATTAACTTAAGACTTAATTTGTGACCGCTATGAACGGTCACGAATTTGTGACTGCCCGTAAGAATAACAAATTCTAGTGTAAGAGTTAATTTGTGACTCGCCAAACCAAATTTTTGGCCAAGGTTGTAATTTCTCTCCTCTCTCTCTCCTATGTGCCCTTCAATCTCCCGCTCCCTCCTCCATCCTTCTCCAATCTTCCACTCCCTTCTCGATAAAATTTTGGCCAAGACAAAATTTTGGCCAAAATCTCGATCGACCAAAACGCTTAATCTATCTCTCAACTAAACTTCGAAGATCTGAAACAGAATGATAACCACCTGCTGGGATCTAACACTAAAACCCCTCCATTATAAGTTTCATCTTATCTTTTCTATTAAAGTCCTCCGATGATAACCTTTTCATTCATTTTATTATTTCAACTAGTTCAGGAAGGATGCTACAGATGACAATATTCAGGCAAGGGCACACTTCTCTATTAACATCAAGGTATTTTTTTTACTTCAAACCTTGTTTCCTCATTTACCATCTACTTGTTCCCTTTATACAAGTATCATTTATCTCAATTTTTTTGGTTAAGGGTAAAGATGGACAAGAGGATTATATATGCAGGATTGTGGAAATGTTTGAGGGGTTGGACGGTAATTCGTATTTTACTGGTCAGTGGTTCTACAGAGCCAAAGATACCGTAAGATTTAAATATGTATTAGGGTTGTAATAATAACTCATTCATATTTCTTAAAATCTGCGATCGTTGTTTGATTGTTAAATCTTGTTAATAATTTCGCGTTTGATTAATTTCTTCATGCTTAACTTCGTGTTTGATTAACTTTGTGTTAATCAAAATAAATGTTTGATTAAATGCAATTAATCTTGTCGTATGATTAAATCTGATGTGAAATCTGCGAGATGAAATATTTACGGTAACAAAATAAATGTTTAATTAAATTTTTGCTAATCAAAATATTTTTTTTATTGAAATATTTACTTGAAGCAGTGAGCAATCTAGTTGTTGCGTTGGATGATACAATCAATCTAGTGGAGCTTAAATTCGCAGAAATTCTATGGTCTTTTGCACCAGGACCATAAATTTACTCTTCATATTAGGCTCCTGCCTGCATCTGGAGGTGCCTACTTCGTAGATTGTGTGGATGATTGGAAGTTGTATGCGCACACCGAGCTTGGCAAAGTGGTATGCCTCCTAGTCTCTACTGTACTTGCCATATAATTGCTTCAATCAAATAGTCTACTGCCGCATTATTTTTATTATGAAAATATTATATAAAAGAAGGGTAGTACACAAATTCGTATTATAATATTTCAAATTGAATAATATATTTAACTTTATTCCGTGAGTTATAGTTTGAGCTTGTAGATTGTGGTAGTTTGTGCAAAAATCTCTTTGTTTTTCATATTTGGCTCCATCCCTGATATATATGTTTTTCATTTATGGGTATTATTACAAATATTTTAGTTAAATCTATGCACCTTAATTAGTTTGTCATAATAATAATAATTCAATTCATACTCTTAGTTAGAGGACTTCAATTTTTTCATAGTTTAACATTAAAAAAACTTGAAATCCGTTAAAATACTTGAATAGAATAAGTTAGAAAATATCATAAAAAATGTTTTTGGGCCGGTTCGGGGTGCTCACAGGGTTTTTGAACGGGTTTGGGGTGAAGGCGGTAAGCGAGTTTGGGGTGGGGTAACGGGGTTGCGTTTTATCAAACCCACCCCGTTGTCATCCCTAAGTGTTACACTTTCTAGTCAATTAAGGGGCACCAGTGGTACTCCTCTCCGCTCACAGTTTTTTTCCCCGCCTCGCCTCGAGGCGTACGCCTCATTCGCCTTTTTAAACATTGGTTGCCACTCCCAATTCTAGACTTTATTCACCCCTTCTAGTCCACAACCAACAAGATATTTTGATCGCAAATTGCGAAAGGACATGTTTCTATCTTTGTGATGGTCGTTTATCCAATGTGTCATGTTTTATTCCGTGTAGAATGACATCGGATGCTTCCTATGTCACCATATGTTACTTTCAAGAGATTTTTTTGATCTTCACGGTGTGTCCATGAGCATTACCAGTGACCGGATATACAACTATTGAATTATGGTTTAAATGTTTTATAACATACCATGTTATTTTAGATAATTAATTTGACTACTACCTTTTTAGGGAAAATAGATCGAAGAATACATGGAATATTATTAAAAATATATTTATGTGTATCCGTGTCTCCCAGCGTGTCGTGTCTAATTTTTTTATATTTTTCGTGTCGGCGTGTCCGTGTCTTATCGGACATGACATTCGTGTTCGTGCTTTATAATTAATAAGTTTATTCCAATTAATGAGAACATTCAAGATAACAGTATGGGGTATAGGATGCATGCTGCTAGCCCTGCTCTTCTTGGGCACATGGCTTGCTATTTTGACTCTTCTAAAAAGACACGGACATCTTCCTCAGCACACTTACCTCGATTACACCATCTCAACCCTCTTGGCTGTTGTCATTATTTCCTTCACGTTCGGTGAAATCGGAAAAACCACACCCCAATAGCCAAATTTCCCAATTCAACTTTCTCAGGATAATTAGCTACAACATATTTCATTCTACCTAGGGCCTTGTATAATAATGTTGTTGTCCCTAACAACTCCCATCACAGCCATAAACATTTTGAAAAAACAACCATCAATCCAGCGATACTTCAATAAGTTACCCTAAATCCACTACAACATACATCTATGTATGTTGCAGACTTATAAATGATACACATATTATTTTTTGGTTTGGAAGAATGTATACCAAATTTATGATACAAGCTAAAGCTCATAACCTGATTTTTCTTGGTTAAAATAATGATTATAAATTTCTGCATTCCCATACTTTCTTTTGACTAGCCCATAATTTTTCTTTTCCCTTTATATCCATACATTTGGTCTTCTTATGTTCAGGCAAGGACTTAGTCCCATTTTTACTGCTCAAAATATCATTTGGATGATTATGGGATGAAGGGTTAATTTCAGCACAAGCCCAACTTGTGGAATGAAACAGCACATCAAGTAGTCCTAATAAAAGGAATTTTGTATGAATCTAACATTAAGGCCACCTTTATAACTCTAGGAAGATCTTCTATTCTAAAAAAAGAAATAAAAGAATTTGTTTCAGCTCCATATGAAGATAGAAGACCTGCTAGCTTGTTCCCTTTTTTTTGCAGTAGCTAATATGCATCTTATACTTCTTGATAAAATCTTGAATTTTAGAGGAATTTGTTCTAATTTTCCAAGGAATAGAAGAACGAGAACAATAAAAAATATCAACCATTAGTTTTGTTATAACTTTTAGATCTGACATGCTTCCAACATTAAGTAGATAATGACAAGGATTGTATTCTCACATTTTTAAATGAATTTCATTAAATCATACCATCTTGCACCTCTTAATCTTCTGGATCCAATAGAATGTTTTCATGGGTGTCAAACTTCTCGTATGGACAGTTTGATATTGATAGCCTTAATTGTTAAAAGCTTTCATATTTTCTATCTTTTTGGCGCCTTGATAACATTTGTAAGGATAGTTTGTCTTGGAATATTTTTCCACGCTATGTTATTTAGTTTACACTGGTGACCCTTTTCTTGTTAAAAATGCTCTGTGGAATATCATTGATTTTTACTTTTACCTGCATCACTAATTCCTTCGTATAGTTGCTGGTGCTATCATTTGACCTTCATTAATCCTCTGGAAGTATTTATATTCTTGCATTATGATATATAGTCATATTTATATTCCTTATAAGCTCCTTCATACTTCTGAGTCAAAAAATTTAACCTTTTTTTTTCTTCAGTGTTGAAATCTAAGCAGATTGTGCCTAAACTAAATGTTGCCTTAATATAGCATCCATGTTTAAGAATAAATTGATTTATAAATATTTGAGTTGGAGAAATTGGGGTTTAGTCCTGGTTGGGATGGGATATCTCACTTCGGTTTCATTCCTCTGGTGATCATCAATGGCATGAACTCCGATTCCAAACCCTTAATCTCTCAGCTACTTGGCCCCGTTTGATTTCCTCCTAATCTATTAGATATGAGCTAGGGCTTGCAATGTTTTGTCTCTGTTTAGACATATGGATCTCTTTGTTTCATCAATTAACATATCTTATGACTTAGTATGTTTTTGTTGATCAATTAATGTATCTTTGCTTAATCCCGCACCCGTGCCTGTACGCGCACTCATTTGATATGTCAGTGATTATGTGTGACAATTTCAAAAACGACACGAAAGTAAGAAACAAAACAATACAAAAATTGACTCAAAATTAACGCGACATATCGTGTTCGTATCAAATCTTACTATGAGTTAACTTTTGTTGCTATATATATGTGTGCGTGTGTGTGTAATCAGCAAGTTCGATTATTTGAATTAAATTAGTTTTATCGATTTTGATTTTGATTTCGTCAGTATATGGTAGGCTGATTTCTCCTATTCCTAATTATTATACATGCATACAATCAGTGACTTTCATGAATCGATTTTATCGATTTTGATTTTGCTATATATATGAGTTAGCTTTTCGTTTAGTTTGATGAATCAGTGACTATTTATGGTTTCGACATATAATCTATGAGTTAGGGTCTGAAATGTTCTGTATTTGTTTCGTTACTGACACATTTTTTTATTATCAGTATAAAAATCAGAAATCACACCCTTGCGCGCACACACATCTTTGCTCGATGAATCGACATATCATTTGAATTGATTTTGTTTTTATGAGTAATTTTTTTCTGTAGCCGAATCTTTTTATTTGTGCGTGTGTGCTTGATTTCCTCTTTTGTGTCTGTTTCATTACTGGCTGATTTTTTTTATGAGTTAGCATAGCTTATGATTAGTTTGCTTTTGCATATGGTTGTCTGATCTTTCATCAGTGTCAAAGAAGCCAACGTCTTGTTTCAGCACAGCCTCTAAATATTTCTTCCTCAATGAATCATTTGTCTCTCCCCATGTGCCCATCCCCGATCCTCGCGGGGGGCGAAAGAGTGAGGATCCTAGGTCCCGCGCATCTCTCTCGGGAGCACTTCGGTCGGCGTCGTTGATGAGGTGAAAAATGTAGAGAGATGGAGTCGCCATTCTATTTTACTCAAAACAGACAAAAGAAAGGGATCCATCTCGAAGGACATAATCCAAAGACATACTGATACATACGAAACCAAAATGATTCGAGAAGGGTCCGGAGGCTAAGTTACGAAATGGAAAGGTGTTAGGCACCCATTTCGCCCTTACGGCCTCTCATGGGTTTTTTGCTATTTTCCTTTATTTTCCCCGTGATATGTGTGCATGTGTATATATAGTGGAGATAGGAATCCTCGACTTGTATCATGGAAGAGATAAAGCGAGTCATTCGTAGGAAGGTTCATAAAAATAATATTATAAAATAGGATTTACGCGATTATCCTTGCGTTGATCGTTATAATGGAACGATAACGTATGTAAAATAATACCCCACAAATATATGCATATATAAATATATGTAATCTAAGAGAGTTGAGTTTAGAGAAAATAGAAAATGAGAGAAAAAGTGAGAATAGGACTCGAGTCTCGGGTTTTTACCCCGAGACGCCTATGTAGCCTATAGAGGCATCAAAGTCCACGTAGTTCGCATGCAAAACGAGGGGGTGGGGTTTATCCCATAAATCCAACTGGAGACTTCTCTTATTTGTGCGTGAGTGTAAAAAAGTGTTTTAGTTGTGAGAAAAGTGTAAGAAAAGTGTGATAATTCCCGTTTGAAATTTATGAGCAAACCCTTTTTTCCTTATTTTTTGGGTTTTTTATTTGTATGAAAATAAGATATGTGCAATAATACTAAGTAAAAATTATATTAGGATATGTGAGATGAGAGAATAAAAGCGCTAAATAATAAAACAAATTAATGCAAATTTATTAGAATTTAAGGAGAGAATTGAGAAAATTGGACCTTCTTGAAGATCTTGAGCTTGATGTTGAGTGTTGGAGAGCAGCCCTTGCACTTGGATGATGATGGAGGGTAATGAATTCACCAAGTTTGATGAAAAGGATGATGAAAAATGAAGGTTGGAAAGGGATTTGGATGTGGAAATCACGCTGACTTCGAGAGAGGTTTTCTGGATTTTCTCAAAGTGATGTCTATCAGATCTGGGATCCCTTTGCAATGTGGTCAAGGCCTCCTTTTTATAGGCCCAGGTAATTGTCGATCGGTATAGCCCTGGTCCTGCCAATCGGCAGGTGCGTTTAGGCACACTTTCGATAGGCAGGGTCTTGGACCTGCCATTTGGCAGTGTCTTTCAGGCCTTTTTGGAAAATCGGTCGCTGAGCGTAAACCGTTGATCCGAATCATACACGGGGTGGCCCATTAGAAAGGTAATTCAGAGACCTTCGAAAGTGCTTTGAACTGCTCTCGTTGGTCCTTTGGATGGGAAAACTTCAGACGCAAACGGATTATTCGTTCGCATGGTAAGTCAGAATCGCACATGGGGAGGACCGTTGGAAAGGTTAGGAGATGTACTTCGACATTCCAAATAGTTTGATCCGATTCAGGGAGGTGACTTTGGTCAACTGGTCCCTGAAGCATTTAATGACCTCTCGAAGTAAAATGGATCGTTCGTCCTTACCGTAAGTCGGAATCGCGCACGGAGTGGACCATTGGAAAGGGGTTTCAGTGCCCTTTGAAGATTCATTCAGTCTCGGTCGAGCTGAAGAGTTCACTTAGGTTAAACATAGCTTGGGAGCGCTCGGTGGCCTCTAGATTAGGTTCGAGGTAAACCGGGTCGTTCGTCCGCATGGTAAGTCAGAATCGCGCATGTGATGGACCGTTGGAAATGGATTGTAGTGCCATTCAAAGATTCATTCAGTCTCGATTGAGCTAAAGAGTTTAACTTTTGGTCAAATGGAGCTTGGGAGCGTCCGATGGCCTCTAGGTCGGTACTCGAGGTATGACTTGGGTTGCTAGTGATGAAGGGATGTGCTAGGGACCTAAGGAGAGTTTAGGGGGAAATATAGTGGGGTGTTTACAGAGCCCCTCTACGGGTGAGTTTGGAACAAATGATAGCCGTCGAATAGACATCGCATGATGCCTTTGGGAGAGTATGAACTAAGGGTCGAGGTCGATTATGAGGACCTAAGGATGAGGATGACCGATTCTGCGGGTCGAAGCCAATTCCGAGGGCTTGGAAATGAGGGTGACCGATTCTGCAAGTGTTAAAGCCAATTCTGAGGGCTTCAAGATGAGGGTGATCGATTCTGCGGGTGGAAGCCAACTCTGCAGGCTTGAAGGAACATGATGGGGATGGTCTTAAAGTAAGTGATGACCAAAACAATGATGGGGGTGACCAATTCTGCGGGTCAAAGCCAATTCTGAGGGCTTAGGTTTTGAAGACCGATTTTACGGGTCGAAGCCAACTCTGCGGGCTTTGGAGAGATGACCAATTCTGCAGGTCGAAGACAATTCTCAGGGCTTAGGTTTTGATGACCGATTCTGTGGGTCGAAGCTAATTCTGCAGGCTTGAAGATGTGATGACCAATTCTACAGGTCGAAGCCAATTCTGCGGGCTTGAAGATAAGATGACCAATTTTACGGGTCGTAGCCAATTCTGCAGGCTTGAAGATGTGATGACCAATTCTGTGGGCTTAAGTTGGGGTGACCGATTCTGCGAGTTGAAGACAATTCTGCGAGCTTAAGTTGGGGTGACCAATTCTGCGGGTCGAAGCTAATTCCGCGGGCTTAAGTTGGGGTGACCAATTCTGCTGGTCGAAGCCAATTCTTTGGGCTTGAGGTGATGACCAAAGATCGAGGTCAATTCAGACCTAATAGAGGCAACGACTGAGGAACGAGGTCAATTCTCACCTAACTAAGGTGACGATCCAAGACCTAGGTCAATTCTAACCTAAGAGAGGTGACGACCAAGGACCGAGGTCAATTCTTACCTAACTAAGGTGAAAATCTAAGATCGAGGACAATTATGACCTAAGAGAGGTGACAATCGAGGATCGAGGTCAATTTTGACCTAATTAAGGCGACGATCCAAGACCGATGTCAATTCTGACCTAACTAAGGTGTACATTTCGTTCAAAAAAATCAAGGATTCTGCTGGGGATAAATATTGGATTTTGGGTTCCCCTGGGGAATAGTGAATGAGCTGGGGAGCCGATTGCTAGGGAAATCCTTGTGTCTTTTGGAGACTTTACCTGGGGAGAATGATTCCTTAGAATTTTATCGAGGAAAATTACCTTGTGATCATGATTTGAGTTGGGGAGTCAATGGCTAGGGAAATCCTTGTGATTTTGGAGATTCTGTGGAGGAAAGGCAAATTTGATGCTAAAAACTCCGCTGGGGGAGTGATTAGGTGGTCCAGGTATTAGACGTATTGCTTGGGGAGATTTGAGACCTTTGGGGTATAGGAGGTGATCTTTAGAGATTCTCTGGGGACGTTTCCCGGAGGGAATTCACTTGGCTTTTTAGAGCTCAACTGGGGAAATAGGGGTTCTACTTAAGGGAGTGTGGAATTCTTTTGGTGAAAATGTTTTAGATCCTTCCTGGGATTTTTAGGAATTTTTGAGCATTTTCAGGATTTTTTGGTATTTTCGGAGAGTTTTTATACGAAATTTTAAGGGGGTGCCGGTCGGCATGGTATGGGGGGTGCCATTCGATAGTGGAACAAAGTTTTGGACTACCTTGGGAAGGTAAAAGGGCAGTGCCGATCGGTGGTTGGGGGATCAGTGCCGATCGGCATAACCCTTGGCATCCTATATAAAGGGGGCGAATTCCCTTCATTTTTCACAGCTTCTTACTTTCTCTCTTTCTATGATTTTCCTCTGCGAATCGTTCTAGCATTTCGATCTCTAAAAAATGGCCGCTTGCGTGAGCTTTGCAGCACATAGGGAATGGTTGACCGTTGATGACTGGGCGAACGTGGAATGAAGGGTCAAGGCGCCTCTTGCTTTGGGGAGCGAGAACTCCTTTGATGCATTCAAGCCGGTTACGGATGAGCGGACCTTGCTACGGGAGCCATCGCGTCATCGCTCTTAGAGGGCGGTGAACCATGGCGGTTATATAAGCAACCTGACTTTTGGCATTCCTTTTGGTGATTTCCCTTTTTTTCTTTCTTGGATTCTGATAAGATTTTTCTTTTGACAGTCTGATGTCTCATTGAAGAACATGCGTGCCCATGGGACGATGTGGCTTAGGGATGTTTGGGAGCATCTTCCACCTGTGGTGCGTTGGGTGGTATCATCAGTGGGTTTAGGGAGGTTGGCGTCTGCATTGGATGAGATGCCCCGTTCGACAACGGTCTTGTGCGCTCTAGGGGAGAGATGGTGGGATACTACCCACACCTTCTATTTCTGCTTTGGGGAGATGACCGTGACTCCCATAGACGTTCAACAGCTATTAGGGATGGATTGTGATGGGGAGTAGATAAAGGTGGATCGCTCTCTGCGGATGAGGCCGGAGGTGGTGCGTGCGGCACTTGGTGACGTAGGGAGGATAGTGTTTGGGGATTCTATTCGGTTGTCCCTACTGAAGGATGTTTTATTGAGTAGGGTGGTTGATGTGGAGGACGGGCTGCAGGTGAGGCCAATGGCCTAGTTGTTTATTTTGTTGGTGTTGGGAGGCTTCATAGTGGCATCGAGCGGCGACGTCGTTCATTTATGGTTTTTGCCATACCTGAGGGTGTTTTCGAACATCCCTTTCTACGATTAGGGGATCTTGACTTTGTCTACCCTATATTTTTCTCTAGATGCATTCAGCCGGTGCCACCAACAAACTTTTACTCGAGCCACGTATCTCCTTGAGGTATTCTTTAATTTGCGCACTTTCCTTTCATGCATTCTCACTTTCCTTATGCATATTTTTTTTTATTTCAACTTCTTATCTTTGGAAGACGTGGTTTTATGAGGTGATTGGTTGTACCGGTGGCAGAAGGCCTATAGGCAGTCGAAGGGATCTTTTTCTCTGGCGGCAGTGCGTCAAGTCTTGAATGTCCTGACCAGTGGTAGGGTAAGACTTTTTCCTTTTTAGTCTTGGTCTTTTGCATGTTCTGATTCTATATTGACTTATGCCTGGTGGGGATTTTTAGGTGACCTTTTACCCTTGGGGGATGGCCATTCAGGACACGGGGGTGACTGGAGTGAACACGCAGATGAGGCGTTTACTGGTGCATGAGTTTGGTCACTCTTTGTATCTCGGGGAGAGGGTGGTCCGACCGATTGCTGAGGAGGTGGTGGTGCCACCTGCGAGGCCTCCTATATCTATGAGGCGGGAGTGATTGCTGCCGGAGGATGCGAGGATTGCGGCGATGATCGACGAGTCCTACCCATTGTACACTATTACAGCCGTGCCGTATGATTACATGAACTTTGTGATGAGTTGGCTGATGGCGCCCACCATATATGTTGCCTTTCCTTTCCCTCCTGCGGGTTCGAGTCGGGCAATGGGGTCCTCCGACAGTGGTGGTGGTCCGTCGACGTCTGCAGCGGTGGCAACTTCGGAGGTTCTTTTTGTGCGATTTCATACCCCTTCATACAACATTTGGCGAGCTTATGGGGGGATGGTGCCTATGTTGCACCGTCCTCATGCGATGGATCCGAAGGAGCTGGGTTTGACAGAGGAGGACCTTCATCCTTCGGTATACCTTTTCCTGTTCCCTTCTTTCTTTCTTTTTGATTTCTTTTTTGTTTTGATACTGAATCTGTCTTTTACTTGTAGGAAGTTTGGGTGTCGACCACTTGGCTGAGGTACATCAAAGACTGGATATCTTCGACGACTACCCATATTCGGGATGCGATTCCTGTTCCTTCTTGTTTGGTGCCATCTGCTTCGTCCGGGAAGGAGTCTGGTTCGGGTAGTGGTGGTGCGTCGTCTCGCCGTAGGGGAAATAGAGCGCGTTGCAGGGGTGGAAGCTCTTAGAGAGAGGGGTGAAGGGTAGGTGAGAGAGAGAATGTGGGTCAGGGCTGAGTCCCGTTGTTTTTTTTCTTTTCTTGTATTTCCTGCAACATTGATGTAACACAGAAGAATATATATGCAATGGAGTTTTTTATTATCTGCTGTTAAAGGTGAATGAATGCATGCACATGCGCTTTTTACTTTGCTGCTGAGACCGTAAAAGAGATATTTTTGGAATTTTGGAGGAAAGTTTTTTTTTTAAATGAGAGGTTATACAAGGGTGGAAGGGGATTTTCGAAATTCTGTTGAGAAATATCAATTTATTTTTAATGAGTTTCTGATTTTAAAAAAAGAGGAAAAAAGTAAAACTTCCAAAAATAGGGGGTTGCCAATCGACAAGCCCCTTGCCTATCGGCAGTCAAGTCCAGTCCCATCAATTCAAAGTTTTAATTTGGTACCCTCTTCAGCCTTTTCTACTTTGTGGGGTAGGATTCCCTCCGATTTCTGCAGGGATTATATATTTTGTGAGGGTTTTCATGTATAAAATGGGGTAAGAGTGGAGTGTTTTCATCACACCTTCACATTCTTACTTACTTGCCTACTATCTTTTAGTCTTGCAAGATGGCTCTCCCTGGTAGAAATGAGTTTGCTAACTACCTCGAAGCCCTGGAATCAATGTGCTCTTATAATGTTGACTACGATGCTTTCAACATGCATCGAGTCTTTTTGTGGCGCAACCGGCCCATCGAGTGGAATATGTTAATGGAGGCGGCACAATTTTGGTACCCTGAAGACCATGTATTCGACTTTGGGTTGGATGAGGTTTGTCCTACCTACGAGGAATTTTCTGCCATGCTGGGGATAAATCCCAGTGTTGTCACGGCTCTGCCTGAGTTTTCCCGTTCTCCTAGGGATTTGTTATCCGGGCTTCTTCATATTTCACCTTCGGTAGCTAGACCACTGGTTGCTGGAGGAATGATCTCTCTTTAGGCGGTGTTACAATCCGTGCATTTGCAGGAGGTTGGCGATGCTGGATACGCCAAAGCCGTTGTTCTGGGCTTGGTTTCAAAATTATTGTTGGTGACTGGGAAATTACTAGCGGACTCACAACTTGCAACCATTACTTCATGGATATCATACCATCGCAATCCTACGATGATGATACTGACAGAGACTTTAAACGACCTAGATGCTTGGCGAGAAGGTCGTTCTGACTTTCTAAGGGGTAGACCCGTGATGCTGTTCATATGGTTGTCTGAAAGACTTCGCCTGGTGAATCCTCCAGATTATCCTTTGTCGGCTGTACCCAAATTCTTTTTGTGCTATTTCATCAACGTTGGCTTGGATATTGAGAGCTGGGAGAACTAGTTTGTGGAGCATGGGGCTTAGAATCTGTATTGGTCAGTGCCTTGGTGGGGATAGTTATTGCCTATACTAGACCTGGGAGAATACCCGTATGTTCGTTTAGTTGGCCTCATACAGACCCCTTTCTATTTCACTTGGCGGCTTCTGCGCTAATTTGGCTGGGAGCAGTCCGTGCCACCTCGGACACTAGATTTCTTTCCGGTAGAAGATTTGACTGAGCGTCTGCGAATGCGGCTTGGCTCTTTGTGGGAGAGTCGACGTCCATCGACCCGTCCCTCTCAGTCCATTGGGAGAGTTTGGCATATCCCCATGGATTATATGATGTGGTTATAGAGGAGAGTAGTCCGCAAGATGTTGGTAGTGGAGACTGGGCGAAGGTGGCTTGTTTTATTTAATACAATTGAAGGAGGCGTTGTGTTTTTTTTCAAGGATTATTCGAGCCTATCGGTCTATGGAGAGTTCGCGGCATTCTGTTCAGGCAGGGGAAGCTTGGGGACCCCAGGATGTATGTGATGATGATGGAGCGGGCTCCTCTGGTAGCTGTGGGTAGGACTCTTGGAGAGTTTGTTGTGTAATGAGGAATAAATGTGGGGATTTTTTTTCAGCTTTTTAGGAAGGTAGGGGGAAGGGAGTTATCCGTTCCTTTTCTCATGTAATCTGTATCGTAATTTCTTATTAGTGAAATAAACAAGTTTTTGATCATCCAGTTGTGCCTTTTGATGAGTTTCGTATTTTTGAATTATCTATACCGATCGCTAAGGCATACATAATCCTTTTGTTCAAGTATATGTTAGAATGAACTATCGTTCTTGGAGATAAGAAAAGAATAGTTTTTTGTGAAAAATAAAGGGCCGTGCTCATGTAAGATGTATGAATTGCCTACGTACCTAAATTTTTAATTTGTATGAAAATAATTTTTACAGAGGATCAGGCCCACATAGTTCTGGGTAGAGGGAAATACAGAGATTTTTTTTAATAGAAGGGAGATGAGAAGAGTCGTAGCGCGCCGAGATTTCGGACTAGGGGTAGAACTTCTTGAGACGGTCCAGGTTGACTGAACGAGCCATCTCCTCCCAATCTAAGTTAGTGAGCATGGCGACACCACCGAACAAGATTTTCTTCACAATGTAGGGGCCTCTCCAATTGGGCTTGAATTTCCCTCTAGGGTCCCAGATGGGCTCTACTATTTCTTTGAGGAATAAATCCCCCTCTCGAACACTGCGGTCCGTGACTCTCTTATTAAATGAATGCGCTATTCGGCGATGGTACCCTTGTATGTGGTATAGAGCTTTCAATCTCTTTTCATCTAGGAGGGTCAACTCGTTAAGACGGCTTTGGCACCAGTCTTCTTCGCTGATTTTTCATTCAAGCATGATGCGGAGTGAGGGTATTTCCTACTCCATGGGTAGGACTTCTTCCATGCCGTAGACTAAAGAGTAAGGGGTATCCCCAGTAGAGGTTTGAATTGAGGTTCGGTATCCACAGGCGACGTATAGGATCCGGTCGACCCAATCTCAATAGCTTTTGATCATCTTATTGATGATGGCTTTGAGGTTATTATTGACAGCTTTGACTGCACCATTTATCTGAGGTCGGTAGGGAGAAGATTTGTGTCTCTGAATCCCATATTCGTTGACCACTTTTGCCTCAAAATGCAACCCGTTATCTGACACTAACTCATGCGGGACCCCCTATCGGAAGATGATGTTTTTCTTGATGAATTTGGCCACTTTCTTGGCGTTCAGGACTGCATATGACTCAGCTTTGACCCACTTGGTGAACTAATCAATGGTAACGACGATGAACTCATGCCCATTGGAAGCCTTTGGTGTAACCTTCCCTATGATGTCGATGCCCCAGGTGGAGAATGTCCATGGAGAAGTCATGTTGTATAATTCACGCGGAGGCAGATGCTGAAGATTGGAGAACTGTTGGCATTTGAGGCATCTTCAAACATAGGCGGTGAAATCCTGAGTCATGGTGGTCCAATAATAGCCTTATCGGGTGATATTCTTGGCAATCATGTGACCATTCATGTGGGGTTCGCATTCCCCACTGTGGATCTTCTGCATTATCTTTTTAATATCAGCCCCTGCGATACAATGTTGGTGAGTTCCATCGAAGTTCCTTTTGAGCAGTGCTTTGTGACAGATGATGTACTGGGCGGCCAGTCTTCAGAGGGTTGCTCGGTCTTTCTTGTTAGACACTCTAGATACCTACCATGCTTAAGGAGGCACCAAATATCATTGTACCAACAATTTGCTAGCTATGGATCTTCTGTGGAGACAAGCTCAATGTGATAGCAAGAGGTTGGTTTGTCTTGCTTTTGAATCTGGAAGGGGGTCATTGTTATTCCTTCGGACATATCGACCATGGAGGCCAAGGTAGAAAGAGCATCGACTAGGTTATTCTTTTCTCGAGGTAGGTAATGGAAGGTGATATCTTGGAATTGGGAGGCTAGTTCTTCTAAGTGGGCATGGAAGGGTTGGAGCTTCTCGTCCTTGACTCTCCACTTTCTGATCACTTGATTGATAATGAGGGAAGAATCCCCGTAGACATCTAGGCATTGAATACCTTTCTTGAGAGCTCGAAAGTGAGGATAGTATTGTCCTCCAATGGTTGCTCGGACATGGGGTAAGAAATTCTTCCTCACTATGCTGACTTATTCTTCCTCGAAAGGCCGATTGGTTATAGTAGCTGCTTTTTCCTTCCACCGGGCTATGAAGTTAGTAACTGATTCCCCAGAGTTCTATTTGAGCAGCTCTAAATCACGGCGGGTGACCTCAAGCTCTTCGTTGTATCTATACTGCGACATGAATTCTAGGGCCACATCCTCCCAGCTATGGATTCTAGACTCTTCGAGAGATAAAAACCATCGAAGGGTGCTATCCTTCAAAGTTTGCTGAAACAATTGGGTCATCACTTCTTCAGAAGACCCTAGTAGAGTCATGGAATGGTGATAACTACATAGATGAACAATCAGGGGTCCACTTCCTCCGAATTTCTCGATATTTGGCATCTTGAACTTCTCGGGTAACCTCGCTTTAGGAAAAGGGGGTATTTGGGTGTAGTCCATGTAATTTCCAGAGATTCTGACTTGGTCGAACTTCTTAGTTAGCATCTTGAGATCTTCTTTTACCTTGTTCAACTCCTCCTCTTTCGAATCAATGATCATAGGAAAGTTAGCCCCATCCTAGGCAAGGTTTGGCATCGAAAGCTAGGTAGGCAGCGACCCATTAACAGGAGGGGCATGTGGAGCGTGATGATATTCTTTAGGAATCCAGATAAGCTGGGTGGACCCATAACATAAAGGAACAGGGCCTCGGGCTCTTGAGGAACGAGAAGCTAATTTCATTGCATCTCTCGGACCTCAGTCTGGAGGTTATCAATCTTGGACGCGAGCTGAACCAAAGCTGTCGTCAGATCCGGCTGCACAATGGGTACTTGATCTATGTTCTCTATGGAAAGTGGATGGATATCGAACTCGAAAGAAGTAGTAGGGGAACGGACGAAACTCCGGGGTGATTTGATTGAAGACCGAAGCCAATAAGGAGCCAGGACAAGGGAGTGCGATCGACCTGAGAAGGCGCAAAATGGAATTTATTTTTGGGAAAAAGGATGAAAATATTTTTGACGTTTCTTTTTAGATTGGAAGAAAAAATATTTTTGGCTTTTTGATAAAAAAAGGATAAATGTTTTTGGATTTTTGATAAAGAAATGATTTTTTTTTGAGACGGTCTCAGCATGATTATTATGTTCTCACTTGTATTAAATTCTCCTAAATGCAAAATGAAATGCCGGACGGGACCCGAGCCTAGAAAGATTGGGTTTGTAATATATGCAAAGTTATGGGTGGACTTGTGACCCGGCTCACGGACAGGGTCCCATTTTTAAAATGCGCAAAAATTTGGGCGATAGGCCAACCTGAAATTTTGGCAGAGTTTCGGGTTGAAACCGGCAATCTAATATGTGTGTCCTAGGCTTGACACCTATATGCGGGTATGCAGTTGGTTGGGTGAAGCAGAAAGGGTTCCCCCCTTGGCGTGACGTCCACGATATACGTCTTGTTCTCGCGGGCAATCGGTACGTGTGGAAAAGCCATTTAATATATCTGAGTGTACGTGAATTACCTCACTATATACCTCGTGGGGACGGTACACGTGTGAGAGAATTCGATATACTCAGCGTATGTGAATGAGTCCCCTGTAATATACCTCCCGTCATGACTTCGGTCAAGCGGTACGATGCAGAGGAACCGTTCGATAAACGTCGAAGGTATATGGCCAATGGAAGGTGAGAGTCATATCACTTAGGCTAATTGCGCCCTGTCGGACCAGCGCCCATCACGAAGTGACCCTCCAGTTACGGGACAAAATTTGGTCAATAACAATGCTCTTTGGTGATATCGTGTGAATCATGCATGATCCTCTTATTAGTATCTTATGATGAGAGTATCTTTCTTGATCATGCCAAACAGGGAGCAAAGTACAAGTACCAATGGTACACCAAGTATGGATGGGTGATGCGTGCAACATGTTGATATATGTGATCCTAGGTGCACGTGGTGCGAAGTGTACATGGAGAATTTTCTACAAGTGTGTGAATAAAAGCATAAGTATGGGGGACACATGGAAAAGGGGAACATGCAAAAATGGGGAAAAATATAAACATCCATAACACCCATGCAAATAGATTCTAGCCCTCAAAATAATTTCCCCAGCAGAGTCGCCACTGTGGCCATCCCCGATCCTCACGATGGGCGGGAGAGTGAGGATCCTAGGTCCCACGCGTCCTTCTCGGGAGCGCTTCAGCTGGCGTCGTTGATGAGGTGAAAAATGTAGATAGATGGAGTCGCCAGTTTATTTTACTCAAAACAGACAAAAGAAAGGGAGACAAATTTGATGATGATGAAGGGTAATGAATTCACCAAATTTGATGAAAAGGATGATGAAAAGTGAAGGTTGGAAAGGGATTTGGATGTGGAAATCACGCTGACTTCGAGAGAGATTTTCTTAGAGTGATGTCTATCAGATCTGGGCTCCCTTTACAATGAGGTCAAGGCTTCATTTTTATAGGCCCGGGGTATTATCGATCGGTATAGCCCTGGTCCTGCCAATCGGCAAGTGAGTTTAGGCACACTATCGATAGGCACGGTCTGGGACTTGCCGTTTGGCACTGTCTTTCAGGCCTTTTTGAAAAATCGGTCGCTGAGCGCAAATCGTTGATCCGAATTGAGCACGGGGTGAAATGTTAGAAAGTTAATTCAGATACCTTCGAAAGTCCTTTGGATTGATATCGGGTTCGGGAGTTGACTTTTGGTCAAATGTGTCTCGAAAATGCTCATCAGTCCTTTGGACGGGAAAATGTCGAACGCAAACGGATCATTTGTCCGCATGGTAAATCAAAATCGTACATAGGAAGAACCGTTGGAAAGGTTAGGAGATGTACTTCGACATTACAAATATTTTGATCCGGTTCAGGGAGTTAACTTTGGTCAACTAGTCCCTGAAGCATTTAGTGAATTCTCGGAGTAAAACGGATCGTTCTTCCGTACCGTAAGTCAGAATCGTGCACGGAGTGGACCATTGGAAAGGGGTTTTAGTTCCCTTTAAATATTCATTCAGTCTCGGTTGAGCTTAAAATTTGACTTAGGTCAAATGGAGCCCAGGAGTGCCCGGTGGCCTCTAGATCAGGTTTCGGGGGAAAATGGGTCGTTCGTCTGCATGGTAAGTCAGAATTGCGCATGGGATGGACCGTTGGAAAGGGGTTTCAGTGACCTTCAAAGATTCATTCAGTCTCGGTCGAGCTGAAGAGTTTGAATTTTGGTCAAACTGAGTCTGGGAGCATCCGATGGCCTCTATGTCGGTACTCGGGGTATGACCTGGGTTTGAAGTGATTAAGGGAGGTACTAGGGACCTAATGAGAGTTTAGGGGGTAATAGAATGGGGTGTCTACACCTCGGTATACATCCAACATCCAATATCTATTTCATTTCACAAACGATTAGCCTATGTACACGAAATACAAAGCATACTGCATCAAACAAACAACAACAACATAATCAGATCTCAAGTCAACAAAAAAATACCAAAAGATACATATGTACAAAAAGTGTGTGCACATGTAAGTTTAAGTAACACTTTACACTATATTAGCTATTTTGTTTCTTAATCGCTCTTTCTTCATTCAATCCAATTTAGTTTGGACTTGTTACAAGATTCTTATAACTCCATTTTTTTCAAGTGGAGTTGTTGATACTGTCTGATTAGTTTCAAGTTGGGTACTTTTTTTTTCAGAGTTGTTAAGATTAGGTAGCTCATATACCCATGAAAAGCATTTCGTATTACAAATTGGGTGCTTAATTCAAAGTATTATGCCAAACATGTTGCAACAATGAGTTATGTTGTTTGTTCTTAACTAAAGCATAAGGCTTTTATCGAAATGAGCTCGATTGATTATTTCATTTGTTTATAATTGTGAAGTCTTGTGAGATGGGAACTTCATTTCCATTGTTAAATCAGTTACATTCTCTTGAGTTACATTCTCTTTTGTATAAGTAGATTTATTGTTCTTTCATCTTCAAACATAACAAATCATCAAACTAATGAAAATAATAAAAAGTAAGTGTACTAAAAAACAAAAAGGAAGTGTACCAATGTTCAAATTTTAACATAACGAATCATCACAGTTGGTAGTTTAAAAGAAAAAAAATACCTAGAGCATAACTAATATTTAAGGCCTTTACTGATGTGTAAACTCCTCACAGTGTACTAAAAAAACATCACAGTGTACTAACAAAAACACCTAGAACTATTAACATATTTGAAGGTAGGGCACAACTCAGATCTATTAACTTCTGAAGGATCATGCTCATAAAGCATTCTATAATGTTCAAATCAATTTCACATTGTTGGACCAGATCATCAACATTACAATTCTTTTCTTTGTTCCAGCTAGACAGATCCTTCTTAAGCCTTTTAAGTTTAGAGGGGAAGAGAGAAAGAGGATTACCTGACATTGGTTTTGACTAAGAGTTATCTATGTAATGACCCCACTTTTATATATAGTTTGTTTTTACACTCTTGTGTTACTTATTATCTTATAAATGTTGTATTATTAGATATGTGGTATTATTGGCTATCAATATAATAAACCACATTTTTAATTACGAAGAATCAACTGTAAATTGGATCAAATCGAAGTCTTATGACATATCTTAAGGCAAATAATAAGTTTTGGGGTAGAAAATATAATTTTATGAAACTTTAATGACAAAAATAAAAATATAAAATGGGTCATTTTGTAAATAAAATATTTTTAAGGACCTCTAAGAAATATTCAAAATATATAGTGTGAAATTACCAAAATACCCTTCATGTGTGAAATGACCCTTATACCCTTATCACCTTTCCACCACGTGATGGTCACTTCAACCTTCCACATGTCATCTGTAGTGAGAGAGCTAAAACACTTGTCATCATTTGGTGATATTAACACTGCAAGACCACTCCAGATCGCGACACCTCAGTGTTGAATCACCAATCCAAAAAGCTTAGTCATTTGACACGTGTCAACACCGTAATACATTTGGAAACCTATAAATAGGGCCTTAGGGTTCATTTGAAACTCACACCAATTCCTTGAGAATTATAGTAAGAAAGAGTGATAGAAAGCTTGGGAAATATCTTAAGAAGGAGTTCTATAATTTCGAAGAAAGAATTCATTTTGTAGGTATGATTTTATTTAAATGTTATAATGTATTTTTATAGTTTTAATTTTTTGTTTTATAGCTTTACTTAGTAGTTATGCTGGTAAAATACACTAAGGACTTCACTAATCAAAACTTAAAGTTTAAAAGAAATCCAAGTTGATTTTATTTTCATGTAAACTTGTTTGAAATTGTATATATGCTTTTAAAAATGATTTTTTAAAAGTAATTGCTCGTTATTATGGAATCCCATTTAAGTAATTCCAAAGTCAGGCCCAGTGAAATTCTGTCTAGACGAGATGGTATTTAAGTGGTGCCCCTGTGACCCTCCATCTCTACTGGGAATGCATCCGGAAATGTTCTGTCTAGAGGAGATGGTATTTAAGCGGTGCCCCTGTGACCCTCCATCTCTATTGGGAACCGACTGATTAGGAAGAACTATGAATTGAATCCTTTAATTACGATTAATAAGTTTTAAAAGTTAAGAAAATGGTTTTTTAGTAATCCTTTGAAACAAGTTACTATTAAAATACAATATGTAGACTGTACCTTGTTTAGAACATATACTTAAACCTTTATCGTATTTGTTAGATTAACGTGCGATCGAAGACTCGTTATCTATAATTTCGACCTCTATTTTAGGTGAGTACTCTATGCAATTTCTTGCGCATTTTGATTATATTATATTATGCAAACTATGTATATTTTGTGAAATGCTTTTATTCTCAAAATGCATCTAATACCGATGATTCCGTCGTTTGTTATTTGTTTATATCTCTCCATATAAACATCTGATTTGAATTCTAAAATTATTGATTCAGCCTATGGAAACTCTCTTACTATATTGGCCTTGACTACGGGGTGGAAATATTTGGGTGGTACCTTACCAGCTGGTTTATCGCTGGTGTGCCCTAAACAAGGCGTTGTTCCAGAAATCATGATTATTTGTCTGTGATGTTATCGGGTGGAAACATTTGATAACACTATCTGTCTGGGTATTAGAGTGTACATGGCCACTAAAACTGAATAATTGACACATGCTCAATTATTTTATCTGCTCTGTTCTGAACTGTTTATTCTGAATATATATATTGCCATTTACTTTATATATATTACTTGAAATTCCTATCTCTATGTATATACCTTCTATTCTAAATTGAATAGGTATCTATTTTTCTGAAAACCTTGGAATATTTGGAGATTGAATCTCATTCGGCTTTTAGCTAATGTTTTATAATTAACCATTTTTCAGGAAATAATTAGGAAAGCAGATGGAACATAAGGGGACTATGTTGAAGATTTAGATTTTAGAGATCTTTTTCTTACATTTAGTAGAACTTTGTTTTATTAGATAAAGGATGTTTGGATCTTTAATTAAAAGGCTTTAAAATTTCTGTCAAGTTGTAACTCTTGGATATTTTAATATAAATGAAGTTTCCTTTAGAAAGCTCTGATGATGTAATTCCTTCACTTTCAATATTTTACGATTCATAACCATGTGATTATACTTCCGCTATATATATATTTTAAAAGAAAAATTTTGACACCAGAATATCGGATGCCTTGGTGGCATGTCAAGACACTCGTTCCCTACGATTTTTTGGTCGGGGTCGTGAGAGAGGTGGTATCAGAGCATAGGTTATGAACCCGTAGACTACTGAGCATAGGTTTCGAATGGTATAGATTCTATGTTTCTATCCTTAGGAGATAGTATTAAAAATCTAATTTATGTGATAACCCTCCCTATGTGTTATATTATTTATAATTGATCTTTTAGTTTTCAATGGTTATATAGTATAGTAGATCTTACGTTTGGCCATGACTGTAGAAAATGACCAAGAGAATATCATCAATGGGAACTAGTGATTCAAGTATAGAAGGACTGGAAGGTGCATACAAGGCAATTGAAAGTCTGGCAAAGATTGTGGAGCAGCAGGTGAACAATGGAGTACCAAAGAATCTTGAACTAAGTAGATGTACTATTGAACAGTTCAAGAAGTTGAATCCTCTATCTTTTAAAGGTACTTCTAACCCCACCGAAGAAGAAAGTTGGGTGATGCAGATGGAAAAGATACTCGATGTTCTTAAGTGTACTGATGAACAAAGGGTGTCATTTGTAATATTTATGTTAGAAGGGGAGGTCGAACATTGGTGGAGAATGACTAAGAGAATACACGGGGAAAGGAATACTTACATAGGTTGGAATGATTTCTTAGTAATATTTTATGAGAAATATTTTTTGAAAACGGTGAAAGACGAAATGGAAGCTGACTTCATGAGTTTGGTGCAAGGGAATATGACGGTTAGTCAATATGAGGCAAAGTTTACTGAGTTATCCCATTTTTCACGTCATGTTGTAGCAACTGATGTTTTAAGAGCGAAGAAGTTTGAGCGTGGGTTAAGGTTGAATATTCGTAGTCGAATTTCCATCCTGAAATTAACATCATATATTGATGTCGTGACTAGGGCTACAATAGCTGAGAGGGATGGTGAGGAGTACAATCGAATTAGAGATGGCAAGAGGAAGTTTGGGGAACAAAAAGGAAAGAACCTGAATAATAGAAATTTCTTTAGGAACACATCCAATGTTGAGGGATCTGGTGATAACAAACAGTATAATAACCAGACATGTCAGCAATGTGGAAAGATGCATGAAGGACGACCTTGTTATAAGGAATCAGGAGCTTGTTTTAGACATGGACAGAAAGGACATCAGATAAAAGACTTCCCAATCCCAGTAAGGGTTCCGATAAAGCCTTCAAGTGCAAAGAAGGATCAAGACAGACAGGGTAGAGTTTTTGAACTTTCTGATACCCAAGCTTCTAATGCGGTAGTATCAGGTACACTCTCTATATGTGCACAGCCTTTTAAAGCTTTGATAGATCCTGTTTCTACCCATTTGTTCATATCTATACATGTATTAAATCGCTTTCATAAATTTCCTGAACCCTTGAATCATAACATACATGTTTCTACTCCTTCGGGTGAGTTATTGATGGGTAAATTAGTATACAAGGCTTTCCCCATAGATATTGATAGTCATAAACTATTGTTGATTTGATAGTTTTAGACATTAAAGATTTTGAAGTCATTTTGGGGATGGATTGGTTAGCATCACATCATGCTAAGGTAGACTGTTTTGAGAAGAGTGTTACTTTCTAAATTCCTCACCAACCAAAATTTAGTTTTGAAGGAACTGGCATCATATCTCCGATGTGTATTATTTCTGCAATGCAAGCCTATAGTTTTCTTAAGAAGGGATGTCAAGGATTTCTTGCAACTGTTACCAGTTTGCAGACAATAGGGCCTAGCTTAGAAAATATTCCTATCGCTAAGAAATTTACGGATGTTTTTCCAGATAATTTACCAGGCCTACCTCTTAATAGAGAAAAAGAATTTACGATTGACCTTGTTCCTGGAACTATACCAATCTCAAAACCACCATATCGTATAGCACCTTTAGAATTAAGAGAGTTAAAAGTTCAATTAGAAGACCTTTTAGACAAGGGTTTTATCAGACCAAGTATATCTCCTTGGGGTGCTCCAGTGTTATTTGTGAAAAAGAAGGATGGGACAATGAGACTATATATAGATTATCGTGAACTGAATAAGGTAACCATTAAGAATAAATACCCCTTACCTCGTATAGATGACTTGTTTGATCAATTAGAAGGTGCACAAGTATTCCTCTAAGATTGACCTTCGGTCAGGCTATCATCAATTGAAGATTAAGGATGATGATATTTTAAAATCAACTTTTCATACTAGATATGGTCACTATGAATTTTTTGTAATGCCATTTGGACTAACTAATGCACCAGCCACTTTTATGGATATGATGAATAGGGTGTTTAGGAAATATTTGGATCAGTATGTGGTTGTTTTCACTGATGACATCCTTATTTATTCCAAAAGTATTGAAGAATACGAAAAGCATTTTGAGACAGTATTACAAATCCTTAGGAAAGAGAAATTATATGCAAAATTAAAGAAGTGTGAGTTTTGGATGCCTAGTGTTTCTTTTCTAAGACATGTCATATCCAAAGAGGGAGTGCCAGTTGACCCTCAAAAGATTGAGGCTATATTATATTGGCCCAGACCAACTAATGTGAGTGAGATTCGTAGTTTCCTTGGATTAATAAGTTATTACCGAAGATTTGCTAATGGATTTTCTAGCATTGCTAAACCTTTATCTAGGTTAACAAAAAAGAAGGTAAAATATGAATGGTCGGAGCAAGCTGAGAAAAGTTTTCAAGAACTTAAGAATCGATTAGTAACTGCCCCAATTTTGACTATTCCTTCTGGGACAGGGGGATTTGTGATTTATAGTGATGCTTCTAAAAATGGTTTGGCATGTGTGCTAATTCAAAATGGAAAAGTAGTAGCTTATGCCTCGAGACAGTTAAAAACCCATGAGCAGAATTATCCAACCCATGACCTAGAATTAGCAGCTATAATTTTTGCTCTTAAGATTTGGAGGCACTATTTGTATGGTGAGACTTGTGAGATTTATACCGATCATAAGAGTTTGAAGTATATATTTACTCAGAAAGAGTTTAATATGAGACAAAGGAGGTGGTTAGAATTGATGAAGGATTATGATGTAAATATTCACTATCACCCGGGGAAAGCTAATGTAGTAGCCGATGATTTAAGTTGGAAGTCTACACCAAATTTAGCATGTCTTATTACAAGCCAGGAAGCACTGTTAAGGGATTTGAGAAGTATGGAAATAGATGTACGTATCTATAGCAAAGGAGGAATAATTGCAAACTTATAAGTACAACCCATGTTGATGGAGAGGATCAAAATTGCACAAGTAAATGACCCACAACTGAAGAAGATTAGAGAAGAAGTCATCGAAGGTAAGAGAATTGAATTTGTGATGCGAGATGATATATTGAGGTTTGAAAATAGAGTGTGTGTGCCATGTGATGCCCAACTAAAGAGGGAAATTTTGGAGGAAAGTCATTACTCAAGATTCACATTTCATCCCGGTTGTACAAAAATATATAGGGATCTTCGAGAAGTATTTTGGTGGAATAACATGAAGAGGGAGATAGTAGAATTTATATCTCAGTGTTTGGTTTGTCAACAAGTAAAGGCAGAACATCAAAAACCATCAGGATTACTGCAACCCCTACCTATCCCTGAGTGGAAATGGGAACATTTACTATGGATTTTGTGACAGGTTTACCGAAGAGTTCAAATGGTAATGACTCTATTTGGGTAATTATTGATAGGTTAACTAAATCTGCTCATTTTCTTGCCATTAAGATTACCCATTCTTTAGAGAAGTTAGCTAAGTTGTATGTGCGGGAAATTATTAGGCTTCATGGAACCCCAATTTCAATTGTTTTTGACCGTGACCCTAGATTTGTGTCTCGCTTCTGGAAAAGCCTACAAGAAGCCATGGGAAAAAAATTGAATTTTATCACTGCTTTTCATCCTCAAACATATGGATAATCAGAGAGAACTATTCAAACCTTAGAGGATATGCTTAGGGCATGTGCACTTGATTTAAAAGGGAATTGGGATGATCATTTACCGTTAGTGGAATTCGCATATAATAATAGCTATCAAGCAAGTATTCAAATGGCTCCGTATGAGGCACTCTATGGTAGAAGGTGTCGTTCCCCTACATGTTGGGTAGAAGTTGGGGAAAGAAAATTATTGGGACCAGAATTGATTCAGATCACAACAGAGAAGGTGAAATTAATACAAGACCGTCTTCGAACCGCTCAAAGACGTGAAAAGAGTTATGTAGACAATCGACACCGACAGTTAGAATTACAAAGAGAAGATTATGTGTTCTTGCGAGTATCGCCTACAAAGGGAGTAATACGATTTGGGAAGAAAGGGAAATTGAGCCCAAGATACATAGGACCTTTTGAAATCCTTGAAAGGATAGGAGCTATTGCGTATAAAATAGCCTTACCACCGGAACTCTCTAGTGTACATAATGTGTTTCACGTATCAATGATAAAGAAATATGTCCCAGATCCAAAACATATCTTAAGTCACGAGCCTCTTCAAGTTAGAGAAGATTTGTCGTACATTGAGCATCCAGTGGAAATTTTAGATCATAAAGATCAAATATTACGAACCAAGGTTATTCCACTAGTTAAAGTATTATGGCGGAATCATTCTGTTGAAGAACCAATGTGGGAGCGGGAAGATGAGATAAAGGAGCGATATCCATACCTTTTTGAAAATTAATGCAAGTAAAGTTTGGGGACCAAACTTTTTATAAGGAGGGTAGGATGTAATGACCCCACTTTTATATATAGTTTATTTTTACACTCTTGTGTTACTTATTATCTTATAAATGTTGTATTATTAGATATGTGTTATTATTGGCTATCAATATAATAAACCCCATTTTTAATTACGAAGAATCAACTGTAAATTGGATCAAATCGAAGTCTTATGACATATCTTAAGGCAAATAATAAGTTTTGGGATAGAAAATATAATTTTATGTAACTTTAAGGACTAAAATAAAAATATAAAATGGGCCATTTTGTAAATAAAATATTTTCAAGGACTTTTAAGAAATATTCAAAATATATAGTGTGAAATTACCAAAATACCCTTCATGTGTGAAATGACCCTTATGCCCTTATCACCTTTCCACCACGTGCTGGTCACTTCCACCTTCCACATGTCATCTGTAGAGAGAGAGCTAAAACACTTGTCATCATTTGGTGATATTAACACTGCAAGACCACTCCAGATCGCGACACCTCGGTGTTGAATCACCAATCCAAAAAGCTTAGTCATTTGACACGTGTCAACATCGTAATACATTTGGAAACCTATAAATAGGGCCTTAGGGTTCATTTGAAACTCACACCAATTCCTTGAGAATTATAGTAAGAAAGAGTGATAGAAAGCTTGGGAAATATCTTAAGAAGGAGTTCTATAATTTCGAAGAAAGATTTCATTTCGTAGGTATGATTTTATTTAAATGTTATAATGTATTTTTATAGTTTTAATTTTGTGTTTTATAGCTTTACTTAGTAGTTATGCTGGTAAAATACACTAAGGACTTCACTAATCAAAACTTAAAGTTTAGAAGAAATCCAAGTTGATTTTATTTTCCTGTAAACTTGTTTGAAATTGTATATACGCTTTTAAAAATGATTTTTTAAAAGTAATTGCTCGTTATTATGGAATCCCATTTAAGTAATTCCAAAGTCAGGTCCGGTGAAATTCTGTCTAGACAAGATGGTATTTAAGTGGTGCCCCTGTGACCCTCCATCTCTACTGGGAATGAATCCGAAAATGTTCTGTCTAGAGGAGATGGTATTTAAGTGGTGCCCCTGTGACCCTCCATCTCTACTGGGAACCGAATGATTATGAAGTACTATGAATTGAATCCTTCAATTACGATAATAAGTTTTAAAAGTTAAGAAAATGGTTTTTTAGTAATCCTTTGAAACAAGTTATTATTAAAATACATTATGTAGACTGGACCTTGTTTAGAACATATACTTAAACCTTTATCATATTTGTTAGATTAACGTGTGATCGAAGACTCGTTATCAATAATTTCGACCTCTATTTTAGGTGAGTACTCTATGCAATTTCTTGCACATTTTGATTATATTATATTATGCAAACTATATATATTTTGTGAAATGATTTTATTCTCAAAATGCATCTGATATCGATGATTCCGTTGTTTGTTATATGTTTATATCTCTCCATATAAACATCTGATTTGAATTCTAAAATTATTGATTCGTCCTATGAAAACTCTCTTACTATATTAGCCTTGACTACCGAGTGGAAATATTTGGGTGGTACCTTCCCAGCTGGTTTATCGCTGGTGTGTCCTAAACAAGGCGTTGTTCCAGAAATCATGATTATCTGTATGTGATGTTATCGGGTGGAAACATTTGATAACACTATATGTCTGGGTATTAGAGTGTACATGGCCACTAAAACTGAATAATTGACACATGCTCATTTGTTTTATCTGCTCTGTTCTGAACTTTTTATTCTGAATATATATATTGTCATTTACTTTATATATATTACTTGAAATTCCTATATCTATGTATATACCTTCTGTTCTAAATTGAATTGGTATCTATTTTCTGAAAACCTTGGAATATTTGGAGATTGAATCTCATTCGGCTTTTAGCTAATGTTTTATAATTAACCATTTTTCAGGAAATAATTAGGAAAGCGGATGGAACATAAGGGGACTATGTTGAAGATTTAGCTTTTAGAGCTCTTTTTCTTACGTTAAGTAGAACTTTGTTTTATTAGATAAAGGATGTTTGGCTCTTTAATTAAAAGGCTTTAAAATTTCTGTCAAGTTGTAACTCTTGGATATTTTAATATAAATGAAGTTTCCTTTAGAAAGCTCTGATGATGTAATTCCTTCACTTTCAGTATTTTACGATTCATAACCATGTGATTATACTTCCGCTATATATATATTTTAAAAGAAATATTTTGACAACGGAATATTGGATGCCTTGGTGGCATGTCAAGACACTCCTTCCCTACGATTTTTGGGTCGGGGTCATGACAATCTATGCCAGAGTTGATATCTAGTTTGAGACACTAGAAATTTAGGAATTTAAATTGCTTAGGGGCATCATCCATCTGATTTTTGATAGAGAATAAAAGAGGGTAATGGTCAGAGTAGGCCTTACTAAGATGAAGAAAGGG
The DNA here is from genome assembly GCA_949130495.1 of Sambucus nigra. Taxonomy (NCBI): domain Eukaryota; kingdom Viridiplantae; phylum Streptophyta; class Magnoliopsida; order Dipsacales; family Adoxaceae; genus Sambucus; species Sambucus nigra. The sequence goes on along the minus strand of OX422207.1, from coordinate 95,901,596 downwards.
AGAAATTTGGAAAACTAGATAGCCAAGAGGGTGAGACTAAACCCCTATCCAATCTTGACCAAACCTTCCCCTTATGCCTAAAATTATTCCAAGTAAAATTAGTCCCCGAGTAATCAACTTCCATAAGGCATGCATTTGAAATGAAAAGGTTTAGGTCTTCCATAAGGCATGCTTTAAATTATCAATAGACTTAAATTTTGGTTTCTTGATCATTCCAATCTTCATCTTGAATTTTGTAAATGAAGTCTTGTATACTGTTGGCCAAGTTTGGGCAGACATGTTTGGGGGTCAGGGATTTTAAAAGGTTTAGGTCTGGATTAATGGTAGGACAGGTTAAGGTAGAGTTAGGGGAGTGTATATGGCTTTGGTCAGAGGGACTTTGAGGGGGGATATATTTTTAGGGGATAGCCGTGGGACATTATGAATGAGATTAGGAGTTTTAGCAGAATTAATGACACGGGGGATAACAGGAAGTTTTGAGCATTGACCTGTCTGGCTGGCTTGTAGACACTTGATCTTATTCGAGGCAAGAATTTCTTGTTGCTCATGGATTATGGTTTGGAGGGTCATTTCACTAACAATGATGGAACTAAGTTGGTGATGTTAGCTTCCCGTTGTTTGAAATATGAAGCTCATGAGAGGCCAAATGCTAAGTCACTTGTCACTGCTCTCACATATCTTCAGAAATAAGTAAAGGTATAAAAAATGAGAGCAATTACCGTTCAGTTGAGGCCAAATGTTAAGTCTCTTGTCACTCGCCCTTGATTCCCGCATTAGTCTTGTTTCACATTACTAACTGAATTATTTAAGTGGAAGAGGAACTATTTATACTATTGTTTTACTGTCTTTTCGTAGACAATATTTTACGAAATCATTAAACTATTTGGATCATAAGGTATATGTAATCTTCACTTCATTTATTTATTTTATATTTTAATAATGACTTAAATTATGTGAATTTTAAGTGTCTCATTATCATAATCAGGTTCCATCATATGTTTTGTCAGGTATTCCACACGGAACTGAAAACTCGACATCACTGGGTGAAGCTTGCTTGAGAACGTATCTCACTGCCATACATGAGATATTGGATAAGATTGGATACAAAGATGATGAGGGGGTTTCCAATGAGGTTTTTTGTTACTTGTCTTAAATAAGATGCTCTCTACTTTTTTTTATTTCTTCTTGAGATTTTCTAACATGTTAATTGGGTAAGTAACTTGTGGAATAATAGTTCAAAGTTGACATTGTTTCCTTAGCCCAGTCATTGTTCGTTTATCTGTTCCTTACACTAGTTATATACATTTCATCTTTATTTATCTTTCTGAGATCATTTTTATGAAAATGGTCATAATCCTAAATTTTGAGCACTAGTCTAGTAATACTCCCACCGTCTATTGACATGGTACTGACATAGTCGTGAACTTTTTTCGTATACATGTCATCCTTTTTTTCATATACATGGTGGACGACCAGATCTTAAGAGTAATAAGATTCTTCTCATCCCCATTCTTTTTTTTCCTTTCATACTTCTAGTGTGTTTGAGAATTCAAATTTCTTGGTTGAAAATAGGATTTAAGATTCCATACTTTGGAACTGCAACCGGTTCAAAATTAGTTCAATTTTACGGTAGGTGAAATTTCATCTAAATTTAAAGTATTAGCGAGGGGCAGGGATCCTTCCCCAATAACCAAGGTCGAAATACCATTGTATATATTATCACGTTCATTATATGATGCAGAACATACCAGGGTTAAAATCTTATATCTAGTTTTATTGATTTTTTTTTTGTAATATAGGCTACTAGATATTTTGAATATTTTACGTATTAAGAATTAGGATCTTTTTAAGTATTTATCTTAGATTAGGTATATTAATTAGCTTTCATTTGTCCAACTTGAATTATGGTCTAATTTGTCATGTAAATAAGTTGTAATCCCCATTGATTGGTCAACTTTTGAATGATTGGAATATCAATATTGAGAGTTTATCTTTATTAATGAGTTTCTTATTAAAATTGATTTTTTTTCTTTTGTTTTTTTGTCTTAGACCATTGTATCTATATATGACTTGTAGCTTGGGTATGTAATCTATAGGTGGGTTTGGTGAGAATTGGCATCTAACCAATAAATTTGTTCTTTCGATTCATAATATATACATACAACCTCTCTTGTTTATGCCAATTCTCACAAAACACACAAAATCTATAAAAGTTATATAACATGGGTTGTATAACTGTTATATAACCCATGTTATATAATAGTTATATAATTGTTTCATAGGCATAAGTAATTGTTTTGTTGTAATGAATGCCACAAATTTAGGATTTTTTGAATTCATGATTGTTTTGTTGTACTAAGTCACTCATTCTTACTACCATTTTACTTTTCCCCTTGCATTTATTATGAAAATAACATTGTGCCCCACCTTCTTTATTGTAACTAATATATTTATATTTTATTGTTTGCAGGCATACACATGGCATACCTGGCATACATAGTATTCAAAAGCCGAAATCCAGGTGTTTACACTTCGTGGCAAGCAATACAAGCACAAGTCAATGGTTACCGAGGAGTCGTATTTAAAAAATTTGAGTCCACTAAACTTGCTTAGCAGGCGTACTCCAAGTACACGAGGGAGGCGTACTCCATGTTCATGACATTTCACGTCATCAAAGTGTTGTGTCATTTTTTTAGTTTATTTTTTATTCTATATTCATTTTTGTACTTGGCGCCCAAGAAGGGGTTGTTTGATGTTAAATTAAGTGTAAACAAGTTTTATGTGTACCAGATATTTGGAATATCAAAAATATAAATGAGATGTTATCAATTTTTTTAGACTTGTTACATGTTCATGATATTTTTTCTACTTCCATCATTTCATCATTTTGTGAAAATATGAAAATATTTATAATAGGTATTACCACATTTAACAAATACAACTTTTATAACTGGTAATAGCAGTCACAAATTTGTCATTACCCTCAATTTTGTAACTGTTAATAGCAGTTACAAATATAAGATTCGTAACTGGTGACAACAGTTACAAACATAAGATTCGTAATTGCTGACAACAGTTATAAATATTAAATTCGTAACTGCTGTCAGCGGTTACAACCAGCAATTACAAATTGGGGTCACCAGTTATAACCCTCATAGGGGTAATAAAAATTTGTGACTACCGTTAGGAGTTACAATATTTCTTGTCACTGATCGAGTGCGAAAAGTAGCGCGTGTAAAGATGCTAATCGTTGTTTTCGTTTCGCCTACTCAATACAAACAAACCTAAATTACAACTACACTGGCGAGGCAAGTAGAGCGGTAAGTCGGGTATCGAAAATCCACAGGGACGAGATGCTAGAATTTATGTGATTTAATACTTCAAAATAAAAGTGTAAAAGATGAATTACAAACTAAAACGGAAAAGATGCATAAAGGGAAATGTTTATTTAGGCGAGGGAAATGAAACTAGACTAACAAAGCGAGTAAAACTATAGGTTGCGTCGAATATCCCTCACCCGAGTTAATTTGTATAAAATGGATACATGGGTCGATGAGTTATTACGAATGCGTCTCGTTTCGACAGTTAATTGAATCAAGGGTTGTCAAGCCCCTAAATCCTCATAAAAGCCTAATAAGATTTTGGCGTCAACAAATATCCCAAAAATTACGCACGAAAGGTCGTAAGCACGGGACATACATGATATGCCCCGTCAAATCTCGTAGGTGTAATAACTAGGACAACGCACCCGAAATAGACCCGTAAACACCATAACCAAGCAAATCAAACCATTAACTCGAGTGAGTTCCATTCAAACACAACCTAATTTAAAGTACCTAGAAAGCATGCTAAAAACGCGATAAATGGAAAGAGGTAAAGAAACACGTAACGCTACCTAGAAAGCAAGTAATCAAAACATGTAAACTAATTGTGAAAGCTTGTAAACCTAATTAACGAAGCAACAAATAATGGAAAACAAGATATATTAATGGAGAAGAAGATGAAAGTACAATCTTACAAACCCAAATGTTGTCACACCATATGAGGAAGAAGAAAAGAGCTCTCAACTCCTAAACCCTAACCTAAAATCTATCCGAAACTAGTATTATATCTGTTTTTTACATCAAAAATGCTATTTATACTAAAAGGAATTAAATTAGAAAGGAAAAGAGAAATGAAAAGAAAAGCCAAAATATCTGCAGAAAACAGGGGATCGATTGATCGACCCCTTTGGTCGATCGATCGATCGATCAATGAAATCGTGGAAAAAATATGAAGGATCGATCGATTGATCCTTTTGATCGATCGATCAATCAAGGAAGGAAGAAACAAGGCAGTAGCCTGCAATCCTTTTCTTCCTCTTCTCCTCATCTTTTGATTTCATTATTTTTCCTTTCGCTGAAATTACCGTAACTTCTTCGTTATGAATCGGATTCGCGCACCATTTGCGTCCACGCGAAGCTTGCGTGGAGGGATACAACTTCTGTGAAGATGTTGGGACAGGTTCCCAAGCTATTAAAAGACTAAAATGACCTTGAATATGAGACTGCGTACGAAAATCGAGCGGAATGCGCCCGAACTTCACACTTAGCATCCAAATACCTATAAAATCTCAATTAACCCCTGCAAAACATATTAACGTAGAAATCCGAGGTTGTCTGGTTAACGAGCATAAATATAGGGAATAAGATACCCGAGGGGGCTAAAATGCGTAGGTTCGGAGGATGAAATATGCAATATTTGCGTATCATCACACCCCCTAACTTACACATTGCTAGTCCCTAGCAATGAAATAGGATGCAACAAGAACTACAAGAAAACCAAAAGCAGGAGATAGTACAAAAGTATGGTATAAAAGCAAAAGGCCACTTTCACGGGCGATTCAATTGCATTTAGTGTATGCAATAAGCCGTTAAACCCCTAGGTCACCCTAGTGGACGAGTGTCGTCTCGTGAGGGTTTTCAGGGATGTTACCCACAAACATCAAGTGGTTTCCTCAAAATATGCCAAAACCAACATGCGACAAGTCCAATAATAGTGAAAAGGATTTCATACGCATTATTAGCAATTGAACGGATTCAAAAAAAAGTCCAAATCATTAACATTATAGAATGCACCTCATAGAATTGAAACCTTAAAATGTGGGAGGGGGAGCAAGTGCATGCAAAGTGTTATTTGGCAAAAAATTTATATAAATCGGATACTAAATAAAGCAAGCATACATTCAATCCTCATGGGCATCACACTCATCAAGTGAATTCACTCGAAACAGGGCGGTAACACACGGAACATGCGAGTTAAAGAGTAAATGTAAATGGAAACTAGGCCGCACACATGTCACAATGAAGAACGCTATATATAAAATGAAAAATTGTAATCTCAATGAAAAATACCTCACACAAAAAGAGACGAAATGTATTTTCATAGATGATCAAAACTATTACGACTTTTAAATTACATCAACCTAAGATCGCATAGGACTTTACTAGGGTTGTAATGTAGGTTAGGCTAGGGTACAAAATGAAGGAATGTATGTACGAATTCAAAGTGTTCGGAATGAAAACTCGGGATAATGGCAAAATGCGGGCAATATCAAAATTGGAAAACAAGTTCCAAAACAGCATTAGATATATCATCGGGGAGAGTAATCAAAGCTTATTTGAACACTATATACACAACATTTACAACTTTCTCTTTCTTTTCGTTTCTTCTTTTTCTCATTTTCTTTTGTTTTCTTTTTCTTTTTGCTTTCTCTTTTTCATCTATTTTTTCACTTTTTCTTTTCTTTATTTTTCAAACTCTCGTATGCCTAAATTGCAACCGACATCATAACATCATCATTCAATCCCAAGTAACATTCCAAACAAAGGTACGAAAAGTGTATGTATGGTTTAAAACTCCAATTCGGAGTTGGTTATGGGATTGGGGTGTGAAACGAAAGGCTATATTTAGGATGTAAGGGGTTAACGAGGGTAAACATATAAGGGTGAGGTCAAGGTTAATATGTATGATATAACAAAGAATGACTATGATCATTTCACAAAGTTTACGCAATTCTCGAGTTAAAACAATATATGAAAATCATGATCAAGTAACACGTTTCAAGTATGAACTCAATTAATGAATGATCAAATGAAAGAATAGAGAGATTACCGAAGAATTCAACGTTTTCAATGAGAAAAGAATAGTGTATACACTCACAAATGACGAAAGGTACAAAGCTTACTCGGTATAAGTATATACAATGCAACAAAAGATTACCGAGTTATAAAAATCTTAAACCAAATCAATATAACAAGAAAAGCGCATGTGCTCATGGGATTAAAGTTTAATTCATGATGTTATTCACAATATCAATAATGGAGACTAAAGTCTAATAACTTCTAAAATCGAGAAAATGCATCATTGGGCTGTCTATTGGATCGGGCAATTATTAAAATTTATCATCGGAAACAAAGGCAAAAATGCCCAAAAAAGGAGAAAAAAGAAAGAAAATCTTTTTGAAATTTTCAATTTTTCTAAGAAAAGCATACTAAGTAACTAACATGTGAGCAAAAACATGGACTAAATAATGAAATGGATAGAATATCCCACACCCCCTAACTTAAAACTTGACATTGTCCTCAATGTAAATTAAGAACCAAGTTAAAGAGAGGAAAAGAGCGATATTACCCAAAAGTGGAGAGATCCCCATAAGAACAAGTCCAACGAATCTACAAAACAAGTTAGTACCGATCATAGAAAAAAAAATAACAAAAAGTTAACCAATTACACTAGACTAAATTAAAAAGGAAAGAAAAAATAAAAAAGAAAGAATAAAAAGCTAACTATAGGCAACCTACTATTTAGGCTTCACACTAACTATACACTAGAAGTCTAAATAGTTGAGGGTCCACCATAAGAACGATTTGACTTAGGAGGATAACTGGTGTACCCTCACATACAAGCATGCCCTCCGAAAAATATGAATTCCGTTTGAATAACGGAAGGCATGTGTAAGGCTTAAGAAAGGAACCATCGCCAATTAACAGTTTGGAGGGACGATGGGGGGTTTGGATTGAATGGGTGACAAAAACATGTGGGGATCGAGAAAAGCCAAATATCCTCCCAATGATTTTGAAATTGGAATGGGAGGCGGTGCACACGAAGGCACGGATGCGATCACGGAAGGCTACTCGAGCAAGTACTCCTTATCGGCAAAAAGGTTTAAAACATTAAAGTTTGAAACCGAATCATTGGGTACTTGAGACGGTGTAATAATAGAGAATGAAAATGGGGATGAAAGAAATTCAAACTCATGAGATGAATCATCATCGCATGAAGATTAAGTTTCAAATGAAATAATATCATTTTCAATGAAATGTTCTTCTTTGGGGACCAAAGAAGAAATCATTTCATTGCAAATAGATATTACGTCGTTTTCATCCTCACTTTCAATATCTATTATGCAATGGGAAAATTCTAGAATGATTTATTCCAAAGTAGGCACAAGTACCTCATTTAGTTCAAAACATTCCTCGACTTCGAAAGTATCGGAAGAAAAATCGTCGTTGGGCTCAAAAAGTAAATCCAAGTCATGTTCCCACGAACGATTTGCTTCCCGATAAAGATTTTCAAGTTTCTCATTTTCATATATACGCAAGCCCTCACCGAATGTCATGGGTCGAGGTACGGATGCATGAAAATGGGAGCTTTGAAAATTACCATCGGACTTAAACGAAACCTCATTATTATAGGAATTTTGAAAACTATTACAATTCGTTTCAAAATTCCTATTATAAGGAGGTAAAAGCCCAAAATCATTATCATCATCATCAAAATTCCAATAACCCAAATTTTGACTTTCGTTATACTCGCCCAAAGTCATATTTGAATTTTTTATACTTTGGAATTCTAAGTATTCACCGGAAGTCATAGGATTATGGGAATTTTGAGAATTATAACAATGATTACCGAAAGAATTGGAATAAGACATGCCTACCCCAAAAATGGATCGAAGTGGCGGATTCCACAAAGTAAGTGCGCGTGGGAAAAATTCGAGCGTTTCTAAGTGCTCAAATGTGGAAGTCCTGCAAAAAGATTAGCAAATAATACAAATAGAAAGAAAATACTATGAAATACTAAATCAAATAAAGTCTAAAACAAACTCGTACCCAGTAACGGCGCCATTTTGACCGAGTGCGAAAAGTGCGCGCGGAAAGACGCTAATCGTTGTTTTCGTTTCGCCTACTCAATACAAACAAACCTAAATTACAACTACACTTGCGAGTAAAGTAGAGCGGTAAGTCCGGTATCAAAAATCCACATGGACGAGATGCGAGAATTTAAGTGATTTAAGACTTCCAATTAAAAGTGTAAAAGATGAATTACAAACTAAAACGGAAAAGATGCAAAAAGGGAAATGTTTATCTAGGCGAGGGAAATGAAACTAAACAAACAAAGCGAGTAAAACTATAGGTTGCGTCGAATATCCCTCACCCGAGTTAATTTGTATAAAATGGATACATGGGTCGACGAGTTATTACGAATGCATCTCGTTTCGACAGTTAATTCAATCAAGGGTTGTCACGCCCCTAAATCCTCATAGAAGCGTAAAAAGATTTTGGCGTTAACAAATATCCTAGAAATTATGCACGAAAGGTCGTAAGCACGGGACATACATGATATGCCCCGTCAAATCTCCTAAGTATAATAACTAGGACAATACACCCGAAATAGACCCGTAAACACCATCACCAAGCAAAGCAACGCATGAACTCAAGTGAGTTCCATTCAAACACAACCTAATTTAAATTACCTAGAAAGCATGTTAAAAACGCGATAAATGAAAAGCGGTAAAGAAACGCGATAGAGCTACCTAGAAAGCAAGTAATCAAAGCACGTAAACTAATTGTGAAAGCTTGTAAACCTAATTAAAAAAGCAAGAAATAATGGAAAACAAGCTATATTAATGGAGAAGAAGATGACAGTGCAATCTTACAAGCCCAAATGTTGTCACACCATATGAGGAAGAAGAAAAGAGCCTTCAACTCCCAAACCCTAACCTAAAATCTATCCTAAACTAGTATTATATCTGTTTTTTACATCAAAAATTCTATTTATACTAAAAGGGATTAAATTAGAAAAGAAAAGAGAAAAGAAAAGAAAAGGCAAAATATCTGCAGAAAACAGGGGATCGATCGATTGACCCCTTTGGTCGATCGATCGATCAACGACATCGTGGTAAAAATCTGAAGGATCAATCGATCTATCCTTTTAATCGATCGATCGATCAAGCAGGGCAGAAATAAGGCAGTAGCCTGCAATCCTTTTCTTCCTCTTCTCCTCCTCTTTTTGTTTCATTATTTTTCCTTCCGCTGAAATCACCGTAACTTTTTTGTTATAAATCAGATTCGCGCACTGTTTACGGACACACAAAGCTTTCGAGGAGGGATACAACTTCCGTATAGATGTTGGGCCAAGTACCCAAGCTGTGAAAAGACTAAAATTCCCTTGAACGTGCGACTGTGTACAGAAATCGAGCGGAATGCATCCGAACTTCACACTTAGCATCCAAATACCTATAAAAGCTCAATTAACCCCTAAAAACATGTTAACGTAGAAATATGAGGTTTTTTGGTTTACGAACATAAATATAGGAAATAAGATACCCGAGGGGGCTAAAATGCATAGGTTCGGAGGATGAAATACGAAATATTTGCGTATCATCAGTCACCCCCTAAATTATGATGGTAAATGGCAGTTATAAAGGTCATTTGTGACTCCTAACAGCACTCACAAATCACCCATTTTGGTGGTGTTAAAAAATACCTCTACAAAAGGTATTTTCTAAAATATAACCACTCTCAAGTCACCAACTTGAGGTCCAAAGAAACTTGGGCCCTATTGATGATGCTAAGATTTAGCACCACCGAATAAGTGATAGTGAGCTCAAGCAGTTGCAGCTATGGCAGCCATAGAGATGTATAAGTGTATAAGTATGTAGAAGAGGATGAGTATAAGAGGAACTAAGACAATGATGTATAGTGGTTCAACCAATTTGGCCTACATCCACTGTGTGTGTGTGATCCACTAAGTATGGGCACTAATGGCCTTGGATACATTGCACATAACCCTCTCTCTCTCTCTACTGTGTGTACAAGCAGAGTTTTAGCTAGGACTACCGTTAATGGATCGATCACCTGTAGGGTTGTAGGTGACAAGTATATATAGGTCTTGGGGGGTGTAGTGTACCCCCCAAGTATGCATGGTGCATGTGAATGATGATATAGCCAATCCCCTGTTGACACCTGTAGATGCTAAATGATGACATAATATTCCCTCACGTGAGGGTGTGATTTGGTTATAACGGTCTTCCACGTGCCATGTGAGCCTCACGCACACTGTTCCATGCATCTCCCAAACCACGCGCTGTCATGATGTCACCCTCGGCCTATGAGCCGAGGACGAGGGCAAAGTTTCTTCCAGTAGTGAGCCTGGCCCAATTCTGGCCTCGTACTGTCGTACCCTCGTAGGGTCAGCTGGAAAGTGGTAAAGGGTCGGCCCCTCGTAGGGTCGGCTGGAGTCTGGCGAAGGGTCGGCCCCTCTGAGGGGTCGTATGGAGACCGTTGGAGGGGTCGGCCCCTCATAGGGTCGTCTGGAACATAATGAAGGGTCGGCTCCTCTGAGGGGTCGTCTTGAGCCTGATGAAGGGTCGGCCCCTGAGGGGTCGTTCGATTGGAGGTAATCCTCAGCCAGGCCGAGGATATAAACGGGTATATCACCTATATTGGGTATTGGTCATTTATGAATGCCAATCATCAATATAAAATCCAAACAAAGAGTAATGAAGTAAAATATGTAGAAAAGAAAAGAAAAAAGGTGAATCATACCTCAAATGATTTCCAAGAGCTATATGAAAACTAACAACTTGAAACATTTAGAAACTCAATATTATACAGTGTGGGACTATAATTGATACAAAGAATCAAAACCTTCTCATCAAAATATGATAATAAAGCAATAGCATTTAGTTATCATACATAATTTATTCACGTACCTGCATAATGATTACATTTAGTTATCATATGATATTAACTAAGTGCTCACTACTTGTTTCTAGTATAAAATCAATATATGTTCACAGTGCTATAGATTGATGAAAAAACAGTGAATGAGCCGAGGTAGAGAGTTGGATAGAACCATACCTATTTGTAGGCGGGGAATTTGTTTTTGGCAGTGTTGCACGCCTAAATGATGAAGAGTTAGTATATACAATCTCACAATTTGAACCTTCTGAACCCCCGTGCTTGACATCTCAGAATATCCCCTGTAGAGAAAATGATGAAAAGTTAATATATAGAACACAAAATCATGTTATAGAAATCACGTTTTTCACACTCAATCATTGTTATAAACAAATCATGTTCTAGAAGCTAACATCGGGAGTAATATATTTATCCATTGCCAAAAACATATTCAGAATATATATTCATCCATTACCAAAAACATATTCGGCCAATTATGAAAATTGTCCCAAAATCCAAAAGGAAAGATAATAAAGAGAACCTTGGGATTTTCACATCTGATAAGATTTCCAGAACATATGTCACGAAACCAAATCCTCCCCGGTTTTAGTTGCTCTATTATGCCTTTCATAGTTTTAACAACTACATGGGAAAATATGATTTTTATAGGCAGAATTTCGTTCGAGGCAATAGTGAAACCAACTTATTGGGTGGAAAATAATGTTAATATGACAAAGATAAGATGGAAGTTTGCACCTGAAGCTGGATGATTCATAAAGTGGCCATTTAGGACTATCTTCAAACCCTTTGAATGTGCCTAAGATGGTATTCTAAATTTCAAAGTAAAAATTTGGTGTGCCTCTTGCTGCATATAAACGATATATGAAATTAATTGCACACACACACACATTATCAATGTATGATATAAAATCATAAAAACATGTATAGGTTTTGGGACCATAGTATAGTACATGAGAAAGTTTAATTTTCATCTGTATATAAGAGAACCATGAACATGTTTTAACAGAAGAAAGTGTAGTAATAGATTTCAACAGATTGGAATATGCTAGGAGGACATTGATAGTGAATACAAAATTAAATCCCTCCAAAAATGTTGTGTGCACATGTTACTTGAGCATTTTGTCGAACACCTCTCGTGAAGAAACAAAGAGTTTCGTCATCCTTGAATTAGCGAATGGTGTTCCCTGCATAAAATCAAGAAGAATCAATTAACTACCAACAATCCCCAACACCAAAACTGAAAGTAAAAGCAAAAAAATAGCGACACAAATGTTCGCCAGGCTCAAATGTTTCGCCTGAATGAATTGGCGTTGTCATTGTTGATGTAAAAAATTTGATTATCTCTAATTAATCAATCACAGATACAATAAATAAGACAAAAAGGTTTTTAAAGTGGTTCAACCTTGAAAGAATGGCCTACGTCCACTATTTTTGTTATTGCTGACTGTCTGTTAGGAATTCTAGATAATGGATTTACCAAGAAATTTCGAGTCCCCTTCTAATGAGGAGGTGACAATGTATTTATAGCCTTGAGGCTGTACAAATGAAATGACAAGGCGTTGTTATCTAGTAGACATGTACATCTGTATGATAATAATGAGCATTTAATGTGCAGTCGTCTCCTTGATTATCCTGATTTGAGTGCTCTGTACGCTATGTAGCTCGGACCGCCTAAGATGCTCAGCATGCTTGAGTTCCTCGGGTCCCATGAGTTGGTTGATACTCTTGAGATGTTTGGAGTATAGGAGTTCCTCGGGGGGTTGAGTAGCTCGGTATAAGCATTTACAGTTGCCACATAGGTTGACACGCGTCTTCAAATGATAGGTCCATATCAGCAGAATAAATTTGGTATCAACAGAAGCCCCCAATGTTTTGTAGTTGGATGTTGAAGAAAAGTATGGAACATTCTGTTGCTTAGATTTTCAGTTTTTATGGATTTAAGGCAAACTTTTATTGTATATAACCCCTTTTTTGAGTGCATAGTATCAGGCTTTTAAAGTGTTTTGAATTTCCATAACCGCTTCATTTTTTGTGACCTTTTTCTTCTTTTTAGCCACCAGATACGCAAACGTTCTTCTTTGTAGTTATTGCTTTCTCTATTCCCGAGGTAAAGTATTTAAGCGCGGCAGAAATCCTATAGTCTTTCACTTTTCAAATCTGTATCTTTGAACTCTTCATTTCTACTCTATCTTGTGCGTTCGTTTCTTCCATTGTTCGTTGTCAACTGATTCACTCTTTTCCTATAAGATTTTCTTCCTTCTCTTTTATTTACTTTGTTCATCATGGTTTACCTTGTTGAATCGCTTGACAAATTTCGTTTTGAATTTTCAATTCCTTCATGGGCATATTGGAAGAACTTTCTGAACCTTATGACTATTTTTCTTTGGCTGAGGGACATTGGTTCCCAAGTCTCTTAGTGGCCGAATGTGGCTTTTCTTTTCCTCCAAATCCTTTATGGTTGGAGTTCTGTCAATATTTTGACGTTGTACCTGCAAAAATAGCGCCAAATACCTGGAGGATAGTTAATGGAGTTCATAGGTTGAATCAACTTCATGGAACCCGTTTAGGTATTCCAGAGATAATGTATTGCTACAGATAGGTTGTCAGCGATAGTAATTTTTATTTAAAAACTAGGTTTTTGAATAGGGCATTAGTTGTCAATCTTCCTGACGCCAACATGGATTATTTTGAACATGGAGTGGTAATGAAAAATTGGCAACACCCTCCATTAAATGGAGATGATGTATACCAGGGTCCTAGATGTCCTCCTTATGGCAATGGGATAGGTTGTTTTTATTTTTTGAAATCTTGTATTCTTTGTGTTTGATAAAATGTATCACTCACATTTAATTTTTAATTACTTGCAGTTGACAACAAAAGAAAATCTCCCAAAGAAATTGACGTTAATTTAAAGCATTTGAAACTTATCTGGAGTTTGCACCAATCTGTTGCCGAGGAACATATTAGATCTGCCTCTTACTTATTGTAGTATAAGAGTTATACTTCATCTTTCACTGCTCGTCCTCGTCCGTTGGCAGTTAATCTTGATCAGGTTCCAGCTTCTGAAACTGGTGTAGAAGGTTCTTCCTCTGAATCAAGCATTCCTACTAGTGATCTAATGAAGAAAAGAAAAGTTCCTGCTTTCTTTGATAAGTCTGCCTCTACTGCTGGAGAGGCAAAGAAAAGTAAGCAAAGTGTTCCAGAAGAAGGGACAAGGAATATTGATGCACCCCCTCCTGCTGCCACCAAGAAAGTTGTTGAAAAGCCCCCTGTGGCTTCGAGCAAGGTTATTGCTATTACTCCTCCTAGTGAGGTTATTGTCATATCACCAGCTAAGACAACGTCCTTAGTTGATAATGTTCCTGTTCCTCCAAGGAGGTTAAAGAAAAATTCTTCTGAGAGACTTGCTGAACTAGTCTCTCAATCATCAATTGTTGAACGTGGTGTTTCAACCTTTATTCCCCCGAGCTCCGCTGTTGGATTTGTAAAATCTTGGACTATCCCAGAGGTCCATGACATTGAAAATACTCTCACTCATGAGAGAATTAATGCTCTAGCTGCTCAACACATTGCCTCAGTAAGTATTATTGATTTGAGACTTTTACTTTTTAATACTATGTTCGTATTTTGACTTAGAGTTATTTATTTTGTCAGTTGGTAACGTGTTTCAACAACATTGTAAAAAGGGATGAAGCCATCAGGGCCTCCAGTTCCTCGGATGGAGTAGAAAAGGCTTTTACTGGATTAACCCAGTCTTTGAAAGACTCTCATTAGAAGTATGAGGAAAATAAAATTGCTTGGGAGAAGCAAGTTAAGTCCGTTGAGCAAGAGAGAGATCGAGCTGTGGAAGCCTCCAAGGAGTTGGAGAAGAAATTGAAAGAGTTTGAGAAGAACAATAAAGAGCTTGAGGAGAAGCTCAAGAATGCTGAAGAGCTTGAGAATAAGCTCCAAACTGCTGAAGAGGAAGTTGGTAGACTTCATGATGTTGATCGCCAGAAACATGAGGTAGAGGAGAAATTGAAGGTTGCTGAAGAGCTCCTTAGAGAAAGGATCTCCTCAGAGAAGGCAAAGAGGAAGAAGGCTATCAAAAAGTCTTTTAGTGCTAGTTGGTATGAAGGCTGGAATAAAGGCCTGGCCTCCATGTCTTCACAAATGGAGTATGCCAGCCTTAAATATTTTAGGGACGGATGGGTTACAACCTTGCAAAAGCTAAAAATTACTGATAATTCTGAGTTATTCTAGCAACACACTCATGGCCCTCCTCCCTTTCCTGGAGAAGAAGAGGAGGACGAAGCTTCTTTAGATGAGTCTTCCATGATAACTGGAGATCAAGTTCTTTCTTCTCCAGTTGTTCAAACTTTCTCCAAGCAACTCCAACCCACCAGCACTTCTGTCGAGCAGCTACCTTCATCCTCCGAGCAACCAGTCATTTCCTCCAAACTTTCTGAGGAAGTCGTAGGGAACAAGGAGAAGGTGTAGAGTTGTTCGGGTGTTTGTTTTGTTATTTTTGAATGTAACCTCAGACTTTGTACTTTCTTCTTTGATGAAATAAAATTCAAACTTTGGTTGCTCACCTTGAATTTCTCTTTTACTCGCTCTGTATGCATCCTTATTGATTCTCCTTATTTATCTTTGCTAGTTTTTGGCTCGGATGGAGCTCCTATCAGCTCATGACACAGAGTTGTTGAAGAAATGCAATAACTATTTTAAAGCTGGTCATGCAGACCTAAACGAGGCTCAAATCATTAACATCCTTGGTCCAGATACTTCTGAACGAGCAGTCGAAGCTTACCAATATCTGAAATGCTTGCTCGACCGAGCTCTTGCCAATAATATGGATTATTATGAGATGATTGAGGATCTCCAAGGAACTATAGAGGAACTCCAGTAGCAGTACAAAGAGTCCTCAACACTTTTGCACCAAGGGTACGAGAAGAAATATCAACAATTAAGTGCTGAAAAAGGATATGATAAATTCATCTCTGCTTACGAGAAGAAAGAGAGCGTTCTAAAGCTTGAAGTTAAAGAGCATATGCATATCGCCAAGTTTCTGGAGAAAGAGAACATTGCCTTGTAAGAGGAAGTAAAACAACCCAAGTCTGCTGCGTCTTCCTCGGGAGCCTTGGTCCCTGTCAATGACGAAGGTTTTTCTTTTTTGGAGGTAAAAAATGCCAACTTGTGAGATGAGTTGGAAACTTTAAAAAGAGCTGGACCCTCCACTTCTACTCGTGGATGAGCAAGATCTTCTTCTCGGGGAAGAGCAAGAGCTGGTCGAATTTCTATTAAAGAAGCAAGAACTCAAGAACCCTTGGAGAATCAGGCCTTTCAGTTGATAGCGAAGAACCAAGCCTTAGTAGAGATGTCCAAGAAGATTCTGAACCTCAGCGAGAAACTTTTTACACAAAGCTTTGCCTTGGAAAATAAAGAACTTCTGGTGAAGAATCTTCACGAGCAACTGTAGAGGTTAACTTACCAATTCCATTAACAGCCCAGAGAGTTTTGGATGGCTGGTTACAATGAAGCACTTTGTCATCTTGATGCTCGTTTAGAACAGTCGAACAACGAAGGGTATAAACAGGGCTGGTTGAATGCTCTTTGTGTTTTAAAATTGACGAGAGGTCATTTCTTGTGGGATTACTATAATACTGGAGTTCTTGATTTACCCGTGCCTCCTTTCAAGCTTGACCGTAGTTGGATTCCAGCCTGGGCTATTCCTCGTGTTCTGATCTCTAAGTATCTTGATGATTATAGTCTTCATTCAGATTTTGAAATATCTCGCCCAGAACACCTGCTTGATCGTCCATCTATAATGAATGTTAGAATGTTGCAAGATCTGAACTTCATAAATTCCCCTTATAGTCTTGATGATCCTCCAGGTAGGGTAGACCCTGTATCAAAGGCAGAGGGAAAGAAACCCATAGAGTAGAATTTATTTAATTGATATCACATGCGATCTATAATTTATGTAATTTGTTTTGGTTTTAATGAAGAAATTTTTAGTTTTCTTTGCAATTTAATTGTCATTGGTTTGGAAATATTTTATAGAATATTTATTGATGAACATGTATGTATATCTGTAGAAAGACAAAAATGTCTTGTTTGGTTTTTAATTTGTCGACCAACCGGAGTTGGTGGTAATTGAATGTCGACCAACCGGAGTTGGTGGTAATTGAATGTCGACCAACCGGAGTTGGTGGTAATTGAATGCCGACCAACTTGAATTGATGGTAATTATTTTCTGACCAACCTGGGTTGGTGGTAATTTGCTTCCCAACCAATCGGAGTTGGTGGTAATTGAATTGCCGATCAACCGAAGTTGGTCATGTTTGTTTCCCGACCAACCTGAGTTGGTGGTAATTTGCTTCCCGACCAACCGGAGTTGGTGGTAATTGGATTCCCGATCAATCGGAGTTGGTCGTTTTTGTTTCCCGACCAACCTGAGTTGGTGGTAATTTTCTTCCCGACCAACCGGAGTTGGTGGTAATTGGATTGCCGATCAACTGGAGTTTATCGTGTTTGTTTCCCGACCAACCTGAGTTGGTGGTAATTTGCTTCCCGACCAACCGGAGTTGGTGGTAATTGGATTGTCGATCAATCGGAGTTGGTCGTGTTTGTTTCCCGACCAACCTGAGTTGGTGGTAATTTTCTTCCCGACTAACCGGAGTTGGTGGTAATTGGATTATCGATCAACCGGAGTTGGTCGTGTTTGTTTCCTGACCAACCTGAGTTGGTGGTAATTTTCTTCCCAACCAACCGGAGTTGGTGGTAATTGAATTGCCGATCAACCGTAGTTGGTCGTGTTTATTTCCCGACCAACCTAAGTTGGTGGTAATTTGCTTCCCGACCAACCAGAGTTGGTGGTAATTGAATTGTATAGTGTGTAGCACTAATATTCTGAAAAAATTTTAACGAATAAAGAGAATTGGGGGAAACATCACTTTATTCATATTGAAGAAATCGTATTACATAGAGATTTCAACTACTGATAATACTTTCGTAGATGCTCGTCATTCCATGCATTCTTGAATTCTTCTCCTTCCAAGGTTTCAATCCTCTATGCCCCTGGACGAACAAATTCTGTCACTCTGTAGGGTCCGTGCCAGTTGGCTTCTAGTTTATTATGATTTTGGATGACTTTCTTCAGCACATAATCCCCTTCCTTCAAATCACATTTCTTAACTCTTTTATTGTAGAACGAAGCTGTTCATTGTTGATACGTGGCATTCCTGATAGCTTCTTATTCTATGACTTCTTCTAGAATATCCAGGTCTAATCTTCTCATCAAATCACTAACAGGAGAATTGAAATTAAGTACCCTATGTGTAGGTAGGCCTAATTCAACAGGTATGACAGCTTCACTCCCAAATGCTAGCATATATGGGGACTCTCCAGTTGCTGTTCATGGTGTGGTGCGATAGTCCCAAAGCACAGATTGTAGCTCGTTAATCCAATTTGCCTTCGTATCATCTAGTCATTTTTTCAGACCATTCAGCAGCGTTCTGTTTGTCACCTCAGTTTGTCCATTACCTTGGGGATGGTCTAGTGCAGAATGGACCTTCAGTACATTGGATTGATGACAATATGCAACAAACTCCTCGTTGTCAAACTGTGGTCCATGGTCTGTAATGAACACATGTGGGAGGCCGTATCTGCAAATTATATTTTTTCAAATAAATTGATAGACTTTGCTGTACGTCATATCAATGAGAGGTTCAGCTT
The DNA here is from genome assembly GCA_949130495.1 of Sambucus nigra. Taxonomy (NCBI): domain Eukaryota; kingdom Viridiplantae; phylum Streptophyta; class Magnoliopsida; order Dipsacales; family Adoxaceae; genus Sambucus; species Sambucus nigra. The sequence continues at coordinate 95,882,850 of OX422207.1, read as the reverse complement.
CCACCCATTTAGTAAAATAATCCACTGCGACCACTAAGTATTTAAATCTTCCCTTAGTCGTTGGTAGTGGTCCGACCAAATCCATTCCCCATATAGCGAATGGCCAAGGGGACGTGATGGGTGTTAGCAATGATTGGGGAGTTCTTCGGACAGAGGAAAAACATTGACACTTATCGCATTTCTTGGCATAATCCACGCAGTCAGCTCTCATTGTTGGCCAGTAGTACCCCTGGGTTATTATTCTCTGTAGAAGCTTCCTACCTGCTACATGGCCTCCACAAGACCCTTCGTGAGCCTCTTCGATCAAGTCTTTCACTTTGAAGGGATGACCACATCTTTGTAGCGCTGCTGTAACTCCTCGTCTATATAAAATACCATTGGTTAATACATAACGAGCAGCTTTGAACTTTAATTTCTTAGCTGCGAGTTTATCAATTGGTAAAGTTCCCTCTTCAATATAGGCCCTGATGGTATCCATCCAAGATGGTCCCAAATCCAGTGCAATAAAGTTCATGATCAATATTTTCATCTATGCTTCGACCAGCTAGAATCTCTATTCGGATTGTTCTTCGTAGCTCGGTGCGGGTGGCTGATGCTAATCGGGCTAGGGCGTCTGCCCTTGCGTTCTATAATCTTGGTACTCTAACTAACTGAACAACAATAAAACTTGATACCAACTCCATTTCTTTTGCATGGTACTTGATCATTAACTCTCCCTTTGCTGCATACCCTCCAAGAATCTGATTTACGATTAACTGCGAATCGCTGAATACAGCAATCTTCTCTGCTTTCACCGTTCTGGTTAGACTTAAACCCATAATCATTGCTTCATATTCAGCCTCATTATTAGAAGCTTTAAATTGAAAGCATAGAGCATACTCCATATCAACCCCATCTGAACTTTTCAAAACAATCCCTACTCCATTGCCTACAGTGCACGAAGAGCCATCTATATACAAATTCCATATGGGTAACTGATCATCAAAATTTTGATCCGAGAGAGTTCCTCGGTGAAATATCTGGTACTTCCTTTTATCCTCCTCTAATACTTCTCGCTGCTCATCAGTCATCTTTCCTTCCTCGTCTATCGACTTAAGTTGGTCGGGGTTTAAATTTGATGATCCTGTAACATCCACAGGCTGGTCGGTATTCAATTTTTGCTCTTCGAAGGTATCAGGATAGGTGAACTCTGTGATAAAATCTACCACTGCCTGCCCTTTAAACGATGATCTAGGATCATAAACTATGTCATATTCACCGAGCTCCACTGCCCAGTATATCAATCTTCCCGATTTCTCCGGCTTATGCAGAGCTTGCCTTAATGTCATATCAGTGTATACAACTATAGTATGGGCTTGGAAGTATGGTCTCATTCTTCTGCTGGCTTCAATTAATGCTAATGCTAGCTTCTCCAACCATGGATATCTGATTTCTGCTCCTCGAAAAGATTTACTGGTGTAATAGACTGGTTTTTATACTCCATCTTCCACTTTTATCAACGCCGAGCTCACTGCGTTTTCTGAAATTGCCAGATACAAGTATAGTCTTTCTCCCATCACTGGTCTAGATAGTAGTGGAGGTGTCCCTAGATACTTTTTCAACTCTTGAAAATCATCCTCGCATTCATCATTCCACTCAAAATTTTTTTGGAGTGTTTTGAAGAATGAGAGACATCTATCAGTTGCTCGTGACACAAATCTGTTAAGTGCAGCAACTCATCCTGTGAGACTTTGCACTTCCTTCTTCGTGGTTGGAGATCGTAGCTCTAATAGAGCCTTGATCTTCTCAAGGTTCGCATCAATCCCTCGTTGATTAATAATGTATCCGAGAAACATGCCTTCTCGTACTCCGAATATGCATTTGGTGGGATTCAGCTTCATTTGATATTTCTCTAGTTGATCAAAGGTTTGACCTAAATCAACTAGATGGTCAGCAGCTTTCTTTCTCTTCGTCAGCATATCATCAACGTAAACCTCCATGTTATGACTGATCTTCTCTGTAAACACCTTATTCATCAGCCGCTGATATGTTGCACCTGCATTTTTTAATCCAAAAGGCATAACATTATAACAATAAGTTCCCCTCGGGTTAATAAAAGAGGCACTCTCCCTATCTTCAGGCTTCATTTTAATCTAGTTGTAACCAGAATAAGCATCCATGAAACTCAACAATTCATGTCCTGAGGTAGCATCCACCAATTGATCGATTCGAGGCAGAGGGAAATGATCCTTTGGGCAAGCTTTATTAAGATCAGTTAAGTCCACACACATCATCCACTTGTTGTTTTTCTTCTTCACCATCACCACATTAGCTAGCCAATCAGGATATTTGACATCTTTAATAAAAGAGGCTTTTTGTAGTTTCTCTACTTCTTCTTGTATGGCTTGGTTCTTCTCGGGACCGAATACCCTTCGTTGTTGCTTCACTGTCTTGATTTCCTTGTTCACATTGAGCTCGTGACACAAGAAATTTGGGTCTATCCCTGGCATATCTACGTGACTCCATGAAAAAGTTTGCTTTCTGTGTCTTAAAAATGCTATCAGCTCTTTCTTTATTGACACATCTAGTGACGCACCAATTTGAGTTGTTCGTTCTGGATGCTCGTCGTCCAGAATGATATTTTCAGTAGCCTCCATGACCTGACCCTTAACAAGCTGAGACTCATCTCTTGGGTATAAAGTCTCAATCTCCGTATCTTCTATCTCATCTACCTGATAAGTAGTAGTCTTCTTCCTGGATTCTTCATGCTCTTCTTGCTCGGTAGATGAATAGTAGCATTCTCGAGCTACTTTTTGGTCGCCCTTCACCACTCCTACTCCAAAGTTGGTTGGGAATTTTAAACATTGATGTACCGTAGATGGTACTACTTCAAACTTTTTCAAACCTACCCTTCTCATGATGATATTGTAAGCTGATTGGACATTTTTATCCATCACGAAAAAGCGTACTCTTTCTGTTCGATAAGCCGACCATGTGTCGATGAACATATCCAACTTGATCATTCCAAGTGGAAAAACTTTCTCGCCAGTAAAACCAATGAGGGGCCTATGATATAGTTCCAACTGGGATAACTTTAGATTCAAACTATCAAAATATGGGAAGAACATGATATCCGAGCTACCATTATCCACTAATACTCGTGAAATCATTATTTCCTTCATTCTCATTTTGATCACCAATGGGTCATCATGAGGATATAACACACCTACGAGGTCGTTCTTAGAGAAATCGATGATCAGTTTGTCATTGTTCACCTTCCTCGGACGATCATCTTCAGCCAAATTTATTCTCTGTATGTATGAGCAAGCTTGAGCCTCATTAAGGTAAGCTTTCCTTTCTGCGGTAAGATCTCCTCCTCCTTCATCACCACCTGTAATAACATTACACTCAAATGATCCAAAGTGGATTGAAAATACCTCACGTTCTCGCTGTCTTGGTCTTTTGGGGAGATCGGGGTCATCTTCTGGATCATCTTCATGATCTCTTTTCTTATCATCTTTTGTCCGAGGAGGAGATTTAGACCTTTTCCTTCCTCATTCGCTGGTTCGACCACTGCTGTGACGATCAATATACTTGGTCAATTTTCCTCGTCTAATGAGTGCTTCAATTTCATTCTGAAGAGCTATGCAATGCTTGGTCGTATAACCGTGATCTTTGTGGAATTCACAATATTTGGACTTGTCTATCTTATCAGGATCTGCCTTTATTTTTACTGGCCAGGCTAGCTCCTCACTGCTCTTGATTTCTTCCAGAATGTGATTTATATCCACCTTCAAGGGAGTATAATTTCTGTATTTCTTCATCTGTTTGAATGCTTGCTTACTCTTTGATTGCCTGTTACCACCATTATTCTTTTGATCCTTCTTTTCAGTTTTTCCATCTTCCACCTTGGTCTCCTTAGTGTCTACGTTCTTCTTCCCAGCCATGGCTTCCTCGGTATTCATGATTTGGATGCTTTTTCCATCAATTCTGCCATGGTCCTGGGCGGTTCTTTAGCTAAAGTGTAGTACAATTTATTGGGTAACAGTGCACTCATCAAAGCAGTAATTGTAGTTTTCTCTTCATAATCAATTACTTCCAGTTTCTCGTTATTGAAACGAGTAATATAATCCCTGGTGCTTTCACCTGTCTTTTGTCTAACACTTAGCAAATGTGCTACTCGTTTGACTGACTTTGCTCCAAAACAAAAATTTCCAATAAAGAGTTCTGCTAGATGAAAGAAGGTCTCAATTTTCCCCCGAGGAAGGTTATTGTACCACATCTGAGCAGATCCGGTAAGAGTTCCTGAAAATTCCCTGCATCGCATCTCGTCTGAAACAACTTAAATATCAGCAGCTGCTTGGTATTGTTCTATATGGAGAACATGATTTGTTTTTCCATCGTATTTTGGTGTTACTACCGGGGCTTTGAATTTTGACGGTGTGGGAAAGTCCACAATATCTTGTATGAATGGTGTTCCTCGGACAAAAGTCCTTTGTAGCGGATTCTTGATTTTAGCCATCTCCCCTAATCTATCCTCCAACCTTTGAATTGAGCCCTTCCATGCATCATTTCCTTTTTTGATCCTATTAGTTCGAGCAACTGATTGTGTTAAATTTGCCTCCTGGGATCTTTCATGACGAGCAGCTGGTCGTGATTAGGCAGAGCCTTCCTTTAAATTAGATGGTCGTTGAGAGTTCCTCGACATAATCCTATGGGGACTTTTATTCCTCCTAGGACCCAAACTATCAAAAGGAGAGACTCTACTCAATCTTTCAAGAGCACTTGTCCTTTATGGAGATAGAGTGATGTTTTGTTGAGTGTCTGTAGCTCGTACCGAGGAAGTCCATCCAGGCTGATAGGAAGGATCATTAGATCTCTCAGTACGATATGAATCGGTGCGTCTGGACTGAGATTCCCCTGGGAATAACATTCGCCTAGTTCGCGAGGAGAGCAAACGAGTATTTCTATGAACGCTTCGTTGTCCTGATTGGGCTGGCACTCCAACCTGAACGGTTTGTATGAGTTGACGAATGGTTTCTTGCATGGTCGTTTGCCCTTGGGACAAATTAGCCATAATACTAGCCAGATCTGAAAAATTTGGGGGAGCAGAAGGATTCGGGGGAATCCCAGTGTTTCGATTACTGGATTTCGAATTATCAGCCATTGATGATGAATTGTTTTTTGTGAAAAATGCTAATTACAATCGTTTCCCATAGACGGAGCCAATCTGTTAATGTAAAAAATTAGATTATCTCTAATTAATCAATCACAGATAAAATAAATAAGACAAAAAGGTTTTTAAAGTGGTTCAGCCTTGAAAGAATGGCCTACGTCCACTGTTTTTATTATTGCTGAATGTCTGTTAGGAATTCTCGATAATGGATTTACCAAGAAATTCTGAGTCCCCTTCTAATGAGGAGGTTACAATGTATTTATAGCCTTGAGGCTGTACAAATGAAAGGACAAGGCGCTGTTATCTAGTAGACATGTACATCTGTATAAAAATAATGAGCATTTAATGCGCAGTCGTCTCCTTTATTATCCTGATTTGAGTGCTTTGTACGCTATATAGCTCGGACTGCCTAAGCTGCTCGGACCGCCTAAGTATCTCGGCATGCTTGAGTTCCTCGGGTCCCATGAGTTGGTCGATACTCTTGAGATGTTTGGACTATAGGAGTTCCTTGGGGGGGGGGGGTGGTGAGTAGCTCGGTATAAGCATTTACAGTTGCCACATAGGTTGACACGCATCTTCAAATGATAGGTCCATATCAGCAGAATAAATTTGGTATCAACAGTCATGTTTTATCAAAAGTAGCCAATTTGAACCCCCAAAAAACTCGAATATAAACAGAGTTGAACCTAGAAAAATTGATGCTATGCAATTGAATTTTGTACTTAACATTCAATAGCTTAATGAACACTCATCTTGAATATGTTGTCATACTTTGTTTCTAACAACAATAAAACTATAATGTCGTTACAAATCACCACAAAAATATTTTTGTTTAGACACCCTATTTGAACACAGATTCACTCATGTATTATATCACACGGTCATTCTCCATACACCTAAAATGCAACTTATTAAAACAAAAAATAACAAAAAGTACCTCAATTACTTGGAGGCCACATTTTTAAGTTTGCCCGCTCCTGCATACTCCCATTTCCACTACACCATTGTGTTCCTGCTTGATTCGCATCACGTGAGCTACAAAAAGTATCAAATTAAGACCTACAAAATAAAACAAAAGTAAACATTAAATTAATACCTATAAAAATAAACATAAAATTAATACCTACAAAAATAAATATCAATAAGTAATCAACAGAATTTGAAAGTAACTGATAGGAATTTGAAAGTAACTGATGGCTGAAAGTAACACACACACGCAGGCACCAAAGTCCACACATTGGCAAAAACCCAATACAAAGAAACACAATCTAAAACACCAAAAAGAAAATCTTAAATCTTTAGAGTGGGAGAGTGTACCCTTTTATAGTGAGATAAAATTAAAAATTGGTTGGATCTGGAAAAAAACATATACGTGCCAATTTAGACTTAAAAAGAAAAGTTAGAAATGAAAAAACAAAACCTAAAATAATCGGGTATAAGAGAGAGAGATAAATCTCCGTGTGCAAAACCCATCACCGGTCTTTACCACAGAGCTGTCGGCGTTCGCCAGTCTTTACCATAAAGCTTTCGGCATTTGTGTCGCGTGCGGGAGAGAAAGAGGGATCTCTGTGTGCAATTTTTTTTAGAAATGGGCTCTTGATCGAGAGAGAGAGAGATATGGCCTTACGGGTGTAAAGTGGGTAAAGTGGGAGAAGATTACCAAAATAACCCAATTTTTTTAATTTCAGGGTAAGTTTGATAAGGAAAAAAAGAGGGGGAAACTAAATAATTGAGGGTATGCTTGTAAAAAAAAGAAAGGAATGTGATCTAAACCATTAAAATGTGTAAGGATGTGTCATCGAGCAGCACTGTTAAAAATGTGTACATTTTCAAAAACCAAGCTACTTTATTTATTTATATATATATATTCACTATTCATAAGTTTGGAAGATAGTTCATAGTTAAGATCGAAGCCAACAAGGCAAGAATCCAAGGGTTGAGATTAAAATACACCTCTTACCATTTTTTCTCCTAAAGTGTGACACCTCGACTAATTAAATACCGGGTAGCTACTCCTTTATTAAACTAATATAGAATATCATGTTGGTTCAGTCTTAGCATCACTGTCGAAAACATTTAGTGACTTACTAGCCACCTAATATTTAAAAATAGAGAGATGCCAAATTTTATTAATTAAATTCATAATAACCAAGTAATTAAATCAACAACCCTCAATCGCATAAACAATGTCATATGAATAACCATCGAAAAGAAATAAACTGAATCTGGAGTAAACACTCCAATGATAATAATACCAGAGTAAATAGAATCCCAATACAAGAGTCTGAATAAATAAACCTACATCTGAAATAATGAAAGTCTGTATCTTCAATCTCTAGATAAGAATGGGCACCATGCCCTAAATGATATGAATAACTCTGAAGGAACTAAGGATAAATGTGGAGGCATTGAATACTGAGATCCTGTAGCTTCCACAGAAGCTACAACACGTCATCAGAATGGAACTCCTATGCTTGACATTCCTGTGGCTGGGCACCTAAAATATTTTTACAAAACAAAATAGATTCGGAGGAAAACGGGTCAGATCCCGAGGTGAAAATAGTTTAAAAATATAGAAAGTGTTTAAATTACAATTAAACAAAACATATTATAAACATGTTAGTTGCGTACTATCACATGAGTTCTCACCTCTCAACTAATGTGCACGCCTAACGTATACCCTTAACCCATCCTAGTTATGCCACTAACTAACTAGTCTGAACCACTCCTGTTTTCGCATTCTAACATAGGGTATCTACTCATAACACCCAAAAAAGTCATATTCATAACCCATGTTCACATTCATTAAATTACTTATCTCAAGTGTTAATTTAATTCTCACCTTCTTAGCCCATTCAAATATCTTAGTTATTCACATCTACTAAGCAACAGTGAACCAGTCACAAGTACATATATAAATCACTCTTAGTACAAATATACATATAAGGCACCCCTAGGCTAAACTGCGGTGGACGCATACTCTGCTATCATATCCATGTACATCACATACGTAAGGATCACGTGTTCCGAATCACTCAGGAACCGTCTTAATACAAATCACACATATTGGAGGCGGACATAGTTCACATACTCATGGGTCACACACATACCTACGCTCCCATGGTCAACTGACTTATCAACTCGCAAATAAGTCATTCACAGTCCTATGTCCTTAAGGTACCAATCTAAATCCCCCCGAAGGAACACAAAGATAAGATGGCCCTTTTCCCGAAAACTAACCTCCCATGATAACAAGTATGGTAGGTATGTCATACACATAAGAAATCCATACACTAAGAATTCATACAACCTCAATAATCATATTTCAATATAGGTATTCACACATTTCATCTAGTAAATTTCGTACATAGTAAGTTTATCCCGAGCATCCTACCTAATATATAATTAGCTTGATAACTCTCTTTTCGTATCAATTTGAGTACTTAAACCTATCCCAAAAGGTTAATAGGTCTCCTATTAGTTTCTAATGTTATCTCAGTAACTTAAAGTCCCTCCGTTACTGTTCTTATCCTTAAATCATCATTCATTCCCATTATAGTTTCAATTTGAACGATTTCTAACCGTACCTCACTCAGTAGACCCTTGTAAGCAATAGCATTCAATTCCATAAGGTAAACCATTTTCTCGGGCATCAATTAAGACCTTACTGATCTTAACTAAGTCCCACAATACTAAATTAATCACCCCAAGAATCATTATCGGCCTTGGAATTTTCATTAAACCTTAAGGTAAAACAATTACCAAAAATCAGAAGAGGTCGATCGATCGAAGAAAAGGATCGATCAATCGACATTCTTGGGTCGATCGATCGATCAAGCAGGTATTTGCCCAGAATTCTCTTAAACAGTTATGACTTCTTCCAATTTTACATCCTAAATCCTCCATTACAACGTCCCAAACTCCCAAGAAAGTTCACTAATCATCCTATTAACATATTAGCACAATCTTTAACGTATTAGAATCATTAAATCATCATGGATCGTCAGTTTCTTGGACCAAAACACCCAATTTTATAAAAACCCTATTTCTTCTATATCCTTCAAGATCTTCATATAACTCAACATAAATTCACAATTCCCTACGCATGGATCATGGTGTTATAACTAGTATATGCCCATAAGTTTATCTACATGAAGCCTACCCATATTCAACGTTTAATTCTCCAATTTCGCAATTAATTCACTTATTTACGATAAATTATCAAATCTAAACTATCATGTAAAATATATGCTTTAAATCTTTGCAAGATAAATCACTAGCCTCTGATTAGAAGTCTCTGATCCTTTGATGATGATATTGGCTGGTCCTCCCTCTCTTTCCAGTCATAAATTCGGCGAATAATGGTGGTGTGTGGTGGTTATGGCCTTGTAACCTTCTATGTAACTTCTCCTCTCTTCTCACATTGCCCAATCCTTGTTTTTGACAGATAATGGCCCTAATGGCCCCAACATTGGCTGATAAATAAAGCCTAAAATTCGTGGGTCAAAATCCTTTAAAAATTAAAATGACTAATACACCCTCCCAGGTTGCCGGTTAGGGCTAAAAATGCCTCGGGACCCAAACTAAACTCCCGACTAGTGTTTTCTGGCTATCTCGACCCTCTTGGACACGTTCGTGCACTCAAAATAATCATACAGATGACATATAAATAAATTACTTTTAAATTCATTAAATTGGGTCCTGACACGACTGACACACACGTTCCAACTTAATTATCGAAATTGTCGTATTTTCAACTCACGACAATTTTAATAAATTCAATAATCATATATTATCATAATCACTGAGTAATATATAACATTATCATCATAATCAAATACCAACTCTCGTCTCGCTAGTTATTTAAATCTGAATTAATTTTCAATTAATTATCCCAAATTAATTTAATTAATCCCACAATTAGAAGCAATTTCATTTAATTAATTTCATAATTAAAAGTCATAAAATTACGGGGTATTACATTAAGTATTTGAGTTCCCTATCTTTTTTAACCCTTCATTTCCTTCGCTCGCCCTACCCAACATTCAAATACACGGACAAAATTAAAAATCAACCTTTGCTGCCAAATACCAAGTACCAAAGCCCACGCTCTCTCTCCCAGACCCTTATTTATCAAGAACAACCCCCTATGTCTCTATCTATCACTTTCTCCCATTGATCGTTTTCCACATTACACTTTAGGCTAAACCTTAGCCGTCCTCATTCTCTCTCTCTCTCTCATTCCGTATTTTCCCCTTTCAACAAAACTCCTCCCTCATTCATTCACTATCAAGAATCATCCTTCTCCTCCGCCCCCATCTCCACATCTCTACCTCCACCTCCCCCTATTTTTCTCACTCTTACACAACGTATGCACACACTCACACACAGATGCGCGCGCACACATGCACACACAGACGTGCACATAACAACGGATCTGAACACTTTTGTTTTTTTTATTTTTTATTTTCACACAAAGTAAGATTTTATCATACACAACAAAGACCTGGACACTTTTTTTTCCATTTGGGGTTTATACCTAAATATTCTTTTAGATCTTAACTAATTCTAATATTTTTTTTCTTCTCTCAGGTACCATTGCAGAAGTATTTATTGGGTATTTTTTTTATTTGGTGTTGATCTCAGGTACCATTCATTTTATTTCAATTTGGGGTTTATACCTAAATATTCATTTAGATCTAAGAAAATCTTTATTACAATTAGGGTTTAATTAAAAATCATTACTAATTCTGATATTTTTTTTGCTCTCAGGTACCATTGCAGAAGTATTGAGTATTTTTTTTATTTTGTGTTTTTGATCTTAGTGCATTTCTTTTGCATTGGTGTTGTCACTCTTCATGTTCAATCACGGGTATTTACTAGTTCATAGAAGTAGTATAGAGATCATTATTGGTTTTGATAACATTAATGTAAATTATAGAGATCATACATAGGTAGTTTTATCCTTATATAATATTTGGAATTGTAGGTCATTTTCGAGGTTGAAAGCACTACTCGATGGCCGGGGTATATAAGTTGGCCCTAAAAGCATTACAACCATAACCTTTGGACCTACAGGCTCCTTTGTGTCCCATTTGAAAAACATATAAATGCGGTATGTGATACCGATTTAAATTAATTCACAAGTTTCCAAGTAAACCTTATTTAATTAGATTATATTTTTAAGCAAAATTAATTCAGCCCCTAAACGTGGATCTAAATATGATAAATCATTCAATCCATGCATAAACAATAAAGACGGCAGATTAAGGAAAAAAAACCTTTCGGGTAAAACCTTTTATAACACTTTGAAGAGATCACAAGACCTTTGACTTACACACAACCTGATAATCGCCCACAAGTGTGTAATGCATGGTGCCTTTAGCAAACCTTCAAAGATACGAGAGATAGCAAAATACCCTCCAGGTGTCGGTTCGTCGTCTTCGGCTCGTCCACACACAGAATGACTACGCTTGGTATCCACCGATCAAAATGGAGATGCCTTCTCCACAGAGGTTGAACAAAAGCAAAGTAGTGTTCTTGAACACCAAAACAATTCACCAAAGCATATGGGATTTTTGTGAATTGAAAACATAAAGAGATTAAACCCTAAAAGAAGAAGTCAAAAGGATTCTGCACTTTCGCATTTTTCTGTCTTTCAAAACGCTAGGACTTCTTAATGAAAATGAAACCATTTAATGAGTATTTATAATAAAATGTGATGCCTCGGTATTCGATCTCGTTCGAACGAGAAAGCTATTTCGCGCGAACGAAGGACATATGTCGTTCAAATGACATCGCGCAGCATCCATATGTCGCTCGAACGAGATAGATATCTCACTTGAACGACCTGGGCAGCAAAATCGAGGTACGCTTCAGGACTTGGAGAAAATACTCATTCTCAAATTTTGACGAAAAAGTCCGCTCCAACACTTAGAAAATATTTTGTAAAAATATCCCAAAAGCTCTAAAGTGTAAAGTTAAGGTATTTAAAACAAAATCTTGCCAAAGTAAACTTTGCGGAGTCTTTTTGATGAAGAACCTTGATATTCGGATCCGTATTTGATGCTTGAATGATCTTGAATTCTTTTCGACGGTGTAGCGGTATACGACATACTGAATAGATAACGGACTTATAAAATATTTTCTTACAAATCTCCCCCTATGTCTATGCCAGTACATATATAAAAAAATCCGAATTATCAAATTACAAAATGCCTATACAAATCTACCATCCCATGAATAAATTTGCAAGATCTCAAACTGTTTTTCAAATCTTTATCAAATCCCAAATCTTTTCTCATCAGGGTGTGCAACATCATAATCTTCAATCTTTGTACCTACATACATGAGATATAACAAAAACCTTCATGACGTATCGAGTTTGAAATGATATAAGAATAAAGCATTAATAAATCAAATCTCCCCCATAATGCAACAACTCCCCCATAACATGATAATTCTTTCTCCCCCTTTTTATGATGTCCCCAAATAGACAGATAAGAAGAAACAATCAAAACATGGAGTGTCACGACAAAATGCATAGCAAAGGTATATCCCAAAAACATCCACAAACTATTTTTGGATTTTTTAATTTTTTTCAAAGAAAAAATAAGATACCAAAAAGTATACCATTGATTTAAACTCAAACAAACAAGTCATGGAAACGGAATGAATGGGTGTGAACACATTCGATAGGTAAATAAACTCAATCAATTATATGTGCATGATGAATACGTGTACTCCTAACGAATGAACATCAAAAGTATCCTTATGTGTAAAAATAGTTGAATTTAGATGACATCGTCTTATGCAAATAAACAAATCAAAGTCAAAGTGATTTCCCCACCAATAACGTCCAAAACTATTTAACGCTTTTTCAAGACTTTTAAGGACGTGCAAACCCGTTTTAATTCACCATCCAAACTCCCTCATATATATTTTCTTTTAGAGGTATATAAACTAAATTCTCAAACTTTGGAGAATTGGTGCAAAAACCTAAATGGCCCCTTTTTGTCATGAATTTCTTTTTATTGCCTTTAAATTTTTTTCGGGCTCTTTTACACCTCTTTGGACTCCGAATAATAAAATTCCTCAATTTTTTAGGTTCAATTTAAACGGCGGCTTAATCTCAAAGGAAAAATGACAACCTTTCGTAGCCCTTCACCGTTTTCAAATAAAGCACACAAACGGCTTTTACATGCACAACTTTCTTATCATGTTTTATCGGGCTTAGTTCGTTTTAAGGACAGGATTGAAGTGAAAACACCCAGCAAACATGTGATAAGACAAGCACAATAATCAAACAAATTCGTGCACGTGTGCAATAAAGGAAATCAACAACCAAACATGTAGGAAGTAACACTTAACTACATCTTAATGACTCCACACATTATAAAGCACAAAGATTACTTGATATATTGTCTCAAAACACTATCAAATAGTCACATGGAAAAAATGGAATGATATTGTGACTCGGTCATCCTAAGTGTCTATCTATAAACGGTGTAAACAAAATACAAAACTCTTTTTGGTTTTTTCAAAAATTTTATCAAAATAAAATCTTTTTGTATTTTTCAAAATTTTTCAAAAAAATAAAACACACAAAAATGATACATACTAGCAATAGGCAAATAATGTCATCATGAAAATCATCCTATGCTAGAAAACAAGTCAAACCTCAATCATTAGGTGCGGAGGGTTTTTTCAAAGGTGGTGCCAACTTATGAAAAACCTCCATAAAATTTTGTGAAGTTTTGACTAAAAAGTTAACGTGCTCACCTAGATGTGCAAACTCTCTCATGTAGTCTCTAGGAGCATGTAAAGTATCATGTGTAGGTGCATATGTGGCAGAAACACGTGTAGTAGAAAAATGTGACACATAACCCAATTTAAAACAATATTCCCTAAGGTGTCCTCTCCTTTTGCAATGGGAACAAACATATATAGTCCTAAGAACACCTCTCTCAAAAACTCTAGGACACACTCTCCTAATAGGAATGGGATGCTTAGGTGGGTTAGGGTGAGACTCACATGAATCTAACACTAAAGTAGGAACTGGCTTGGGTGCTAATTGGGAAGTAGAACCACCGTCATGACTTATTCCTAACTTCCCACCTTTACTCAAAATGGGATTGAGAACCATATTTCCACCCTTCTTAGATGCGTTCTCTAAAGGAACTTTGACCTCCCGGGCACATTCAAGATCACTCTCGAGTTGGGATACACGTGTCGTCAGACTAGGCACCGTGTTAGTCAATTCACACTTTTCCCTTTTCAAAACTTCCTTATATCTCTTCAAATCTAAAGATCGACGACCTAAATCTCTATTATACTTCTTTGTTTTCAAGGTCTCGGTGTACAAATCTCTAAAGGATTTTTGGATCACAGATTCATCTCCACTCTCAAATTCGCTCTCATCTCCACTAGAAACACTCGAGTCATCAACGGTGTTCTCATGACCTCTATCAATGTGAGACAAAGTGGGTGTGATCACATAACTCGAAAAAAGTACACACATCCCATGTGCTAAACCTTTATGAGACTCATCTCCCTCATCATCCTCACTATCACTATGAGTGGCGGGCATAGCAGTCTCTTTGCCCTTTCTCCTTATCCTAGTAGGACACTCTTTAGCTCTATGCCCTTTGCCCTCACACTCAAAGCAACTGATCTCATCCTCATTGTCACTATCTTTGGCCTCTACTTTCTTTTTATTTGACTCAAAATATCTCTTTTTATTGGAAGAATTTTCTTTTTTCATTTTGAGAAACTTTTTAAAAAATTTCATAACCATGGCCACATCATCAAAATCAAACTCACTCTCAAAATCGGACTCACAAAATTTTTCTTTCTTTTTCTTAAAATGAGTCTTTAAAGCAACGCCTCTATCCTTAGCCTTAATGGTTAGGGGAAACATGTCTATCTCATAGGGTTGAAGGTCTCCTACAAGTTCTTCCAACTTAAGTGATTTCAAATTTCCCAAAGAGTTCAAAACAGTGACTTTAGGAATAAAGCGTTTTGGGAGAGATCTCAAAATCTTTCTAACAACACACGTGTTATCAATCACCTCACCCAAATTAAAACTCGTGTTAACAATGTCCGATAAACGTGCATAAAAATTATCAAAGCATTCACACTTAGACATGGTGATAGTCTCAAATTGGGTGGCCAAATTTTGTAATTTTGATTCTTTAACCGCGTTCGTACCCTCATGTGTTAATTTCAAAAGATCCCATGCCTCTTTAGATGTGGTACACGTCATAATTCGATGGAACTCGTCGGGAGTGACGGCTCTAGAAATAGAACTCAAACCACGTGAACTAAATTTAGACATTTTAAAATCACCTTCAGTCCAGGCCGACACGGGTTTTACAGAGGTGATATTTTCAACGGTGACCGTGGGAGGAGTCCACCCATTTTCGCAAAGGAACGAAACACGCTCGTCAATGGATTTTAAACTAGATTTCATGTGAGCTTTCCAATAGGTATAATTAGACCCATAAAAAATAGGCATCTGATTATATAAGTGCTCCATAGGAAAAATTTTGATTTTTCACAAAATTGATTTAAAAAAATTAATATCACACAAATTTTGCGAAAAATAGGAATACGCGATAAATTAGCGCAACCCGTTCTGATACCAATTTGGAAAACATATAAATGCGGTGTGTGATACCAATTGAAATTAATTCGCAAGTTTCCAAGTAAACCTTATTTAATTAGAGTCTGTTTTTAAGCAAAATTAATTCAGCCCCTAAACATACATCTAAATGTCATAAATCATTCAACCCATGCATGAAAAATAAAGATGATCGATTCAGGAAAAAAACCTTTTGGGGTAAAACCTTTTATAACACTTTGCAGAATTCACAAGACCTTTGAATTTCATACAACCTGATAATTGCCCACAAGTGTGTAATGCACGGTGCCTTAAGCAAACCTTCAAAGATACGAGAGTTAGCAAAATACCCTCCAGGTGTCGGTTCGTCGTCTTCGGCTCCTCCACATGCAGAATGACTACGCTCGGTATCCACCGATGAAATATGGAGATGCCTTCTCCACAGAGGTTGAACAAAAGCAAAATAGTGTTCTTGAACACCAAAACAATTCACCAAAGCATATGAGATTTTTGTGAATTGAAAATAAAAAGAGATTAAACCCTAAAACAAGATGTCAAAAGTATTCTTCACTTTCGCAGTTTTCTGTATTTCAAAACGCTGGGACTTCTTAATGAAAATGAAACCATTTAATGAGTATTTATAATAAAATGCGCCGCCTCGATATTCAAGCTCATTCGAACGAGAAAGCTATCTTGCGCAAACGAAGGACAGATGTCGTTCAAACTACATCGCGCGACATCCATATGTCACTTGAACGAGATAGCTATCTCTCTTGAACGACCTGGGCATCAAAATCGAGGTACGCTTCAGGACATAGAAAAAAATACTCATTCTCAAATTTTGATGAAAAAGTTCGCTCCAACACTTAGAAAATATTTTGTAAAAATATCCCAAAAGCTCTAAGTGTAAAGTTAAGGTATTTAAAACAAAACTTTGCCAAAGTAAACTTCACGGAGTCTTTTTGATGAAGAACCTTGATATTCGGATCCGTCTTTGATGCTTGAATGTTCTTGAATGCTTTTCGATGATGTAGCAGTATATGACATACTGAATTGATAACAGACTTATAAAATATGTTCTTACACCTTTGATTACTAGCATATCTTAAAATTTTAGGTGATTTCATTAGGAAAACAGTCTTATTGTACTAACTTTTGTTCAAAGATGTTTATGAACATAGAACTCCAGTGAGTCCCTTTCGATCCACTGAGAAAATAAGTAATCATGATTTGTCTTTGTTTGGGAATATGCTTTTTGTAAATTCTGTTTTTAGGGTCTGTAAACATTATTCATTTGTTTTTTTTGGAACTTATCTTTTGTAGCTTCAAGTACTAGTTATTTTCTTAAAAAATAGTAACAACTGTAATAAGATTAACATTTTCCATCTATTTTCTTGAAATTACAAGTCTTACAAAAGAGAGTTCGATAGGTCGATCCTGAAACATTAATTGCAACTCCCAATGAATAGTGGAAAAATCCTAATGATTGTTACACTATGATAAGAAAAACTTTTTCTCTTTTGTATTAATATTGTGTTCATATGCTTTTTTTACATTTTTACTTTATTTTCTATTTTTGATGCTTGGTTCATTTCTGCTTTGCATGATTCTTGAGCTGAATTTCTATACAAAAGATATGGAAAATCACACTCTTACACATGAGTTTCGTATTGTTGATGTTTTCAATTATGATTTCCAACATGCTGCATCAATAAAATTAGTTCAAATTGGAATCTACTTATCTATTTCTTTAGTGGTTTTATTTCAAGACCTCTGTTCGATTACAATTTATGTAGCCGGTTAAACCATTTGATTCTTTTCGAATTTTAGAATTTACACATGTGTATTGCTTTGTAGGGTTATTATACACCAGGGCTTGATGTTTGTGAAGGCTCTGCCAACGAAACTTGAATATGGAAATAATGAGTATGAAAAATTACTTGTCCGCTAGCAGAAGCCAGTCGTGACCTAAAAGGTTCAAGGTTATGAGCTCACATTATGAGAACAACACTTCTATCATTTTAGGACGCAAAAGGATCTTAGGATGGTCAAAGGACAGAGCTGACTCGATCTCAGAGAATGTAAACCTTAGGCGCAACATAAAAAAGAAACAAGATGTCATTGAAAGTGCTAAAGAAGAATCTTATAAGAAGAAAATTTAAAATGTTGCAGACCATGAGAATGTTGTAGTTCTCAGGTATCTTTTGTGACGTTTGATTTATATGGTCTAAAGTTTTATGACTTTTTACTCGAGGGTTACTGGAGAAGATGTGCTTTGGTATTTTGGATACTCATTTCCTATACCCCACCCCTTCTAAATTTTGGTTATAATATTTTGTTTCCTTGAAATTCATTTTAGACAAGGTGATTTCTTATTGGCTTTCGTCTTAATTTTTTGCAGCAAGGTTCTTTCTTAAAGAAAGTCAATATAAGTAGTTAAAACAAGTCAATGTAGGTAGTTCTAACACTACTCTATTAACAAAAAAAATAAAATTGTAGGGATGAGTCAAAACTTTAGGAGGGTACATTCTCAAACTGTACGATGGAAATCTTTTTCAAAAACTGTAAGACGGTACATTTACAAATAATTTTCATCCATAAACTTTGGTTCAGTTACTATAAAGTTTGAAGCTCTCTCTTTTAGACAGCCCTGCCCTGTAGCCACTTCTAGGTAGCAGTAAATAGGAGCAGAGCAACCCTAGCTCCTCCTCCATCCTCTCGGTAGCATCCATCCTCCTCTCGAATCGACATAGATTACCAGCCATGTCAAGAAATGACAAACACTAAACTGCTAACTTTATGTCGTCAACTTCATCCTTCAAGTTATTTTTTTGCTTTGAATTTTTTTTCCAGATCTAGCGCTAAGATCTTGGACTTCATCCTTGCAGAGGTAATTAGATTCATTGTATTCTCTTAATTTCTTAAACCTATCTTTATTTATGATTAAATGGACATGCCTACTAATTTCTGTTTTAATGTTAAATGTAACTCCATTTATATTGGGTCTTCTATAAACCACATGCCTTAATCTCATAATATGTTTCTTTTTCGCTCCAAGTAATCCTAGAAGTAATCGATTTGTTAGATTTGGCTAAAAAAAGGCATGAGTTTTGTTCCCGTCGTCATGTAATACTTATTTTCACATAAACAAACGAAGTCTATTAACAAATTGGGAGATTGCAATTATTATAATAAATGGTATGATTTTCTATTCATTTATATAATGTGTGTCTATTTTCTATATTCTATATACAATATAATTCGTTACAAGGGAATTGTTGATGGCGTCCCCCCTTCAGCACCATAACTCACACTTTTCATCTTGATGGAAAGCATGTTTTATTTGGGAAGGTAGTTAAAGGCATGGGAGTTGATATTCAAGAAGCAAGACTATAAAATGTCCCTTAGAAAGTATCGTAAGACATTGTGCTATTTGGATGTCTGGCGGGAAAAGGAAGGTTTTGATGAAGAAAAGAGTTAATGCTGAGTTTAAATTATGTGTTGAGGTGTGTGTGTGTGTGTGTTTGTATATTATACTTTGTCTAATTTTACTATTTTTATTATTGTTGTCACCCTCCGAGCTAGCCAACCTATCGAAACTTGACCATTACTAATATTTTAGTTTGACTTGAACAGGCTATCATAATGTTGACGACTAAAATGATGTAGACTTATTTATCAGAAAATCAAGCTCCGTGTTTTAGTTAAATTTAATGGATCGATATTTAGTTTCATTTAACAAATCATTTATGATTAGTTTTTAAAATTTGTGGGGTGGCAATGAGATATTTCACCCTTCGGTTTCTAATGGGACAAAAGGATCTCAATCACATGGTATGTTTGACCATCTGCTATAAGGTACGTGCTTAAACTTTCAAACCGTTGATTTTAGTTTGATTTAAGGTACATGTTTGAACTTTCATACCATGCGTGATAGGGATTTTCTCGCATGCATGTTTAAATTTATCGTTATGCTAATGAGAGTAAATTATTAACATTAAATTTTCTCTGTACCATTTAGTAAATATTCTGCTTTGATTCTTTATATTTAACCTTTTTCAAATCTCTCATTAGTTAAATTTAAGTACTAAGTAATGTTCTTTTTCATATCTTTGCGATTTTGGGTTTTGAATTATGTTGATTTGTGTGTTTGTGATATAGGGATTTTGAATTTTATATTAATTATTGGCTTTCTAAAATTTTAGTTATACAATCCATATTAATAATTTCCAAGTACAATATTATTAGCGCATTTTTTGTCTCCAGCTATTATCAGTTAACTACATTTATTTATTACGACGTTAGATCAATTTGTTTTACATTTCCTTTGAATTAGTGAGTTTATGGCTATACGATTATTTTGGGGTGTGGTTAGGCCTTTATTCAAACCCTCAAATGTTTTATGTGGTTATTTTTCATTCTCAAACTAGGAGCATTATGGTGAGAATTCACCACTTATTCAGTTTTTCAGGTTCCAATTATTCAGTGGCTATTTCATATAATTTTGTGTACTGTGAAGTTACGTTTATTTATATTTATTAGAAGAATTTTAATGACCATGTATAATAGTTTGTTTATTGAGACTACGGAGCTTCTAATTCAAAATGTTTAGTGATGTTGGGTATTTGAACCGTTTGAACCAAGACTTTTTTTATAATTTACATTTTACAAATTTTTTGTTTTTATCTTGGAGGGGAAAACAACAAATTTTGGGTGAGCCTACATATGAGTGTGTATTGTTATTTTTTTCTGTAAGATGTCATTTTATTTGCTGTTTCAGATTTTCGTTGCTTGATAAGTATCATTAGTGATTTGCCAGGAAATGTTCAAAACGATGCTAATCCCATCTTTCTCTTTTTTGCTGAAAATCAGAGTGCATTTGGGCCTCAGGTAATATTTTTCATTTGTATGCATTCCAAGTGTTTACCAAAAAGCCTCAGTTGTATTTTCAAACCAGACTGTCATCTCTATCATGCACCTCTCTAGTGTCCCTGATAAATGGTAATCTATTTGCCTCTTAATCAAGTTAGAGTCATAGATTTTTTAACTAATATATTATTCACCGATCTGCCTCTTAATCGATTTAGAGTCATAACTGTTTGGGGGAAACATTAGGAGTTAATGTGACATGTATACGTAGTTAATATTATTTTATACATGAATTTGGGAATTGGAACTATTGTTGCGTGTTAACTTTTGTGAATGTTTGAGTACAGGACAAATAAAAATGAAAAGAATGCACCAGTGTTTTTATAGCTATAATTAGAACAAGTGGCGAATACTTCTAATAATGTTGTTTCTAAAGCAATTGGAAATACTCAAGGCTTTGATATGGAAACTGAAGTCGAGGTTATTTCAACTGTTGATAATAATGCATCATTGTTGGCGATTGAAGTAGGGGACATGCTTTCTTTTGTAGATTTTCTATCCTAATGTGTTTGGGAGGCTACTCTCCAACACTAACAATAAACTTCGTTTTGCAATTATGAACTTAAGAGTGATAGCGTGTGTAGCTTAATATTGAACTTGAGAGTGATGGAAATACATATACCCATTTTTTCAAATTAAAAATATGATTTAGGGTGTATATTATAGTTAATCTGGTTATACATTCGGCTTGCAAGAAACGTACACGTTCATCTTTTTTCTTATGATTTAAGAATTGTATATGTTTAATACTTAGCAACCACTATTTGACCGACTTCATTAGTACTTTCTAAATTTTTATCTAACATGTGAGCACTGCTCTTGTCGTGTTTGATACAATTCCCATTATTACCAAATTAAATAGTTTTAATGAACTTTAGTGTCAAATAATGCATCTTAATAATTTTCTCTTATTTAATATATTTTCTAGATGATATATTCCCATTTCTGTTCCATTAGGTACAACTTATTGATGTAGCCCCATAAATGGTATGTTCCTTCGTGCATTTTTCATATTGGATTCCTTCCTTTGTTATGTTAGCAACACCAGACTTGGCTATTTAATTGTTTGGATATTAATATGTCATACTCAACAAGGTGAGCTTCATGATCATCAATTAGGGTGCACAGGTTTTGAGTAAATTTCAAAGGGTCGGTGAGAGAGATGGATATAAACTTATATCCAAATGTTTTTTAGGCGAACTAAGGTGGGATAGGCAGCACTGCGGTGGAGCGTGGCGTAACAGGTATGAGGTCAGGGGGTGGGTAGGCAAGGGTTTGGGCGGCTATGGGAGCGCATATGGTAGCAGCGGTTTAGGTGGATTGTGTGCCTTTTCGACATTTTTTATTTTAATTTTTGGTGTTGGATGGACTTTAATTTGTATATGGTGTTTGGGCAAGCATCATTGGGGACATTTGTATTTGATTTGTGTTGTTACAAAATTCGGGCTAACATCACTTTTAGGTGAATTAAATCGGACTTTTATGATGTTCTTTATACGAGTTCGACTAATTATATGTCTTTATTGATGTATTGGTGTTCTATCACTATTAGGTGAGTTAAATCGATAATATTAGTGAGTTAAATCGATGATGTTTACACGAGTTCCAAAAGAGACTATTAGTGTTGATGTTTGCTATTTTTTCTTTCTTAAAAAGGGTGAATATTTCTATAAACAACTGAAATTAGTCCAAATTTTCTAAATTGTGCAACACTTTGTATTTTACATAAAACTTTATGACAATTTTTACACCCAATTTGGAAATGCTTAACAATTTTTACACCCAATTTAATACGAGTAAAAACACGTTTAAAACGATAATGCATGATAACACAACTTATTAACACGTCACATGACATCGTATAATTAACTCTACAAAATTATTTATCTATTACGAAATAGATGCGATGTTTGGTCCTATCAACGACGTACACTTTTGAAAATTAGCGATGTGCCTTCAGGCATGGGCATGTGTTATAAACTGTCTAGACTTATGTGTTGTAAAAAAAAATAACTGTTTACTTTTATGTGTTGTAAAAAAAACCTTTTTGACTTAATTATACAAGATTCAACACTACTTAAATTTACTCAATACTTTGAAAAATTACACTTATAATGTATAAAACATTTATTATTTACATTGTAAGACGTGGGTTCTTTAAATACAGTTAGTATTAAGTGGGGCGTAACCCCTTATCAAGATCGAGATTAACACCATTAGATATACAATATGAGTAGTAGCCACAGGTAAATCAGAGTCAAGGAGATTCAATGTTCAGGTTTGCATTAAATGGCACATTAACATAAAAGACATATGACCGACACAATAAATGAATGGGATCAGCAGGCGGCGTGGTTGGAGGGAGAAAGAACAAGCACTCCAGGCACAATAAAGACAAGGCATGAACTTCAAGCTTAGTTAATGCCCAATGATGGGTGTAATAAATGTGTATGGGAGTTAATGCCCTCACAATAGTTCTCTAGTATAAGGAAATTCTGGCAGCAGTTTTGGGCTTAGAAAATGCTTCTCCCACCTGATTTGTTTATCTGGTCTATTTATATGGGGGTGAAGCTGCTCGAGTCAGCCTGCCTTTGATCCACTTGATAGAGTGCGTTAAATGCACAAGATATTGCATTCAATGCATGGGATCTGATAGTTTTGGTGGGAAACCATTCTATTGGCTGGAAGTATTGTGAACATTAACGAGGGATATGTCCCGTCAGCTTAGCGCTTACTCTAGGATTGCTAGGTGGTCAGGTTTGGTGAACTAGACCGGCCATCCTAAGGATAAAGCCACTTGAGTGCTATATTCTTGAGTCCCTAAATGTGAGATGTTATGACATCAGAAAGTGGTTCAAACAGTGACTCTTATTAGGTATCTGGTCATATCAGTTAAGCGGGATGGCATCCAAGGTACCTCAAGGAGGTAACCTCGAGGGGGAAATTATTGAGGGAGATCGGGTACCTCGAGGAGGTTCACTCGAATAAGTAAGCAATGAGTAGGTTTGAGTGACATTTGTTCTGGATGAAGTTTTGCCCAAGTGTGCCATGAGGGTTGGTAATAATTCTCAATGTTTCCTTGTTCTCAATCCTCCAAACCATGTCCCTGCAAAGTTCCCAATAGGAGGTTGCTTGATAGAGCATAAAAGCTCCCCCATGCCCTGCCAGGTATGGTTCCTCATGGGTACCAAACAGCCTCACTCGACATGTACATTCATAAGATAAAATACATAATACAATATTCTATTTATTATTACAAACTATTGTCATCTAGGTGACTTTGTTCTACGGGATGGGTCCTTCGAGCCACTTACTGTGAATAATCTTTGAGGTGGGTATTTTGAGCCGCTTATGGTGGAGAATCTTCGAAGTAGGTTGGGGGGGGAGGGGGGGGGGGACACCCCTAAATTTTCCCCTTCGTAGAGATATTTGTTTATTGCATGAAGAAATGTCTGTATGAAACCTTTTGTAAATCTTGGATCTTCTCTCTTGGGGAAAGTGAGGAGATTTATTCAAATTTCCCTCAAATCTCTTCATTCCCCAAGGCAGACAAGACTATAAGCATGTTGCATTAAATGTAACTATCGTTTGCACTTCTGCACATCACACGTGGCAGAGCCAGGGCGCGCGCATGTAAACGACGTCTCTAATCATCGTATCATCCCCCGAAACGTCATCATTACGACCTTTGGTTTTCAACGGCTATGCGCGCTTGACAACCACGTCAGCCAAACTATTCTAGAGAGTCATCGTTACGCTTTTCCCAAGCATCACTTTTTGCCGTCTTTTGGGATTCATGTTGCCCCTATAAAATGGGGCATACCTTTAATTCAAACTTCTCCTTTGGGTTTTCGTTTTCTGAGTTTGAGCTTTTGTGAGAGTGAGAGGAAAAAACCCTTGCCTTCTTCAACCCTTCTATTCTTTTCCTGTTACCCTCAACTCTTCTTTCCTTAAGCTTCCATGTCACTTGTGAAAAAAACTCTCTCTATTATGGGAGCTTCCCCTGTAACTCAAGCGCATTAAGCTCAATGGGCACGTTATCATCGTGCGCCTTACTTTTGTGACAACGCCCACTTCCGAGCAACGACAGAGCGATTCCTTGGTGCCCTGGTGCTAATCAAAAACCCCAACCTGTTAATGGAGGAAGGTGAGGACACTAAAGACTTTGCTTATATCCCCACTACCACTGTTACCCGCTTTTGGATTGAGCGTGGTGATTTCACTTACTCAAAGATAGAGTTTGAAGCTTCTTCTGGTGCCAACGAAGGATTAGGCCCTTAGACTGAGTACATCCACTCAAAGTATTCCGTTTATTTAGCCCTTGTAGGCCTATATTGCTCTCTTTTGCAGAGTGACCTTACTCTCGCCAAGAATAATACTTCTCTGCAACTATTAGTCTCCTGTTGGAGCCATAGGTCACATACATTTATGTACTCTTAGGGTGAGTTCACCATTACCATGGAGGATGTGTGTGAGCTTTTGGGATTGAAGGCACCGAGTTTGATACCTTCTTCGAGGAGGCTGTCTCTAGTGAAGAAAAAGCCTTAAGAGGGGAATTAGAGGCGGTAGTGAAGGATTATATGGTCACTTACAACAAGCGAACCTATTCTGTAGTAATTCGTTACTTTTATTTCATTGAGGAGAAAGTCATTATTAGGGCCCGCAAGGTAGCCAGGGAGAACCCCTAGGGGAAAAGAGGTATTTGAAAATCCCCCAATGGGGAAAGGCTATGGGTCCAAGATCGAGCTGAAGGGTTACATTTGGGTAATACTGTCGAAGGTGTATCTTTCAAGAAAGCCTCGCGACTACCCTCGAAAGGACCTGATCACCATGGCCGTTGGAATGGCCAATGGCATGAAAATCCCCCTTGCTTCCATTATCCTCGTCTCCTTGTATCCCTGACTTGACCGTTTAGTGGCGAACTCTTCTCGAAGCATCGACAAGTTTGATGTTTCTAATTATGCCAATAATATTCTTTTGACAACTTTTCTCTATGCCCACTTTCTTGATTACGCCCTCGCCGACAATTACCCTGCTTCACAGCCCGTGAAGATCCCCCGAATTTATTGTTAGAAAAATAAGAGTGTCAAGAAGCCTTTGATTTCCCTGATTGATCGAGTTGAAAGGTTCATACCTCTCCCCTATGTTGGGGTGAGTCAATTTTTTACCAATGATTACTTTGCTGAGGAGGAGCGTCCCATTGCTCCGATTGATGAAGCCCTTGCAAGGAATTTTTTTGAGAACAGTGTCACCCTTTTGTTAATCCCCTCATATTTTCCATCTTATACTGAGTGGTCATCCTTTTATCCTGTGTACAACCCACGCCGTGTAGCCCTACAATTTAGTTACGACCAAGGAGCCCCTCTATTAAGTCATTTCACTCAAGAAAAGCCCATAAATTTTTCTTTTGCCGGTACCAATTATCTAACTTTCGCTGTTGTTAGTCTATGCGCTAATTATCCAGCCAATGCCGTGGTCCCAAGCAAAGGGGCTTCGGGGGGGGGGGGGGGTTTAGCTATGTACATGAACATATTCTCGCAGAATCAGTTAGTTCATTTTCAAACCAACCTCTTGAAGGAACCCCGATACCCTAAAGTTGAGAGATTCCCACCCATAGAGTTGGGTTTGAGAAATTGCACGACCTCATCATCTTTTTCCCTTAGTACTGCTAACACCAGTGTTCCCCCCGAACTGCCCCCAGTAGTGCTTGTGAACCAGGCAGTTGTGAAAGAGAAGAAAGTCTCCCTCCCAGTCAAGGTTGTCGCCATTGCCCCTGGTCCCTCGAGGCCAGTTGGAAGAACTGAATTCCCGTGCAGTGCCTCGTTCGGGGCAGCGGTTAGGGCCACCCAAAAGGTTCCTCTGAAGAAACTCAAAATCATCCCCAGCCTCTGATTGACCATACCCCCGATCCCAAAGTCTCCCAAGAGGTGAGCTCAATGTTTGATCAGCTTCTCCAAACCTGGGAGAATTTTAGTGAAGACGACAGGGCATCTATGTCGGCCCAGATGGTTTCTCGAGGTTTCTCATATGCTCCTCGCACTGCTGATAGTGGTAAGAAAAGAAAGGCGATCAATCCTCTTAAACTCGTGATGGAGGAGGAGTCTGATTCTGGAGAGGTGGAACTGCCCGAGGAACATGCTGATATAGATGCTAGTGGTGATGATGATGAAGATAAGGAGGATGAGGAGAGATAGAAGGTAGTGGTAGAAGAAGAAGAATAGGAAGAGGAAGATGAAGAAGAGGAATCTTCATTGGTTCAGAGGCGTAGGTTAAGGAGGATGGTTTCTCCTTCGAAACCTGCCTCGCCTCCCTGAGATTATGAGGTTCTGGAAGATGCGTCAGAGGAAGAAGTAAGCCCCTTAATACCTCTTTCCCTGGATATCTTCTTTTTTTCTTTTCGTGCTAATAATTCCATATTGCCCTAACTTCCCTTGCCTCTTTTTTAGGTTGATGCGCGAGGTGATGCGCATGATGACATCATAGAGGATCGTCCCTTCGAGAGAGCTGACCCTACTACTTCGCAGATAATCTCCCACTTCCCCTAGGGGTAGTTTTATCTGATTTTTCATGTGAGTCTAGTTGCAGATATTTTCCTGATCCCTCTTTTTTGCACAAGTAGGATGGCTTTGAGAGGGGTATTCCTGATGTGAGAGCTACTGCGGATATAACCAAGTCCCCTATGTCTGTTTCTTTGTTGCCTGTGGTGAGTTTATTTTCCTTAATTTTTTAAAGTGTTGTTGCTCTTTTAACTTGTTATTCTAACTTTTAACTTCTATGTTGCAGGCTCCCGTACTTCTTCAGACTGCTCCCTCAGTTCCCCTTCCATCGAATGACCAAATGCTTGTATCAGTGTTTGAACCTTCCATCCTAAACAAGGAAGGCGTCGATCTTGCTGGGAGGATAGCTGGTGGGATAGCAGGCAAGAACAAGTTGTTGAAGTTGGGGGGATAGCAGCCAAGAGAAAGTTGATGGAGTCGAGATGTGTTTGTGATTGCCCCCCAAAGTCAACATCTTTTGGTAGCTCTGGGTCCCATTGAGGACGAAGATATGGTACAAATGGCCACTCGCGAATTCGCCAACGAGCATCTTCCTGAGGTACCTTTATTCTTTCATCTACCTCCTGCATATAAGTTTGTTAATTTTGCCAAGTAATGTTGGGTTTTAAGATTCAAAATATCCCATAATCGAGGGTCAGGCGGGTCTAATAGTGTAGGACTTTAAAATCAAAATCTCCCATAACCGAGGGTCAGGCGGGCCTATTCTTATAGGCATAATCTCCCATAATCGAGGGTCAGATGGGCATAGTAATGTAGGACTTTAAATTCAAAATCTCTCATAATCAAGGTTCAGGTGGGCCTAGTCTTAGAGGCATAATCTCCCATAACCGAGGGTCAGGCGGGTCTAGTCTTATAGGCAAAATCTCCCATAATCGAGGGTCAGGCGAGCCTAGTCTTATAGGCATAATCTCCCATAACGGAGGGTTAGGCGGGACTAGTCTTATAGTCATAATCTCCTATAACCAAGGGCCTAGTCTTATAGGCATAATCTCCCATATTAGCAAGATATTTTGTACGTGCTTTCCTCCTATTTTATTTCTTACTTAAGTTATTTATTGCATTTTAGGTGGAGGTCGATCAGCCTGCAGTGTAGGCCAGAAGCTGAACCTGTTGCTCAAGAAATAATTCAAACGAGGACCTTAGCTGGAGTTGCTTCTTTGGGCAAGGCCCCTGGGATTGGTGATGCCCCTGCATTGATTGCTCCTCAGATTCAAGCGAGTGATAGTGCCTCGTATACCCAGCATCCCTCTGCTAGTGATAACATTTTTAGCATGCATCCCCCTAAGGCATCCCCTGAAGTGGTTGTGAGGCAGACATTGTCTAATTTCCCTTATGTTTTAACTGAGGATCCTCTCTTATTAATCAAGCAGTTGCTGGTTCATTTTTCTTCGACCTTTACTTCCCGCTGCCCGCTGCCTTCAGCCGATTCTTAAAATGATGGTGTGTCGTTTGCTTGGGCTCACGATGGTGTTAGAGGAAATCCTCAGCACTCCTCTTTTGTCCCTTAGCCCGGATACGTTCAAAACCTTACTGGGAAGAGTTAATGTGCTCACTAATAATGAATTTTCTATAACTTGGCTAGTAGAGTTGCTACGTAATTTTAAGAAGGCTAATCTTCCTGCTCTCCATCATCGCCTCCAAAGTTCACATCGTTCGCAAGTGGAAATCTCAAAAGAGCTTGCAAGTTTGGAGTATCCGAGGAAGGAGTACAAGAGGCCCATGAGGCAGTCACTCGTGCGGAGACCGAGCTATTTGAGAGAGGGCGGGAGGTGGAGTCCATCCAGCAAACAATGGAGCTTCGTTAAAAAGATTTGGCTGACCTTATTTCAGATTAAAACAACCTTGAACAGATTCTTCCTCAATATCATCACATGCTTCTTGGGTCGACAGACCTTCATTTTATTATGGACAACCCCTAGCTCTTTCATTCGATGTTGTTATCGTTTTCTGTTTCTATTTTTTTTTTGGATTTTGGATTTTGTTTGCTTGTAACCACAACTGTTTCTTTTTTAATGAAATAAAGCAACTTTGGTGACTTTTGATGTCTTCTTTCTTTTCTGTTGTTTCGATTGAATATTGACTAAACTTATTACGCCAATACTAGTTACGTCATGCATGATGACAAAAAAAGACAGTCAACATGTAAAAGTATTGATCTAGCATATGCCACATGAACATTGCTTCCCACTATATTTAACAGGCGAGCCCAATTGCTTTAAAACATGCATCCATCTTTAAAAAAAAATACAATGTAATAAACAAGAGTGTTGGCAGAACATACATTCAAACATAGTAAATTTTCAGCCACTTGTTGTTCAATTTGAAAGTCATATTATCTTCCAGCTTGGATATCTCTCAGTAACCCGAATCGTGAGCTACTCGAAGAATGTAGGGACCTTCCTGATTTACTTCGAACTTGGCTAATGACAAACCTCTGATGTGCCTCGTGCATGCTTTTAGAACAAATTCCCCCTCTTTAAACTTCCTTGACCTCACCAACTGGTCGTAAGATCTAGACAACTGCTTCCTCTATATCTCGAAGTGCCTTGAAACATTATCCATGTTCTATTCTAAGGCTTCGAATTGTACGTGGCGGCTGTGGGGGAACATAGCACTTCGTAGGTTGTAGGGAGCAGAAGGTACCTCGAGTTCGACCGGTAACACAGCTTCTGCCCTAAACACTAAGGAAAATGGTGTGTACCCTGTTGATTTTATTTTCGTTGTTCGATAAGCCCGTAGAACTTAGTGGATCTTGTCATCCCATGTGCCTGGAAAATCTTCTAACATTTTTGCCAAAATGTTCACTAAAGTTTTTTTGGTGGCCTCTGCGTGTCCATTGCACTTCGGGTATGCTACTGTTGATTTGTGATGGATGATGGAGTGTTCTTCTGTGAGCAAGCGCACCTCACTGTTTACAAAGGGGGTACCATTATTCGATAGAAATACCTTCGGGATGCCAAAGTAGTAGATAATGTATTTCTTCAAAAATTGAGCTACTACCCCTGTAGTGGCTTTCTTAAGCAGTATGGCCTCCACCCACTTTGTGAAACATTCTGTGGCTATTAAGATCCATATTTTTCCTCGCAACGAAGGGTATATGGCTCCTACCAGGTCAAAGGCCGAAGTATGGAATGAGAATGGTGTAGATAGAGAGTGAAGGTCCACTGAACGAGCGTGAATCATACTACCATGTAGAGGACAAGCTTTGCACTTTCAAGCAAAATCAGTTGAGTCTTTCTCTATTGAAGGGAAGTAATAACCCAAAATCATTAGTTGATCGTAAAGCTTGGATCCTCTGATGTGCCCTGGTTCGTGAGCTTTCTCCAACACCTCTTCCGCCTCTTATCCTCTTATCCACATTAAAGGCATGTCGTGATAGCCTCGTCGGTACAACTGCCCATCTTGTATGAAGTACCTCGATGCTCGCCTTTTTATCTTCGTAGCGTCCTCTTTATCTGTTGGCATCACTCCATCTATCAAGAAATCCATTTAGGGATATCTCCATTCCTGCGGCTAGTCAATGAAGTTGCATTCTGCTGCCTGATAGCAAAGATAACAATTCGAACACTCTCTCTGCACTGCAGTGACTTCCTGTCTCATCGAAGGCCAATAGTACCCTTCCCGTTATATCCTCTTGTACAAAGGGATCTCGATGGTCTCACAACTATATTCGTGCACTTCAATCAACCTTCTTTTAGCTTATTTAGGGTCCACACACCTGGACAACCAACCTCTTTTATTCTTGTAGTATAAGTTTCCCCTGGCAACAAAGTACTGCACTAAATCGTCCAAGTTAAGTGACCCTTCCCCTCTCTCCAACTGCTTTCTGATTTCATCCCTCCAATCATCTTTGTCCTCTGTGGGTAGCATTTCAGACACCGTCGAGGGGGCCATTGTTTGTGTTATTCGGACCACATTTGAGTCTCCATCAAAGGCAATCTTTTGTGCGATGGTGGCATAGGCATTCGCATGTCTGTTCATCGTTCGAGGGTGCCTCTTTATCTTTACCACCTCGAACTGTCCAAGAAGTCGCTGGATGATCGTGCGGTAAGGCGTCAGACTCATGTGCTTAAGAGCGAATTCCCCTATCAGCTGCTTTACCACCAAGTTAGAAAACCCTTTAATTGTCAAGACTTGGATGCCCCCACATTATACATGACTTTATAGTTTTTAAAATTATTAGCGTGCCTTCAGGCACGTACATATCAGTGTGTTTGTGTGTGTGTACAGAAAGTCTGCTGTAATGACTTTTTATGGTGCAGACTCCGATACATGCCATTTTTTTAAAATAGTAAAAAAATAAATTTTTTGATGAAACTTTATGGATATGATCTCCACGGTGAAAAGATCAATTCCAATTTTTATATATAGAAAGTTTGCTGTAATGACTTCTTATGGTGTAGACTCCGATACATACTATTTTTTTAAAATAGTAAAAAAATGATTTACTTGATAAAACTTTATGGATATGATCTCCATGGTGAAAAGATCAATTTTAATTTTTTTCATCAAAAAATTCAATAAAATCGTTGAGATGAGGTGATATATATATATGCTCCTGTGCGGACTAGTCCGCATTTTAAGAATGCGGACCAGACATGTGTCACCTAACGATGCACCTAGAAATTATCGCCTAAATTATAGGCACACTCTCTCTCTTTTCTGGGCTCACCGCCAGGTGACACATGTCCGATCCGCATTCTTAAAATGCGGGCCGGTCCGCACAAGAGCAGGACTATATATATATATATATATATATATATATATATATAGAGAGAGAGAGAGAGAGAGAGAGAGAGAGAGAGAGACTCCTGTGCACATCCAAATTTGTATACCAAGTTTGCATACAAATTTTTTTACTTAGTAAACAAATTATTTTTTAATTGAATTCTTTTATGTGGTATTTAAACATTTCAAGGAACCAACATAAATAACACCCCCCCCCCAAAAAAAAAACATAGTTTTTTTTTGCCATGTTTAAAAAATCGGTCAAACATTCACAACTTTGAGCTGATTTTTTTATATGGGTTCTTTGAAATGTTACAATATCACATAAAAAAATTCAACTCAGTTTTTTTTAATATTTGAAAAAAGTAGGTTTGCACTAGTAAGTATGCAAACTTGGTGTGTACATGAGCCTCTCTCTCTCTCTCTTTATATATATATAAATATATATATATATATATATATATATACACACACACCCACACCCACACATGTTTGCCAAATTTATCAAATTTTCAGAAAACTATACTTAATAACAAGTTTAACAAATGTGCAACAATATTTATAAATACAAAATATTAAATTTTAAAAATGTATTTAAAAACAACGTTTAAATCGAGTTTGCTAAATACGTAATCAAACGGACCTTAATCTTTGTGGGGCTGAATGTTATTATGTAGAAAAGGCGGCAAAATAATGGGTTTATTTAGCCTAAATAAATCAGAATTTTTCCAAGAGAACTTTTATTTGGCAGGTAAGATAATAAAAGTTACTGAATAAAATTTGCAAGATTTAACATACTTTAACTTTATGTGTAGGTGGAAAAAAATCATGGTAAATTAATGAAACACGACAAAAAAAAATGTCATATTGGATGTTTACCATAAAATATATGGTCAATCAAACAAAACATAATAAATATTTATTTATCTACTTATTGCAAAAGGATGACTACGGCAAACAAATCTCTGTGACACGGGTACGGAATTTTGTCACTCGATTGTGTTCCAAGTGCTTATAGTACCTATATTAAAAATATAAAAAATTTCATATCCCCGTAGCTCCCAAATTTTTAAATTAAAAAAACTTCACTTCTACAATATTTTCCAATCAATTTGAAAATCTTGAGGTTTCTCGAAATAATTCTCGCTAGATGCACTTAAAATGTGCAGCTAAATTATTTTGGCATTAACCTTGGAAAAACAAAGTTGAACTAAATTATAACACAGACTCATGACAGAAAATTAGTATATTAGTATTTCAATGTTTCAGATATACTACTATCCCCAAAGCTTGGAAGACAATTTCCAAAGTTTTAAAAAGTCACATAAACTATTGATAATGATGGTGTGTAGACTGATTCCAAAACTGAATTTCAATGCATTTTTAATGTCAAAGATGGCAACATACTTTGATTAGATTTAAGAGTGACACAGAAAGTATCTAAACAAAAGCTACGTTAGCAATTTTATATTTCCAAAAGTACTACGCTTCTAAATAATTAGTCTAGCACTCAATGGACGGCTCAGATTCACTTTCGATTCATTTGCCTTTTCTCACCACCTCCTATATATCACTCCCACCCCTCCTCAACCCAAATCCCTCTCTCTATATATATACACACACACATATATATATATATATATCTCACACGCACAAACACAAAGATGTTATTGGGGAAACGTCCGAGGCCTACAATTAGGAGAACAACAAGCATGACGGGTATCACCATGGAGGCACCAGAAGCGTCCGATCTTGAGAACCCCATGATCAACGGTCAGCAAAATGATATGTGGGTTCCACAAGACCTTGGCCGGCGACAGGACATGTTGGTGGTGGGTACTACTAGTAGTAGTGAGTATTTGATGGCCATGGTATCACCAAGAAATAATAACAAGCGTTCTAATAGTTCAAGTGATGGCATAAACACAGTCTCTCACTTCTTGACAACATGTTGCCTTTGTCGACGTCGTTTGTCACCTGGCCGTGACATCTACATGTATAGGTACGTACAAAGTTTTTGAAAGATAGTGTGTACTATGAGTAGTTTTAGATGGATACAAAATTTGATATGTATATAGACATAACATTGTTGGAGCGACTAGCACAAGTTGGAATATGAGAGGTTTTGGGGTGTTTTGAATCGTGCATGAGATTTTTCTTGTTTTGCTTCCTTTGCTGGATGTTTGAATCAACTAATATCATGTGTGTTGTAATAATTTGGTATTTTATGATTATAACAATTGTGCACTTATTGTGGGTTGTTTTGTTACAGGGGTGATACAGCATTTTGCAGTCTAGAGTGCAGGGAGGAAAAAATGAAGCATGATGAGAGAGAAGAGAGAGACTCCACAGCATCCTCCGTATCATCAACTGCATAAATATTATATATATATATATATATATATAATAATTCTATTGTGCGGTCGTCCCGAACATATGTCTTGTGGTGATGAATCCAGAAATTATAGGCGCCCTCCGACTTGAAAATGAAAGTAATCAGATGTTGTATTGGATTACTTAAAATGAAAGTAATCAGGGGTTGTATTGGATTACTTAAAAGTCAATGTTTACTTCAAAAGTTTGAATTTTGAGGGAACTTATAATTTGAGATGAAAAGAGTTGTGTATATATAATACATGCAAAGACAAATGTAGGATACCCTCGACTTAATGTAATAGGCATCAAACTTTTTGATATGTCATGTTCAATATACGGTGTTACTAGAGTACCAAGTTATGATTAGTTTGGGCATCTTTATTCTCCCCTTACTCTCTTATATTTTCTTTTGGTAAACATTGAAATCGAAAAGATTACTGGAGTTTTACATCATACAAATACATAGGCAATCGAGGCAAAACAAAAGACGACGCAAGAGTCTACCAAAAGCATAATCTGGCTGCATCGTAGGGTTTTCAAGTATCGATCGCATAGCATTGGGAACTTCATCGATTTCAACGAACGCCTCGTCCTGCATCTTGGCTTCACGTGCCAACCAATCAGCTTTATTCTCCCCATACTCTCTTATGGTTTCGTAATCAAATGAATGCATATAGCTAGTTTGATGACCTGGGGCTATCAAAACTGTCAATTGTTATTGACTCAAAGATCAATGATTCAGTACTGGTTCCCTTGATTTTTAATCTTTCAATCAATAACATTAGAAACTCATATTAACCAAATTTTAAAACGAGTTAACAATTTCAAATTTCGAATTGTTCTTAGGAGTTATAATGGAGATAATATTGAAAGTAAACTTATTAACGTGTGGTATTGTGTTGCGTTTAAACTTAGGATAAATTTCGGGAATTAGGCCAAAACTTAAGGATATAATTTGGGAAAATTAAAAAATCAATCAAAGAGAAACTTAAGCAAAGCTTTCATAACAATTGTTGTAGAATCGAAAATGAAATTTTTGATGTGCCCAGATTTTCTAGAGTCAGATTCGCAACACTTGATATTTTAAGCGTGTTCAAAAACTAAACTCATTAACAACTTAAATTCATTAAAATTACAACGAGATGTTTAAAAATATATCTTGTGGAGTCAGTGACATGTCATCACTAATTCAGAATTTCTAGATCTATTCTTTACAATTAAATCAACAAGTGCACTATTTATTTATCACAAGTGGTAAAAGAACACTTACTTTTAATTAAGTGATGGCTGAAAGTGTGGAATTGCATTTTCTATATGCATCTCTCCCATTGTCACGCCTCATGATAGCCATTGCTCATTTGCTATCAGATGATAATTACAGCTCTATTAAGACAAAATTAATTAAAACTAAGCAAAAGTGTAAATGGACCAAAAGTAACCAACAACTCCAATGTCTTACATAGTTGCATGTATTTTAAAATCAAATTTGTGTTATCATCTGTCACCTGTTGAGTTGGAAGTTTAGATAATGATCAAAGGT
This sequence comes from Sambucus nigra, assembly GCA_949130495.1. Lineage (NCBI taxonomy): Eukaryota > Viridiplantae > Streptophyta > Magnoliopsida > Dipsacales > Adoxaceae > Sambucus > Sambucus nigra. The sequence goes on along the minus strand of OX422207.1, from coordinate 95,846,944 downwards.
ATAAATCTAACAAGGATTGGTGCAAATCAAATTTATAATTGGTCTTTGGTGGTATGATATGAGAGGTAGAGCGAAAAATATTTGTATTTATGTACTTCTACCACTCGTGAATATATACCCCACATGACTTCCTAAATAAAATTTTGGCAACATGTATCCCGTTGGCATTTTTATAGATTAAATTAAATGGAGTTTTGAGAAAAGGTTCTCATAATTCTCAAATTGTATAAAAATAGGACATTCCACATAATTTTATAAATTTAGTCCTTGTACTAAAAACACTATGAAAAATAGTGCCGTTGACGCGGACCAAAACAATAAACTCTCAACTCTAAAGGGACCACACAAATAAATGTTATTGTACCACAGGAAGTAGATTTATAAACTTGAAAAATATTGTCCTAAAAATCTAAATATAAGAAAGAATATGTCATTTACCTTAATTATCTACAAATTAAATAAGATGTTTTTATGTACTTTCTAAATAAATTACATGTACTATAATTTGCATGTTATGGTGTTTTCAAGTCTCAAAATTGATAACTACCATTCATTGTTAGGAGTTACGTGACAAAGCTAAATATAACCACGATCACGATATGAATTTTGCAATATGTGTAAAAAATTATTCCTTTTTTTAATCTAAAAGCTCTTTAGGATTATGTATCTTATTGCAAGAGTATAAATTAGACAAAACCCTACTTCTTTAAATCAATTTTGAAGCCTACAAAAAATTTATAGGTTTTCTATGTCAAAGAATTTTACTCACAACCTTTCAAATATCAAAAGTGTTTAATAACAATTGGTGTAACCCCTTTGTTTAATTTTTCTATGTTTCTTTGCTCTTTTGCCCTTTTTTTCCACACGTCTCTTTTAGTAACTTAATCGTTTACACCTATGTAACTGTAATTTAGTGTTACTTTTTGTGAAGATTAATGAGAGATGCAATTAAATATATGTTCATACCTCATTAATAGAGGGAATATGTGGGATGTTGCTTGGACATGGTCCCAATTTCCAACCAATATTGATGAAAGTGATTCCTTTGTAGTGTTTTGGTAATTGATTTCGGTAGGTGTGTTACAATGGGCCCCATGCACGCATGAAAAGTCCCCCACTCTCCCGTCATTTTGGGCCCACCTTACTTTGATTGATTTAGAAATCTCTATTTTTCAACATTTTATTATTACTTCTATTTAAAAAAAAAATGAGAAGAAAGTACTTTTAGATTCTTCACAAATAAATTTTAAATATTAAAGAAATTTTGATAAATTTTAAACACTTAGCTCCACTAATTCTCTTATTCTAGAAGTCTACGCTAGTGGCATCACAAGTGAATCTAATATTAAATTATTCTTAAATGTTTAAAAATTGTTACAAAGGGAACTAATTGTAAATTGCCCAAAAAATTATTAAAAGCTTTATGGCACTTGTTTATCACCACCCTTAAATTTTTTTGTCGAATATGAATATAATATTATGGTGTACATTCAACAAAGGAGCTCAACGTATATATATTTACTGGAAATGAATTTTAAAAAATAGGCAATATATCCATTCATTAAATGCAATTTATTTATCATTATGAAACTTTCCTTACACGACTCATTGTCTCTGTAATACCCCGTATTTTCATGACTTTTAAAATTGGAAATTTATTAAATCTAATTGAGATAAATTAATTTAATATTAATCTGGAGTTTAATTAAAATATTTACTAGAGTGACAAGAGTTAGTAATTATTGAGAATTTGTTAAATTTTACTTAACGAGTAAAGTAATATGTAGAATTGAGTTTATTAAAATTTTCACGAGTGAATAATATGATAATTATGGAAATTAAGTCGGGACACGCTTGTGTCGGGACTAAATTATTATAATAAAAAGTGAATAAATTATAAGTCGTCTGTATGGTCATTTCTAGTGTGCTAACGTGTCCGAAATGGTCAAGATAGTAAGAAAAGTTTAACTGGGGGTTTAGTTTGGGTCTCAGAGCGTTTTTAGGCCTAACCGGCACCCCGGGAGGGCGATTTAGTCATTTTCCAAATTAGGCCTTAGTTAATGATGAAAATTAGGAATTAAAATCAGATGTTAGGAGAGTCTTCTAGGGCTAATATTCTCGAAAGATTAGAACGATAATGAGAGGAGGAGAGGAAAAAGTCTTCCAAGAATTCAACGGATTGCACCATCACCATCACCTAAATGCAGATCGGAGCGAGGGGATCAAGTCTATACCTATCAAATTCGTGGAATCAGACCTACGATCTTAAGGAAAGTATCTATCTTTCTATTTCCTAGTTGATATTTCACCCATGTTAGAATATAATTAAGAATATATGTTCTTATTGGAGAATTATATAATTTAGAAGATTTAAATCGCATGTTTTGAGAGTAATTCATGAAATCTGGAAGTCTTGTCACATGTAGAGGATTACCTACGAGTTGTAATGGTTTAATAGAAAGAAATCTGGAGGAAGAATGAGAATTTTGGAAATCTATTCAAAACTAGGGTTCTTGAAAATTCTGCTGAATTGGCCCTTTTAATTTGATGTCTTTGACGAATTCGTACATGATTTACGTAGGAAATCATGTAGATAGGTGTATATAATCAGTGGTTTAATTGTTTGGGAGATTGGAAATCATTAATGGTGTTTTGGAGAAATTTTATGGATGAAACCCATAGGTTGAATTAACAGAATCTGGGCAAGAACTGCTCGATCGATTGATCGACTGATCTATCGATAGACTCCCTTTCATCGATCGATCGAACCCTTCTGGAAACTGAATATTTTTTCCTCTTTTTGTTTAATTCGGATAAAATGCGTAAGAGCCCTTGAATATCATTTAAAAAGCATAATGGGCCATGAAGAGGGCTAATAGGGTCTAAGTAGGTTCCGTTGAATATAATTTTATACGAAATGTAACCGTGGGATAATAGGGGTATGACACATATTAGAAATCGTGCATACGTTAACTAAGGAATTGAGAGAATTATGAAGGACTTAGACCAGTATGTTAGTGAGGGTGTACCTAATGAATTTTACCTTTAAGAAGAGGAAACGCATCTAGGGACGAGATATAATTATAAAATGCTTATAATTGAGAATGAAAAGAGATGAGTTCATTATCTGTAAGAATTGGGTAATTTGTACTACTTACGGTTAAACTATTGTTATAGGTCGCGAGCGAACCTAATTGAAAGATGTGAATATTTATATATATATATATATATCTATATATATATATAACCGAGTGAATGTGTGTGTGTGTGTGTGTGTGTGTGTGTGTATATATATAATTATACCCGCGCTACTTGCTATCATGGAGGTCAGTCTTATCTCGATGGGACCTTAATGCGGGATATTGACTCATACCCTACAACATAGGATTTCTTTGTACATGCTATCTTAGAATGATAGTCAGACGGTCCTAAGAGACGTGAGGGTATGTGCCGACCTCTTAGTGACTTGGAACTATGCTTTGCCTCCATTTTGTGTGTATTGTGTTAATACAGTTCGAGAGTGATTTCAAACTAATATTTGTCTTGTACGAGGTATACGGGGACTCGATAGCAGAGTATGCCAGCACCATAGATGTCATGTGGGGTACCGATTAGTATATATATTTTTTGAGGGATTAATATATATACCTATACCGGAGATTTTTCTACTGTGCGTATAAGAAGATAAGTAATTGAATAAATGCTCCTAATCATAGTAAGTGTTTGAAACCTCACAGTATTGAGAAATACATAATTGACTTCAATAATCTTTAAGTAGATGTTATCTTAATTTAATCATAGACTTATGATCTTGTGAATCAGAGCTTATGGGAGGAGTATAGAGTTAGACTTATGGGTTATATTAGTGGTACGGTAGGCGTTAACACTAGATAAGAGGTGAGGATTCTCAAGAGAGTGTCGTGTACTAATATGGTTGTCATATTAGCTGTAACACCCCGCCCACCCGGGGAGAGCGAACGGAGCGCTAATGCGATAAAATAACTAAATCCACAAGTGACAAGGTATAGAGCATCTAAATAAACCCACAACAACAAAAGAGAAACTACAAATCTCAATCTCTTCAAATTAAATACCAAATCTCTCGAATTACATACAACAACTAACTCGAATAAAAATGCTCTACACATCAATGAAATAATTAATACAAATCTTTCAAATTGTATGAAAAATTCTTCCCAAATAATCCTCGCTAAAATCAATCTCCATAGCGCCCCAAAATCCGCGCTAACCTGCCACTAAAAGAAAATATGGGGAAGTACACAATACGACAGGAAAGATGCTCAAAAAATATATTAACGGTGAATAAAGCGTAACAACACGAGTACGAATATTCAAATCAAATGCGAACCTCAATATCATTTATCAATAAATTTCTGAACAACACATCAATGGGTCATCAGGCCTCTCCCCATCCGCATGTGCTTTATCAACCCAAAGCCCTCGAAGTAGGAATTTTGGCGGGTGCCCAACATCCGTGCCATATTAAAATCTCATGACAACATGCTCAATAACAACATAATAATACCACATGAATCAAAATAATTCAACAATTATTTTTCCAGATTTTCAAGAATTTATCAATTCAAACATGAGTCCAATTAAATATGAAATCAACGGAATAACTCTCGAGAGATTTAAAGAGCATATTGTGTAAAACCCCATACCTCAAACCATGATGAGAAACCAATGATCACATCCTCAAGATCAACACAAAAGATCTACAAAATCTACTCCAAGAACCTCCAACAAAATAGCCCCAAGAACACCTCTAATCTAAGGTTGGAACTCACAAATCTCAAGGGCCAATGTCTATATAAAAAGAAGAGGAATATAAAATATATTTGCTGCCAAAATTTGTGCCAAAAGTAGGTTAAAAAGGTTGCCCACGACTCCCTTTTATAATGCAAAGAAATGAAGAGTTGGAATCCAAAAGACTCCTTTAAATAAGTCAAATAAATGAAGAGTTGGAAGTCAAAACAACTCCAAGAGTTAAAAACATTTTAAAATCATTTTAAAATCCGTTTTAACTCCGTTTTCAAAACCGTTTGAAATTCTCGCCTTTAAAAATAATAACCAGCATATTTGAGCAATAAAAATAATTATATCAAAAACTTTATTTTCCTCCATTTTCCAGAAATTAATTAAAATAACCCAAAATTTACACGGGTTGTTACACTTCCCCACTAACAATGGAATTTCACCCTCGAAATTTGCCGAATGCCTAACTCTCAAAATCAGGCTAATAATCTCCAAAAATAATTTCGTCTCCAAAAATAAATTCCTCACATCCAATCTAGAAACCTGTCACGAATATCAACTAAAATTTGCTATCTCAAAAAATTTCTAACCACGCATTGAACCCAAACCTCAAGACCCGAGGGTTGCCGTATACCTAAGCTCTGATACCATTTGTAACACCCCGCCCGGGGAGAGCGAACGGAGCGATAATGTGATAAAATAACTAAATCCACAAGTGACAAGGTATAGAGCATCTAAATAAACCCAGAACAACAAAAGAGAAACTACAAATCTCAATCTCTTCAAATTAAATACTAAATCTCTCGAATTACACACAACAACTAACTCGAATAAAAATGCTCTATACATCAATGAAATAATTAATACAAATCTTTCAAATTGTATGAAAAATTCTTCCCAAATAATCCTCGCTAAAATCAATCTCCATAGCGCCCCAAAATCCGCGCTAACCTGCCACTAAAAGAAAATATGGGGAAGTACACAATACGATAGGAAAGATGCAAAAAAAATATATTAACGATGAATAAAGCGTAACAACACGAGTAAGAATATTCAAATCAAATGCGAATCTCAATATCATTTATCAATAAATTTCTGAACAACACATCAATGGGTCACCAGGCCTCACTCCATCCGCATATGCTTTATCAACCCATAGCGCACGAAGCAGGAATTTTGGTGGGTGCCCAACATCCGTGCCATATTAAAATCTCATGACAACATGCTCAATAACAACATAATAATATCACATGAATCAAAATAATTCAACAATTATTTTTCCAGATTTTCAAGAATTTATCAATTCAAACATGAGTCCAATTAAACATGAAATCAACGGAATAACTCTCGAGAGATTTAAAGAGCATATTGTGTAAAACCCCATACCTCAAACCATGATGAGAAACCAATGATCACATCCTCAAGATCAACACAAAAGATCTACAAAATCTACTCCAAGAACCTCCAACAAAATAGCCCCAAGAACACCTCTAATCTAAGGTTGGAACTCACAAATCTCAAGGGCCAATGTCTATATAAAAAGAAGAGGAATATAAAATATATTTGCTGCTAAAATTTGTGCCAAAAGTAGGTTAAAAAGGTTGCCCACGACACCCTTTTATAATGCAAAGAAACGAAGAGTTGGAATCCAAAATACTCCTTTAAATAAGGCAAATAAATGAAGAGTTGGAAGTCAAAACAACTCCAAGAGTTAAAAACATTTTAAAATCATTTTAAAATTCGTTTTAACTCCGTTTTCGAAACCGTTTGAAATTATCGCCTTTAAAAATAATAATCAACATATTTGAACAATAAAAATAAATTTATCAAAAACTTTATTTTCCTCCATTTTCCAGAAATTAATTAAAATAGCCCAAAATTTACACGGGTTGTTACACTTCCCCACTAACAATGGAATTTCGCCCTCGAAATTTGCCGAATGCCTAACTCTCAAAATCAGGCTAATAATCTCCAAAAATAATTTCGTCTCCAAAAATAAATTCCTCACATCTAATCTAGAAACCTATCACGAATATCAACTAAAATTTGCTATCTCAAAAAATTTCTAACCACGGAATGAACCCAAACCTCAAGACCCGAGGGTTGCCGTATACCTAAGCTCTTATACCATTTGTAACACCCCGCCCGGGGAGAGAGAACGGAGCGCTAATGCGATAAAATAACTAAATCCACAAGTGACAAGGTATAGAGCATCTAAATAAACCCACAACAACAAAAGAGAAACTACAAATCTCAATCTCTTCAAATTAAATACTAAATCTCTCGAATTACATACAACAACTAACTCGAATAAAAATGCTCTATACATCAATGAAATAAATAATACAAATCTTTCAAATTGTATGAAAATTTCTTCCCAAATAATCCTCGCTAAAATCAATCTCCATAGCGCCCCAAAATCCGCGCTAACCTGCCACTAAAAGAAAATATGGGGAAGTACACAATACGATAGGAAAGATGCAAAAAAAATATATTAACGATGAATAAAGCGTAACAACACGAGTACGAATATTCAAATCAAATGCGAATCTCAATATTTATCAATAAATTTCTGAACAACACATCAATGGGTCACCAGGCCTCACTCCATCCGCATATGCTTTATCAACCCATAGCCCACGAAGCAGGAATTTTGGTGGCTGCCCAACATCCGTGCCATATTAAAATCTCATGACAACATGCTCAATAACAACATAATAATACCACATGAATCAAAATAATTCAACAATTATTTTTCCAGATTTTCAAGAATTTATCAATTCAAACATGAGTCCAATTAAACATGAAATCAACGGAATAACTCTCGAGAGATTTAAAGAGCATATTGTGTAAAACCCCATACCTCAAACCATGATGAGAAACCAATGATCACATCCTCAAGATCAACACAAAAGATCTACAAAATCTACTCCAAGAACCTCCAACAAAATAGCCCCAAGAACACCTCTAATCTAAGATTGGAACTCACAAATCTCAAGGGCCAATGTCTATATAAAAAGAAGAGGAATATAAAATATATTTGCTGCCAAAATTTGTGCCAAAAGTAGGTTAAAAAGGTTGCCCACGACACCCTTTTATAATGCAAAGAAACGAAGAGTTGGAATCCAAAATACTCCTTTAAATAAGGCAAGTAAATGAAGAGTTGGAAGTCAAAACAACTCGAAGAGTTAAAAACATTTTAAAATCATTTTAAAATCCGTTTTAACTCCGTTTTCGAAACCGTTTGAAATTATCGCCGTTAAAAATAATAATCAACATATTTGAACAATAAAAATAAATTTATCAAAAACTTTATTTTCCTCCATTTTCCAGAAATTAATTAAAATAGCCCAAAATTTACACGGGTTGTTACACTTTCCCACTAACAATGGAATTTCGCCCTCGAAATTTGCCGAATGCCTAACTCTCAAAATCAGGCTAATAATCTCCAAAAATAATTTCGTCTCCAAAAATAAATTCCTCACATCTAATCTAGAAACCTATCACGAATATCAACTAAAATTTTCTATCTCAAAAAATTTCTAACCACGCATTGAACCCAAACCTCAAGACCCGAGGGTTGCCGTATACCTAAGATCTTATACCATTTGTAACACCCCGCCCGGGGAGAGCGAACGGAGCGCTAATGCGATAAAATAACTAAATCCACAAGTGACAAGGTATAGAGCATCTAAATAAACCCACAACAACAAAAGAGAAACTACAAATCTCAATCTCTTCAAATTAAATACCAAATCTCTCGAATTACATACAACAACTAACTCGAATAAAAATGCTCTATACATCAATGAAATAATTAATAAAAATCTTTCAAATTGTATTAAAAATTCTTCCCAAATAATCCTCGCTAAAATCAATCTCCATAGTGCCCCAAAATCCGCGCTAACCTGCCACTAAAAGAAAATATGGGGAAGTACACAATACGACAGGAAAGATGCTCAAAAAATATATTAGCGGTGAATAAAGCGTAGCAACACGAGTACGAATATTCAAATCGAATGAGAATCTCAATATCATTTATCAATAAATTTCTGAACAACACATCAATGGGTCACCAGGCCTCACCCCATCCGCATATGCTTTATCAACCCATAGCCCACGAAGCAAGAATTTTGGCGGGTGCCCAACATCCGTGCCATATTAAAATCTCATGACAACATGCTCAATAACAACATAATAATACCACATGAATCAAAATAATTCAACAATTCTTTTTCCAGATTTTCAAGAATTTATCAATTCAAACATGAGTCCAATTAAACATAAAATCAACGGAATAACTCTCGAGAGATTTAAAGAGCATATTGTGTAAAACCCCATACCTCAAACCATGATGAGAAACCAATGATCACATCCTCAAGATCAACACAAAAGATCTACAAAATCTACTCCAAGAACCTCCAACAAAATAGCCCCAAGAACACCTCTAATCTAAGGTTGGAACTCACAAATCTCAAGGGCCAATGTCTATATAAAAAGAAGAGGAATATAAAATATATTTGCTGCCAAAATTTGTGCCAAAAGTAGGTTAAAAAGGTTGCCCACGACTCCCTTTTATAATGCAAAGAAATGAAGAGTTGGAATCCAAAATACTCCTTTAAATAAGGCAAATAAATGAAGAGTTGGAAGTCAAAACAACTCCAAGAGTTAAAAACATTTTAAAATCATTTTAAAATCCGTTTTAACTCAGTTTTCGAAACCGTTTGAAATTCTCGCCTTTAAAAATAATAACCAACATATTTGAGCAATAAAAATAATTTTATCAAAAACTTTATTTTCCTCCATTTTCCAGAAATTAATTAAAATAACCCAAAATTTACACGGGTTGTTACATTAGCTAGTAAGAATTTTAAATACTTGCTAAACCATTTTAACAATATTTTACACTCGGGCTCTGACCCGTTTCCTGTCATTTTTCCTTCTCTTGTGTGTGTGTGTGTGTATATATATATTACAAGTGCTCAGCTACAGGGGTGTCAGGTGTAGATTCATTTGACTGGACGTGTTGCAGCTTGTGTGGGAGTTGCAGGTCATTACAGTAGACGCTTCCTCCTTTGGCTCCTCAGATTTCTATTGAGTTCTTTTAGTTAGGGCATGTGTCGTCCATTCCGAGATTCTTGTTTAGACTTGATAGGGATTGCATACACTTCTATCATTTCAGTATTGTGTTTTCATTTGGGATTATTTTATATATCACAATGTCAATGGTTGTGGTTATTTATTTTGATTTCAGTAATCTAATTGGCATATGTCGTTGGATGATTGGTATCTTTATCGTTTGTATTATTCATAAATTTTTTTATGCTTAAAAGGTCTTTGCAACGAAAATTAATAAATAAAATCATTTAAATTGTTTTGACATTTAACTTAATTATTTAGGGTGATTAAAACCGAAAAATGATTTTCGACAACGATGCTAAGAATGAACCACACCGTTCACCTTGATTTTTAAATTAATAAAGGACTGATCACCCGGTATTTAATTAGGCGGGGTGTTATAGTCTCCTCTAATAAATTCATATAATTCTTTAATAATTATTGTAGCGCCAAAAAAAAATTATATGCAAAGAAATTTATTTATAAACAAATAAGAGAAAAAGCCTCTCCGAATGGTTCTTACAAGCACTAATGAGGAAAAAATATGAAATTTTTTGAAGTCTTGAATGAGAAGCAAAAGGCCTTAAGTTATATTTGAGAGACGATTTCTCCTAATTAGTTAAGATCGAAAAAGAATGCACTTGAGGATTTTTAGTTCCTCCATTTCATTTAGTGACATCCACCACATCTTGATTGAGAATTGTTGAATCGTCAAAGTTGCCTAAGATATAAAAAGAATTGCTAACTTGAGAATGTAACACCCCGCCTAATTAAATATCGGGTGGCTAGTCCCATACCAAATTAAAACCGAATATACAGTTGGCTCATTCTTAGCATCACTGTCTAAAACATTTATAAATCACCCAATATCCAATTAAGTTGGTGTTAAAAACTTTCCAAATTTTAATTCAACAATCTCCATTTTTTAGTTTACGAATAACACTACACATATTATTCTACAACACTAATAACCGAACAGTTAACACAAAAGAATTTAAATTTAATTGGAATAAACATTCCCACACAATAATCGAATACAGTAATCCTAACAAGAGTATATGACTCAGATAGAAAAGAGATAACTGAATTCCTTTGGGCGACATGCCCTAACTAAAGAATACCTGTGAATCAACTGAAGATAGGCGTCTAAGTAATACTCCATAGCTCCATAGTTCGTCATAATCAACTAAGGTTGGCGTCCCTGTTGCTGGACACCTGATATAGAAGGTACAATAGAAAAGAAAATATGCAAGGAAACGGGCCAGAGCCCGATGTGAAAATGATTTTGAAAACAACAAGTATTTAACAAGTGCAATAAAGCATTTATTATGTACATGTTAGTATCCAACTCTCACTTGCTATTCTCACCTCTCATCTAGAGTGCACACTTAACGTTTCCTATTAACCTCCTAGTTAATGGTTCCTCCTTACTAATTTCCATATTATGATTCCATCCTATATCATAACCCCGTATGTCCCATACCATACGTCATATAATTATTCATATATGTTTCCCATTAACATGATTCGTTTCTCATTAATATGAATTAAGCTTTTCAATTCTATAAGTGTAAACATTCATTAACTTAATTCAATTTTCTTTCTCTATTCACCGTTATCTACAATTATCACACAGTAGATAGATTTAACCACTATTTACATTCATTTAATTCATTATATATATATACATATATAATACGGCACCCCGAGTCACAGCTGCGATGAAATGAATTACTCTGCTATCATGTCCCATCATCGCTGGTCGCCGAATAGGCGACAAAAGGTTCGGTAAGGATTTCTCGAACCACAAACATCAACATAAAAATTGGAGGTGAATATAGTCCTCGTATCCATGGGTCACGCACATACCTACGTTCCCATAGTCAACGAACTTATCAACTCCTCGATAAGTCTTTCATAGACCTATGTTCTTGAGCGACAAATCAAAGATTCCATGAATTCATCAGGATATGACTGCCCTCACGCGCAAACCTCCCATCGATAGCAAGTAAGATAGGTATGTCATACACATAATCATCAATCAATCAAATAGGTATTATCATACCTATAATATAATATCAACAAGGTACTCACATTACCCTAAGATAGTTCCCATACGTAGCATTATATCTCTCAAATCCTACGTATTAAAATATTATGACTTTACTTCTTTAATTCAATTATCCCCAAGCCTCACTCATTACTCAAGGTTCAAATAGGTTTTCCCTCAATAATATATTCAGTAAGAAATCACTAATATCCTACTGGTCCATGTCATCATATCTCCCTAATTACTACGAATTAAACTCTCCCTTTAATTAGGGTTAAAACTGATAGTTTCAAATCTCTTATAAACACATCCTCTTTCAACTAGGATTGAATACCATCATCACATGGCTCATAGTCTATAGTGTTTCATTCACACTATATGACTTATCAACAAAATCAACATCCTCGCATCCTATAACATCTCTCCACTCCCGTCATCGTTAAGGTTCATGCGCGGAGCGTCTTGCAAAGCGAAATCCAAATAAGGAACCCCTCCTATACACTACTACTTAACTTTGTCAGTCATGGAGGTACGTCAACTTCAAATACGCAATCAGGATAACCTCATCCCCTCTTTCAACCAAAAGTGGTCTGTACTCCTATATCTATCCAGGAGCCATACCGCTAAGCGCTTGTACTACACTTAGTCCTTGCGCAATCATTAATGAGCTTAAACTTAGTTCTTGATGCTCAAATTGTAACCCTAAGGCTACCCATGTGTTATGTTAAATCTCCCCTACTGGACCTATCCTTAATCCTCATGAATACCAATTAGAATCCAACACATGAATCTTGCAACCGAAATTTCTTTCAATATAATTATCGTCATTCTAATCAATTAAATCCCAATCAAATTATTAGGGCCTACTGATCTTTTCTAAGTCCCATAATATCCAATTAATAATCAGCAAAGATCTACAAAAGGTTTGGGATAAGAACCAACATTAAAAAAAATAACTTTAACAATTCTGGGGAGGTCGATCGATCGAAGGCAGGGGGTCGATCGATCGATCGCCCAGGTAACAACCCAGTTTTTCTGCATTTCTTCTACTACGGGTTTAACTATTTTTTATCAATCAAACTTTCATATTTACAATCCAAATGACTAATAGACCTTACTACATGATATATCAACATATATAAATGATTTCTAATGATCTAAACATCCTAGAATCATCAAAAGATTAAATTAAATGCATGTTTATATCCTCTTTTTCCAGAAAATTATCAACATAATATCTTTAAGAACACATCAATGGTTTTCAGAATTTCTTCAACACATTTATGATTATTTCGTGGATTACTATCTAACTATAATATAAGTTTGATTCCCATATATTTTCACTTTCCAGAAATCCAATAACAACTCTATCTTTTCATCTTCCAAACATGTAAAATCTCAGTTTTGTTTAACTATTCTAACATGGACAATATACAAACTTAGATTGCAATTATCAAACACTTGCCTCTAATGAAGGTCTGATCCTTTGGGGTGGTGTATCACAGGTGGTTCTCCCTTTTTCGGCCAACTTTCGGTGGTGGTTGGTGGTGGTGACCTTTGGTCTTTGTTCTTCTCCTTCCAAGAAAGCTTTTCTCTTCCCAAGCAACCTTTCACTCACTCTAGGAAGATGACATCTCTATTTTTTTTTATAGAAGAGATGAATAACCCACGTACACTTAATCTACAAATACTTATAATAGGACAGAATCAGAAATCACTATTCATCCCCCTATAAAAATGACCAAAATGCCCTTTTGGGTTGTCTTATCATTTCCAAATGACCCGAGACCAAAATCCAACATCCAAATAGACTTTTCTGACTATTTCAACCCTTCCGGATGCAACGACGCAGTCTAAATGTCTATAAGGTTGATACAAAAATAAGTTCCCTTTTTTAATTTCACAAATTAGTCCCGACACGTCCCATACCGCATCCGACTAAAAATTCAAATTACTGAATTAATATCACACAGCCATATCAATGACATCACATTCATATATTACCTAAATATATTTAAGTAATATTCAGAATTATACATTTTTAATATCCACAATTCGGATAAAACCCAAATGAATTAATTTATAGTAAAATCCAATTAATCCATTAATTTAAAATATAACCCATTTTAAAAGTCATTAAAATTACGGATTATTACAGAGAATTGAACATGTAATTTTGAATTGTTTCACATTTTTTTAACAATCGAGTCTTCAATAAAAGCATGAGTTTGGGCAGAATTAGAAATCGTTCCTAAATCATATTTTGGGATCTCGACATATAAATTAACTCCAAGACTGTAACCATCCTCTTCTACCCACAATGAATCCTTTGTATGAGGTGACATAGTTTTATTTAAATTTGGAATGCCTTTAGAGGGGTCATTTCATCATAAGATTGTGACTCATCAAACTAAGAGTTGACTATTTCCCCTGAATAAAAATTTTGATTTTTTGGAATATTTCTAGGGGTATGTTCACACATATAAATTTTTTCAGGGTTCTTCTCACCCTTTTCTAACGTCCCTAAATTATTTTCAAAAGAGTGCACTATTTGTTCCGAACTTATAGGAGACTTTGACTTGATTTTTTTCACATTCTCTTCATAATATTATGTTCCATTGATTTCGTCTCAAATCACATGGGATATAATCTCTTTGTTTTTATCCAACTTCCCTGAACTAAAGGTCTTACTCAGACCTTTTTCAAATGACATCTGCTCGTTTTGGTTTTTCTTCGTGACATAACTTTGATCAACCACTAGCTGACCTATTTGAGTTATTTATTTTGGAATTGTGGGATTTTTTAATTATTTCTATTCCACTTAAGCTGGCAGGGTTCTTCTTAGCTAGAATAGTTATTCCGTTTTTGGCAAAAAAAACACTCCCACAAGGAGCATGACTCTGATGATTGACACCTTGAATTTTTTATTGGGTAAGACCAATGAATCTTTTTTAATGAAGACGTTTACAACTGAGTTTTTTGAACATGAGTTTTTTTAGTAAATAAGCTTATTCATATAGTTGGGAAGTATAATGCAATTTTTTTCTTTACCTTTAAACATGAAGAAATAGGTTGTCCAATGCATCCACAAAATTCACAGAAAATAGGTGTATTTTCAATAATTATTTTGATGAGTATTTTCATATCCTCATTCTCTATGATAACCACACTAGGCAAATAAAATGAGAAATCTATGTCTATAATAACGCTAGCAAACATACCAAACTTTTGCTCTAAGGTTAATTCATCAATCCTAATAGGAACACCCACACCCGTAGCAATTTCAAGCAACAACCGAGGATGCCAAAATTCATCCGAAAGATTCGTGAATCGAACAAGCACGAGCATTTGATGAGACAAAAGTTGACGGGTTAAAATTTGGATACCAATGATAAGCACCCAAAAGTGTAAATTTTATACCCCAAATAGTTGTACTTTAGTTGCTAATTCTTGACAATTTGGGCCTTATGCGCTTTATTGTGTATTTTGTAGGTCGAATGCACATTGCGGTGTTCAAACGCGTATTTCAAGGCATTTGTGCAGATTCTGGAGCTAATTAAACCTTGTCCCGTATCCTAGCCTATCCTAAACCTGTCCCGAACCGTGGGTGTTTAGTTTGTCCCATTTTATTTTATTTGTGTCATTTTGTTTTTAGGGTTTAGTTTATTATTTTATTTTATTGAGTCATGCATATATTTTTAGGATTTTTATATTTTTAGCGCGTTGCGTATTAATTTTTATATTTTCTTAGTTTTTAGTTAGTTTATTATTATTTTATTTTATTAGTTTATTTTAATTTTTATAGTTTTTATTTTAGTTGTGTTCAGTTTCTTTTCAGAGTTTGTATAGTGTGTCGTGTCGTGTCATTTTTATTTTTGTTGATTTTATTTTTTTATTTTAGTTAAATTTTTATTTTATTTTATTTTAGTTTAGTTTTTTAGGGGTCATAAGTTAAACACACACACAACCCCTCACACCCAACTAACCTGCACCAAACAAAACACATAACAAACCAATCCAAACCAAGCCCGAACTACTACCTCCTAGACCTCCTAGCAAACCCTTTCAAACCGGCAACACCTACTCCGACCATGATGGCCAGCCATAAACCCCAGGCGCCGGCGACCTCCGATAACCCCATCCTCATCACCCGCCGGTGACTCTCCTCACCTCCGGCCATCCCATTTCGAATCCGCGGCATCCCTCAAATTCAACCCGCAAGACCAACAATCCATTTTTCAAACCTAACCAAAGACCCAAACCCATTTCCATTTCTCCCCAAATTCCAAAATCGTGTCAGCTAAAAAACAAAACCAAAAACAAAACAAAGACCAAAGTCAAAAAGCCTCACATGCCATTTAAACCTCTTTTAACCCCAATTCCAAAAATACCCCTAACTACCTATTTTAACCAAATATGATTTTATTTCCCCACCAACCCACTTTCCACATGCCCTCACACAACTCATGCACATATGTGCATTTTTCTATTTTAACCCCAACTTATCCTCACACACCACATGTTCTTGTATCCCTACCCAAATTACCCTCATGCTCCATGCCTACTATTTAAAGAAGATGAAGACCATTTGAAGAAGAGATCTCAAAATTAGTTTTTAAGCTTTGTGTGATAAAATTATCTCCATCCCTCTATGTTGAGTATTTGCATTTTTAGCAAATATCTCAATATAGAGGTGTGTAGTGAAATTTATCTCTATCATAAATTCAACCACACCCCTCTATAATGAATTTTTAGCAATTATTTCAAAATAGATTGATGTAGTTGAATTCATCCCTTATGGGAGGTAAATTCTAAGTCATTTCCTTATGTTGAGATTTTGCATTTTTAGCAATTATCTCAATATAAATTAATAATCTAGAATTTATTTCTTTGGATGAGTTCTAATGTACAATTTTATAATGTTAGGATTTTCATTTTTAGCAAATCTCTTTTATTATTTAATTGTCCATTTTGAATTCATCCATTATCTTTTTTTTTTGTAGTTTTTGTTTTAGATTCGATAAATACATTTGTGAGGGATTATGATTGAGATATCTTTTATGTATAATTGAAGATTCCATTTCAATTCAAGGCTTAAATGGGTTTGATCTCTTCCTCTTGATTACTTTTAGTTTAATCCTCACATGATCTTTTTTGTATACTTTTATTTTTTGGATGATGATTATTGAGGGCTAATCTCCCATTTATGGGATGAAATTTTAAAGCCCTCACGAGTCTAATTTTGTTAGTTTACTTATTAGGAATTTTTTTTTATCTCACTAGTCTTAAATTTGCTTTTACTTCTTAATTAGTAGTTATAAAAATTAGTATAGTTACTCAGTTAAAAAAATCCCTTGAAAAATCCATAAAAAATATAAATAGCAAAAAATAGAAAACTAATAATGAAATGCAAATCAATCTATATATGTCATCTCCAATTTTGTGCTTCATCCTTAGATGTGGATTCTTACCTCACTTACCGCTATATTCTAGCTTTGTTCTAGTTTTATAGGTTTGTGAAGATTTTTTATGGAAAGAGGAATTGCTCCAACGACACACAAATACAATAGAGGCAACAATGGATACGAAGTCATTGGTTTAAAAACCCTACATTCAATTGGATTGGTCACATCATCCACGCCTTATGCATGCCAACCATGGATTCAAAATATAGAGTATAAAAACCTTTACCTTTAGGTGTAAGCT
Source organism: Sambucus nigra (assembly GCA_949130495.1). Lineage (NCBI taxonomy): Eukaryota > Viridiplantae > Streptophyta > Magnoliopsida > Dipsacales > Adoxaceae > Sambucus > Sambucus nigra. Next base: position 95,829,291 of record OX422207.1, on the reverse strand, counting down.
TTCATGGTTTTGTAGGGTCCCAAATGTCTGATAGAGATTTATTTAAATATTCCTCAGCAATTTTTTGGTCCTTAAATACTAGCAGTCTTCCCAGAAGTCTGGACTTACACATTTCCAATGATTCTTGATAAACGTTATTTGATATTTTGATGATAGGATTAGCTTCATGATAGTATGCTTCTTGAGGTTGATAAAATGATGAGCAATGTTAGAAAAATTTATAGAATAGGATTTCTTGGTTTTCATTCTTGGTTTAACAAGTTCACCATTTGATACTACCTTTGCATAAGACAGTTTTGGTATAGTAAAATTATGGTAGAAAGATTATGTGAAGGCGAGAAAATAAGAAGAAACTTTTAGAGAGAATAAAGAGCTTCTCTCTTTATAACGGCTTTGAAAATCTGAGTGTAATACAATTAATTAATTCTAAAAATATGTTAACTAGTAAAAGTTTTTGTAATTTATACACAAAAGGAAGCCTGTAATTCTCTTGAAGATAGACAAAATAGTTTTGACAATAAGTAAGACGAAATCAATATATATTGTGAGAATTCGCATCGAAGGATTTAGAGGCTCAAGATGAAGTTTCCTAAGGTCCCTTGAGAGACCTTATCATAAGGTCTACTGAGAGACCTCGGGAACTAATAAGAATTTTTATGAAGATTTGATTATACACTGTGTTCTTAAACATACATATGTAATAATCAAGAACCATAAATGACATGTCTCCATTGAGAAGCATTAGTTTTATTAATGATATATCCTAATATGTGCCTAAACATTTGGCTAAACCAGGAGAAGAATAGTGGCATGGCGAGATTTGTCTTATCCACCTCTGAGGTGGTCACCTCTTGATAGGTGGACAAAGTACCAGTTGGAAGAAATTACCTCAACCTCTGCTAAGTTGGAACTATACCTTGTATATAATTAGAGGGTTTTATCACCCTTTTGTTACTTAACAGACTTGCCTTACGTGACTTAGTGACGCAAACATAATGTTTTATGACACACCAATGTAAGATATTATGACACCCAACCTAGTTTAATCACGGGTGAACAGTCCTTCACTAAAATAAATAGGAATTTCATCTGGTTCATTCTTAACATCACTGTCGAAAATATTTTTTTTAAATTACTAACCACCTATTAATTAAATAAGCCGATGGCAATTTTTTTCCCTTATTATTACATGTAACATTAAACCGTCCATATATAAATCTTATGAAACAATACTAAATGATAAATCATGTCCAACAGAAGACTAAATGCAAAATAATAACTGAGTGTCAAATAAACCACCGGTCACTATAAATCCAGTACATATATCCAAAATAAAATAAATAATTTGACGTCACTAATGTCTAAATAAAGGTCAACACGATCATCTGATAAATGGGATGAAACCTAGTCTAGGAAATAATAAATGAAACTGCTACACTGAACTCTGTAAGCCTCCACATCTGTTATAGCTACGCATCCCTGGAACGAATGATCATCCATGGCGTCCCTGTGGCTCGACACCTAAAATTTTTGGAAAATATTTTTGACACGGGTCAGAGCATAGAATTTTTTTAAATATTTACAAGTGATTAAAATGCAATAAATAAATATGCAGTAAGCATTCCATATTTAAGCAGGTGTCGTACTCTCGTAAGATACCCCTCATCTCTCAACTATTGTGCACACCTAACGCATACATCTTAGCCCAACTAGTTATGCTTAACTAACCTTGTTACAAATCTTTCTATCACACTACTCTAACCCGAGTACTTCTTAACTTTGATTCATAAGTTTTTCTACTCATTAACTTACTTAATTATTTCCACTTTAATTGATTATATAACATTCACACTTGTTATATGTGTAATACATTTACAGTTTATGTATTTAACCCATATATAATTATTTACTCTATTATACACATACTAGTATACTACGACAATCACACATATGCCGTGTAGAATAACCATCCTCCTGAGTAATAACTCACTGGATTCTTTCTCCAAAATGCTATCGTATCCCAGGTATACTCAATCTAACCCAGTTACCATAAGTCGATTAACTCACATTGAAATAGGTAATAAAATCATAAATGTAGTGGGGGCAGTCATAGTCCCTCGAGAGTGAGACCGAATAGTACTCAAAACATCTCACCTTGAAAATAAATCACACAATAAAATACCGGGCGCTATGACCTGGGGATTACACTCTCCCTGCATTTACTATCCAGGGAATTCACCCACATTGCGCAACCTCCTATGATATCAATAGAGGGGTATGTTTTCACATAAATATGACACACACACACACACACCCCCCCCCCCACACACACACACACACACACACACACATATATATATATATATATATATATATATATATATATATATAGAGAGAGAGAGAGAGAGAGAGGATCAAGTGAGGTCCCTCAGTTTGAGGACCTTCAATGAGGTCCATTTTTTTAAAATAGTAAAAAAAAATATTTTAGAGCTGATTTTTTTTCTATGATTTTTAAGCATTACAGTAGGATCATAAAAAAATAATCAACTCAAAATGATTTTTTTTCAATTTTAAAAAAATCGGTCAAAGTTTGTCAGTTTTTGACAACTTAAAAACAAATAAAATTTGATCGATTTTCTTAAAATATCAGAAAAATTCATTTTGAGCTGATTAATTTTTTATGGTCCTACTAAAATGTTTAAAAACCATTGAAAAAATCAGCCCGAATTGTTTTTTTTACTATTTTAAAAAAATGTACCTCATTCAGGGTCCTCAAATTGGGACCTCACATGATCCTTTTCCTATATATATCAATACAAATTCGGCAAAACTGTGCCTATCGCTCAAAACGCTAGCCTACTATCCCGAGTCTACACCCCGACTCTTATATTTATTAATTTCTCCTTTTGATTAAATAATATAACTTGTTTCTCATTACTGAATTCTATCCGACTCTCCCAACTAGTCCTAATTGCACAAATCGAAAATCACTTTATCTCATCAATCTCCTACGCCTCGAGTGTTAATACTCCATAAATACCCTAAGTACAAGTATATCGAGCTAACCCTCGAACATAATCTCCAAATGTATTAAAAATCATTAACTTAACATCAATATCATTAAATACAAATTCATATTAACTAAGGGAATATATTCACAAGGTTTTGTAATCATTCAAAACATAATCATGCCTAAGATAAAATCCATCCCTAGATTACCAACTAAAGATTTTTATCTCGTACACCATTCTGTATAAAATTCATTACTAATAAAAAAAATATGAGGTCGACGCCCACGCAATCCCAACAAAAAGATCTATAATTCCATATTTTGGATAAGCAAGTAAACCGAACCAGTTCAGCGAGGCGGGCGAACCAGTTCACTGGTTCAATACAACGCATTTCAATCTATATTTTTTTCTTCAAATCCAACCCAAACACCTTCTACATGATATTGTACTTCACCTAATCATATAGAATGTAAGGAAAACATATTTAGACGATTCCAACATCAAGTAATCATGCTATCATTAAAGATTGGACTAACTTTAATGATTTAATCAACCAATTGGTTTATTTTCAAATCTCGTAACCAAAACCCTAAGTTAAATCCACAAATTTGAATGTAGATTCAATCAACCTCTACATCTCATTAAAGTTAACTTACCTAGAAGTTATAAATCATCTAAATTCATCAATTCATCATTTAAATCAATTGAATATCATATCAGATAGATTCAACCCCCACATCCCCTTTTTTTGTGAAAAAATCCTTCTCAAAAATTATTTCTACACATACTATGATATGAACACAAATTCCACACATAAAAGTCATAGCAAGATAACCATATGAATTATAGGATTTGTAAGGTCTGAAATTCCATTAGAGAAGATGAATTTCTCCTCGAATTGGCTTTCCAACTCTTTTTTTCTTCTTCCTTCTTCATTTTCCACTCTTCCTTCACTTGATCAGGGTTTAAAATTGTGTTTAAGATTCCCAAAAACCTTATCCTTAGATTAAATGATATAAATTCCGAAATTAATCTAATGGGCCAAGCCCAAATAACCTAAACACCTCTGTGTGAGCCCCGATCTAGTCTAAAAATCCCCTAAAGCCCAATTACTATCCCCGAGTACTTATTTTTTACTATGTTAATCTATTCGGAACCAACTGTGAACTCGAAATCGTCATCCAATTCACTGTACATAATTTTTTTTTCTCAACCTTAAAATACTCTACTCAAAAGTCCCAGTTGAGGTACGTAAAAAATCCAGTCATTCTCACCCACTGCGATGTTGTAACAATTCACCATATTTTCTTTACTATAAACACACTTAGTAAATTTACCACATAAACGTTAATCTTATTCCCACAAATTAATATATATTAAATACGGAATATTTAATTTTGATTAAATTGCTGAAATGTGTAATTTAAAATACCAAATTAATTAGATTTATAATTATTCAAAAATACGGGTGTTACACAATTTCCCTTTGCAAAGGAATTTTGTCCTTGAAATTCGAATATACTCGGTACTAAAAACTTCGGATCCTTACACTCAACGCATTCGAACGTATTCAAAGTTAACTCGTAATAATATTTTGGTGCTTCCACTATACATACGCAGTGGTACAATTACAACTGAAAGTATACTCACTACAACCCAAGATTACCTATAAGAAATGTTCTGAAAAATGTGGGGCGTGATCGAGGCGTGGAAGCCAAGCCTTAAGCCTTAGAAGCCTAGGCGGGCCTTAGGAGTAAAAAGGCGTGAAAAGGCGTTTAGACCTTCTTAATATATTTTAATATTTTTAACCATAACCAGGCTATTAAAATACTAAAATTGTACATATCATAAAAATATGTCTGAATATTTGCAAATTAAAATACTATTTGATTATTTTGGATGAGATAATGGTCCGGTTTGTAAAAAAATTATTTAAAAGGCGATATCGCTTCACTAAAGCATTGTTGTTTTTTTAAAAAAGTGCACCTTAAGGGTACGAAGAATAAGGCGGGGGGTTTCTCCCAAGCCTCAAGCCTAGGCTAATTTTTAGAGCAGTGGTTATAAGTTCATTTCAACTCTTACATATCGATATATTCCTTTAGGTCTCGCTTACATAATCACATGAAGAACTATCATGAACCCACGAATAATGCTTCAAAAATATGATCCTACACTCCACTGGATCAATTATCTTTGTGTTGGAAAAGGCCCCACTTCGATAGATGCCTATATCCCTTGTTGCCAAAACACGTAACTCCCTTCATGGGAGACACCAGCAATAACCCCTCACTACACCAAATCTGCCCATTTGTCAAGGTCATTGACCGTGATAAATCCAACTTGTCAAGGTCAATGACCGTGACATTTCGAGGCCAGACAACATTTTTTGTCACGGTCGTGTCACGATCATTGACCTTGACACAAAACTCGCGTTTTGTGTCACGGTCGTGTCGCGGTCAATGACCGTGACACGTTTGTCACGATTTATAATCGTGACAAAGACGTGGCCCTCTTTAAAAAAGTTGTCACGGTCATTGACCGTGACACTTCCATGACAAAAAGTTGTCACGGACGTGTCACGATCAATGACCGTGATAATTCTGGGCAGAATTTAAAAAAAATCTGCTGGGCAGTATGGCCACTGCCACTGCCCAGCAGTATATTTGTACCTGTTATAGCAACGTCGTACCTGTTCCAAACATCATATATCCAAACAAACTAAAGATAATGCAAATATATATTCATGACGATATAATCCAAATATTCAAAATAGAAATAATATACATGACGATATAATCCAAATATAATTAAAATGGACAAACTTAAAAATAATGTTACTACATGTCTTGGGTAAATGTGAGGAGGTGAGTAGGTCACACGACATACAAATTGACGCACCCACTAATATACGTCGTGCCTCATTGTTCGCACGACCACAATAGGGAGTTCTCCTTCCCGGGTATGACATGCGTGACGAGCACCCTGGACTCCATCTGTTGAAGCGCACGTCCATGAACTATTCCACCCTCGATGATATTCGGGTCCCTCAACCCCCGCCCTAACCGCTGTCCATCAAATACGTCCAATATGAACACGCTCGGCCAACCAAGTGTCGACAATGGTCTGTTGAAGGGTGCCAAATAGGGAAGTGGATCATCGAAGTACGAACGTGTCGGTGATGAAGCAGCGAGGTCCAGATACTCATCATCCTGCGCCTCGTCCTCCCGCACCTCCTCCTCCACCGCCTTCTCCTTCCCTTTCCCTTTCCCTTTACGGTCTCCGCCCAACGTAATCTTCATGAATGCGTACATATCTTGGACTCTCGCCTCCAAACGGGACAGCTTCGCGTCGTGTGAATCCACCGTTCGAGCCAACCCAGTGTCGCTCGTCTCCAATCCGATGATCCTAGATTTGGCCACCCAAGAGCTCACTCCCCTTGTCCTCCCCTTGCGATCAGATCCAAGCACTTAGCTGAGTGCGTCTGTGGACAAATATGCCTTGTCGGCATCAGACTGTGACTCATGCACTTCCTTAAGCTTTTCCTGAAACGACAAAAAGCACATGATTAGTAAAATAAGTAAACTAAAAAATTATAACATAATCAACAAAAATTAAACTTTCGGATTACTTACAATCGTGGCCGCGACGCTCAGGGACACTTCCTTGTCCTTCCCCTTCTTCATCCGAAGAGCCACATAAGTATCGAGCCTATGTGGCTTACCCCCTGTCCCACTCCCTACCCCCTGAAATAAAATAAATAAAGTAAAATTAGTATCGGCCCCACAAAGTAAAATAATGAAGAATAATATATTTCTGTAGTTATAGAAAAATTAAATCTTACCTGCATCCTATGCTCCACCTCGGCGTAAGAGGCCCGGTCGGAATAGTGCACGTCCGTCTTTTTTTCCCGATTTTCCCTCCCCGATTGGCGAGATGCCAATTGTCGATCCTCGATCTCATTGTCAATGAACTTCTGCCATTGTGACAATGAGATCGGCTCCTTGGGAGGGACGGATTCACGCCATTGGATAATCGACTCTCTTATTTTCCCAAAGTACCGTGCCCGCATATTTTTTTTCCACGACTTGAGTTGCTCGCTAATCTGCTCCAAGACGGGATCGCGTAGCTTTGGATCCTAGTTGAATTGTTCATGTCCAACAAATACAATGTTAGTTGCGAATAAATATAAATATAAATATAAATATGAAATCAAAATTGAAATTGAAATTGAAATTGAAATTGAATTTGAAATTGAAATTGAAATTTTAATTGTAATTGAAATTGAAATATTCATATAAATATAAATATAAATATAAATATATTACCTGTAGTGCCGCCCAAACAGCTAACTCGAGCTCATATGGCACCTCCTTCCAACTCATAAACCCCGGGCTGATGACCGTCTTTAGCAGCTCGAGGGATCTCGCTAATAGCACCGACTTGTTCTCGACGGTAATCCCAAATTTTCCATATTTGGGGAGCCTAGGGGCGGAGGAGCCCTCGTCGCCTCCGCTACCACCGAGCCCAGACGACATCATCATAAACAGCATCATCATCTTCGCCTTAATATCTGAAGGAGACATTTTTGCTGTAAAAAAATGTTATTAATACAGATAAAAAAAAATGTTAATAGTACACATACACACACCCCAACCCCACCCCCACCACACACACACACACGTCATGCCACTTTTAAAACTAACCAACCCAACATTTCATCAATTAAACTAACAATTAAAGTATACAATTATTAATTTATTAATTTACAATGAGGGAGAATCCTACTTTCATATGAAATTGGCACTAATTATTAATTTACTTTCATCTAAAACTATACAATTAAAATTACAATTAAAGCTATACAATTTCTTAATTAAAGATACACAATTGTTAAAATTGCCCCTCCACACCCCCCACACCCCACCCCCACCCCCACCCCACCCCTTGCCCCCTCCCCCCGCCACGAACACACCTACGCACACACACACACACCCCCCACCCCCACCACCCCACCCCCACCCCCACCCCCACCACCCACCACGACCCCCACCCCCACCTCCACTACCCCCCTCCCCACCACACACCACCATACACACACCTACGCACACACACACACACCCCACCCCACCACCCCACCCCCTCCCCCCACCACGACTGTGACAACTACATTTATTGTTTATCAATAAAATTATGACATGAGATAATTATAATTGGAGCATAAATTTCATTATCATAAAGGGATAAATCCAACCAAGTACAGAGATTCTACAAATTAAAGTGATAATTAAATTTAAGACTTTCTAACAACATGCATGTGTATAGATTCTACATAGTTGGGCACAAAAGTAACTAATGATATTCCTAAAAACATACAATTGGCAACATTTTGTGAATTTACTAAACTTTATATAATATTATCAAATTCTGTTAAAAAATTATCTAGGGTTTTACCTAATTGAATTAATTTCATGAATAAAATTATTATCAATTTAAATATTTATATAATTAAATTTAACATATGAATTCTAGAACTTTTCTAACATTTACACAATTTTAACTATCACTAACATTTACACCATTCTAACTGTCACTAACATTTACACATATATATACACACATACACATATACATATACACACATATATATACACACATATACATACACATACATATAGAAATGAAAGAGAAAGAGAGGAAAAAAAATATACCTTAGAGAGAGCAGAAATCGCGGATGAGAGAGAAAGAGAGGGGGAAAACCAAAAGAGGTGGGAAAAAAGAATCCTAGGGCTTTTTTTGCTGCAAAAGTTGTCACGGTCGTGTCAAGGTCATTGATCGTGACACAAATCTCGCGTTTTGTGTCACGGTCATTGACCTTGACACGGCCGTGACACAGAATTGTCACGGTTGTTGACCGTGACAAGGCCGTGACAACACTACACCAAATCTGCACTATTGTCAAGGTCATTGACCCTGACAAATCACCCTTGTCAAGGTCAATGACCGTGACATTTCGAGGCGAGACAACTTTTTTTTTCACGGTCGTGTCACGGTCATTGACCTTGACACAAAACTCGTGTTTTGTGTCACGGTCGTGTCGCGGTCAATGACCGTGACACGTTTGTCATGGTTATAAACCGTGACAAAGCCGTGACCCTTTTTTAAAAAATTGTCACGGTCAATGACCGTGAAAATTCTGGGCAGAATTTAAAAAAAATCTGCTGGGCAGTATGTCCACTACCACTGCCCAGCAGTATATTTGTACTTGTTATAGTAACATCGTACCTGTTCCAAACATCATATATCCAAACAAACTAAAGATAATGCAAATATATATTCATGACGATATAATCCAAATATTCAAAATAGAAATAATACACATGACGATATAATCCAAATATAATTAAAATGGACAAACTTGAAAATAATGTTACTACATGTCTTGGGTAAAACTGAGGAGGTGAGTAGGCCACACGACATACGAATTGACGCACCCACTAATATACGTCGTGCCGCATTATTCGCGCAACCACAATAGGGAGTTCTCCTTACCGGGTATGACATGCGTGACGAGCACCCTGAACTCCATCTCTTGAAGCACACGTCCATGGACTATTCCACCCTCGACGATATTCGGGTCCCTCAACCCCCGCCCTATCCTCTGGCCATCAAATACGTCCAATATGAACACGCTCGTCCAACCAAGTGTCGACAATGGTCTGTTGAAGGGAGCCAAATAGGGAAGTGTATCATCGAAGTACGAATGTGTCGGTGATGAAGAAGCGAGGTCCACATCCTCGTCATTCTGCGCCTCGTCCTCCCGCACCTCCTCCTCCACCGCCTTCTCCTTCCCTTTCCCTTTCCCTCTACGGTCTCCGCCCAACGTACGCTTCATGAATGAGTACATATCTTGGACCGTCTCCTCCAGACGGGACAGCTTCGCATCGTGTGAATCCACCGTTCGAGCCACCCCGGTGTCGCTCGTCTCCAATCCGATGATCCTAGATTTGGCCACCCGCGAGCTCACTCCCCTTGTCCTCCCCTTGTGATTAGAGCCAAGCACTTGGCTGAGTGCGTCTGTGGACAAAGATGCCTTGTCGGCATCAGACTGTGACTCATGCACTTCCTTAAGCTTTGCCTGAAACGACAAAAAGCACATGATTAGTAAAATAAGTAAACTAAAAAATTATAACGTAATTAACAAAAATTAAACTGTCGGATTACTTACAATCGTGGCCGCGATGCTCGGGGACACCTCCTTGTCCTTCCCCTTCTTCGTCCGAAGAGCCACATAAGTATCTAGCCTATGTGGCTTACCCCCTGTCCCACTCCCTACCCCCTGAAATAAAATAAATAAAGTAAAATTTGTATCGGCCCCGCAAAGTAAAATAATGAAGAATAATATATTTTTGTAGTTATAGATAAATTAAATCTTACCTGCATCCTATGCTCCACCTCGGCGTAAGAGGTCCGGCCGGAGTAGTGCACGTCCGTCTTTTTTGCCCGATTTTCCCTCCCCGATTGGCGAGATGCCAATTGTCGATCCTCGATCTCATTGTCAATGAACTTTTGCCATTGTGCCAATGAGATCGGCTCCTTGGGCGGGACGGATCCGCGCCATTGTATAATGGACTGTCGTGTTTTCCCAAAGTACCGTGTCCGCATATTTTTCTTCCACGTCTTGTGTTGTTCCCTCAACTGCTCCAAGACGGAATCGCATAACTTTGGATCCTTGTTTAATTGTTCATGTCCAACAAATACAATGTTAGTTGCAAATAAATATAAATATAAATATAAATATGAAATTGAAATTGAAATTGAAATTGAAATTGAAATTGAAATTGAAATTGAAATTGAAATTGAAATTGAAATTGAAATTGAAATTGAAATTGAAATTGAAATATTCATATAAATATATTACCTGTAGTGCCGCCCAAACAGCTAACTTGAGCTCATATGGCACCTCCTTCCAACTCATAAACCCCGGGCCGATGACCGTCTTTAGCAGCTCGAGGGATCTCGTTAAGAGCTCCGACTTGTTCTCGACGGTAATACCAAATTTTCCATATTTGGGGAGCCTAGGGGCGGAGGAGCCCTCGTCGCCTCCGCTACCACCGAGCCCAGATGACATCAACATAAACAACATCATCATCTTCGCCTTAATATCTGATGGAGACAATTTTGCTGTAAAAAAATGTTATTAGTACAGATAAAAAAAACTGTTAATAGTACACATACACACACCCCTACCCCACCCCACCACATACACGCACACGTCATGCCACTTTTAAAACTAACCAACCCAACATTTCATCAATTAAACTACTAATTAAAGTATAGAATTATTAATTTACTAATTTATAATGAGGGACAATCCTACTTTCATATGAAATTGGCACTAATTATTAATTTACTTTCATCTAAAACTATACAATTAAAATTACAATTAAAGCTATACAATTTCTTAATTAAAGATATACAATTGTTAAAATTGCCCCTCCACCCCCCACCCCTTGCCCCCCTCCCCCCGTCACGCACACACGCACACACCTACGCACCAACACACACACCCCACCAATACTATCACTAACTTTGCATTCATACTAAGGTTTACATATTTTTAACAAATTATAACAAAATATTATCATATTTTTAGTTAGAAAATTCCACCCCCTCCCCCCACCATACCCCACCCCCACTACCCCCGTCCCCCACCACACCACACCCCCACTACCCCCGTCCCCCACTACACACCACCATACACACACATATACAGATACCCCACCCCCTCCCCCCGCCACGCACACACGCACACACCTACGCACACACATACACACACACCACCCCCACCACCCCACCCCACCCCACCCCCATCATATCATAAAGGGATAAATCCAACCAAGTACAGAGATTCTACAAATTAAAGTGAGAATTAAATTTAAGACTTTCTAACAACATGCATGTGTATGGATTCTACATAGTTGGGCACGAAAGTAACTAATGATATTCCTAAAAACATACAATTGACAACATTTTGCGAATTTACTAAACTTTATATAATATTATCAAATTCTGTTAAAAAATTATCCAATTGGCAACATTTTCGCATGAAATATTTATTTTGAATGAAAATATCAATTATTATCCAATTATTATCAATTATTTATTTTGAATGAAAATAAATTGTTATCCAATATTTTTGGGAGCGATTGTTTATTTTGGATTTCCTTTCATATTTAAACAATCACACCATAGGAGTCATTCTTCTCCCTCAAAATTCCAAGAAAAGTGAACCTAAAGAAATCATCCACAATCATAAAACAATATCACTTGCCTCTTAAACTCTTAGTTTATAGGGACCCTTAAGATCAATATGTACTAACTCTAAAGTCTTAGAAGAATTTATCTTATTTAGTTTCTTGTGGGTACTTTTCATTTTTTTCCTTTTTAACATATTCCACAAAACTTGGTATCTTGTTTTCCTAACTTAGGTAAAACCTCTAACTCGTTCATTTCTAGATAATCTATCCAATTATCTATAGTTGATGTGTCCCAATCTTGTAAGACGTAAGTCAATGGCTTCAATTTTTGCACTATATATATCAATGGCTTCAAATACCACATTGCAATTTTTGCACTATATATATATATCAATTTTAGCACTAGATATATCAATTTTTGCAGTATATATATCAATGGCTTCAATTTTTGCAGTATATATATCAATGGCTTCAATCTTGTAAGACATAAGTCAATGGCTTCAAATATCTATAGTTGATGTGTCCCAATCTTGAAAGACATAACTTAGGTAAAACCTCTAACTCGTTCCTTTCTAGATAATCTTGTAACACACAAACTTCACATCATTTGTGAAAACATATCAATTATTTTTGCACTATCACACACTAACTTCACATCATTAATACCACATTGCAAGTATAATTTTCTTTTCTAATTTACATATATATATACAGATACACACATATATATACACACATATATATACACACAAAAATATATATAAATGGAAGAGAGAGAGAGAGAGAGAGAGAGAGAGGGAGGGAACGGCGGAAGGGAGAAAATAAGGGGGAAAGGGTTTTTGTTGCAAACATTGTCACGGTCGTGTCAAGGTTATTGACCGTGACAAGTATTCAAAGAATTGTCATGGTCATTGACCGTGACAAGTCGGTGACAAGTAAATTTGTCACGACCTTGTCACGGTCAATGACCGTGACAATTCTTTATCACGGTCGTGTCAAGGTCAATGACCGTGATATAAAATGAGTGTTTTTTATCACGGTCAATGACCTTGACAAGGGTGGCCGGCTGAAAGGTGACAATTTGGCCATTTTGGTGTAGTGCAAGTGAATTTGTCACGGCCTTGTCACGGTCAACGACCGTGACAATTCTGTGTCACGGTCTTGTCAAGGTCAATGACCATGACACAAAACACGATATTTGTGTCACGGTCAATGACCTTGACAAGGGTGGCCGGCTGAAAGGTGACAATTTGGCCATTTTGGTGTAGTGCCTGATCACTCATGTCAGACTTCATACTTCGGTTCACAGTGATATACTCCCACTATGTTTATGAACTATACGAAAATGACGTAGAGTAGCTCAATCATTGTCGATAGACCATGAATCACTTTGGGTCCGAGAAGCTTGTTATTACCCACCTCTAACCAACTAAAGGGTGAATGATAAGATCTTCATATTAAGCCTCAGAAGGCGTCACAGAGATAATAAAATGCTATAAGGTATCATACGTAACTCTACCAGTGGTAATTAATACTCCTAATTACCCCCAAAAAATCCTGAATATGCATTTCTCGCATTCTTCAACATCCGAGTCATGTCCCATCTATCTATTGGCCTATGGGTGACACGTCTGGCTCAAAATGTAACTCTGTCCCCATCATCTCTTTACAATTCCTATCAGAGGTGGGAATCAAGGTTCTCATCTTGATTCAAAACAATATTGGGTCGCACATTGTTTCGGTTCATTTCTTCTTTTCAATAAAATATTGGGCATACTGCCCGATAGTATAACCCACCCTGAATGAATATCAATTATTCGTTTCAGCCAATCCATTCCATGATTTATAAGAACTCAAAAGTGTTATATTTATACCCCAAATTGATGCCTTTTACTTGCTAATTCTCGGCAAAATGGGTCTTATGTGCATAATTGTCTACTGTGTAGGTTTGATTGCAATTGCGGGTTCAAAAAATATTATTTCGAGGCAATTTGCATCAAGATATGGCTAATTCACCATTCCCGTAACCTTACCCTAGCCCAGACCTAGCCTAAACCCACCCGAGCCCTCAATATGTTGAGTTTGTACTTTTATTTTTTTTTAGATTTTTATTTTGTGCTGTTTTTATTTTTAGGATTTATTTTAGATATTTTCTATTTCTTTTTATTTAGTGTAATTTTATTTTTATTTTTATTTTTAGTTTTTATTTTATAGGGATAAGGTTTTTTAGGAATTTATTTTTAGTTTATTTTTATTAGATTTTTTAGGGCTTTTGTTTTTATAGATTGTTAATTTTTATTTTCATTTCTTTTTATTTTTAGAGTCTTTTTAGTTTAATAGGTTTTATTATTTTCTTTTTAGTTTGATTTTTTTAGTTAGGATTTTATTTTCTATTATTTAGTTTTTATTTTCTTTTAGTTAGAAAATTTCAATTTTTATTTCTTATTTTAGGGTACAATCACAACACACACACCAAATAAGACTCACCTACACCATTCCCCCCATACACCCCCATACACCTAATCAACCCCTCATCATCTTCCACAAACCCCCCACGTTCTCTCTCCTCCATGGCTAAACTAATCAACTTCCCCTAACCATCTAAACCCCACGACTACACAAAAAACCGGACCCCCAACCCGTGTTTAACCCGAACCTGCGATCCACTTGAAATCGTCTTTCAACCTTTGACCATGTCGGATGTCACCTTCTTCAATCGAACTCCAGCGAACCCGTCAGACCTGCTATATTAAACCCGAGATCCCTCCTCACTCCAGCAGAACCCATATGCGACCCCCTGTTTCCATTCAACTTGGTGGCTATACCCACCTGTTAAACCACTCGCCGACGACCCGAGTTCATCCCATTCCGAACCCACAATCCAGCAACCAGATGCTCATTTACGACGAGACCAAACCCTTCCCATACCCATTTCGTCCCAGACTCGATTTCAAACCCAAACCCTCTTTACCCATTTAAGTCAACCTATTTCCATAAAAGTAGGAACCACCTACGTGCAAAATAAACCCACATGTTTTGACTTAGCCAATTTTGAAATCAATCCAAATCAGAAACTATTTCGATGCCTTACCCATTTCATGCAAAACCTATTCCCTACACATCCCAATATCTGACATTCTCCAAAAATAAAAATCACGTGTCAAACTTTTACCCCCTTTTTCCAAAATAACCATCACTCATATGTGACACCCTGCCTAATAAAATACCGGGTGATCAGTCCTATATCAAATTAAAATAGGAATCTCATTTTGTTCATTCTTAGCATTAGTGTCGATTTTTTTTTAAACTTATTAACCACCCAGTATTCAAAAAGACGGTGTCAAATTTTATCTTGATTAATCAAAGACAAAATAAGTGAGGAATTAAAATAAAACATCCGATGCTGATAGAATCAATCATCGCAGAATAATAAAAGCCTTGCCGAATAAACCATCGGCTAAATCCAAAACCAACCAAACTAACAGAGAGTAATAAATCCCATCCAATCTGAAAAGAAACTAAATAAAACTGTGAGCGACATGCTCGAAATAAACTGATATGAATCCCTACACTAGGAATAGAAAAATAGATGCGTCTATCCAAAACCTGCTACATCCACATATGCTGCAGCTGCGAATCCCTGGAATGAAGTCACACCTGGCGTCCCTGTGGCTGGACACCTAAAAGTTTTTGGATATATTTGATTGCAAGGGTTAGAACCGAAATCATTTTGAAAATATTTAGCAAATGATTAACTAGCAGTAATTAAAATGCATGAATACTCTCCATATTTAAGTTAGTGTCGCACTCTCTTGAGAACTTACTCACCCCTCCAATATTGTTCACACATATCGTTCCTTTTTATACTCCCCTAATTAGACTACCCCGTCTAACTATCCTGATTATAATTTCTCCTTTCAACCACTCCACTAAAACCCGAGTATGCTTAAGATATGATTTATAAGTTATTAATCACATTAACTTAGTTAATCATTTTCCCTTTTTAAATCCATATAACATTCACACCCATTATATAATTAATACAATCCACTTCATATATATAATTACCCGTATATAACTATTTATCCCGTTATATATGTAAAACCATATTACAACATTCACACATATGTTGAATATATAATAGCCCATCCTCCCGAGTAATAACTCACCAGATGTATTCTCTAAAGTGCTATCAACCCAGGCTACTTAGTCCCACCTAAAGCTCCGAGACAACTATGGTCCTCCGAATAGGAACCTAAATAAAAACGTAATGGAGGTGGTCATATTCCCCCGAGTAAGAGGACATCATCTCAATGCCCTATCTCTGAAATTGAACGCTCTTACCTGGGGATATACTCGCCTTACTCCTCAAGCTAGGGGATTCACCCACATCGCGCAACCACCCCCGACATCACTAGAGTTTATAAATTAAATAAATATCTAATCACTGACATTTATAATCACACAATATATATATCTAATCACTGACATTACCCGGACATTTTCCCTCCGTCCGAAATTAATACTTAGGAGTTATTATCCCAAAATTTATCCATAATGTGTCACCCACATCGCACCCCTAATCCAATTATATTCCTCATAATTGTTAGGAAATTTATTCTTATATTTCTTTTTCCCTAAATAAACGATTTGGAATTTAATTCTTAAATAAATCCCACTTCTATATTAAAACTGACCGACCTACCAAAATCCTGGGACCGTCGATCGATCGACTCCCTGGGTCGATCGATCGATCAATCAGATACCCTTATTCCCCGAGTTGTATGTTTCCTCCACTGTTAACCCAACCGAGCTTTTAGTTTCACTCTCAGTATTCTCCGATCACAATCAACAATATTATTACATGAAAACAGGTTCTAATCATCTTAGAAACCTTAATTCAACAACTAATTTCCATGAATTCCAACCTTTTCCAGATTCAGGTTTTATCCGATTTTCAAACATCCAATAACATTTTACATCTCTATTATCAGAAATTTAACATCTATTCTTACTAGAGTTAACATACGATTCATACTCTTACACTCTAGAATCATAAAACACAATTAATTTCACCCTTAATCTCATCAAAGTATTTCATTCACCGAAAACCCATATTCACCAAAATACCCACCCAAAAAATGGATTTATGATACACCCACTACAATATAAATTGATTATCACAATTAAAAATCACAGCAAGTTAACTAGTTGCCTTTTTGGGTTCGTAGAGTCTGATCCATTGAGGTAGAGAAATGTTTGATGAAGAACACCCAATTTGTTCCTTGTTTTGTCTCCAAAAAGATCCCCAATTGCTCTTCCAATTGATCCCTCTAGCTTTATCTCAAACTCTTAGGTTTAGATTGTCTTTTTCTGTCGTTGAGCACTTCTTAGATTTAGGTTTAAGACACTAATCCCATTTTTAGTCTAATGGTCCAAGCCCAAGTGACGCTAACACCCACATGTGGGCCCGATTATGCCTAAAAACTTTTCGAGACCCATTTACTACCCCTGGACACTCTTTTCTGACTATCTCAACCCATTCGAACTCAACCGTGCACTCAGAATTGATATTTGAATTAATTTATTACAAGTTCCTGTCTCACACCCAACTTAGTCTATATCCGACTCCCGACTGAGATAAATAAATACCGCGTCACTAATACATGTTATGACGTAAATAAATTATTACTATTTACTTAGTAATTCAATTTCATAAATGTTAACCATTTACTCTCCGATTAATATTTGAATAAATATTACAATAATTAATTTAATTAAATTATGACACGCAAGTAATTTAAAATCTACCTGAATTAATTAAGTATTTAAATGCACAGAAATACAGGGTGTTACATACTTCCCCCATTATAAAGTAATTTCAGCCTCGAAATTAGGTCATACCTGAGGCTAATAACTCTGGATACTTCTCTTGCATATCCTCCTCCCCCTCTCACGTAGACTCGTCAACGTTGTGATGACCCCACTGTACTCTAACTAGTGATACTACCTTAGACTACAGCTTGCGCTCATTATGATCCAGAATAGCTACATGTCTCTCCTCATATGATATGTCTTGCTGTAAGTCAATCTCCTCGAGTGGGATGTTCCAAAAGGCCCTCTTGCTCCTTCGATATTTCTTTAGCGATGCCATGTGGAACACGTCATGTATCCGCTGAAGATGCTCTGGCAAACCCAGTCTATAAGATACCTATCCCACCTTCTCAATGATAGGGAAAGGCCCCATATACCGTGGTGCTAGCTTCCCCTTCTTACCGAACCTCATCACTCCCTTTATAGGAGACACCCAGACTAACACCTGATCACCGACCTCTAACTCCACATGTCCCCGAGAAGCATCAACATAACTCTTATGCCTATCCTAAGGTATCTGAATCCGTCCCCGAATCAGCTCTATCTTGGCAATCATCTCCTGGATCATTTCTGGCCCCAATAGCTTATTGTCCCCTACCTCTAACTAACAGGCTGGCGAGCAACAAGGTCTCCCATAAAGAGCCTCATACGGTCCCATGTCGATCGTAAACTGGTAAGAGTTGTTATACGCAAACTCTACCAAAGGAAGGTATCGCTCCCATCCTCCCCTAAAATCTAAAATGCACATCCTTAGCATATCCTTCAACATCTAACTAACTCTCTCAGTCTGTCCATCTGTCTGTGGGTGGTAGGTGGTACTTAATCGTAACTCTACGCCCATGGCCTCCTGAAAGCTCTGCCAGAAGTGGGACAAATTTTTTTATCTTTGTCAAACACAATGTTAACCAGCAGCCCATGTAACTTAATTATCTTTGCTATGAACAGCTGCGCGTATCGCATCGTCTCAAAATCAGTGCGAACCGGTAAGAAATGTCTACCATGGTCAACCAATTCACTATCATCCATATGGAATTATGACCCCTTTGTAATGTAGGCAACCCCGTAATGAAGTCCATAGAGATACACTCCCATTTCCACACGGGAATCTACAGTGGATGTAGAATCCCTGAAGGTCTTTGATGATCAACTTTCACAAGCTGACATGTGGTGTATTTATAGACAAACTCTATTATATCCCGTTTCATCCCTGCCCACCAGTACTGCCTCCTCATATAATGGTACATCGTATCCCTATCGGGATATATCGCAAACCTCGAACCATGGGACTCTGTTATAACCGCATGCCTCAACTCCTCATCCTATGACACAACAAACCTCCCATTAAATCATATGCCTCCCTCTGAACTAACCAAATAACACTCTTCTCCCTCGCCCAGTAACTGACGTATCTTATCCCAACAGATCTGGTCCTCCTCCTGTGCCCTCACAACCCGTATGATAATCTCGGGAGTGATAGCTAAAGTTGGCTTACATGTCCTGGCAACATTGTCGTTATATTGAAGTTCACTCCACTTCGCTTTCCAAATCTCTGCAATCTCCCAGTGGACCTCTAGCTCAACGCTTCTACTACCATGTTAGCCTTATCGGGATGATACTGGATATCAAACTGGTAGTCCTTCATGAATTCTATCCCTTGCCCCTGACTCATATTCAGATCCTTCTACGTGAATAGATATTGAAGTGACTTATGATCCGTGAATAGAGTAAATTGTTCTCCCAGAAGATAATGTATCCATATCCTCAAAGCAAAAATGATCGCTACCAACTCTAAGTCGTGATGGGGTAATTTTTCTCATAGGGCTTAAGCTTTCGAGATGCATAAGCTATAGCCCTCTCCCCCTGCTGTAACAAACCCCCAAATCCTTGCAAGAATACTTCAGTGTAGACCCGGTACTCCAATCCTCCCCTAAGAAAAGTAAGTACGGGTGTAGATGTCAACTTGTCCTTTAGCTCATCGAAAGCTAGCTGACAGTGGTCATCCCATATAAATGGTACCCCCTTATGAGTCAGGTTCGTCAATGGACCCATAATTTTTGAAAATCCATTAATGAATCGTCGGTAATAACCTGCCAACCCCAGAAAGCTACGAATCTCTATCGGCATCATGGGTTGTTCCCACTCCCTAACCGTCGATACCATACTTGGATCAAAAGCACTACCCCGATCTGACACTATATGGATAATAAATTTCACTTCATGTAGCCAAAATACACACTTCCCTAATTTGGCATAGAGATAGTGGTCCCATAGTGTCTGTAGAACCATACGATGGTGCTCTGCCTGCTCCTCCTCTGTGCACGAGTAGACCAAAATGTCATCAATGAACACGATAACGAACTGGCCAAGATACTATCTGAAAACCTTATTCATGAGATCCATTAACACTTCTGGTGCATTGGTGATCCCAAACGGCATCAACCTAAACTTGTAGTATCCTTACCGCGATAGAAAAGCAGTCGTAGGAACATCCTCCTCTCGGATAGGCAGCTGATGATACCCTGACCTTAAATCGATATTTGAGAAGTATGCTGACCCTCTCAACTGATCAAACCATTCATCGATCCTAGGTAATGAATACTTATTATGTATCGTCACCTTATTCATCTTCTTATAGTCTACCTACAACCGAAGAGAACCATCCCTTTTCTTCACGAACAACATAGGTACACCCCACGGCAATGTGCTCCGTCGAATGAAACCCTGATCCAAGAGCTACTGAATCTTCTCTCTAATCTCATTCATCTCTGAAGGCGCCATATGGTAAGGTTCTCGCGCAATTGTCCTCGAACCCCATGCCAGATCAATAATGAACTCGATCTCCCCACTGGGAGGCAACCCTGGTATTTCCTGAAATGCATCCTCGAAGTCCCTCACAACTGGAATCAAATCTAATGGAATCACCACCTCCTGTGAGGTCTCCTCCTCAATATAGTACAAGTGAGTGCGCGACCATTCCTGAGGAAGACGCATAGCCACTAGGAACATCTTCTATCCTGGAATGGAGAACACGATGGTCCTCTCAAAGAAATCTACCGTCACCATGTATCCTTCCAACCAATCCGTGCCTAGGATGACATCATATCCCTCGATATCTAACACTAGGAGGTCCACTGCTAAACTCAGTCTCCCAATCATAATGTTCACTTCTCTAAAAATCGAATGTATAAGTGATCCACTACCCATCGATGACTCTGCACAAATAAGGAGACTACTCACGATCTCTAGCAAATTGGAGACCCTAGCAAATATGGTCTTAATAAATGAATGCGATGCCCCAGTATCAAAAAGTATCCTACCCTCATGAACATAAATAGGAAATGTACCCTCAACTGCTGGCGGCGCCTGAGGTGATGGTGGAATGCGTATATCTCGGACGTTGTGCACATGTTCGTAATGCATTTGTCCCTGCTGATGTGGGGATGGTGGAGTTGGTGCTGCTGGAGGTCGTTGTACCTGCTCTCCCTGTAAGGCATCCTATTGCTGGCCCCCTCCTTGTTGTGGGCACTCTCTTTTGAAATGACATGTCTGTCTACAAACATAGCAACGATTATGACCATCTCCCTGACACTGGCCTGCTGGCCCTGGTGAGGCTATCCCCGGTGTTGGCCCTGCAGGCCTCCCCCTTTGTTCCCTTGGCCCTGTCGGCCCTAAGGAACCCGCTGCTGTTGATTAGGGCCCTGTTGGCCTTGCCTGAACCCCTGAACCCCATGCCAAAACCTCCAGAGTTAAACTTCTACGCCTGATTTCCTTGTTGAGTACCTAACTACGGCTGGGCTCCGCTAGTATCACCCCCATTTGCCTTACCCTATTGGCTCGGCTCACCACTCCGCTTGCTTCCCTTCAGGTGGAAGGGATGATCCTGGCAATGTAATAAAGAGGAATTGACAACGTCAGTGTACGTTACCAATGCGGGGTTCCCAATCAAGTGCAGCCTGATCCGGCACAAAATTTGCCAAACGGGTGAACTACTCATCATATTCTTCCACTGAGCGCTCTCCCTGAGTCACCTCTCTGAATTTCTTCCCCATCTCGGCCTAAACTGCTAGAGGAAAGTACTTGTGGTCAAACCGTACCTATAAATCATCGATGGTTATCGAATCCCTATCTCCAGTAGTGGTTATTGACTCCCACCACTGTAGAACTGCCCTGGTGAACTTGAAAGTGGCTAACATCTGCTTCTATACCTTGCCATAGTAAACCATACGCAAGTGGCGCTGCATATCTTTCTTCCACTGGCATGGTAGGACTACCTCAAAACTCCCCTAAAACTCCGGTGGGTGGCCTTTTCGAAAGGCCTCCCGAACTCTCTGCCACTCTGACGGACTCGGGGCGACCGGTGCAAGTAGGACCATTGGCTGCTATGGTTGAGGCTGAGGGAAATGGCCTACCCTGGCTTCCATCGCTGCATTGACCGCCTGGGCCAACACCTCCACCATCTAAGTTATCGTCACTAATCCTGGTGGGGCCTGCGACTGTGGAACCTTTGACTCTTGCTGAGCCTCCCCCACCCCGTCCCTGGCTGCTGCCCTAGTAGGTCTACCTCTTTTAGGAGGCATCTGAAATTTGAAACAAGTTGTATTAGTTCACTATTAATACAAAACTCAATAGCAGAAGCACGATAACTCATAAGAGTGAAGATAAATCAACAGTCCTAATAATAGGAATCTAGAATCAGTCATCACATAAAATAGTAAAAGCGTTGCCGAATAAACCATCGGCTAAATCCAAAACCAACCAAACTAACAGAGAGTAATAAATCCCATCCAATCTGACCAGAAACTAAATAAAACATCAAGGGACATGCTCAAAATAAAATGATATGAATCCCTGCACTAGGAATAGAAAAATAGATGCGTCTATCCAAATCCTGCAACATCCAAATATACTGCAACTGCGAATCCCTGGAATGAAGTCACACCTGGCGTCCCTGTGGCTAGACACCTAAACGGTTTTGGATATATTTTATAGCAAGGGTTAGAACCCAAAACATTTTGAAAATATTTAGCAAATAATTAAGTTGCAGTGAATACTCTCCATATTTAAGTTAGTGTCTCACTCTCTTGAGGACTTACTCACGCCTCTACTATTGTGCACACCTAACGTTCCTTTTATAATCCCCTAATTAGAATACCATGTCTAACTATCCTGGTTATAATTTCTCCTTCCAACCACCCCACTCAAACCCGAGTATGCTTAAGATATGATTTATAAGTTGTTAATCACATTAACTTAGTTAATTATTTTCCCTTTTTAAATCCATATAACATTCACACCCGTTACATAATTAATACAATCCACTTCATGTATATAATTACCCGTATATAACTATTTATACCATTATATCTGTAAAACTATATTACAACATTCACACATATGTTGAATATATAATAGCCCATCCTCCCGAGTAATAACTCATCGGATGTATTCTCAAAAGTGCTATCAACCCAGGCTACTCAGTTCCACCTAGAATTTCGAGACAACTATGGTCCACCGAATCGAAACTTAAATAAAAACTTAATGGAGGTGGTCATATTCCCCCGAGCATGAGGACATCATCTCAATGCCCCATATCTGAAATTGGACACAATGACCTGGGGATATACTCACCCTACTCCTCAAGTTAGGGGATTCATCCACATCGCGCAACCTCCCCCAACATCACTAGAGTATATAAATTAAATAAATATCTAATCACTGACATTTATAAGCACACAATATATATATATATATAATTAATTCTCGGCTTTACCGTGTAAAAATATCGCAGCACTAGCCCAAAAGTACCGAGTCTATGGTTCGACTCTAATCTAATTACTTAGTTCCACTTTAGTTAATTATCTTAAAGTATTGTCGCTCAACTACATCTCCCGTACATTTTCCCTCGGTTCGAAATTAATACTTAGGAGTTATTATCTCAACATTTATCCATAGTGTGTTACCCACATCGCACCCCCTAATCCAATTATATTCCCCATAATTATTAGAAAATTTATTCTTATATTTATTTTTCCCTAAATAAAGGCTTTGGAATTTAATTCTTAAATAAATCCCCCTTATATATTAAAACTGACCGACCTACCAAAATCCTGGGACCGTCGATCGATCGACTCCCTGGGTCGATCGATCGATCAATAAGATACACTTCTTCCCCGAGTTGTATGTTTCCTCCATTGTTAACCTAACCCATCTTTTAGTTTCACTCTCAGTATTCTCCGATCACAATCAACAATATTATCACATGAAAACAGGTTCTAATCATCGTAGAAACCTTAATTTAACAACGAATTTCCATGAATTCAAACATTTTCCAGATTCGAGTTTTATCCGGGTTTTAAACATCCAATAAAATTTTGCATCTCGATTATAAGAAATTTAGCATCTATTTTTACTGGATTTAAAATACGATTCATACTCTTACACTCCAGAATCATAAAACACAATTAATTTCACCCTTCATCTCATCAAAGTATTTCATTCACCGAAAACCCAATTTCACCGGAATACCCACCCAAAAAATGAATTTATGATACACCCACTACAATATGAATTGATTATCACAATTAAAAATCACAGCAAGTTAACCACTTTCCTTTTTGGGTTTGTAGAGTCTGATCCGTTGAGGTAGAGAAAGGTTTGGTGAAGAACACCCAATTTGTTCCTTATTTTTTTTCAAAAAAGATCCTCAATTTCTCTTGCAATTGATCCCTTTCTATCATTCAACACTTAGTAGAATTAGGTTTAATATACAAATCCCGTTTTTAGTCTAATGGGCAAAGCCCAAGTGACCTGAACACTCCCGTGTGGGCTCGATTATGCTTAAAAACGTCTCGAGACCCATTTACTATCCCTGGGCACTCTTTTTCGACTATCTTAGCCCATCCGGACTCAACCGTGCGCTCAAAATTGACATCCGAATTAATTTATTAAAAGTTCCTATCTCACACCCAACTTAGTCTATGTCCGACTCCCAGCTGAGATAAATAAATACCACGTCACTAATACACGTTATGACATAAATAAATTATTACTATTCACTTAGTAATTCAATTTCATAAATATTAACCATTTACTCTCCGATTAATATTTAAATAGAGATTACCACAATGAATTCAATTAAATTACGACACACAACTAATTTAAAATCTATCCGAATTAATTAAGTGTTTAACTGCACAAAAATACGGGGTGTTACACCCTATGAATCTTATAAAACAAGACTCTTCATTTCAGCAAAGGGGGAACTAATAGTGCTAGAGCAGTGTCGTTTAGTTTTTAGTTTAGGAGCTCCAATTTTTTAGCTCCGTTTTTGGTTTTGTTTTTATTTTTTCTTTTCTAATTTTTTATATAATGACTTGAGTGTGAGGTAGATTATTTTTATAAGATACAAATTGTGAGTTGAGTGGTATTATTTTTAGTGTTGTGAAACTCAAATTTGTGGGTTACTATTCATGTCAAAGCTTGGGATTGAATGAAAATTTAAGAAGACTTGGTTTGTATGTTGTTATCTCTGAGTTTATTTATATTATGCCTCTTATTGTGTCACTATTACATTTTATATGTAATAATACCAAAATGAGAGGCTAAATACTCCATTCAAGGGGTGAGATGAAACCCTTGACTTAATTATTTTTATTTTCGGTTTGTTTATTTATTATGCCCCTTTGAATATTAATATTAAAATTTTATAATTTATATTTACGCCTCGATAGAGGGTAAATTATTTTCGAGAGAAAATCCTAAATTCAGATTATAATATTTATTCATTAATTAAACTGGAGATAGGAAATTTTTGAATGATATTATAGTTTGAATTTCTCAACTCTAAAACTTATATTTTTTGATTTAAAATACTTTTAGTGAATTTTCTCTCGCGGGTGATTTATTAGAAAATGTTTAAATCTAATTTTTGTCAGTATTTGAAATTTAAATATTAATCTTCTAAAAGGAATATATCTAACTTTACATTTTAAACGAGAGTTGATTTGTGAATTTATATATATTTTGGGGTATTTCAAATAAATAAACTAATTAATAAAAATAAATAGGTTAAGTGGTGAAGTTTAATCCCTTGAATTATCGCATAATTAGTTTCTCCTCATATTTAGCTCACCTTATCATTTTCTTTATTTATTAAGTGTAGTTTTAATTTTAGTTCATAATTAGTAGTATAAATATCCCTTCAAAATTGTTTTAAAAATCATACTTGTTTTCACTTTTCTCTTGTCCACATTAAGGAGCACAGATTGACCCTGTACTTGGCAATATACAATTTTAGTGTGTTTGTAGGTACCCAAAGGAATTTTTGATTGACCGTCTTTACTCTATAATGACATATGCACAAAAGGCGAGTTAAATGGCTTCGTTATCGGATTTTTAAGCGTTGGACCTTTGCTCAAACTTTGGCAATTGAATTTTCACGAAGTGTCGTTGTCGACTTTTCACGTTGAGGAGCGTTTTGAAGACTTGTACCTTTTTTCAATTGTATATATTCTTTATTTTTCATAGATTGTTTGTAATAGGATATTAAGGCTTTGTAAATTTATTTGTGGTGCTTTGGACACCAATTGTTTGTAATAATTAAATTAAACAAAAAAACGTAAAGGAAAACGGAATAAGGTAGAGAGAGAGCTCCCTTGGAGTGGAATCTTAAAACCTTTCTACTTTGGGTCCTTACGACTCCCCAGGATGACTGAAGTTAGGCGGACTTCCCCCTAGTCGACTCATCTTGGTCTTTACCCTACGTGTGTAAAAGCCGTAGGAGGTACATTTCTTTATCACTCGCGCCTCTCCTGTTAGCGAGTCCATTTATTGTTTGACTATTTGCTCCTATGTGATTTATATTTTTGCATAGTCTTGCTTTGAATGGTTTGATGAATTAATGGACTTAAGATCTAAACTCGATTATTGAAATGAGAAGGGATTTCATCATCCGACTCAATCACTTAACTAGAATTTCTTGTTAACCCGTGCCATCACTTAATTGAAATTAACCAACTAGCAAGCCAAGTAGGAGCGTATTTTCCAAAGGCAACGTATAAGACTCCATGATTTTCTTGCCCGCAGTTTAAATAAAATTTGACTACCCAATTACTTAACTAAAGATAAAAATTGGCTACGTGCTAGTTAGAATTATCCTTTGCTTGTACGTTTCTAATTCAAATCCTTTGGTAGTCGATTTTTGTGTGCTCAGTTAGTGTTGTTTCCTACCGAGTCCATTTTTATCCCTTTTCAAAAATTCAAAAAATATTTTTCATCCTTTTTCTTATTTCCAAAACAAAAACCCCAAAATATTTTCCTTCTTTTTCAAAAAATTCAAAAACCCAAAAAGATTTTCCTTTTAAAAATAAAGAAATTAAAAAGCTAAAAATATTTTTGGAGAAATATTTTTCTCCCCTATCCGTCTCGTCATAGCCGAAGAACATCCCTTATGGGACAACTTTATCCATTTTCCATATTCGATGTGCACCTATTGTTATCACGCCAATCACCTATCCCATGAGCGCCCGTACCTTCCTTATCCATCTGACACTGTTTTAGAATCCACTTCGGCTTACTATCATGATATATTTAATACCGAGTGGTGTGAGCAATCAAATTATTTGTGGCGGATTGATCAACCTCCCACGCAATATGAACCCCAACCCCATGTTGAGGATTCTCATACGTTCCAACAGTCGTCATGGCAGCCTAGTGCACAACATCTCGATCAGTCCTATCACTATGCACTACATGATTATCACCCATTTGTCCATCACGAAGTCATTCCTTTCGTGTATGATGAACTTGACCCCGCTCCCTACACTTCCTATGAGTATTCTTCATTTTGTCATGATACTAGTGTGTTGTGTCCACCCCACCCATCCACCATTGTCCCACCACCAACAATCACTTCCCCACCATCATCGACCTCCACTCTCAAAAGCCTCTTACAAAAATTCATCCTCGAGCAAGAACAAGCTCCTCAATTTCAAAATAAAGCCCTTTAACGGCTTGAACAACGCTAAAATGAATTTGAGTGTGCATCCGAGTGGGATATTTCCTCGTCTTCACCCATTATTGATCTGGTGTGGGATGATGAAATATATCATCTTATACAACCGATGTTGAGTGTGACCAACCCTACCACCCCGAGAATATCTAAGTTGAGACCACCCCGTGGTTCGAGCCCCAAGTTGATAATTGTGTCAACCTATCCATAAATTATGAGAATGATCCACACCCTAATAATCCAAAAGAACCTAATGTCGAGGTTCACCCTTCCCTTCCATATCCAAAAGAACCCATATTTAAGGTTCACACACCCGTTATATCGAAAAATATGCCCCAGTTTATACTTGTTGCACCCATTGAGTGGGTCCTCGAGATGCCCATTCCTTATAGGTTAGCTCCGGCTACGAGTGCCCCCCAATGCACCTAGATTGAATCGGAGTTGGTTCCCATGTTCCTTTCTATGGATCCTCTCCAGAGATGTTTGGCTCACTTTGAGTCCTACATTGATGTTGATTCATACATCTCGGATCTTAATGCCTCATTAGACCCTTTCCCCACCACGGATGGTGACACATTGGTGGAGAATTTGATCTCTCCATCACTTGATACCAAACCCCCTCTTCAGGAATACCTTGAGGACTATTCTGACCCTCAAGATGAGTGTGTATACCCTACTCTGGAGTTAGACTATCTTTCTCCACCCATTGTCCCTCCCGACCCACCTATTGTCCCACTCGACCCTCCACCATGTTCGGACCTAGTCATTGTACCTCTTCAATTGACAAATATCTCTTAGGTCCTTACTTGCACCCACCTTACATATTTGAACTTCATGAGACTTTTCGTGAGTTTTTTCTTCATCCCACCATCCATAGGATTATATATGGGGATACTATCCCCCGTGACATCGAGATTGTTTCGTCACGCACACCGCTCACTTGAGGTAATGATTCTTCTTGTTTAAAGCTCATCGATGTGTCACACTATGCCCATTATCATCGCCCATTTATGGAACGGTCACATGATAATCATGAGCCCCGTCACATCCAAATTCTCACACATTTCTGCCTTCCTCACCAAATTGAGCATCATGCTTATAGGGCCCTTGTTTCCCTCACCTTTAAGCTCAATAAGGCCCATGATCGGTGCCTCTTCACTATCCGCCTTTCTATACTTTCATATCCCTTCCTTCCCACCCACCCATGGTCTACCGATGCTTTGCATCGCGTGAGTCACTTTTCTATACAAGTGCAATGACCCGGGTATCCTATGTCCAAACAAAACTAATTTTTCAGTCTTGTTTGGGGATGAGTGACATCACTCACACCTTCTGCAACCATGTGTTATCATAGTTCATATCTTTACGGGTGCGTACGCTTACGTCTCGATGAAGATGTTAAACATATCGCTCCTGGGAGGCATCCCATCGCTTCTTATTTTCAAGTGCGAGTCTTATCCTATTTGGGGGTGGTGCTTCTCACCACCCAATGTTTTACCATGTTTATAGACTTTTACACACTTTTGTTTAATCACTTATTCAGGTTTCATCTTGGATACGTGCAGTGCAACTTAATTATCGATCGATTTCGGTATATTCTTTCATTCCCTATGCTGTAAAAATTTCAAAATATCTTTTTGAAACATTGAGGACGATGTTCTTCTTTGTTTGGGGGTGGGGTATTTCTCAAAATCGTACCAATTTTTAATATTTTTTTAGAAACATGTTACATTTTTCACTTTTTACACGTTTTTCTTATATTCGACGTGATTTATCTATCATCTACCATTAAAAGTCTAAAATACTCTATATTGAGCCTGCAGTCGATCTTCAAATTTATAAGCTTAAGTAATACTTCATAAGGCATATTGCACTATGAATTCTTAGACTTAAAACTTTTTTCACAGTTATCATATCATAACAGTTGAAAGTTGAAGACTGAAAACATTTTTTATGAAAACCTTAAAAGTCATTTGTGGAGACTTAAACCTGTGAGGTTTGATCTTTTCATCATTTTTGAGAATTTTTATGCAATCTTCGAGTCACAAGTTGACTCAGCTTACTTTGGATATCATACTTTAAGTTTTTGTATGATCTCATTATCCTTCAAATTTTGGCATAATCACTGAGGATGACATCACTTTCGAGTTACAAGAAACATGTGTCTTCTCCCGAACACTAATCATTTACCCCATTTTCCATTTCCCACCATCCAATTTCCACATTACCACATCATTCATACCATCCATATATCATTATTCCGTCATCACCCTCGATTTTTGAGAAAAAAAGTATTTGAAATTATATAGGTAACATGTTTTCATTCGTGCTCTTAAAGATGATTCGTATCACATAAAAAATCATCGCAAATAAAAATAAAAATAAAAAAAAGAAAAGAAACAAATATAGCGATATATAGAAAAAAGAAAATCATGCGATCATAATTTTTTTAAATGGAGACATTAATTGTTCAAGATGTACACTCTTCTCAAAATCCCAAAAATCATCATATCATCCATATTACCCATATCATTTCCCCTCACCCTTTACATAAAATCCCATTCTTACCTTTGGTAAAGTGTTCGGGAAAATGAAAACTCTACGTGGTGAATGACTCGGCGTTCTTGCTATAGTGATGTAACATCCCACTTAATTAAATACCGGGTGGCCAGTCTCATACTATATTAAAACATAATATACAGTTGGCTCATTCTTAGCATCACTGCCGAAAACATTTACAACTCACCCAATACTCAATTAAGCTGGTGTTAAAATCTTTCCAAATTTTTAATTCAACAAAACCCATTTACAATTTAAGAATAACACAACACATTTTATTCTACAACACTGATAACCAAATAGATAACACAAAAGAATTTAAATTCAATTGGAATAAACATCCCCAAATAATATTAATCCATTACAGTAATCCCAACAATATTAAATGTATTAAAAAGGCCCGAATACAATAGTATTTAACCCCGATTGAAAAAGATAACTAAATCCTTTGGGCGACATGCCCTAACTAAGAATACTGTGAATAAAAAAGATGATAGGCGTCTAAGAAAAACTCAATAAATCAATAGCCTGTCATAATCCGCTAAGGTTGGCGTCCTTGTTGCTGGACACCTGATATAGAAGATACAAGAAGAGAAAATATGCAAGGAAACGGGACAGAGCCCGATTGTGTAAATGATTTTTAAAACAGCAAGTATTTAACAAGTGCAATAAAGCATTTATTATGTACATGTTAGATCCAACTCTCACTTGCTATTCTCACCTCTCAACTAGAGTGCATGCTTAACGTTTCCTATTAACCTCCTAGTTAATGGTTCCTCTTTTCCAGTTTCCATATTATAATTCAATTCCCATATCATAATCCCCGTATGTCCCATACCATACGTCACATTATTATTCATTTACATTTCTCATCATTTCTCATTAACATGAATCATTTCTCATTAATATGAATTAAGCATTTCAATAAACATTCATTAACTTAATTCAATTATCTTTCTCTATTCACCGTTATCTAAAATTATCACACAGTAGACGATTTAACCACAATAAATTCAATCATTCATTTAATCCATTATATATATATATATATATATATATATATATATATAATAAGGCACCCCGAGTCACAACTGCGGTGCAATGCATTACTCTTCTATCATGTCCCATCATCGCAGGTCGCCGAATAGGGGACTAAAGGTTTGGTAAGAATTCCTCGAACCACAAACATCAACAAATAAATTGGAGGCAAACATAGTTCTCGTATCCATGGGTCACACACATACCTACGTACCCATAGTCAGCGGACGTATCAACTCCCCGATAAGTCTTTCATAGACCTACGTTCTCGAGCGACAAATTAAAGATCCCATGGATTCATCAGGATATGACTGCCCTCACGCGTAAACCTCCCATCAATAGAAAGTAAACTAGGTATGTCATACGCATAATCATAAATCAATCAAATAGGTATTATCATACCTATAATATACTAACAACAAGGTACTCACATTAACCTTAGATAATACGTAGCATTATACCTCTTGAAATTCCATGTATTAGAATATCATATCTTTACTTCGTAATTTAATTATCCTCGCATCCTATAACATCTCTCCACTCCCGACGTCATTAAGGTTCATGCGCGGAGCGTCTCGCAAAGCGAAATCCAAACAAGGAACCCCTCCAATACACTATTACTTAACTTGTCGATCGAGGAGGTCCGTCAACTTTAAATACGCGATCGGAATAACCTCATACCCTCTTTCAACCAAATGTGTTCTAAACTCCTATCTCTATCCAGGAGAAATACCACTACACTCTTGTATTACACTCCGTCCTTGCGAAATCAATAATGAGCTTAAACTCAATCCTTGATGTTCAAATTGTAACCCTAAGGCTACCCTCACTCAATACACAAGATTCAAATAGGTTTTTCCTCAACATATATTCAGTAATAAGTCACTAATGTCCTACTGGTCCATAACATCATTTCTCCCGAATTACTACGAGTTTAGTTCTTCTTTTAATTAAGGTTAAAACTGATAGTTTCAAATCTCTTATAAATACATCTTCTTTCACTTCGGATTAAACCCTCTTGTAAACTTAAGGATAACCAGGTGTTATATTAAATCACCCATACTGTTCCTATCTTAAATCCTCATACATCCCCATTTGGAATTTAACAAATGAATCTAGAAACCAAAATTCCATTCAATATAATTTTCATCATTTTAATCACTTGAATCCAAATCAAATTAATTCAAATCTTATCAAGGGTTTACTGATATTTTCTAAGTCCCATAATATCCAAATAATAATCACCAAAGATCCACAAAAGGTTTGGGATAAGAATCAACATTTAAAAAGAAACAAATTTTCATATTCTGGGGAGGTCGATCGATCGAAGGTAGGGGGTCGATCGATCGATCCCTCAAGTCACAGCCTGGTTTTTCTGCATTTCATCAACTATGGGTTTCACCATTTTTATTCATTATATCCTTCATATTAACATCCAAAATGACTTATAATCCTTACTGCATGATGTATCAACATATACAAATGATTTCCAATGATCTAAACATCCTAGAATCATCAAGAGATTGGATTAAAAAGCATGTTTATATCCTTATTTCCAGAAAATTATCTACATATCTTCTTCAAGAACACATCAATGGTTTTCATAATTTCTTCATCAGATTCATGACTATTTCGTGTATTATTATCAACCTACAACATGAGTTTAATTCCTATATCAATTCAGTTTCCAGAAATCCATTTAATAACTCCATTATTTCTTCCAAACATGAATAATCTTCTCTTTTCATAACTATTCTAACGTGGACAATATACAAACTTAAATTGCCATTATCAAACACTTGCCTTTATTGAAGGTCTGATCCTTTGGTGTAGTATATTTCAGTTGGTTGTCCCTTCTCCGGTCAACGTCCGGTGGTGGTTGGTGGTGGTGAACCTTGGTTCTTGTTCTTCTCCTTCCCAAGTAGGCTTTTCCCTTCCCAAGCACCCTTTCACTCTCTCTAGGAAGATGACTTCTCTAATTTGTGAAGAGGAGATGTATAACCCACGTACACTTAATCTACCAATACTTATAATAAGACAAAATCAAAAATCACTATTCACCCCCTAAAAAAATGACCAAAATGCCCTTTTGGGTTGTCTATTCATTTCCAAATGACCCGAGACTCAAAATTAACACCCAAATAGACTTTTCTGACTATTTCGAACCTTTCAGACGCAACGACACAGTCAAAATGACTATAAGGTCGATAGAAAATAAATTTCCTTTTTAATTTAATAAATTAGTCCCGACATGTCCCATACCGCGTCTGACTAAAAATCCAATTTACCGAGAAATTATATCATACCATCATATCAATGACATCAAATTCATATATTACCTAAATATCTTTAAGTAATATTCAGAATCATCCATTTTAATATCCACAATCCAGATAAAACCCAAATGAATTAATTAATAATAAAATCCAACAAATTCATTATTTTAAAATATAACCTAATTTACAAGTCATAAAAATTACGGGGTATTACATACTTCCCCCCTTATAATAGAATTTCATCCCGAAATTCAGGAATATAAATCATACCGGTAAGGTCAACTCCGAGTATACATCTCACATCGCAAGAAATCTAAGACGTACCGCCCATACAGTACATTAACGAAAATCCCTATCGATGTTATACGCCCAACCTCACCATATAGTTTCAACTGAATCGAATATAAATTTTACCCAATCTTCCCTATACCATCCTCGTGACAACGTTTGGAAAAATGATCCTCACTTATTAAACAAAAAAATCCTCAAGTCACAACTTCACAATTTTGAAGACTACTACAATCCAACCATCCAGGGCGCCTATACACCCTATCATACAACTTTCAATATAATTTTTTTTTGCAAAGGTTATAAACTCATATCCTAAAGACCTAACTTATTTCGACTCCCAACGGTTATTAGTTTCATGCGTGGGGTGTCTCGCAAGCGAAATCCAAACAAGGAACCACCCCGATACACTACTTCCTAAAGTAGTCGGTCATCGGAACTCCTAAGGTCCTTAGTAAATAGTATATAAAAATTTGGTTTATCGAAAAAAAATATCAGGTTTATTGACTGAAACAAATTTTTTTAGGTTTTATTGATTTCAAATAGAGTCTACGCATCCACTCTCTTATAGAAGACAAGATGCAGGATAGTAGTAGTACATATGCTCTCATATACCACAAGTCAATGCATGTCGATAGTCACATCGCGCTCGGACATGCCCAGGGTAAGTAATCCCATGATAAAAATAAAACCCATGTGATAACATGTAATTTTATAGGTGTCCCACACCCCTCAGTGAGTCTACGTAAGTAACGATGCTATAGGCTAAGTTTAGCAACCCTTTTAGCCCCCACAATATTAATCGATACTAAAATCAAAATGCCTCATAATTCCTTAGATAGGAAACATACCCTCATTTGCGGGTGGTGGTTATTAAATCCCACTATTATAACTCTGCTCCGATGAGTCAAGAAAAATTTTACCCCAAATTTTAAGTTCTAGTTAACCACACTCCACTATATGCCCAAGCCTTTCAATATATTGCCTTCGTTAGGAAACACACACAATTCTTGCATTTCAAGAACTTCTACTGATGACACTCCTCAATTTTTCCATAATAGGGGTGACCTCGACTACGGTCATCATACTCGAGTATACTTCGTAACCTCCTAAGTACGATCTCCGCTAACCGTCTCATGGCCCTCATCTACCATACTTCTTTGTTCGATCACTCCCGAACGTAAATAATATTCACTAATATATATGTGATCTTACCAAAGAGATAAACAATCCTAAACATAGGGCGCTATATCAAAGAACGCTAAGCTGAAAACACAGTAAGCCGTACAGACCCTAAAGGACAATAGAACCTGATGCTCTGATACCACCTGTAACACCCCGCCTAATTGAATACAGGGTGGCCAGTCACATACCAAATTAAAACAGAATATACAGTTGGCTCATTCTTAGCATCACTGTCGAAAACATTTACAACTCACCCAATACTCAATTAAGCTGGTGTTAAAAACTTTCCAAATTTTTGATTCATCAAAACCCATTTACAATTTAAGAATAACACAACACATTTTATTCTACAACACTGATAACCAAATAGATAACAGAAAAGAATTTAAATGCAATTGGAATAAACATCCCCAATTAATATTAATCCATTACAGTAATCCAAACAATATTAAATGTATTAAAAAGACCCGAATACAATAGTATTTAACCCCGATAGAAAAAGATAATTGAATCCTTTGGGCGACAAGCCCTAAATAAGAATACTGTGAATCAAAAAGATGATAGGCGTCTAAGAAAAACTCCATAAATCTATATCCTGTCATAATCCGCTAAGGTTGGCGTCCCTGTTGCTGGACACCTGATATAGAAGATACAATAGAAGAGAAAATATGCAAGGAAACGGGTCAGAGCCCGATTGTGTAAATAATTTTTAAAACAAAAAGTATTTAACAAGTGCAATAAAGCATTTATTATGTACATGTTAGATCCAACTCTCACTTGCTATTCTCACCTCTCAACTAGAGTGCACGCTTAACGTTTCCTATTAACCTCCTAGTTAATGGCTTCTCTTTTCCAGTTTCCATATTATAATTCCATTCCCATATCATAATCCCCGTATGTCCCATAACATACGTCACATTATTATTCATTTACATTTCTCATCGTTTCTCATTAATATGAATCATTTCTCATTAATATGAATTAAGCATTTCAATAAACATTCATTAACTTAATTCAATTATCTTTCTCTATTCACCGTTATCTAAAATTATCACACAGTAGATGATTTAACCACAATAAATCCAATCAATCATTTAATCCATTATATATATATATATATATATATATATATATATATATATAATACGGCACCCCGAGTCACAGCTGCGGCGCAATGCATTACTCTGCTATCATGTCCCATTATCGCAGGTCGCCGAATAGGGGACTAAAGGTTCGGTAAGAATTCCTCGAACCACAAAAATCAATAAACAAATTGGAGGCGAACATAGTTCTCGTATCCATGGGTCACGCACATACCTACGTACCCATAGTCAGCGGACTTATCAACTCCCCGATAAGTCTTTCATAGACCTATGTTCTCGAGCGACAAATCAAAGATCCCATGGATTCATCAGGATATGACTTCCTTCACGCGTAAACCTCCCATCGATAACAAGTAAGCTAGGTATGGCATACACATAATCACAAATCAATCAAATAGGTATTATCATACCTATAATATACTAACAACAAGGTACTCAGATTAACCTTAGATTATACGTAGCATTGTATCTCTTTAAATTCCATGTATTAAAATATCATATCTTTACTTCATAAATTATCCTCGCATCCTATAACATTTCTCCACTCCCGACGTCGTTAAGGTTCATGCGCGGAGCGTCTCGCAAAGAGAAATCTAAACAAGGAACCCCTCCAATACACTACTACTTAACTTGTCGATCGAGGAGGTCCGTCAACTTCAAATACGCGATCGGAATAACCTCATACCCTCTTTAAACCAAATGTGTTCTAAACTCCCATCTCTATCCAGGAGACATACCACTACGCTCTTGTATTACACTCCGTCCTTGCGAAATCAATAATGAGCTTAAACTCAGTCCTTGATGTTCAAATTACAACCTTAAGGCTACCCTCACTCAATACACAAGATTCAAATAGGTTTTTCCTCAACATATATTCAGTAATAAGTCACTAATATCCTACTGGTCCATAACATCATTTCTCCCGAATTACTACGAGTTTAGTTCTTCTTTTAATTAAGGTTAAAACCGATAGTTTAAAATCTCTTATAAATACATCTTCTTTCACTTAGGATTAAACCCTCTTGTAAACTTAAGGATACCCAGGTGTTATATTAAATCACCCCTACTGGTCCTATCTTAAATCCTCATACATCCCCATTTGGAATTTAACAAATGAATCTAGCAACCAAAATTCCATTCAATATAATTTTCATCATTTTAATCACTTGAATCCAAATCAAATTAATTCAAATCTTATCAAGGGTTTACTGATATTTTCTAAGTCCCATAATATCCAAATAATAATCACCATCCACAAAAGGTTTGGGATAAGAATCAACATTTAAAAAGAAACAACTTTACATATTCTGGGGAGGTCGATCGATCGAAGGCAGGGGGTCGATCGATCGATCCCTCAGGTCACAACCTAGTTTTTCTGCATTTTAGCAACTACGGGTTTCACCACTTTTATTCATTCCATCCTTCATATTAACATCCAAAATGACTTATAATCCTTACTACATGATGTATCAACATATACAAATGATTTCCAATGATCTAAACATCCTAGAATCATCAAGAGATTGGATTAAAAAGCATGTTTATATCCTTATTTCCAGAAAATTATCTACATATCTTCTTCAAGAACACCTCAATGGTTTTCATAATTTCTTCATCAGATTCATGACTATTTCATGGATTATTATCAACCTACAACATGAGTTTAATTCCTATATCAATTCAGTTTCCAGAAATCCATTTAATAACTCCATTATTTCTTCCAAACATGAATAATCTTCTCTTTTCATAACTATTCTAACATGGACAATACACAAACTTAAATTGCCATTATCAAACACTTGGCTTTACTGAAGGTCTGATCCTTTGGTGTAGTATATTTCAGTTGGTTGTCCCTTCTCCGGTCAACCTCCGGTGGTGGTGAACCTTGGTTCTTGTTCTTCTCCTTCCCAAGTAGGCTTTTCCCTTCCCAAGCACCCTTTCACTCTCTCTAGGAAGATGACTTCTCTAATTTGTGAAGAGGAGATGTATAACCCACGTACACTTAATCTACCAATACTTATAATAAGATAAAACCCGAAATCACTATTCATCCCCCTTAGAAAAATGACCAAAATGCCCTTTTGGGTTGTCTATTCATTTCCAAATGATCCGAGACTCAAAATTAACATCCAAATAGACTTTTCTGACTATTTCGAACCTTCCGGACGCAACGACGTAGTCAAAATGACTATAAGGTCGATAGAAAATATATTTCCTTTTTAATTTAATAAATTAGTCCCGACACGTCCCATACCGCGTCTGACTAAAAATTCAATTTGCCGAGAAATTATATCATACCATCATATCAATGACATCACATTCATATATTACTTAAATATCTTTAAGTAATATTCAGAATCATCCATTTTAATATCCACAATCCGAATAAAACCCAAATGATTTAATTAATAATAAAATCGAACTAATTCATTATTTTAAAATATAACCCAATTTACTAGTCATAAAAATTACGAGGTATTACAAGTGATTAGTATTCTTTCAAGAGATCACTTTTCTTTCAAAAATGTTCATTTTTTCTTATGTGTGTGAGACGTTTGACCTTACTTACATTTACACACCTCCTCACACATAAGAGCGATACACTTACCCTAATCTCGAGAGTTCATTTTAGAGAGATGTATCCATTGAGATTTGGAAGTCGAAGCATTGATTTTAAAAGGTGATTTACAAATTACTCTTATGATACTTAAGACCGTTTTAAGTGATTCACACTACGCACATTGAGTTCTATAAAGGATTTGCCTTGGATATTAAGTGAGTTTACGGGTATTAAGTGGGTATATTCTCTGCAAACCCTCACAAGACAACACTCGTCCTCTAGGGCAACTTATTTGTTTAACGGCTTGTTGCACATGCTAAGTGAAATCGCTTGTACCCGTGAAAGTGGCACACTTTTGGTTTCTTATCTTTTTTCTTTCATTCTTTCTTTCTATTTTTGGTCGAGGACTAGCAATGGTCTGTTTGGGGATGGTGTGATAAGCACCCAAAAGTGTTATATTTATACCCCAAATAGACGCATTTTACTTGTTAATTCTCGACAAAATGGATCTTATGTGCATAATTGTCTACTGTGCAGGCTTGATTGTAGTTGCGGGTTTAAAAAGTATTATTTCGAGGCAATTTACATGAAGATATGGCTAATTCACCATTCTCATAGCCTTACCCTAGCCCAAACCTGGCCTAAAGCCACACCGAACCCTCAGTGTGTTGAGTTTGTACTTATATTATTTTTTTAGATTTTCATTTTGTGTCGCTTTTATTTTTAGGATTTATTTTAGATATTTTCTATTTTTTCTATTTCTTTTTATTTAGTCTAATTTTATTTTAATTTTTAGATTTTAGTTTTTTTTTTTTATTTTATAGGGATAAGTATTTTTAGGAATTTATTTTTAGTTTAGTTTTATTAGATTTTTTTAGGACTTTTGTTTTTATAGATTGTTAATTTTTATTTTTCATTTCTTTTTATTTTTAGAGTCTTTTTAGTTTAATAGGCTTTATTATTTTCTTTTTAGTTAGGATGTTATTTTTTATTATTTATTTTTTATTTTCTTTTATTTCGATAATTTTAATTTTTATTTCTTTTTTTAGGGTACAATCACAACACACACACAACAAAACAAAACTCACTCTCACCATTCCCCCATACACCCTCATACACCTAAACAACCCCTCATCATCTTCCACAAACCCCCCACGTTCTCTCTCATTCATGACTAAACTAATCAACCTCCCTCACACCATCTAAACAGCCAAAACACTACGGTTACACAAAAAATCGAAAACCCAACCCGTGTTTAACCCGGACCTCCTCACCCCTTTAAACCCTCTTTTAACCTTTGACCCATGTCGGATGTCACCTTCTTCAACTCTGGCGAACCCGTCGAACCTTCTATATTAAACCTGAGATCCCTCATCACTCTAGCAGAACCCATATGAGACCCCTTGTTCCCATTCAACCTGGTTGCTATACCCACCTATTAAACCACTCGTCGGAGACCCGAGTTCATCCCATTTCGAACCCACAATCCAGCAACCCAACCCTTATTTTCGGCGATCCCATACCCTTCTCATACCCATTTAGTCCCAGACCCGATTTCAAACCCAAACCCTCTTTACCCATTTCAGTGAACCTATTTCCATAAAAGTAGGAACCACCTACCTACAAAATAAACCCACATGTTTTGACTTAGCCAATTTTGAAATCCATCCAAATTAGAAACTATTTTGATGCCTTACCCATTTCATGCAAAACCCATTCCCTACACATCTTGAGAACACACTATGTGGTTGACTTACTTGAGTATATGCCATATAGGAGTTCCAACTAGTTTGGATATCGAGACAAAATAGGATTAGATTTTTCCGAGTTACTCTATCTCAAAAAGGCTCCAAGGTATCCCAATCCATGTACTTTAATGCGACATAAAGAGGTAAGTACAACTCTTGAACCACAATTAGGACACATACATTGCATATACATGTTTATTATGTGTGCATATTTTTTATGGTGGTGTTGCTGCTTTAAATATTTTTTTTGGAAAAAGAAATTCATTTGAATATATTTTTAATAATTGAAAATGATTTTTCATTTAATTGAAATATGATTTTAAAAATGTATTTGAGGTTAACATAAGAAAATTTTTTATGATAAAAATTTGATTGGTTCAATTTTTTAAATTGGTTAATATTTTTTTGAGTCGAAAAATTTAATTTTTCCAAGACTTTAAAAAGCACACGTGTGTTATTTTTATAAGGCTATTTTTGTTTGTTTTGTGTCTTGGTGGTTAGACTCATTTGTGAGCCTAGATTGAGTGGTTATCAATGAACCGTATTTTTAGGTCCTTAATCCTAGTTAACACCTTTTAGCCAATCAAAATTAGTTATCTCACTTTCTTTCTACACCCTTAGATCTTGGAGATTTGATCTAAACCCTCCATTTGGTAACAAACCCTTTTGCCCTCATATATAATATATCTTAGGGTTTCTTATTCTTTAGTTTTAGAAGGGATAAGTGGCGAGCGAGAAAACTCATCTTCTTCTCCATTCTCTAGAGAGAGAAAAATTGAGAGTGAGTCTAGAGAAGAAGTCACCGCCGAATTCGACACAAAAACTTGAAAGTTCATTATAGCCGGAGCTGCTGTTGATGCCAGAAAGTTCCGTCACAACCGGAGCTGCTGTTGACGCCGAAGAGTTCCATCTCCACCGGAACTCAGCTAAATCGAGAGCCACCGTTGGACCTTTCGCCACCGGACTTCAACACACACATAGAGAGAGAGAGAGAGATCCAAGACCGCTGTTGAGTTCCGTCACCGGAATCGCTGCTGTCACAGCTCTGGACCGCCATCGAAAAACCAAAGGAGAGAACTCGATGCCGTCGGAGCCGTCGTCACATGCCGACACCGGAGTTGTCCGTAAACCGACCGTCGGATTTTTTATCGCCGAAAAACGTAGAATATATCGGATTTGTGTACTCCTCAAACCCTATATCTTTTATGGAACTTTTTAGTACACTAACTGTTAGGACTGTTGTGTTTTTGTTCTTGGATCATTTGTGTATTATTGTTATAATTTTTTTTTAATCCAAGATTATAGTTTCAAATAAATTTGAAACACAAGACTTATTGTTGTGGCGTATATTCAGATTGGATAAATATTTTTTTTTCAAAAATTAATTTCACAAATTGGTGAAATAAATTTTGGAGATAAAAGTTTGAAACAAAACTTGATTTGAAATTTTTATTCCGAATCTGAAAATTTTTGAAGTCTTGAATTCAAAGCATATTTGAGATTAATTGCATTGCATATAGAAGTGGTTTGTAATTAATAGGATATTGCTTGTATTTTATTGAGAGGCATGAGATACATTTGTTGCATTTTGTTAATTCACAAACACTATCACTCTCACACGAACACTTAGGAGTTGTGGTTCTTGGTGAGATATTTTGTTTGTGGGGCTGCTGGAATCCGAGATTCAAGGATAGAACAAGAAGCTGCGTGGAGAAGAACAAATCAAGATAGAATTCCTTTAAGAGTGGAGTAACTCGGGTAGGTACGTTTCCCTATCTTGTATTTTGGTTCTTAGTTGCATGCTTTAGTGTTGTAACTTGGTTGTGATTTTAGTGGACTTTATTTTTTCTCCCTTAGAGGGGGCCGTGGATGTTTCCCTTAATTTAGGGTTTTACCACGTTAAAAAATACGTGTATAATTTTCTTAAATCTTCTTAATTACTTTGGTGAAAAATATCATACTCGAGACTTAAATTGAACTTTTTTATTTTAAAAACTTAAGGTAATCAAACTAACGAATCTTTCATCCATATTCAGAAAAATCGTTTGAAGACATCTAATGTTCATTTTGAAAAGGGTTTCGTTAAACAAATTTATTTTCGGAGTTTACTCCACTTATAACTTTTTGTTATTAATCTTGTAAACAAGTTTTTTCAAGTGGTATCAGAGCGGGTTTATCAAAAGATTTTTTAATCCTGAAACTCCAGAAATTATTTTCGAAATCCATTTCTGAATATGGATGAAAGATTTGAGAAGTTAGGTAACATTTCCCGACCACCACTCTTTGATCTAAACAACCTTTCTTATTGAAAAGTACGAATGGTTACTTTCATTCAAGGAACTCTTGGTGATGATTTTTGGGATATGATTGAAAATGGTTATGAACATCCAACTAAGTCTTTGTCTGATATTGATCCCACAATAGTTAAGAAACTTCGTAACGAATTTACTATGATAGAGAAAAACAAATCTCTCGACAATAATAAGGGACAAAATGCTATCTTTATGTCCATTAACGAGCACAAGTTTAAAAGAATATCTATTTTCTCTACTTCTAAGGAGGCTTGGGACACTCTAGTCATCGCACATTAGGGTGATGAACGAGTTAAGGTCGGAAAAACACAAATGCTTGTACAATAATACAATACTCTGATTATGAATGACAATTAATCCTTTGATGATTTCTACATTAGGTTAACCAACATTTTTACAAAATTACATGCAAATGGTATAACCTATACTAGAAAAGAAATCGTTCAAAAGATTCTTATGTCATTACCTGCTGAGTTTGACAATAAGAGATATGCCATAGAAGAAATGAATGATACAAACCTGAGTCCTAAATTGTTAAGTAGAAAATTAAGAACTGTTGAGATGGAGTTAGAGTTCAAAAAATAATTGACTGCCCGAAACAAGAGACTTACTGGACCTAATGTTGTGTGTTAATCATAATTGACTTCACCTAAAGTCAGTCCCTTAGACTTTGACCTTGACTTGAATGATGAATGTGACTTGGATCACCTTGACAATCCAATAGCTCTTATGAGCAAGCATTTCAAAAAGATTATCAAATTCAGAAATGCTTTAGCCTATAAACAAGGCAAACAAAATTACCAAGGTAATCAAAATTATAGACCTTATGAAAGACATGACAACAAAAGGACCTATGACAATAGTAGACCTTAGATAGACATGAAAGATGTCAAATGTTATGGATGTGGAAAAATGGTACATATTGCTAATAAAAGCCCAAATAAGCCTACCAACAATACTAGGGTTAATTTTTGTAAGACATGGGACGACT
Source organism: Sambucus nigra (assembly GCA_949130495.1). NCBI lineage: Eukaryota > Viridiplantae > Streptophyta > Magnoliopsida > Dipsacales > Adoxaceae > Sambucus > Sambucus nigra. Next base: position 95,785,080 of record OX422207.1, on the reverse strand, counting down.
CTAGTGATTCTGATGAAGATGAAATTGAGTCAACCCATAATTATGAGTCCTATATGTCAATTTATGTTAGGATCATATACCATGATGATGATGAATGTGTGTGTACTCATGATTGAAAATGTTGTGACTTTTGATAATGAAAATGACATTGTTAGTGATAACTTAAGGATGTGTCAAACTGAAAGCATTGTCGTTAAACTTGAAGTGTGTGTGAATTCCACATATGAAATGAGTGATATAGGAGACACTTTACACGATACACTTAGCGAGTTCGATGATGATCTTCCAGATCTACAAAAGCTATACACGAAAATGCTTAAGAAAAGTACTCGTCTTGATAAAATGGTTAAGCTTCTGAATGAGCGTATTGATTTACTTAACCAGACTATTAGGAAGAACGCTGAAGAATATACATCATAATGTGTAGCCCATGAGACTGAAATTGAAGAATTTTATGCAAAAATAGAAGATCTTTCTGAGAAAAATAATATTTTGAAACAAAAATACAAGTCCACCTTGGTAGTACTTGAAGAATTTAAGAAAAAAGTTTCAACCATGTTTAAAAAATGCTTACACTTTGAAACTCAAGCTAAGTCCTACGAAGAAATTGTTGTAGGAAGCAAGTTTGATTCTAGAGATAAATCTGGTTTTGGATTTGGAGAAAAAGTTTATACTAGCAAAAATGTTTCTCCTGAAAATGTAGTTTCTGTAAAACAATGCTAGAATCCTCAAAACACTCAAAAATAAAATTGTCTTAAAAATGTCTTAAAGGAAAAACAAAGTGATTGTACTCAACAATTCAAATCTAATGGTCCAGCTAAGTACGTTTGTCCACCTGTGAGAAATCATTATCAGAAACCCAAAGCCAATAACACTTGGACGACCATTCCTATTAGGGATAAAGAAATTTTTAAAGACTTTAGTAATAAAGCCAAGTCCTCCACACATCAGTACTGTTCATATTGTGATGTCTACAATCACTTCACTGCCGAATGTTTTCAAAAGAGAGTGTATACACCTACTTATTCAAATTTTAACTATTCTAGAAAGAGTGGGAATATTTATGTTCTCCCAAGATAGACCAAACATAACTCTAACTATAAAAAGAAGGGATGACTTAAAACTAAGAAGAAATCATTTAGAAAGACCAAGCAAAACTTTTATAAATCAAAAGCAAATCAAATTGTTAAAACTAAGCCTATTTGGATTAGAAAAGATGACTTGCTACACCAGCTCAAGTGCAACATTGTCATAACTGATATTAAGGCAACAAGCACTTCATCTGGATGGTATCTTAACTCCGGATGTTCTAAACATATGACCGGGGATGAAACTAAATTAATAAACAAAATAAACTTCCTTGGAGGTAGTGTTGTGTTTGGTGATGGAGTTTCATCTAAGATCATAAGTAAGGGAACATTGTGTGAGGAAAGTCTCCCCAATATAAATGACGTCCTCCTAGTGAAAGGTCTCAAGGCTAACTTGCTTAGTATATCTCAATTTTGTGATTCCAATCATACTGTTGCCTTTTCTAAAACTAATTGCAAAACTTTTGAGGAAAAGGGAAATTGTATTTTAACAGGAAACCGAAATAAGGATAACTAATACACAGTCTTTCCTAAGTCTGAATCTTGTAATAGATTGGGACATACAAATTTTAATATTCTTCGTACGAAAAGTTCCCAAGAAATTGTTAGAGGATTGTCTAAAATCAAAAATTATTTTTATCCTGTCTATGGTCGTTGTCTGAAAGGGAAAATAAGTAAACCCTTTCATAAGAAAGTTAAAAATGTTTTAACTACAAAACCTTTGAAATTAATCCACAAGGACCTTATGGTCCCTTTCGAACTGTCAGATTATGTGATAACAATTGCATACTTGTTATTGTGGATAACTACACACGATATTCTTGGGTTGCATTAATGAAAAATAAAACCCATACCTTCGATGAGTTCTTAAAAATACTTTTAAAAATAGAGAACGAGAAGGATACCCAAGTATGTCGCATCAGATGTGAACAGAGGTGGAGAATTCGAAGATTCGGGTATTGCAAAATATTGTATAGGCAATGGCTATAAATATGAATTTAGTGCGCCTAAGACAACTCAGTAGAACGACATTACTGAAAAGAAATATAGAACCTTACAAGAGATGGCTAGGGTTATGCTACATGAGAAAATTCTACCTAACTATTTTTTTACTAAAGTTGTTCAAACGGCTTGTCGTATCATTGATCAGGTACACCTTAGGAAGAATTTCAAAACTGTTGATGATATTCGATATGAGTATCTTCGTAATGCCATTGGTATGATAGTTCTTACTTATTTCAACACTTCATTCATATCCTCAGTAGTTGCATGCTAATAATTGGTTTATAAGGATTTAGGACATGGTCGTTTCTCAAATGACAAAAGACGCCTCCTAATATTTGTTTTATGTTGGAGACCCTTGTATCTTCCCTTGCATATGTTATTGTTTGTGTTATCACATTATATCATATTCTCCTGATTTATCTTTTTACCCCGTTGTATATTTGAGCAAAATTGGGGGAGAAGAACTTTAGTACCTCTACTGCGATGTATATCTTATCTTATACTCACTCAACTAATATGCCATTAAATGTTTATCTTTTTCAGGCATTTTTCAGACCTGGTCGTATAGCTTGTCCTATTTTATTAGGGTAATGGTCTGTATTGTAGAGTAATTTATTTTCTTATCTTATTTTTTGTTCTAGGATGGGAATGGGTAGATAGAGATTTTTGTATAGGAAATCTAGGATTTTTCATTTCCACCCACGATTTCAGGATACTCAAGGGAATTTTGTCTCCAATATCCAAAAGGGAAGATTGAGAACACACTATATGGTTGACTTACTTGAGTCTGTGACATATAGGAGTTCCAACTAGTTTGGATATCGAGACAAAATAGGATTAGATTTTTTCGAGTTACTCTATCTCAAAAAGGCTCCAAGATATCCCAGTCCAAGTACTCTAAGGCGACACAAAGAGGTAAGTACAACACTTGAACCACAATTAGGACACATACAATGCATATACATGTTTATTATATGTGCATATTTTTTATGGTGGTGGTGTTTCTTCAAATATTTTTTTTGTAAAAAGAAATTCATTTGAATATATTTTTAATCATTTAAAATGATTTTTCATTTAATTGAAATATGATTTTAAAAATATATTTGAGGTTAACATAAGAATATTTTTTATAATAAAAATTTGGTTGGTTAAATTTTTTAAATTGGTTAATATTTTTTTAGTCGAAAAATTTAATTTTTTCAAGACTTTAAAAAACACGTGTGTTATTTTTATAAGGCTATTTGTGTTTGTTTAGTGTCTTGGTGGTTAGACTCATTTGTGAGCCTAGATTGAGTGGTTATCAATGAACCGTATTTTTAGTGCCTTAATCCTAGTGAACACCTTTTAGGCAATCAAAATTAGTTATCTCACTTTCTTTCTACACCCTTAGATCTTGGAGATTTGATCTAAACCCTCCATTTGGTAACAAACCCTTTTACCCTCATATATGACATATCTTAGGGTTTTTTATTCTTTAGTTTTAGAAGAGAGAAATGGCGGCTCATAGAGAATAAGAGATAGAGAGAGAGAGAGAGAGAGAGAGAGAAAACTCATCTTCTTCTCCATTCTTTAGAGAGTGAAAAACTGAGAGTGATCCTAGAGAAGAAGTCACCGCCGGATTCAACACGAAAACCCGAAAGTTTCGTCACAGCCGGAGCTGGTGTTGATGCCGAAGAGTTCCGTCTCTGCCTCGGCTAAACCGAGAGCCACCGTTGGACCTCTTGATGTCAGACTTAAATAGAGAGAGAGAGAAATCCGAGACCACTGTCGAGTTCCATCATCGGAGTCGCTGCTATTATAACTCTGGACCGTCGCCGAAAAATCGAAAGAGAGATCTCGACGCCACCGGAGCCGTCCTCACATGTCGACACCGGAGTTGTCCGTAAATCGATCGCCGAATTTTTTATTGCCGGAAAACTCGTCGAAAAACGCAGAATAAAAAGATTTGTGTACTCCTCAAACCCTATATCTTTTAGGGAACTTTTTAGAACACTAACTCTTAGGATTATTGTGTTTGTGTTCTTGGATCATTTGTATATTATTATTTTTTTTTAATCCAAGATTATAGTTTCAAATATATTTGAAACACAAGACTTATTGTTGTGGCGTATATTCAGATTGGAGAAATATTTTTTTTGGTTTCAAAAATTAATTTCACAAATGGGTGAAATAAATTTTTGAGATAAATAATTTGAAACAAAACTTGATTTGAAATTTTTATTCCGAATCTGAAATTTTTTGAAGTCTTGAATTCAAAGCATATTTGAGATTAATTGCATTGCATATAGAAGTTGTTTGTAATTAATAGGATATTGCTTGTATTTGATTGAGAGGCGTGAGATACATTTGTTGCATTTAGTTAATTCACAAACACTATCACTCTCACACGAACACTTAGGAGTTATGGTTCTTGGTGAGATATTTTGTTTGTGGGGCTGCTGGAATTCTGGATTCGAGGATAAAATAAGAAGCTGCGTGGAGAAGAACAAATCAAGATAGAATGCCTTTAAGAGTGGAGTAGCTCGAGTAGGTACGTTTTCTGATCTTGTATTTTGATTCTTAGTTGCATGCTTTAGTGTTGTAACTTGGTTGTGATTTTATTGGACTTTTTTTTTTCTCCGTAGAGGGGGCCGTGGATGTTTCCCTTATTTTCGGGTTTTACCACGTTAAAAATCACGTGTCTAATTTGCTTGAATCATCTTAATTACTTTGGTGAACAATATCGTCCTCGAGACTTAAATTGAACTTTTTTATTTTAAAAACTTAAGGTAATGAAACTAACGAATCTAGAGAACATATTCAGAAAAATCGTTTTAACACATCTAGTGTTCATTTTGAAAAGGGTTTCGTTCAACAAGTTTATTTCGGAGTTTACTCCACTTATAACTTTTTGTTATTAATCTTGTAAACAAGTTTTTTCACATCCCAATATCTGACCTTCTCCAAAATAAAAATCACGTGTCAAACTTTTACCGCATTTTTCCTAATTACCCTCACCCCTATGCGTCTTATAAAACAAGAATCTTTATTTTAGCAAAGGGGGAACGAATAATGCTAGAGCAGTGTAGTTTAGTTTTTAGTTTAAGTGATCCATTTTTGGAGCTCAGTTTTTGGTTTTGTTTTTTATTTTTTCTTTTCTATTTTTTATATAATGACTTGAGTGTGAGGTAAATTATTTTTATAAGATACATATTGTGAGTTGAGTGGCATTATTTTTAGTGTTGTGAAAATCAAATATGTGGGTTACTATTCATGTCAAAACTTGGGATTGGAATGAAAATTTAAGAAGACTTTATTTTTATGTTGTTATCTCTTAGCTTATTTATATCATGCCTCTTATTGTGTCATTATTACATTTTATATGTAATAGTACCAAAATGAGAGGCTAAATACCCCAATCAAGGGATGAGATGAAATCATTAACTTAATTATTTTTATTTTGGGTTTGTTTATTTACTATACCCCTTTGAATATTAATATTAAAATTTTACAATTTATATTTACGCCTCGATAGAGGGTGAATTATTTTCGAGAGAAAATTGTAAATTTAGATTATAATATTTATTCATTAATTAAACAAGAGATAGTCAATTTTTAAATGATATTATAGTTTGAATTTCTCAACTCTGAAACTTATATTTTTTTTTATTTAAAATACTTTTAGTGAATTTTCCCTAGCGAGTGAGTTATTAGAAAATGTTTAAATCTAATTTTTGCCAATATGTGAAATTTAAATATTAATCTTCTAAAAGGACTATATGTTACTTTACATTTGGAACGAGGGTTGATTTGTGAATTTATATATATTTTGGGGAATTTCAAATAGACAAACTATTAATTAAAATAAATAGGTTAAGTGGTGAAGTTTAATCATTTGAATTATTGGATAATTATTTTCTCCTTATATTTAGCTCACTTTATCATTTTCTGTATTTATTAAGTGTAGTTTTAATTTTAGTTCATAATTAGTAGTATAGATATCCCTTCAAACTTATTTTAAAAATCATACTTGTTTTCACTTTACTCTTGTCTACATTAAGGAGCGCGGATTGACCCCTTACTTTCCAATATACAATTTTTGTGTGTTTGCAGGTACCAAAAGGTATTTTTGATTGACCGTCTCTACAATGACATATGCACAAAAGGCGAGTTATCAATAATCCCGAAGGAAATCCTAACCTCTCCGCGATTTTGATAACCCAATTATGAACTTTATTATTCTGCGTATCCTTTTTACCACTGGAATCGTCAATCTATTATAAAATCCTAGTTGATAACCTCGGATCAACCTTTCCCATCCACGAGTTATGCACCTCGAGAAAACTTCACTATGTCTCACTCAACACCAATCCACATGTGAACCATTTCACATTACGTGACACATCTTTCTCCCTTTTTCTGAAATATACCAAAACCATGGTCCGTGCGTCTGCTCCAAAACTGTGCACTTCTTGGGCTCTTTTTCGTCTTGTAGAAATCAACATCTTATCTATGTGCAAGCCCCTCTAGGCATTTGACTAAATAAGACTCCGCTCTTCTTTCAAAAACTGTGGGGTCCTCTCCTATTAAGTGATATCTTTTACATGTGTCCCACCTTCTTTCAACTCACAACGGTTGTGATAGTTCTCCTTGATATACATATAGTCGGACTATCTTCTTTTTTTCAAATGGGGTTTAGTCCATCATACAATTCCACTTATGTTTCCAAGTTCCCCACAGGCGTACATTCAACACATTTATTTCCACACCCCGTTATCTTGGGCGATTCTGAAAATCAAACTAACCTGGGCGCCCACTCCTACACAATCATCACTAACGCCTCATACGTAATATACTTATCTCAAGCTTGGCCCTGCATTATGGGCATGGCTATATAGTAAGGTTGTAATTAGTTTACCTACTAATCGTGACTTATTTCTCCTCGACACGGTCCTACTTATGAACTAGTGGTGTAAACGTTCCCCAATGCAATCTACCCAACACTTACCAGCTCCACTGGCATTAAATCATAAAATAATTATTAACTCACAATTTTATGTACATACACATGCAATAATTCAAGTACTAAATATATGCTCTAATGATCGTACATCTCTCAAATCTCGATGCTCTCTAAGTCTCATGCGTGAGATGTCTCACAAGCAAAATCAAAACAAGAAACCCCCTGATACACTATTAATACCTAGAATTATCGGTCATCGAGATCTGTAGTCCTAAATCATATAACTAGGATACTCAAAATCCTATCCCTAGACATATAAGTCTAATCGTCCATTCTAAAATCAATAAAATATTCATACGATACGATGCTCTCACTATCACTAAGTGCTCAACGTTAAATTAATAACGAGCTAAATCTTTCTGCTCGATAGTAAACTCAATATACCCTTAATCACATCAGTAAAAGTCCCTATGCACCGTGATTAAATATAACAAGACAATTATACTCTGTGAAGTCTCCTTCGTAATATAATATAGATGCGAGCTTGACCTTCTTTCAGGTGAGACATCGTAAAATAGCACATCCTGCCCTGGGATAGCGAGCACAATAGCTTTATTGTAATAGCCCATCATCGCCCAAACTATCGCTAACCATTCCATACTCAGGATAAGACGATACTCGCATAAAAAATCTTTAAAATGAGTAAATTATTTAAAACATGTCCTCTTAGTGATCACACCCGCTCCCCTGCAAATGGAACTAAAGAGAGTCCCGCTGCCCAACAGTAAATATATACATTCAATAGCAACACTAACGATACACCCACTAAATTCGTCTTATGTGCGAATCTAGTGCTAACAAAATACTGTGACTCACTCGTGTCACACAAAGTATACCCCATTAACCCTTGGATAAAACTCATACTTAAAATTTCAAATAGCACTAGAGGTTCGAATGGTTTCTGGACATTAAACTCTCGTGCAAACACAACTAAAAACTTCTATAACTGTTGCCCCTGTGGGGCATCCTGTTCCTATCCCCTTACTCGCTGCAGACAACATTGACACATTTGACCCTACTCTCCAAGTATAAGACACCTATCGATATGACTTATGTATTTCAAACCCCACTGGCCATGTCGGGATTGTCCTTCTCTCGGACCTGGTAGTCTTGGCCCCGATTACTACCCCGTTGTTTCTTTATCTCTGTTGGCCCTGTAAAACACATTGCTGGCCCCGACAACCCTGACTGAATCCACCATCACTTAGTAAGAATTCCATTGATCTAAATCATTTAAATGGGTCCCCTGCTGGGTATACCCCTGTGGTGCCTCATTAGCACCATTAAATCCAATTTTGTCCTTCTGGATAGATTTTCTAACTCTCTTGGCTCAGTTCACGTGGAAGCGTTGATATTAACATTGTAAATGTAAGGCATTGACAATAATGACACCAGTCATCCTAGTCAGATTTTCCCCATCCTTTCTTGTATATTCTAACCACGATCCCATTATCAACCTAAGGACCCTTTTATTTCTCCGTAACTGCCTCATCGGGTACGAAGTTCGCTAAACAAGTTAATTTTCCTTCATATTCGGCCACTGTCCTGTAATACCCCGTACTTTTGGCTATATTTATTTTTGGGATTAATTAATTAAATGCGTATTAATTGGAAATTAATCCGGGTTATAAATACTGATGTGATGCGAATTGGTATTTGATTATGTGCATATATGATTATATATGTACTTGGTATTATAAAATTTGTCGTGGGATTTATATACGGTATTTTAGAAATTTTGTTGAGACGCGTGGGACCGCCGCATCACGGTATAATATTTTGATATTAAAAGTGAATTTAAAATCTATAATCCGTATGGTTGTTTTGAGTGCGCCAACGCGTCCGGAAGGGTCGAGATAGTCAGAAAACACTAGCCGGGGGTATAGTTTGGGTCCCGGGGTATTTTTAGGCCATCCCGGCACTATAAAGGGTATTTTAGTAATTTGATATTTTTGGGTAATTAAAAGTGACGAAAATTGAGAGTTGTAATCTGATAAGGGATTGACCCAACCAACCTTTATTAACCCAACAAGCTACGGAGGTTTATTAAATTAGGTTTTCATAAGTTCCCTCAAAGCAAACCCTAGCCACCATAGCCTTTTGGAGAAGAAAGCTTGGAGAAGGAGAGAGAGAGAGGAATTCTGCAGAAATTCTACACCGAATCCACACCAAATTCAGAAATCAAACCAAGGCAAGTGACTTTATTTCATTTAAATTCGAAGAATGTCTTTTCCATGTTAGAAATTGAAGAATCTTAATTGTTCTTGAAAGATTAAAAGAAAACCCATGAAATTTGAAGTTATTATTGAATGTTGGGATAGGTTTGCATGTAGAAACATTGTTGGGAGATTTAATTTCGGAGACTTCATATCTAGGTGATGCAATAAACGAATTAAAATCTGGGAATTTATGATGAGAAAAAGTTGGGGTTTATGTTCTTGAAGAAAATTGGGAATTAATGTAGAAATTGTGATTTAATGATGTTTAGATGATATCAAACCCTTTAATGATGTTAGTATAGCCCCTTAACATGTTTGAGGATGATTAGAGAACTCAATATATTGTGGGAACGAATTTTAGAAGAGGTTTGAGGAGTAAAAATGGTGAAAAACGATTTTTGGGAAGTTCTAGGCCGAAACTGGCATCTCGTTAGAAGCAGCCCCAGGTCGTTCGAACGAACTCGTTCGAACGAGCTTCTAACGAGTTGACCAGTCGTTATTAACGAGTAGGATTTTCGTTCGATATCTCGTTCGAACGAGATATCGTTAGAAGAGTCAGTTCGTTCGAACGAACTGGGACCTCGTTCGAACAGCCTCGTTCGAACGAGACTTCTAACGACCTGACAGTCCAAACTCGTTCGAAGCCTCGTTCGAACGAGACTTCTAACGAGTTGACAGTTTGGTCCTTTTTGGACTGTTTTGACTTTTGGAGTCCCGGAAACTGGTTCAAGGGTAGAGTTAGCATCCCTTTGATGATATAGTGATTGATTTGGGACTTTTGGGTTATTGAGATGAGTAAATCATACACTAGAGTTATATTCAATGAACCGTTTGGGTTGAGACGTGAGTGTCTACTACGATGTGAGGATAAATTATGGCACGTATAATTATGAACCGGAATAAAATAAGTTGTGATAATTATAATTAGTACGAGAGTGCAATATGTACTACGAATATAATACGATATTACTAAGATGTGTGTTTACTTAGTATTGATATATGGATTGTATGTATGACATACCTACCATACTTGCTATCACGGGAGGTTTCGTTCGCTTAGGACCCTCTAATCCTTGTGTGCCTACGGGGGGGATATAGACTGGTACCTTGATGAACATAGGTCATAGAAAGACTTATTGTGATATTAATAAGTCCGCTGACCATGGGAGCGTAGGTATGTGCGTGACCCATGTGATGGTGACTATGTTCGCCTCCACTATTTGTGATTTGTGTTATCTGAACTATTCCTGAGAGATTCGGAATATGTGATCCTTATGTACGTGATGTACCGGGATGGATAGCAGAGTATGTGTGCACCATAGCTTAGATTGCGGGGTGCTTGTATCGTATATTTATGATGTGAATAATATACATTAAATTTATGGAAATCCTCATGTTAATGTTGTAAAAATATTCCGGTATTGTTTCGAGATATATAATGAGTTAGCTGATAGTTATATCAATGGCATACTTAATAACTGAGTTTACGTGAAACCTCTATTAAATTACGAGCGTTGTTATGTTAAATTAACCGAGTAAAATGGGTAGAACCTTTGGTTGTCTAGCTAGTTTACGTTGTCACTTAGCTAGTGGAAAGGGTAGTTATAGATGGGTACTTACGTTAGGAGTGCACAGTTAGTCGAGAGGTGAGAATTTAATGTGAGTGCACGTCCTAACATGTACTTTGCATTTAATTTTTTAAATGTTTTTAAAGCACTTGCAGGTTTTTAAAATGACTTCCACTTTCGGGCTCTGACCCATTTGCTTCCAAATATATATTTTTGTAAAACCATTTTAGGTGCCCAGCCACAAGGACACCAAGCATAGGATTCTCATTCCGGTGACGAGCTGTAGCTGTTTGTGGAAGCTACAGGGATTTGCATGTAGACGCTTCTCTCATTTGGATTCCAGTCTCAGCATCTATCAGTTGTAGGGCATGTTGCCCAATTCTATTAGACATTTTTACATTTCAGTTTTCAGACTCTAGCATGTATTGCTCAGTATTCAGTTTTAGTTATTTATTTCAGTTTACTTATCAGTTGTGGGATTTGTATTCAGGAGTTTTTCCTCCAGGTTTTATTTACATTTTGTGATGGTTATTCGTTTCACTTCAGTATGGTGAATGGTGTTATTTATTTCTTCATTACTTTTGTTGCATGTTAATCAGATTTAATAAAATTTGGCACTTACTTTTTAAATACTAGGTGGTTAGTAATCTTTAAAATGTTTTCGACAGTGATGCTATTAACTGAGCCAACTTGGCATTTTGAATTAATTTTATAAAGGAGTAGCTACCCGGTGTTTAATTAGTCGGGGTGTCACAGGTGGTATCAGAGCATCATGTTCTAGTGTCCTTTAGGATCTGTACGGCTATTATGTTTCCGCTACGTTTTCTTTGATATAGAGCCCTATATTTTAGGACTGTTGTACTCTTATTGTGTACGTTTCGTTCTTCAGCTATATTAAGTTTATAAACTGCGAACTTATAAACTTTGTTCTTATTTCAGATGCCTCCACGACGTGCACGACGAGTTCCCAGGAATGCTACGCCCGAACCACAGCCCGCTCCAGTTCAAGGCATGTTGAACGCCGCTGAGGTTGCTGCTATAGTAGCCCAAGCGGTAAATGCAGCGATTGCTGTGATCCAGCAGGCACCACCTCAGGCGCCGGTTGCCGCGCCAGCACAGGTTAATGCATTCCCGTCTGCTTGGGAGCGTGTACGTGACGCTTTTCAGAAAGTGCATCCGCCAGAGTTTGTAGGAAGCTCAGATGTAGTGGTCTCGAGCCAATGGAGGAAGGACATACAGAGGCATTTGAGGATGCATGAGTGCACAGATGTTCAGAAGCAGGTGCTAGCTACTTTCAAGCTAGTTGGATCTGCACTGCAGTGGTGGGAGTCCATTACCACCGCGGAGGAGAGGGATACCCTCACCATTCAGGAGTTCTGGGTGCGGTTCGACCGCAAGTACTTTCCGTCCGCAGTTCATACAGAGATGAGGAGGAAGCTGATGAGTCTGAGGCAGGAGAGCAAGACAGTGGCCGAATATGAGGCCGAGTTTACTAACCTGTTGAACATCGTTCCAGACGAGATTCCAACAGAGAAGAAGAAGATAGAGAAGTTCACTGATGGGTTGAATTGGAGGATCCGTCAGCATCTGCTAGGGAACCTATCGTTGGCCACGTATTCTGATGTGGTTAACGCTGCACTATTGCACTGCCAGGACCACCGCTTTCATATGGCCGAGGGCAAGCGGTCAGGGGAGTCTAGCCATCAGGGCAGGACTGGAGGACATGGTGCCAGCGGGGCACAGACCGGTCAGGGGCAGAGACAGACTCAGCAGGGTAACCAGCAGGGGGACAATAAGAGGTTCCGGTCAGGGAACTACAGGCAGGGACAGGGAGGTTTCCGCCAGGGCTATCAGGGTCCAAACGGCCATCAGGGCCAGCAGGGGCAGAATGGGCAGCAGTTCCATCAGGGCCAGCAGGGCCAAGGGAGGAATGGTAACGGCCACCAGGGCCGGGGACAGCAGGGGCAGAGGGGAGGGAACTTCCCAGGGAAGTGCTTTACTTGTGGCAAGACTGGCCATAAGAAGCAGGATTGTCCTGATAGGGGCAGGGCCCCACAGCAGCAGCAGCAGGGTGCTCGCCAGGAGCCACAGAGACCTATGTTTCCCGCCGCTCTTCCTGCACCGCCACAGATGGCAGCATTTCCACCCATTCCAGCAGTCCCAGCTCAACAGGGGCAGCTACAGTATGGACGTGTCTACAACGTTCACCAGGCTGCAGTTCCACAGGCACCGCCCGCGATCGAGGGTACGTTTCCTATCCATGGCACTATGGGTCGGGTGTTATTTGATACGGGTGCTACACATTGTTTTATAGCTACACACTTCGCGAAAGCTTTAGGATTGTTAGCTACGGCAGAGAGCACAGTGACATGTGTCGACTCACCATTGGGGAGTGGGTCACTTATTTTCTTTATATGCTGGGGAGTGGGGGTAGCGGTTGGTGGTTTGGTATTGCCTGCGGACATGTTAGTGTTAGACATGCATGTTCACGATGTGATCATCGGTATGGATTGGCTCGTATCATATAGGGCCATGATTGATTGCTTCAGCAGGAGCATTATTTTTGCCATTCCGGGGCAGGAGATGTTTATAGTGGCGATGCCTCGCCCAGAGGGAGGATCGACCGCTCATCTGTATTACATAGAGGAGGATACCTCTAAGGAGGTTGTGATTCCTTTAGATTCGATCCCGGTTGTCAGGGAGTATTCGGATGTGTTTCAGGAGATACCAGGCTTACCGCCCAGTCGAGAGATAGACTTCGTTATTAATTTGCTACCGGGTACGAGACCTATAGCACGTGCACCGTACCGTATGGCTCCAGCTGAGATGCGAGAGTTACGGGATCAAATAGAGCAGCTGTTAGGGCAGGGCTTTATTCGTAGGAGTACCTCACCTTGGGGCGCTCCAGTCTTGTTTGTTAAGAAGAGGGACGGTTCACTGAGGTTGTGTGTGGACTACCGAGAGTTGAATAAGGTCACGATACGGAATAAGTACCCGTTGCCTCGAATCGATGACTTATTCGACCAGTTGAGAGGAGCTTCTTTCTTCTCAAAGATTGACTTGAGATCGGGTTACCATCAGTTGCGTATCAGGGAGGAGGATGTCTCGAAGACTGCGTTCCTGTCGAGATATGGTTCTTATGAGTTTCGGGTTATGCCTTTCGGCTTGACCAACGCTCCAGCAGTGTTTATGGACTTGGTGAACAGAGTGTTCAGAGATTTCCTAGACCAGTTTGTTATTGTCTTCATTGATGACATTCTGGTTTACTCTCAGACAGAGGAGGAGCACGCCGAGCATTTGAGGCAGGTTTTGCAGACACTTCGTCAGAACGAGTTGTATGCAAAATACGAGAAGTGCGGGTTTTGGTTGAAGGAAGTCCAGTTCTTGGGTCATATTAATTCCGATCAGGGAATATCTGTTGATCCGGGGAAGGTGTCAGCGGTGAGGGAGTGGGGACAGCCCACGACACCAACGGAGATTCGTAGTTTCTTGGGTTTAGCAGGATACTACAGGAGGTTTATTCGGGGTTTCTCGGAGATAGCAGGTCCTTTGACACATCTTACTCGTAAGGGTGTGCCATATATCTGGAGTGATGCCTGTCAGTTGGCATTCGATGAGTTGAAGGACAAATTGACCTCAGCACCTGTGTTAGCATTGCCGAGACCGGGAGTTGAGTATTTGGTTTACACCGATGCGTCTTTGCAAGGGCTTGGAGGTGTTTTGCAGCAGGAGAGACAGGCCATAGCTTATGCTTCCCGTAAGCTTAAGCCTCATGAGAAGAATTACCCCACGCATGATTTGGAGTTGGCAGCAGTAGTATTTGCCTTACGGATTTGGAGGCACTATCTTTTGGGGAAGAAGTTTCAGCTGTTCACGGACCACAAGTCACTACAGTATCTGTTCACGCAGAAGGAATTAAATATGCGGCAGCGTAGGTGGCTTGAATTTGTGAAAGACTACCAGTTCGACATTCAGTACCACCCGGGTAAGGCTAACGTGGTAGCAGACGCGTTGAGCCGCAGGCCAGCAGATGAGGTGGCAGAGGTGTGGAAAGCGAAGTGGAAGGAATTGGGGCACCAGGATGCAGTGGCCCGATCTTTCATGTCTGTGATGACCGTTACACCGCAGATTGTCACGAAGGTTGTACGGGCACAGGCAAATGATTCGTTCTGTCAGGAGCAGATAGTTCGATTACTCGCTGAGGGAGCTGAATCCTATACCGTTAGCTCAGATGGGGGATTACGCTTCAATGGGAGATTGGTAGTTCCGGAAGGAGAGGAACTGCGACACGATGTGATGGCAGAGTCGCACGGCTCACGGTTCGCGGTACATCCCGGAGGGGACAAAATGTACCAAGACATGAGACGGCAGTATTGGTGGAGCGGTATGAAGAGAGATATCGCTGAGTTTGTCTCGAAATGCGCCACTTGTCAGCTTGTAAAAGTGGATCATCAGAGACCAACAGTATTGCTACAGCCATTGGAGGTTCCGGTGTGGATGTGGGAGAGCATATCCATGGACTTTATCACGGGGTTGCCTACGTCGCAGAGGGGTCACGACTCCGTTTGGGTAATTGTGGACAGATTGTCCAAGGTCGCTCACTTTTTACCCGTTAGGACTGATTACACTGCGGGTCAGTATGCCCAGCTCTTCATTTCAGAGATTGTGAGACTTCACGGTGTGCCCCTAAATATCGTGTCTGACAGAGACAAGATATTTGTTTCGAGGTTTTGGGAGAGTTTCCAGGAGGCCATGGGCACGGAATTGCGGTTGAGTACGGATTATCATCCGCAGACTGATGGGCAGACCGAGCGCACCAATCAGATGTTGGAAGACATGCTACGCATGTGTATTATTGACTTCGGGGGTGGATGGGAGCAGTACCTTCCACTGGTGGAGTTTGCTTACAACAACTCCTATCAGTTCACGATTGGCATGGCTCCGTTTGAGGCATTGTACGGTAGGCCTTGTCGTTCCCCAGCATGTTGGTTAGAAGTGGGGGACAACAAACTACTTGGGCCGGAAGTGATTCAGGATACTTCGGCAAGGATTGAGTTGATTCGGAGTCGCATTCGGGTAGCTCAAGACAGGCAGAAGAGTTATGCTGATGCGAAGAGGTTTTTCAGGGAGTTCCAAGTGGGGGACCAGGTTTTGCTCAGGATTTCTCCGATGAAGGGGATTATGCGATTCGGGAAGAAGGGGAAGTTGGCACCGAGGTATGTGGGGTCGTTTCCTATTATTGAGCGGATCGGACCGGTTGCGTATAGACTCGGGTTACCGGAGCATTTGCATCGGATTCACGACGTGTTCCATATTTCCTCGCTGAGGAAATACCTTAGGGATGATTTGGCTCATTCTCACATTGCTGTGGAGGACATCGATCTCCATCCGGATAGCTCTTATGAGGAAGGGCCGATTGCTATTTTGGACCGAAGCGAGAGGAAACTACGGTCAAAGATAGTCCCGTTAGTGCGTGTTCAGTGGCGACATCACAATGTCGAGGAGTCCACATGGGAGCGCGAGGATGAGATGCGCGAACGTTATCCAGAGCTGTTTTTAGCAGGTACTTTCTAGTTTCGAATTTCGGGACGAAATTCAGTTATTAGGGGGGAAGTATGTAATACCCCGTACTTTTGGCTATATTTATTTTTGGGATTAATTAATTAAATGCGTATTAATTGGAAATTAATCCGGGTTATAAATACTGATGTGATGCGAATTGGTATTTGATTATGTGCATATATGATTATATATGTACTTGGTATTATAAAATTTGTCGTGGGATTTATATACGGCATTTTAGAAATTTTGTTGAGACGCGTGGGACCGCCGCGTCACGGTATAATATTTTGATATTAAAAGTGAATTTAAAATCTATAATCCGTATGGTCGTTTTGAGTGTGCCAACGCGTCCGGAAGGGTCGAGATAGTCAGAAAACACTAGCCGGGGGTATAGTTTGGGTCCCGGGGTATTTTTAGGCCATCCCGGCACTATAAAGGGTATTTTAGTAATTTGATATTTTGGGGTAATTAAAAGTGACGAAAATTGAGAGTTGTAATCTGATAAGGGATTGACCCAACCAACCTTTATTAACCCAACAAGCTACGGAGGTTTATTAAATTAGGTTTTCATAAGTTCCCTCAAAGCAAACCCTAGCCACCATAGCCTTTTGGAGAAGAAAGCTTGGAGAAGGAGAGAGAGAGAGGAATTCTGCAGAAATTCTACACCGAATCCACACCAAATTCAGAAATCAAACCAAGGCAAGTGACTTTATTTCATTTAAATTCGAAGAATGTCTTTTCCATGTTAGAAATTGAAGAATCTTAATTGTTCTTGAAAGATTAAAAGAAAACCCATGAAATTTGAAGTTATTATTGAATGTTGGGATAGGTTTGCATGTAGAAACATTGTTGGGAGATTTAATTTCGGAGACTTCATATCTAGGTGATGCAATAAACGAATTAAAATCTGGGAATTTATGATGAGAAAAAGTTGGGGTTTATGTTCTTGAAGAAAATTGGGAATTAATGTAGAAATTGTGATTTAATGATGTTTAGATGATATCAAACCCTTTAATGATGTTAGTATAGCCCCTTAACATGTTTGAGGATGATTAGAGAACTCAATATATTGTGGGAACGAATTTTAGAAGAGGTTTGAGGAGTAAAAATGGTGAAAAACGATTTTTGGGAAGTTCTGGGCCGAAACTGGCATCTCGTTAGAAGCAGCCCCAGGTCGTTCGAACGAACTCGTTCGAACGAGCTTCTAACGAGTTGACCAGTCGTTATTAACGAGTAGGATTTTCGTTCGATATCTCGTTCGAACGAGATATCGTTAGAAGAGTCAGTTCGTTCAAACGAACTGGGACCTCGTTCGAACAGCCTCGTTCGAACGAGACTTCTAACGACCTGACAGTCCAAACTCGTTCGAAGCCTCGTTCGAACGAGACTTCTAACGAGTTGACAGTTTGGTCCTTTTTGGAATGTTTTGACTTTTGGAGTCCCCGAAACTGGTTCAAGGGTAGAGTTAGCATCCCTTTGATGATATAGTGATTGATTTGGGACTTTTGGGTTATTGAGATGAGTAAATCATACACTAGAGTTATCTTCAATGAACCGTTTGGGTTGAGATGTGAGTGTCTACTACGATGTGAGGATAAATTATGGCACGTATAATTATGAACCGGAATAAAATAAGTTGTGATAATTATAATTAGTACGAGAGTGCAATATGTACTACGAATATAATACGATATTACTAAGATGTGTGTTTACTTAGTATTGATATATGGATTGTATGTATGACATACCTACCATACTTGCTATCACGGGAGGTTTCGTTCGCTTAGGACCCTCTAATCCTTGTGTGCCTACGGGGGGGATATAGACTGGTACCTTGATGAACATAGGTCATAGAAAGACTTATTGTGATATTAATAAGTCCGCTGACCATGGGAGCGTAGGTATGTGCGTGACCCATGTGATGGTGACTATGTTCGCCTCCACTATTTGTGATTTGTGTTATCTGAACTATTCCTGAGAGATTCGGAATATGTGATCCTTATGTACGTGATGTACCGGGATGGATAGCAGAGTATGTGTGCACCATAGCTTAGATTGCGGGGTGCTTGTATCGTATATTTATGATGTGAATAATATACATTAAATTTATGGAAATCCTCATGTTAATGTTGTAAAAATATTCCGGTATTGTTTCGAGATATATAATGAGTTAGCTGATAGTTATATCAATGGCATACTTAATAACTGAGTTTACGTGAAACCTCTATTAAATTACGAGCGTTGTTATGTTAAATTAACCGAGTAAAATGGGTAGAACCTTTGGTTGTCTAGCTAGTTTACGTTGTCACTTAGCTAGTGGAAAGGGTAGTTATAGATGGGTACTTACGTTAGGAGTGCACAGTTAGTCGAGAGGTGAGAATTTAATGTGAGTGCACGTCCTAACATGTACTTTGCATTTAATGTTTTAAATGTTTTTAAAGCACTTGCAGGTTTTTAAAATGACTTCCACTTTCGGGCTCTGACCCATTTGCTTCCAAATATATATTTTTGTAAAACCATTTTAGGTGCCCAGCCACAAGGACACCAAGCATAGGATTCTCATTCAGGTGACGAGCTGTAGCTGTTTGTGGAAGCTACAGGGATTTGCATGTAGACGCTTCTCTCATTTGGATTCCAGTCTCAGCATCTATCAGTTGTAGGGCATGTTGCCCAATTCTATTAGACATTTTTACATTTCAGTTTTCAGACTCTAGCATGTATTGCTCAGTATTCAGTTTTAGTTATTTATTTCAGTTTACTTATCAGTTGTGGGATTTGTATTCAGGAGTTTTTCCTCCAGGTTTTATTTACATTTTGTGATGGTTATTCGTTTCACTTCAGTATGGTGAATGGTGTTATTTATTTCTTCATTACTTTTGTTGCATGTTAATCAGATTTAATAAAATTTGGCACTTACTTTTTAAATACTAGGTGGTTAGTAATCTTTAAAATGTTTTCGACAGTGATGCTATTAACTGAGCCAACTTGGCATTTTGAATTAATTTTATAAAGGAGTAGCTACCCGGTGTTTAATTAGTCGGGGTGTCACATGTCCGTACCTTCTGAATCAAGCACTGAAGTTTCCTTTGCGTCTTTATTTAAACAACTGATGAGGAGATTTGCGATCAAACCGCACTCCTAAATTCCTATCTATTCATGGTATTTCTCCATAGATGTGGTGACTGAATCCCGTTACTCTTCGTTGCTCCTATGAGCTAAAAATTTCACCTGAAATTTAGTCTTGAATGTCACTACACTCCCCCACATGCAATCCCATTTGGATGTTCTACTTCCATTGGTAAATCACCCTTCTGCACTTTCCCCTAACTCTTACGAATGGCCCTTTTGAAAAACCTATTCGACTCTCTCCCTTATCAACTGTATTGAGTTAGTCTGAATTTTTGCCACCATTTTCTATGACGATGCTTGGGGAAACTATTTCGCTCTAGCGGTTTTCACAATGTCATCTTCCTAAACCATAATCATAGTTACTTTTACCGCGATCACCATTCTCAGAATATTCTATGGCTTCGGTTGAGCCTCCTCTTGCAAATCTCCTAACGGACCTCACTCATTTTCCTATTTTGTTCAGTGTACGAAGCCCAACCGAACTCGTATATGATTCACATCAATTATACTTAAGAGCAGGAGAACATAAGTCGTATTATGAATCAACAATCCTAAGAATAGGGCTCTATAAAAAAAAAACAATGCTGGAAACGTAGTAATTCTGCATAGATCCTAAGGACTATAGAACCTGATTCTCTAATATCATCTGTGGCACTCCGCCTATTTTAATCACAGTTGATCAGTCATTTACTAAAATAAAGCATGAATCTCATTTGGTTCATTCTTAGCATCACTGTCAAAAATATTTTTTTTAAATTACTAACCACTTATTAATTGAATAAGCCGATGCCAATTTTTTTTCTTGTTATTACACATAACACAAAATGATCCATACATAAATCATATGAAACAATACTAAATGATAAATCACGTCCAACAGAAGTCTAAATTCAAAATAACCACTTGTTAATTAAATAAGTCGATGCCAAGTTTTTTTCTTGTTATTACACATAACACAAAACCATCCATACATAAATAATATGAAACAATACTAAATGATAAATCATGTCCAAAAGAAGTCTAAATGCAAAATAATAACTGAGTGCCGAATAAACCATTGGTCACCATAAATCCAGTATAAATATCCAAAATGAAATAAATAATCTGAACATCACTGATGTCTGAATAAAGGGCAACATGCCCATATGATAACTGAGATGAAACATAGTCTAGGAAACAATAAATTAAGCATCTACAATGAACTCTACAAGCCTCCACATCCGATCTGGCTACGCATCCCTGGAATGAATGGTGATCGATGGCGTCCCTTTGGCTAGACACCTAAAAGTGTTTGGAAAATATTTTTTACACGGGTCATAGCCCAAAACTTTTTGAAAATATTTTCAAGTGATTAAAATACAGTAAATAAATATCCAGTAAGCTTTCCAAATTTAAGTTGGTGTCTCACTCTCGTGTGATGCCCCTCACTTCTCAAATATTGCGCACACCTAGTGCATACATCTTATCCCAATTAGTTATGCTTAACTAGCCTTGTTACAAATCTTTCTATCACGCTACTCTAACTCGATTACTTCTTAACTTTGATTCATAAGTTGTTCTACTCATTAACTTACTTAATTATTTCCACTTTAATTGATTATATAATATTCACATTTACATTTTATATATTTAACCCATATATAATATTTACTCTATTATATACGTACTAGTATACTACAATAATCATACATATGTCGAGTATAATAACCATCCTCCCGAGTAATAGCTCATCAGATGCTTTCTCTAACCCGGTTTAACTCACACCGAAATAAGCGATAAAATCTTAAACGTAGTGTAGGCGGTTATAGTCCCCTGAGAGTGAGACTGAATCATATCTAAAGCATCTCACCTCGAAAATAAAACACATAATAAAGTACCAAGTGTTATGACCTGGGATTATACTCTCCATTCATTAACTAGACATGGGATTCGCCCACATCGCGCAACCTCTTATGATAGCACTAAAGGTATGTTTTCAAACAAATATCATACACAAATATTATTCTTATGCACGTATATACTGTCTTTACACCCATATATATATATACAAATCCGGCTAAACTGTGCCTATCGCTCAAAGCACTAGACTATTATCCCGAGTCTACAATTCGACTCTTATATTTATTAAATTCTCCTTTTGATTAAATAATATAACTTGTTTCTCATTACTGAATTCTATTGGACTCTCCTAACTAGTCCTAATTGCATAAAATGAAAATCATTATATCCGTTCAATCACTACCCCCGAGTATTAATAATCCATAAATAACCTATGTTCAAGTATATCGAACTAACTCTCATCTACCCAAAATTTCTCTTTCTGAACATAGTCTCTAGATGTATATTAAAAATCATTAACTTAACCTCTACATCATCGACAATGAATTCATATTAACTAAGGGAATATATCCCCGAGCTTTCAAAATCATCAAAAACATAATCATGCCTAAGATAAAATCCATCCCTATATTACCAACTAAAGATTTTTATCTTATACACCATTCCGTATAAAAAACACAACTAATTAAAAAAAATAGAAAAATACGAGGTTAGTGCCCACTTGATCGTAAGGAAAAGATCTACAATTTGATATTATGGACAAGTAGTTAAGTCAATCCATTTCTACCAGGGGCAAACCGAATCACTAGTTCAGTACATCGAATTTGAGTCCATATATACTTCTTCAAATCCAACCCAAACACCTTCTACATGATATTATACATTCACCCAATCATATAGAACGTAAGAAACCCATTCTTAGATGATTCTAACATCAATTAATCATCCTAACATCATCTATTGGACTAACTTTAATGATTTAATCAATCAATTAGTTCATATTCAAATCTCATAACCAAAACCCTAAGTTAAACCCACAAATATGAATTTAGATTCAATCACCCTCTACATCTTATTAAAGTTAACCTACCCAGCAGTTATAAGTCATCTAAATTCATCAATTCATCATTTAAATCAATTAAATATTGCAGGAGATAGATTCAACCCCAAAATTCCCTTTTTGTATGAGAAAGACCTTACCAAAAATTATTTTCTACACCTACTATGATATAAAGACAATTTCCACACATAAAAGTCACATCAAGAAAACCAGTTGCCTTATATGATTCGTAGGGTCTAAAATTCCATTAGAGAAGATGAATTGCTCCTCGAATTTGCTCTCCAACTCTCGTTTTCTTCTTCCTTATTCACTTTCCCCTCTTCCTTCACTTGGCTAGGGTTTAGAATTGTGTTTAGGCTGCCTCAAAATCTTAACCTAAAATTACATAATATTAATCCCGAAGTCAATCTAATGGGCAAAGCCCAAATGACCTAAACACCTCTGTATGAGCCCGATTTAGTCTAAAAATCCCCCGAAATACAATTATTACCATTTGGTACTTATTTTTTACTATTTTGACCTATTCGGAACTAACCATGAACTCAAAATCTCCATCTGAGTCTCTTTACATAACTTTTCTGTCTCAATCTTAAAATACTCTACTCACAAGTCCCGATTGAGGCACCATAAAAAATCCCATCGTTCTCACTCCCTACGACGTACTAACAATTCACCGTATTTTATTTACTGTAAACACACTTAGTAAATTTTCCACATAAATATTAATCTTATTCACATAAATTAATATCTACTAAATACGCAATATTTCATTTTAATTAAATTATTGCAACGTGTAATGTAAAATAGTAGAATTAATTAGATTCATAACTATTTAAAAATATGGGGTGTTATAGATATGACAAAATTATCATCCATGTGCACCAACTAACTCATGTTCACATCACAAACTATGTGACCTCATCTCTCTTCACCACAACATTATGCCTCTACCTAGGAATCATATCCTCTCTTGTAATGCCAGTCTCACACTAATAAATAGATGTATTGATTACCCAAAAAGGGGGATACTGAATATAGTATTGTTACTTTGTCAAAGTGATAATATATATATACAGAGAGAGAGAGAGAGAGAGAGAGAGAGAGAGAGAGAGAGCGTATAAAGTGAGGTCCCTCAATTTGAGGATCTGTAATGAGGTCCATTTTTTTAAAATAGTAAACATATAATTTTGGAGCTGATTTTTTTCAATGATTTTTAAACATTTCAGTAGGATCATAAAAAAATAATTAGCTTAAAAACTGACACAGTTTGACCAATTTTTTAAAACAGCAAAAACAATCATTTTGAGCTGATTATTTTTTATGGTCCTACTGAAATGTTTAAAAGCCAAAAAGAATCAGCCCGAATATATTTTTTTTACTATTTTAAAAAAATAGACCTCATTCAGGGTCCTCAAACTGAGACCTCACTTGATCCTTTCCTTATATATATATATATATATATATATATATATATATATATATATATAGAGAGAGAGAGAGAGAGAGAGAGAGAGAGAGAGATCTTGTATCGTGTTCTAATTGAGTCATCTTTTCTTTTCTTTTTTATTTCATTATAAATCATATTTATTTTATAATTGATTAATTTATTCTTAAATAATGAGTTGATTAAAGTTCATATTAGCTTAATACTTGTTCTTACCATCAATATAATTTGGCACTACCTATAGGATCTGTAGAGCCATGACATCCTCACCATTATGAGTTTACCTCCGAGATATTCTAATTAGTGTAATTCATTCCTACTTTGATTACAATACTACAACTAAGAGGATTATAGAAAAGTCTAGTTAGTTTCATAGACAATTCACTCGTTTTGCATATTGATTGATCAACAAATGTCTGTATTTAGTTATGCTCTCTCAATTTCATATTTGTGTTGGCTCTCTACTTTTGTTCTCCACTTTTTATCTCACCATTGGCTTCTAATCCAAAACCCAATAATACCTTCAATTTCATGCACATCATTTTGTGTCCCATGGTAATTGGATATATCCAATATAATAAAATTTATCCCGCCTTTAGTAAAGAACCATTTGATCATGCAAGAATATATAATAGCCTTATGCAAAAATATCTTAGCTCATTAAATAATTTTGAGTTTACAAGATCCCAACATTGACCTCATCACGTCTTCTACGGGGACGAAGGGGATAGAAGAAGATAGGTACCTCCTCTAGCCCCGCCTAATGTAAAACACTATAAGTTCAGAAAAAGAGCAGTGTAAAACCTTCTTCTCCTTCAATTGGAAGTTGATGGAAAAGAGGCATGAATCAACCTAACCATATTCATTTTCTAATCTAGGAAGAACCCTAATGCTCCATAAAATGGAGGAAGGAAGCTACACAATAGATTATCCTAAACTCAATCCTTGTAAGAAGTTGAGTCGAGGTAGTGCCTTAAGATATCATGGTCATAACCCTTAAAAATCATATAGCCATAAAGGTAAGGGGAATCGAGATGATTTTTTTACAGTAGACACCCCATTCTAATACCCTTATACACCTCTACAGGGTCCAAACAAAGTCGTTTAAAACCCCGGACCCTTGTTCCTCCTTAAAACCGTAAGTAGAGAATAATTAGATGCTCTATAATACCCATTTGACTTTGTTCAACTTTTGAAACTGAGAGTATATTACCAAACTTCCATAGATATCTGAATCCTCTTTCCAACGGTCCAGACCGTCTGCGAATCAGACTTAAGGTTTGCATTTTAAGGACGTTTTACTGAAAAAATCCTTTTCAACCTACAAATAATCACATCTCCCCCCTGCGAGTTGGCATGTGAGATATTACTTGGCCACCAAATCTGTCACTCCTACTAGCCGGCAGGTCAACACCTATGCTGACTAGCACACCCCCAAGGGCATTTTGGTAATTTTGACCTTTTAGAGTTTTTTTATTTAAGGAAACTCTGACCTCGCTATTACGGATCCTCTAGCCTCTTAATTTGTTTGGCAAGCCTAATATATCACTCCCAAAACATTCTCTAACATCACCTCTTACCTCACCACTTTCCGCCAGTCCACCACCATTATCTATAGCCAAAATTCATTATTCTCCTTTCAATCTTCATCACATTCAATTTGCAAACAACATCATCAAACATAATCATATACTCCTTATCTTTCTCGACGAGATCATTTTCCAATCTTACCTTCTTACGGAGAAGGTATACATTGTTCATTTCCACCTGCTGCTTAAACAGACACAAATTTTCTATCTTTGTTTTGGTTTCAGGATCATTACTAAATTCCAATAGTGTCCTCGGTTATATGGTTGGCATCTCGATCAATGGCTTCTCAAACATCTGCTAATTTGGTCGATTTGTTCATTTTCTTACTAGGTGAGGTGAAGTTGTTGTGAGTTTACCTAGAGAACATATATGTAATATCACGTATAAAAATATAATTTATAAATGTAAAAACAGAATTGACAAACAATGACAATGAAATTTTGAAAGTAAGTATTTACTTGAAGATGTCTTATCGAAGTAAATATTCAAAGTAAATATTTACTTTGAATAATGAAACTATGATGTTTTGTTTTCAAACCTGAAGTAAATACTTATTTTGATAATATCTTATTTACATTTAATCTTAAACGTAGGTTATTGGGTTCGATAGTGTAAGTAAAGATACAGTTTGATATTAAATTATATGAATATTATCATAGGTATGAGTTAGAGTAAATGTTTACTAGAGATATCAAAAATAAATTATGTATCGAAAATAAAATGTATTAGCTTAAGGTTTGATCTGTTTAACATTTTTTTTGTCTTCGGTAGTTGTTCATTGGGCTTGTCGATTTTTCATTTCAAGTATTAAGGATACTAACAACCTTCACTTATTGTTATTTTTGTGTGCTTGCAAAAATAATACTCCAAAGAAGAACATTAATATATGTAAATACAGGAGGAAAATACATGTAATAAATAATTTTTATGACAAAGAAAACTTACCAGCAGAGTAACAACACACCTAGTAACCTTTTCTGGTAATTTATAAGGACTCTTGATTGAATCCATCAAAGATTTATGAATTGTAACAGGCTAGTTGAATTTGGATATCCCTTTGACATTTTCAACATACTTGAAGAAGGATCATTTCAGTTGTAGTTCTGTTGCTGGGAAGAAAACCGTTGCAAATACGTATAGACAAATTAATTTACAACAATCTTTATCTCCTTTCGTCGCTTTCAACTTGGAAACTTCAATTTTACCTTTTCTTATACTTGCTGTTTTAACCAAATTTTCATCTGAAAACCACCTCTTAACAAAAGATGTTGGTGGCCGACGACTCTATCTTTTTGTCTCCACCTCCTCTTTTCCAAATGGTATGCCTAAAATTACTGAAATGTCTTTTAGTGTAATCTTCATTAACTAGCGACTAATTTTGAAGTTGTTGTTTTGTTCTTCAAAAGTTGATATGAAAGTTTTCACATTTGTTTCATATTTGGTGATGCGTTTGATATCTAATTTTTTTGTTGTCAACGAATCAAATAATGACCAAAATGGTTTTTTTTTTCAATATTTTTATTTTTCTTAAAATTTTGATTTCATTGGTCAGTATTGAATGCATCCCCACAAGCGTGTACCTATATGACACATTAATTTCCTCTGATTAATTATCAATCCCTTTGTCTTCAACTTGATCTTCAACATATGTTTTAGCCATTTTGTTTTTGGTGTCTTTGACTTATCTTCGACATGATCGTCATCAAAATTACTTGGCCTTTTAGTTCTTATCCAATTTGACATGTTCGTTAACAATATAAATTGGTATGAAAATGTAAAGGCAATAGTAACTCAAAGTAAATATATACTTTAATGTAACTTATTGAATTTGAAAATTATAATAATTCAAAAAAAATAGTGAATTTGAGTTGTTATAAAATTTCTAGCAATAGATATAGTAATATGCATGGTTACTTCAACATAACAACTTTTTATTTAACATAAATTGCTAAATAAAAATATCAATATTGTAACACCCCACTCTTCGACCACCAATATTGTTCCCATTTTAACCACCATACCCAACGGTATGGGATTTTTATTAGCTCAATATCCATAAACTGGTGTCAGTGGCGTTCGAACCCCTGATATGTGCATCATCAATCACATGCCTTACCAATGAAGCTAAAAGGCCTCAGTGTTAGAAGAGTGCGAATCTACATTTATGAACCATTACTTTCCCTCACCCAAGCTATGTGGGATGTAACTCTCTGGCTGCCAAATCAACCATGTCCCAATCTGTTACAATCTACCCCCCTTAGGGAGCATAATGTCCTCGTTGGGATGAAATCAATCATCACCCAACATGTTAGCACACTTATTTCGGCTGGGTACTGGCCCTGATACCATTCTATAACACCCAACTCTTTCACCACCAATAGTGTCCCCACTTTAACTACCGCACCCAGCGGTATGGGATTTTTATTAGTTCAATATCCCCAAACTGGTGTCACTGGGGTTCAAACCCCTGACATATGCATCATCAATAAAATGGTGTTAGAAAAGTGTGAATCTACATATATGGACCATTACTTTCCATTAACCAAGGGATGTGGAATCTAACTCTCTGGCTGCCAAATCAACTATGGCCCAGTCTGTTACAAATATATCATAAATAAAAATATTTACGTTGAAAAACCATACATGTAGCATTGTCAAAATGTAAAATTTGTTATAAACCGTTTTTAATAAATGAAACTTTTAAACAGAGTCAGAGAATAGTTTTGTTTTTTCTCAAAGTAATCATTTGCTCTATTTCAACAAAATTTTCTTCACGTAAGTATATATAACTAGGAGTTAGTATTTTCATGTAAGAGTAATGATACTCTTACCGGTATTTAGTACCAGGTTAGTACCAAATGTGCTTTATTTGTCTTGTACCCTGGCGGGACCCACACCATACTACAAGCCATATAAAGCGCAAGTGGTACTAACCCAGTAATAAGTATCGGTGTGTGTAACATTATTCATCATGTAAATATCAACTTCAAAAGTTGATTTTTTTTTTGTAACAAAAATAAATAAGCTTAAAGTAAACTGCAATATCACTTGAGAATTTTCATCGAAAAAATGAACAAAACTAATTTACATTAAAAGTAAATAACTAAATAAAAATGTCAACATGTCAGTAACAAAAATATGTACATTGAAAACCCTTATATTTGGCATTCTGACAAAGTAAAAATATACAATAATACTTATTTAATACATGAACATTTTAAATGGAGTCAGGGTACAATTTATTTAGTTTTCAGAGTAATCATTTTCTATATTACAACTACATTGTTGCATGTAAGTATATATAAGTAGGAGTTAATATTTGCATGTAAATATTAATTTCAAAAGTTAATTTATTTGTAACAAGAACATAATAGCTTAAAGTAAATGAAATTTTTCATCAAAAAATTCGAAATAAAACTGATTTGAATTCAAGTAAATTACTAAATAAGAACGCTAATATATCACGAACAAAAACCTAAATATGTTCGATGCATAATAATATTTTATTAAAGTCAACAACTACGTTAATTCATTAGCAGAAGATGACGTTTGTACTGAAATTTATTAGGTTTTCATGAAATTACTCGAAAAACATATAATGAAGCTAGAGATAATTTCAGAATGATTATATGTTATGTGGAAACCCTAAATATATGTTCAATGTAAAAGATTCTTACTTGTTTATGAATTGGATTATTCCTTTTTTTATTCTCCACCAATGCAATTTTGTTCGGTTGAAGTTTAAAGCTCTTGAGGATTTCGATTGTTGAAACGTTTGAAGCTTTGAAGGTTTGAAAGTAGCGAGTGAATCATTGTCGAGCTATTCATGTTATGAGAGAAAAAGTGGATTTAGTTGAAGAAAAATATGTAGAACTAAGGTAGAAGTGATTTATTTGTGTAAATGAAAAATACTTCACGTAAGTATATAAACTAGCATGGACCCCGCACGATGCGCCAACATTTTATTAAAAACGTACTTAAAAATATTTAAAATATTTAAAATAATATAAATAAATTGGAACCAATTCATCTTTCCCATTGTGTTTTTTGTTGTAAAATGAAAATAAAATTGAAAGTACAATCATTCAACGAAGTATTAATTTCCAAAAGCAATTTTAAAGAAGAAAAAAATAAGATTAATACATTGGTATATGTTTTAGGGTTTACTTAAAATCCTTAACCCTAGAAAATGAGAATGAAGTATTCCTTAGTGTTCTCTACCAATTCTAAACATCATAGCTTCAGATCATAGCTTTAATACAAATCAAAGATTTCAGCTAATTTATACATTAGAGTATATTTGAAGTAGAAAACTAAAAACGATCCAGAAAGAGCAAGATTTATGGGTTGAATACCTATTTTGAATTTTTAATTTGTGAAACTACTTAAAAATATAAGAAAGGACAAATTCAATAAATAAAAAATAAGTATTAGGATAGAAGTGAGGCATTAACATATATTTATATACCTTTAATTTTATGAACCTCATATCATATATACAGTTATGACCAGCACAGGGTATACACAAATGTCTTTCTATATGATAAAGATAGATATATGGAGAAAGAAATCAAAATTTGTATTCGAAAATGGAGTTCGTAATTGAAATGGAGATTAATTGTTGAAAAAGAAGAGAACAATGGTGAGATGGAACTACCGACTTGTCTTTTGGAAAATCCGCTTTGTTTATCTTAAATTGTTAAAAAATTTGAAGCATCAAAGGTAATGAAAACTCATGCAACGTATGAAGGAGAAAAGTACACATCTTTTGAGGAAGAATAGTTAATGAATTCCATTAATTACCATTCGAGTAGGTAATCAATTGAATTAATTATCATTTATACCTACAATATTATCGTGGTAGAGGTATAACTAGTTGTAAACTCGCGCGATGCGCGGGCACAATGTGAAGAACATAAGTAATAAGAACAAAACACGAATCGAAGATTTAGATCAATTAGATATTTCTTACCACCATCTTTGAGAAATTATTCAAACAATACATGGATAACATGAATATAAGAAAGATGACTTGTTTTACATATTCTTTTATCTCTATTTGGTTATAACTTGTGCTAACAAAACACTTTACAAATCACCATGGATTACCATCGAAGAAATGACGATATGTAACAAAGACTAAGGTACATAAAAGAAAAAAAATATGTATATTATTGTTAAAAAAAATATATGAATAAACACGATTTTCGAAACAATGATCAAAATAAAAAAATCATATATATCCATTTTATTATTTCATCATTTTACCCGATAAATTTGGAACAACATAAAAAAAATCATAGTCATGATGGATGCAAAACTAAATGGTTGAATTAACTCTACAAAATATGAAAAATCGTAAGATCTCTATTGAGATGAGCAGCCTATTCATACCTGCGTTTTTTGATAACAAAATACCAAATTAATATTAAGATAATATACTCAAAATAATTAAACATGGACAGAGATCCCAGCTAATTAAAATTTTAGAAATACATTATTAAAATCATGAGATAAAAGGCGTTGGTTTTGCAAAAAATAATATTTACATATGTAAGAACATTTTTTCTTATATTGTTCATAGTATAGGCCTTTTATATTTTAGGCTAGTTTGACGCATCCCATTACAAATCGTTACGCACCGTCACGACGAACTGAACTCAAGCATATTCAGGTTTGAAGGCTTTCGGACATCACATAAAGGTATAAAGAAATTTAATGTTTAAATTAATTCACTGATTTTAATTTTGGGATGTTTATTTTTATTATAAACGAACAAGGATTTTAATTTTAAAAGAATTTTTTATTTTATTTTATACCTCCTTCAAATGAGATGGAAATCTCATTCAAATGAGAATGAGTTTTCATTAGAAGGGTCGCTTGAAGTTTTTATCTAATGAACATCGATCGAGGGCCTATTGTTTTGACTCGTCAGAAGGTCGTTTGAATCCTGTTCAAATGAGAATACCTTCTCATTCAAATGATACTTTATTTAGTTCAAATGAGTTATTTTTATCATTTGAAGGAGCCTCAAAATTTGTTCGAATGAATCGCCGCCTCCAAATTTGTGAACAGTCTATAAATACCTATTTCATGTTCAATTTTTTAAGACTTTGGCCAGATCGTTTTCTGAATATCTTTTATAAAAGTTCTTATTTATTTTGTGTTCTAAAACACTTTTAATTCACAACATATGTCCTGAAAATTATTTTTGGGAATTCGTTTAAAGCCTGGACTGTTTAGTATCTTTCATACACCTTTGTGGAGAAGGAATCTCTATAGCTGACCATTGTAATTCCCGAGAGAACTCACCACTAAAGACAAAGGTTGATTGGTGGATACCGAGCATGGAAGGCCTTATGTGGACTGATCCGTACTGAGTAGTATACTTCAGAGATTTGCGAAGACTAACGCATTATGCTTGTGGCAGATATTAAATAGTTTGTAAGTCGATCGTGTTGTAATATTTTTAAAGTCGAAAATAATAGGTTTTGCCCGAAAGGGATTTTTTCCAGAAACTTTACCTTTGTTGAATGATCGATTTGCTTTATCTGTTTTATCACATAGATGTATGTTAAGGATAAAAAGATAAAATTGATTAAAATAAAAATTAGAATCTTTGTTTGTGACCGTCTTTACCGAACACATTTATTTTTGCATTCTCATAGTAGTGTTAGAGCTTTCTTACCCTTTACAAATTTGTATCAAAAAAGGTTTCGCCATGTTATCGTGAAATCCTGATTTTTTTCAAAAAGTTTTTCCCCCTGATACCATCTCTCTCAAATTGGTATCAGATTGGGTTGCAGTAAGTTATCATGTTGGATCCTTATTTAGTATTTTTAGGGTGGATATTTATTCATCTCTCTTGTGATTGATTTTTTTTATCTCGATGGATAGCCATAGTGAAAATTTATCTCTTTTGAATTTGAAATTTTCTAAAAGAATTGAAATTCTTGAAAAATAATTTTTTTATTTTAAAAGATGTTTTAAAACTTTTGCAAACTTTTCAAACTCAAAGAGATTTCTTTTGTGTGAAGCTTGTGGACATGGATCGTGATTTCAAAAATTTAGAATTGTGCAAGAAAGAGAGTGAGGGTAGAGTCCGAATTTTAGATAAAGAATTAGAAAACTCTAAAATTTCTATGGTTTGTTGTTATGTCATTAATGATAATGATAATTTAATTAGTGATCTTAAGGCACGTGAGAATATTCTTAGGTATAAGTTCACTAGCATTGAGGGACAGAAAGATAAACATCAAGGAATGATTGAACATATGAAGGAGTCCCCAAAATTAGAAGAGTCTAATTCTTTGCTTGAGTTTAAAATTGTAAAGTTAAAAGGCAATTTAAAAGAATCGAGTAGTGTTGGTAGTGATGGTACTGCCTCTCATGTTTCAAGTGCTTATAATGTCAAGACTAAGACCATTATTTATTTTAGAGGGTCAACCAAATCCAAGGGCGTTAGAAAAGGTCAATCCATAGGTAACATTCTTCGAGTTTACACACGTTCGCATTGTGGTAGGAAATGTCACCTTAGAGTGTTTTGTTATGCACTTGGAAGAGGTCCTAGGAAGTTTAAGTCTAGTGTTCCCTTAGTTACCAAAACGCGACGGGTTAAGTATGCATATATTTGGGTTAAAAAAATATAAAAGATTTTTAGTTTTTTGTATATTTTAATTTTACCCATTTGGTGTGGCATATTGGTGTGTTTAAATCCAATTAGCTTTGTACTTTCCACGTGTATAGGATATTTGGTTATGCATTTAGATACTTAGATTTATCTTAACCATATTTATGGAGTCGTTTCGAATTTTATTTGCTTAAGGGATTTGACTTTGTATATACCTCCTCACACACGTGCACGAGCTTTTTGAACGTTTACTTCACTATGCATATTTGATCTTGGTGAGATGTTCTCCCATAAATTTTGTCATCTATATGTTTTGTGACTATGGGGTATTTGTGCATATAAGAACCGTTGCACGTGAGAGATTTTGTTTAGTATTAAAAAAATATATGAGTGAGTACGAGAAGGGCTACGAAAGATAGGTTGTCTTTGTGTGAAAGCCGTCATTGATAAGATCCCAATAAAAAAAATCAAAGGCAACAAAAGTAGAAAAACTGCCAAAGAGGGGCCAACATAATTTAGTTTTATATTTGCTCATTAAAAAAAATTCTTTAAAAGAAAAGGAAAAGAAAATATAAGATTTGTTTATCTTTTGAGGGAGTTTAGTTAAAGATCAGTGGATTTGCACAATGAATCCTAGTATGCTTATTTTGTCATGACGCTATTGATATATAAAATCATTACTTGAGTCTAAAGCTTAGTTTGATAAAGTTTTATGGTCAATCAGAACTTCTTGGACATATTTGAGTGTTTGGGTTATAATTTATTTGTATCTAGTTCACACCCATTCATTCCATTTCACATGTTTAGACATATTGATACTATGGTAGTGTGTAAAGCTTATGTGTTTTGTTTCATGTTTTTGTGGTCATTTGTACCTATATATGTGTGCTGAATTTTCTTTGATATATGTTGCATATATTATATATGGTATTGTATGTTGTATTTGTGAAATTTATTTTTTTTTTAAAAATTTTGAAAAATAGTTAATTTTTATGGACTTTGAGATTATCATTACACATTCTTGGTTTGTATCGTTTCGTGATGATATCTTATCATCTACGTGATGCTTCGTATTTCTTGAATATTTTTCTACTTCTTTATCTATTTCAGATAAAATCAGAGGGGACTAAATTAAAAAGTGAGAATTGGTGAGTTTGATTTATGGGGGATAATTTATTTATGTGTTTTACTCTATTTTAAACTCGATGCGTCACGAGGTATATTTCTTTGTCTCATGTATGTAAGTACTTAAAACCGAAATCAAGATACACCGGATGAAGACAGAGTTTGAAAAATAGAAGAACAAGTGGAGATTTGAAGACAATGTCTTATGTCATTCCATTTCTAGAGTTTGGAAAGGGTAGCGAGATTTTTCCATAGGAGATTTTTTATTTTAATTTGTGTTCGGTTATGCTTGTTTGTTTTGTACCATAATAGCCAAAGAGGGAGATTTATAATAATAATTTTTCTGATAATTTTAATAGTATATGCACCGTCACGACGAACCGAACTCAAGCATCTGCAAGTTTGAAGACTTTCCGACATCCCATAAAGGTATAAAGCAATTTAGTGTTTAAATTAATTCACCGACTTTATTTTGGGGATTTGTTTATTAAAAACTAATAGGGTTTTACTTTGAAAACAAAAAAAATAATTTTATTTTAATCCTCGTTCAAACGAGAATGAGTTTTCCTTAGAAAGGTCGTTTGAAGTTTTTATCTAACGAACATTGATCGATGGACTATTTTGACTCGTCAGAAGGTCGTTTGAAGCCCGTTCAAAATCGTTTGAAGCCCGTTCAAACAAGAATGTATTCTCATTCAAACGATATTTTGTTTGTTCAAACGAGTTTCTTTCCGTGTTTGAACGAGCCTCGAAATTCGTTCGAATGAGTCGCCACATCAAAATTTATGAACGCCCTATAAATACCTGTTTCGCATTCAGATTTTTTAAGACTTTTACCAAATCATTTTCTGAATATCTTTTACAAAAGTTTTTCTTTGTTTAGTGTTTTGAAACACTTTTAATTCACAACAAACATCTTGAAAATTATTTTTGTGAATTCATTTAAACCTTAGACTGTTTAGTATCTTGCATACACCTTTGTGGAGAAGGAATCTCCACAGCTGACCATTGTGATTCGTGAGGGAACTCATTGCTGAAGACAAAGGCTGATCGGTGGATATCGAGCGTGGAAGACCGCGTGTGGACTGCTCCTCACCGAGTAGCATTCTTTAGAGTCGCGAAGACTAGTAACTTATGCTTGTGGTAGATATCAAGTAATTTGTAAGTTGATTGTCTTGTAATATGTTTAAAGTGCTGAATAAAAGGTTTTACCCAAAAAGGGTTTTTTCCTGAAACTTTGCCTTTGTTTAATACTTGGTTTGCTTTATCAATTTTATCACATAGATGTGTGTTTAGGATAAAAAGATAAAATTGATTAAGATAAAAACTGGAATCTTTATTTGTGACCATCCTTGCCGAGCACATTTGTTTTTACATTCTCATAGTTGTGTCAGAGTATTCTTACCCTTTACAACATAAGAGATTTTATCCTCAAAATATTTTTTTCAAAAACTATTTGTATATGTACTAATAACCAATACCCATTTTTCTAATAGTATCGACCTATTAAAATAAAAATATATTTTCAAGGGACCTGTATAGGCATAAAAAAATCCATACAAGTACATAATAAAGAGGGTTAATTAATAAATATCCCATGCTTTTTTTAAATGTTTATATTTTAAAAGGACCCTTCAAGAATATGATGTTAAATTTATAATTTATGCCTATTTGTTAAAGAGAATAACATCTTTAATCTCATATTTTCACGTAACAAAAGGTGAGACAAAATTTGAAAGGAGCGTGCCAAAAAATTTTACCAAAGAAAATGTTAGTTAAAGATCTTTCTTTGATATTAAGTTCCCTACCAAGAAAATACACAATCTACAAAATTAAATCATTGCACAACCCTAAAAAAAAGCCTACCTATAAATAAAAAAAATTATGACAAACTATTCCAATGATCTCAAACCTAATATATATTTTATTCTGTCAAAGTAATACAAAACAAAATGTATACCTAAAAAGCCAAAATTTTAATACATATTTAATCATTTTGAAAGCAGACACAATTTTTCCACACACATTCTAAAAACTAAATGACAAGAAAAAAAATTAAGAGAAAACCCATTAAAAGTATATTGACATTAAAACTCAGTACTACATCTTAATATTGAGATAGTTAGCGGTCATAATAAGATGATAGAGAATGTTCGTATGCACATCCAAAAATGAAAAATAAAAAATTTTCAAGTCCTCGCTCTCAATCTTCTCGACATCGTGTTGTTTTTGGATAGGGTTTTCTTGCCGACATCTGGGAGTGGGATTAGAGAAGAGGCTCAATCATCTTCGAGTATGTCGTGATTGTTTGAGATTGGACTGCAACACCAACGTGACAAAAACATTCCGTTTACATTAATCAACACATACGAAAAGGAAAAATCAGTATTTAGTTTTGTGAATTCTTCTATATCATGGAAATCCAAATGAATAAATTTGTTCTTAAATTACGTCAAAAAGATATTCCAACATGACTCAATGAACAATTTCTAAATCCAAAGACTTCAATTGTGAACCATACCGAGCAGTTTGTAAATTTTAAAAAGCTCCACGAACAATGCACTTATCAAGGCGTATTATTTACCTTTAATACTTAAATCATATGCGATTACTACAAATAACTCTGGAAAGAAAATGTAACACCATACACATGACCTTTCTAAGACAATAGTCCAAATTATTATTAGATATAGAAAACCCACAAAAGTTGGCAAAGAAGTTAAGGTAAAAACAAAAAAGTTAATTATAATAGTATGTACAAAACAAGAAGCATATAGGGATATAAGTTTCTTGTGGGTCTACATAAAAAAAAACATGCATCTACGTCAAAGAAACATGAACAGACTTCATCTCAACTAGAAAACATAACAAACACTATACGGCCTTGGGTCCACTGAACCCAGAAAGTATATTTATCAAGAAAATATAATCCCACATTTATAGAGTGCGACTAAAGGTTTAGTCTTTGAGCACAGATCATATGATTTGAGGCATAAAATCTAAAGTCAACAAGGTGGTAAATGAAGGAAGGAAAATAAAAAGAAGCAAGAAACAAATTTGCATATGGGAGTTGAAATATAATTCGTGATGATACATAGAGTGAATATAGTATTTATTAATGGATTGCCAAGAAAAAGAAAAAAAGGGGAGCTGAGACTGACCATCTATGTCCTTGCCTAGTAGACTGCAACATTTTTTTCCACCATGAATTTTCACATTATGTAACTCAGGAATACATATCTAGAGTTCAAAGATGCACTAAAAATCAAATGAAAGTGGAGATTGGATATAATATAGATCCATTATTAATGGAGGAAGATGAAATGGCATTTGGAAATAAAAGGCAAGCTACAGAGTTGAAGAAAACAAAATGGGGTTTGAAAATAAAAGGGAAGCTATAGAATTAGAGAAAGAACAGCGAACTAAATGATGGGGAAAGGTTGGGAGGTTCTGAATGGAAGAGTGGGAGGGGATTTGGTGAAAGTGGGTATATTTAATTGGAGTCCAAATTTAATGTGCTTAATAGATATATCACATGAATATTATTTTTGTTGGATTTATGCTAGGACAATCCACCATGGAAGCTATTTACTTATTAAGACAGCTAATAGATAAATGTAGAAGTAAGCATAAAAATTTATATATGTTATTTATAGATTTAGAAAAGGCTTATGATAGAGTATATAGGGATATAATTTGGTGGGCTTTAAGTTGGAAAAGAATCCCTATGAGTGTGACACCCCGCCTAATAAAATACCGAGTGATCAGTCCTATATCAAATTAAACAGGAATCTCCTTTGGTTCATTCTTAGCATCACAGGCAAAAAAAATTTAAAGCTTACTAACCACCTAATATTCAAAAGACATGGTGTCAAATTTTATCTTTTTATTTAACATCCCAATAATAACATGCGAAAGAATATACAACTAACCATTCACACAAACACTGAAATGAACAATGCCAGACAGGAATAAATATAATTCTTACCGAGACAACCACCAGATACAAATCAAATAACGAAATGTATCACAAGAGTAATAATTTTACATATCAGCTAACTTAAAAAAAATGGAACAACTACGGCGACATGCCAAAATGGAATACTGACTGCATCCAACTCTAGAAATGAAATGACTGCAAAGACTAAGTCAAAGTCCTACAACATCCACATGTGTTGTAGTTGCGTAAACCTGGAATAGCGTAATTCTGGTGTCCTTATGGCTGGACACCTAAAAGGTTTTGAAAATATTTTATAGCAAGGGTTAGAACCCAAAACATTTGAAAATATTTAACAAGTGTATTTAAATGCAAATGCTCTTCATATTTAAGTTAGTGGCGTACACTCTCTTGATGAAACCTCACCCCTCAACTAATGTACACGCTTAACGTTATATACATGACCCACCTAGCTAACCACCCCTTAACTAGTCTTGTCACATAAATCCCCCGACTTCCCACTACTCTAACCCTGGTGGGTTTAGTATACTTTATAAGTTATCAATCACATTAACTTATTTAAATCATTCTTGATTTAATGCCATATAACATTCTCACGAGTTATATCCCTTATACAATTCACATCGTGTATACGAGTTATAAGTTATATTTCACACTAACATATTTACATCCATATCCAACTTGATACCATATAACCATTTCGCAAGTTATATTATTTATACATTTCACACCATGTATATATATCCGTATATAATTATGCACTATATATACGTCTCCATATCTCAACATTCACACGCATGTCGGATATAAATGTTATCACCGAACGCCTAGGAGGCGACCATAGTTCCCCCTGAAAGTGTCCACTCCATACCGTAATGGTCCCACCCCTAAATACGGACTCTATGGTCTGGGGAATATACTCACCCTGCATTCGCTATCAAGGGGGCTCACCCACATCGCGCAACCTCCTATGATAGCATTAATATTAGTATGCCTTTACTATATATATATTATATATATATAAATCATATATATGTACTACACATCAACATATATATATATATATATATATATATATATATATATATATATATAAATCAAGGCTACCAGAGTATTATGCCCATACCCAAGCCTAAAACATTTAAGTCTATGGTCCGACTTCATTTTGATTAATTACACACTAATTAATTTTTATTATTTTGGTGTATCCCTTTAAAGTATACCCGGACTCTCTATCTCTCGGCCCGAAATTCAATAGTTTTAATCCTCCCTTCAATTTCATGCAATCAAGTTTAATCACTTAAACAACAAGATTACAATATGCTAAATCATGAACTCGCATCTCCGATTTCATGCAATCAAGTCTAATCATTTAAACAACAAGATTACAATATGCTAAATCATGAACTTACATATCCAATTTCATTAGTCCTCTAATTAATTTCAAGGTTAGATATTCCCAAATTAAACCCTAATCCAATATTCAATTTCATAATTCAGTTAGGGAAGGAAATGTAAATCTCCAACACAACAGGTCTGAATCAGAGGAATTGTAAAAATCTGACAGACTTAACAGGTGGCTCAAACAAAGAGCCCTATCATTCGAATGACAGTGTATCTCGTTTGAACGAAAGACCAGGTCATTCGAATGACCCTGGTGCTTCTCCTTCTCCTTCTCTCTCTTTTTCTAAATATCCAGTCCGCCATTAACAAGTTTTCAACCTCTATTCTGAACAGGTTTCTGCATCAAAACGTCACCAGATTCATCCTAATTCCTTACTTATATCATATTCACTCTGACCTTAACCATTTCATCAATTAGAACATCAATTACATTAAATCATAGCCCCTCTACGGATTTATTACTTTAAATAAAAGAATCCCCCAATTTTCTAATGAATACAAACCTAACATCATGGACTTCTCACTTCACGATTGCTTTGAATTTCTTCGTTGATCACTTTTCACCGCTATTTTATCGCAATTATGCATATTTAACATCATTTCATACCGCGACTGCTGATTAACCTACAATATAGATAAATACAAATATAAGGCCATTTTTAATTAAAACGAATGACTAAAATGCATCTATTCGGGGTATAAAATATACACTTTTGGGTGCTTATCACACCACCCCCAAACAGAACATTACCAGCCCTCGAGTAAAAATTAGAGAGAAAACAGAGATAAGTAATCAAAAGTGTGTCATTTTCGCAGGCACTGGCAATTGCACTTAGCATGTGCAACAAGATGTTAAACCAATAGGTTGCCCTACAAGATGAGTGGTGTCTCATGAGGGTTTGCAGTGAATGTACCCACAAAATTTAAAAACTTATTTAAATGCAGTATTTGATTAGATGATGAAACGCTATACAACCCAACTAAAAAGGATGTTAAGGAATACCGTAATCAACTATCAAAATAAGATATGAAATTACTTAATACCAAAGAGCGTAATCCTTCCTAAAACTCAACATGTGTTAATGTGAAACAATATTAAGTGTCATTACAGTAATTCTTAGATCACCTATATAGGATCAACGCTTGACTTCAATTCTCACGAGATATATCTCTCTGAATCGAAATATCTGAGAATTGGGTAAGTGTATCTCTCTAGTGTGTGAGGAGGTGAGTAATTGTAAGCAAATTCAAACGTCTCACACACTTTATAAAAAATGACGGATACATGAAATTTTTTTGATCTCATGAAGGATTGTTAACCACTATGTTGAGAATGTCGAGTTATTCACCATATAATCTTCTCGTTTGCTCGAACACTTTACCAAGGGTGAAAAATGTCATTTATGTATGGGACAATGGGCAAATGACATGAAGAATATATGCTGGTAAGGTTTTTGAGAAGAGTGTGACTAAATAATGTCTTCATTTTTCAAATTTTTAATCGCATGCTTTCTTTTTCTTGGTTTCTATTTTTTTTTTCTTTGCTTTTTTTTCTATATATTTTTTTTATATTGCGATGCAATTTTCTTTTCATAACACAAATGAAGACAATTTACATGGAAAATTTCAAACACTTTTTTTCTAAAAAATTATGGTAGTGATGGAAAATGATATATGGACAGTATATGGGACACATATGGATAAGAAAAATGTGGAATGATAATAGGTAGAGTGAAGGATAAAAATGGTAAGTGAATGAAAAAATCGGTTTAGTGCTTGGGACAAACTACAAGACACATGTTTCTTACAACTCGAAAGTAATGTCATTATCAGTGATTAAGCCAAAAGTGAAAAATAATGAGACCATGCAACGACTAAATGTAGTACCCAAAGGAGGTTGAGACAACTTATGACTCGAAGATACGTAAAAACTCCCAAAAAGATGAAAAGCTCAAATCTCATGGGTTTTAAATCGCCCCAAGTGATCTTTTAAGGTTTTCTTAAGAATATTGTTACTCATTAACTTTTGATTATAAATGTGATAGTGCAAATTTTTTATTTTAGGAATTCATGGTGCCAGTACGCTTTAATAGGTATTAATTAATTTATTGTAAAAAGCACAATTTTAGGGTTGAATACAGGTATTCCGAGATTTCTAAAAGAGGGATGATAGACAATTCATGCCATAAAAATTTATTTTTAACTACACAAAAAGTTTAAAATCACTTGTTTCTGAAATTTTTTCAAAAGAGGTACGATTTTGATAAATTTTCCACCCCCAAATAAAAGAGAACATCGCCCTCGATGTTTAAAACCATATATAAAAATGAAAAGCACGAGGGAGGAAGGATACTACCATAATGAACCGCTAATGAAATTGTATCGCATGGTGTAGCATATATGAAATTTGAAGAACATATGCGACACAAAAATATGGACAAGTCTATAAAGAATGTGAAAATCGTTGGGTGATGTGAAACACCACCCCCAAACAGGATAAGACTCATACTCAGAAATAATGAACAACGGTCTGCCTCCCGGTAGCGCTAAGTTTAATGTCTTCAGCCAGACCGAATCAATCTCACCCTAAGGATAGGAACTAGGAAAGCACGGGTGGCAGAAAAGAATGGGTGATGAGAATCACCCCCAAACAAGATGGAAGCATCAGTCTTGTTGGATCAAGGCTGTAATACCCCGTATTTTCATGGCTTTTAAATTTAAGGATTTATTAAATTTAATTGAGATAAATTAATTTAATTTTAATCCGAAATGTTGTTTTAAATATTTACTAGCGTGACAAGAGTTAGTAATTATTTGGAATATATTATTTATTTCATATTACTGGATGAGTATAGTAATATATGAGATTTATTTTTATAATATTGTCACGTGTGAATAAAATGACAATTGTGGAAATTTAAGTCGGGACGCGCCTGTGTCGTGTCGGGACGAAATGTGGATTAATAAAAGTGAATATTTTATAAGTTGTTCGTATGGTCATTTTGAGTGTACCAACGCGTCCGCAAGGGTCGAAATAGTCAGAATAGTATACACGGGGGTTTGATTTGGGTCTCGGTGCGTTTTTAGGCTTAATTAGTACCCCGGCAGGGCATTTTAGTCATTTTGTATTTTTGGGTAATTAAACCCACGAAAATTAAAGGGGTTATATCAGATGTTTAGGTTATCTCCTAGGGTTAGATAACTCAAAACACTAGAACGGCCATTGGAGAGGAGAGGAGAGAGCTCTTAAGGCATTCCAAGGCTCAAAAGTCACCCGTTTGCACCGCCGCCACCGCCAACGCGTAGATCGCGAGACGGGAAACGCAACCACACCAAATTCAACACCAAACCAGATTTTTGAAAATCCCAGGCAAGTGTTTATCTTGCTTATTTCGGTGATGCATCATCCATATTAGTTTAGGAGTTATTAGGATGAGATTTATGGAAGAAAAACCCAATTTGAGATGGGAAATTTTCATGTAGTGATGATTTATATGATATTCTGGAAACCCTTTGTCATGTAAAGGATTAAGAGTTTGATTAAGAAAAGAGTTCTAATGAGATACAAACACTAAAAAAAATTATTCCGGACGATCGGACCGTTGGAATTTGATGGAATTTTATAGAGAATTAGTGAAGACGAGAGCAAGCTACAGAAAAAAAATTCAGCTCGATCGGACCGTTCAATATTTTTTAATAGTTTTTTTGCTAGACAGTTTTATGTTTTGAGGACTCTTAGAGATAATAAAAATTCAATTAAAACTCCATTTTAATTCCGATTTCAAAACCGTTTGAAATTCTCATCTTTGAAAATAAAATTCAAAATCCTTTAATGTAAGGCGAAATCTATATTTTTGGGATATTTTGCATAAGGGATAATGTAAGTATATATTAAAGGGGAGAGACACGTAATAGAGAGTTACGTTGGAACATAAATAGGTATCTACTGAATTGCACATTTGGAAGAATAGAGTCTATGAGGGTTACGTAGTAAGTTGGAAAAACCCTTCGAATTAAAGTTAGAAACGAACCATTATACGTGATATATAATAATGGGACAATAAGGATAAATGTTGTGAATGTGGGTTATGGGATAAACCCAAAATTGATATAATAAAAGTGGTATATTTATATGATTGTGTATGCATATATTATATACTTGTGAAAATCATGCCCGCGCTACTTGCTATCCCTGAGGTTACCGCGCTGGGACGATCTTATCTCGTGTGCCTTATGGGGGATATTGACTCGTACCCTAGAAGATAGGAATCCTAGGTACAGGCTATCGAATCGGTAGTCACGGTCCTAAGAGACGTGAGGGTATGTACTGACCTCTTGGACTTGGAAACTATGCTTCGCGTCAATATTGTTTGTGTATGTATTTATACAGTTCGAGAGTGATTCCGAATGTGTATTCCCTTTAGTACGATTGATACGGGGATTGGATAGCAGAGTATGCCCGCACCATAGTTTTTATGTGGGGTGCTGTTATGATATATATATTATACGAGTAGTTAATATATATATATATATGGAATTCTGAAATCTGGAACTGCCTACTGTGATTTGATATGTAGGACATGGTTGATGACTCAAATTAGTGGGGTACTATTATGATATATATATATTATACGAGAAGTTAATATATATATATATGGAATTATG
Source organism: Sambucus nigra (assembly GCA_949130495.1). Taxonomy (NCBI): domain Eukaryota; kingdom Viridiplantae; phylum Streptophyta; class Magnoliopsida; order Dipsacales; family Adoxaceae; genus Sambucus; species Sambucus nigra. Next base: position 95,740,792 of record OX422207.1, on the reverse strand, counting down.
AAATCTGGAACTGCCTACTGTGATTTGATATGTAGGACATGGTTGATGACTCAAATTATAAATAATTATTTTGAGAAAGTATAATATGACACTGGAAAACTTTATTGATTAATAAAGTTAAAAGGAGAACCTTGGTTACAAATTGAAATCTTACGTTTTAAATACTTGTGTTGTTCAGTTGTAAATCCTGCGAATAACCTAATATAAGTTAAATCATTGGGGAAATATAGTGTGGTATATGACGAGATAGACCATTGGGAAGGTTAGTGCGATAGGTGTGCACATTAGAAGAGAGGTGGGAATTTCTCAAGATAGTGTCGCACTAATATGTTGTTGCATTAGCCTATAATCAATTTAAATACTTGTTAAACGAATTTTTAAATCATATACACTATCGGGCTCTGACCCGTTTCTATTTCCTTTTCTCTCTTGTATATATATGTATGTATTACAGGTGCCCAGCCACAGGGGCGTCTTACTTAGGATCCTTTGGAAGGAACGTGCTATAGCTTAGGTGGGAGTTGCAGGCCTGTTGTTTAGAAGACTTCATCCATTTGATTCTACTCCTAGTTCAGTTTTATCCAGCAGGGGCATGTGTCGCCCTCTTTCTATTATTTAGTTGGTATTATCAGAGATTGAAATTTTTACTTTCAGTACCTTTATTTCGGGATTTATTACTTTCAGGATGTTTTCCTTTAGTGTTGTAAATGTTGGGATTTATTATTGATGATTAAATTCGTGTATGTTCAATTCTATTTTTATTCTTTATGTGTGACTCTTTAGATGTTAATGGTTTAAGGTTTTATAATCGGATTTAATAAAATGAGAATAAGGTTTTAAATGGTTTTGACACTTAGCTTAATTATTTAGGGTGTTTAAATTGGAAAAGTATTTTTACGAAAATGATGCTAAGAATGAACCAACTGTTCACCTTGATTTTAATTTAATAAAGGATGATCCCCGGTATTTAATTAGGCGGGGTGTCACAGGTGGTATCAGAGCATCAGGTTCTAGTGTGCTTAGGATCTGTACGGCTTATTATGCTTTCAGCGTTGCTTTGTTTGTTATAGAGCCCTATGTTTAGGATTGTCGATTCCTTTGACGAGATTTCGTTCTCCTGTTATAATGTGTATACACTAGTGAATTCTAATTTCGTTCGGATGTGTGCGTGTGCCGAGCGATGACGGGTGTCAGAAGAGGACCGTTAAGCGTACATCAGGAGGCAGGGCTCAGTTGAGATTATGAAATATATCCGAGGATGATGACCGTAGTCGAGGTCACCTCCATTATGGCACGAGAAGCCACGACTAGAAAGGCGACTAAGGTGCAACAATGATTTTCAAATGCTGTTATAGTCAAATGAGGTGCGAGGGTAAACTTACCCAACGTATTACAAAAACGTGTAGAGACTGTCAATGGAAATTTTAGAAATGCGAAATTGTATGTGTTTACCAAATGAGGTAAAGTATCCAAAGGCTTAAATATAGGACGGAGTTTGGCAAACTGAAAGTGAAAATTTAGAGAAAATTTTCTTGGCTTTCGGGACGAAATTATAATGGTTGGAGTCAACCACCAATTTTAGAAGTGGAATGTTTTATGGCATGCAACCATAAAACATCGTAGAGACTCCCTCAACAATAACACGCGCAGTCCTCGGTTGCAGAGATTTGCCTACAGAGATTAAACCAAAGCAAAATATGTTCTTGGGTTCCACAAAACAATTCACATAAAAGTAATTGGGATTTTGTGAATTAAAAAATAAACTATTTAAACCCTTAAAATTGTTGGAGAAAAACTTTCTGCCAAAAGGTATTGAATTAAATCTCGGCAGATATACAAAAGTTTCAAAAGAATAGGACTCTTAATAGTTGAAACTGTTCTCCACGTTTTTCAAAACAAGGGCTGACATCCTTTATATAAGGAAGTTTGAAGCTGTCAAAGAGATCAGCATTAAAGCAGCGTGTCAGCCAAAAAGACATCTCGTTCGAACGAAAACCCCATCTCGCTCGAATGAGATCGCGTATCGTTCAAACGATTACGCGCGACATCCAGATGTCGTTCGAACGAGATGGTGATCTCGCGCGAACGAGATTGGCGTCGAATCCGAGGTGCGTTTACTGCCATTGAAATTTTCTCAAAACTATTCTTTTTCTAAAACAGTTAACACCTTTTTTATAAAAACATTTATAAAAGTATTTTCTATAACAAAGCTTTTTAAAACTCTTTTTTTTTAACAAATCCCAACACTTTTAATATGAAATGTAAATGAAACTTTAAATATTATCTTACCCAAGTTCATATTGTTTGGCTTGAATGTTGAAGACAACTTGTAATTCGGATTCGTCTTTTTGTAGATGCAATCTTCTCAATTCTTCGACTACTTGTAGCGGTATACGACATAAAAATTGTGATGGGCTTATTAAAAATATGTCCTTACACTTTACCATGACGCTGAAACGGACCTTTAAAGATAAGAGAATTAGAGACTTTTTAGTACAAAATAAAAAACTTGAACAAAATGTGTATTAAAAAATGTTTAAAGAACTTTTTGATATTTGATCCATTAAAATATAAGAACCCCAAAGTATTTTCAAAGTTAAAATTTCTCTCTTTTATTTTTGTATTTTTTTTATTGTGGTGATCGGAAATTGGCAAAACGTTTTTCAAGACTTTTTCACTTCACTTGAAAAACGACCTACTGCTAGAGATGAAAGTTGAAAAGCTGAAAAATAAAATCAATCTAATTTTTTTAAATAAAAACTATTGCGCATTAAACATTTTGAGAAGTTGAAAAATATCAACAATTTCGTATTAAACGCCCGAACTTATAGGATAGTACTGCATCCCAACCTTTGGGTCCAGGCGTTCTTATCAAAGTGGTAGAGAAGTGGTTTTTTTTTTTAATTTTATAATATATGCAAAGTCTTAATCTGAACCTCAATAACTTGTGTGACTACAATAATTATGATTGCAACATATGAAGCTTCATTTCCGGGTCTTATAAAAGGTCACACCAGAGTTCAGATGGTACCCTATTACATTACTTTTTTCTATTTGCTTGTATTAATAATGCAACTAAATCTTTGACAGAACTTGAACGAAAGATTTGTTGCAAATTTTATTACGAGTCAATAGCCCTGGAATTAATTATTTTCCAGAGCACCAGGAAAATAAATTGGTCCATCCTTGTCATCAGGTTGTTGGATTGTAATAAATTAATGCTGTTTGGCAAAATGAGTGTTTGGTTATGAGTTGCTTTCAAATGTTTCACGGATTAGTGATGGAGATTGGGGTATCATTATTTATGTGAGTTCCAATATTGTTAAATAATCCACAAGCTATTGGATTGTGTTTTTTGATTAGAAACTCATTCAAGATTAGTTCCTAAAATATATTAATTTGACGTGACTAAATCTTTAAATTTGTTAATTTAGTTTTCTCATCTCGATTAATGAATAATTCTATCAATAAAGTATAAATATCGTATTACTCGAGCTTATTCCTGGTCGACATGAGTAAAATCACGTTCAAAAGTAGCACGTAAAATATATGTGCCAAATTCAAATAAAGTAGAAAACTCATTTTGTTCTTTAAATAACACTTGAACGAATTCATATTTGGTTTTACTTGAGCAGTTTACATTAAAAAAAAAAAAGAGATTCAATTTTATTATTTCATTATAAAAAATTAAGAATGAGGCCAAAGTTCATGTAAAACTCGCTCGTTAATGAGCCATAAAAATGAAAAAATATTAGATGTCGACTTGGCACTCCATATAAAATGCAAGCGTAACATGTGTCCAATATGATGCCAAAATAATTTGAATATGTTGAGCTTTTATTGCACCCATATCACGCATTTGTTACATATAAAACACCATAATGTCGGAGTACCGAATATTATCTTCAAAAGAGCCCCCTCATCCCTTGGCTTGTTTATTAATAATTCGTTGGTCACTCTCGCATTTGTTTAGCAGATAAATAATATAACTATCATTATTGACTAAGTAATTCTACAACAAAAGCTAATTAACTACAAAAAGATGAATGTATAGGATGGAAGGATTATCTTTAGCATGTTAAGCTCACCTACACCCTTAAGCCTTATTCGATACACCCTTACGCCTTATTCGATAGAAAAGTGGAAAAATGCAAATGATTCCGGGGTAATTGATTCAAGGACAAATAACTCTGAGGCAAATCAATATTTTTCAACATGTGTCTGTCTGATATAAGTTTGAAAATCATCAATTTTTCATATTTTCTATCAAACACAAAAGCTGAAAAAACAAATGTGAATTTACAATATATATATATATATATATATATATATATATATATATATATATATATATATATATATATATATATATATATATATATATATATATATTATGTTAATATTGTTTTTTGAATATATATACATACACATATGAAATATATGAAATATACAAAGTATATACATATATGAAATATGTTTAAAAGATACAAAATATATAAAATATTTAAAAAAAAGTGTATGAAATATATGTCATATTTTAAAAAAATAAATGAAACATAAAAAATATTTAAAAAAATATAAGAAATATATAAAATATTTAAAAAATAAATATTAACTATACGAAATATATGAAATATATGAAAAATATACAAAATAAATGAAAATATGTGAAATATATTATATATACAGAATATATACATATATGAAATTTATGCAACATTCGAAATATGAATATATACTAAAATATTTGAAATATATAAACGTAAAAATCTATAAATATACAGAATATATTAAATATACGAAATATATACATATATAAAATATACGCAATATACATACATATATATATATATATATATATATATATATATATATATATATATATATATATAAGATTTACGAACTATATATATTTGTATCTTTAATATAAAAAGTTTTAAACTTTGAGTGAATTATTATCTAAACGTGACAAATAAAAATCTGTCTTCCAAAAAATTGATTGTCACTTTGGGACAAATTATACTCGGGAGGTGTTGTACATGAAAAGAATAATTTGAAATTGATTTTAGACTTTCAAACAATCTAAAAATTAAAAAAATTTAAAATTTTCCAGCTATTTGTAAATTGACGAAATTTAGTTGCTATCAAACATGTACGCAGTGATTAGATGCTGGAACTCCTTGAAGCAACCATAGAATCTGAGGCTGATGATAAAAAAATTAACTTTGTTGTGGCTACCGATCTATTAACATTTGAATAGTACAAAAAACTATTTGAATAGTACATATTTTTGTCATTAAGTTCCTATATTTATTTAGACATAGTTGGTTTGTGTGGACTGGAAACAAAACTTACCCTTCATTGTATTCCATGGTCTAGTCCTCCCCAAATTAAAAACAAAACTGCTCATTAATGTGAACAAACCCAACCCAATCCAAACCCAATCCCAATTTATTGAAGTGTACAAACACACCTATTGCTCACGCACCATCACAGCCCATTAAAGTAAACACTCGCAGGTAGATACACGACATGATAATACGATTTGAAATTAGTGGGATAAATCAATGATGTCTTGGTACATATTCAAAATTAACACGAATAATTGATAATTTCTGGATACTAATTGTTCAAATTACATGGCACTAACCAACGATTATAATTAGTCATGTATTGCTTTGTCTGATGAGTATAAGCCCTTAATAATTGATAATTAATTATATGCTTTGAATTCCAATATTTAATAGAAATTATGGAAGACATTTGAACCAAATTTTTAATAAACTTGTCATTTGAATGGAAGGGCACTAATTTTACAAGGCACAAATTTACCTGATGAAAACCAGGTTCTCTAGTAAGTGGCACCCCAAGCTCGGCCATGCACGCCTGCATCCTATCGTCACTTCCATACAACCCCGGATACCTCTTTATACACCGATCCTGCATCTTTTCCAGCTCCTTGGCCAGCGGATAGCTTATGGTGAAACCTCCCCCGCCAAATGCCATAGCGTAGGAAAAAAATATATTCTGCACACGACTCTCCGAGGAGCCCCCAACATAATAAAACTGATTATGATCATACTTAGATAACACCCACACCACATTCTCCACCATATATATAGTATGATCATCCCCATTACAAACCATCTCCTGTTCTTCAAACCTAAAGCCAACGTTTCAGACACCACCCTTGATATCCTTGACGCTCATCTTTGTCCCTGCCGGTTTGTGTATGGAAACTTTGAGGTGTCACTGGAGATTCTTATCTCAGGTAACCCCTCGTTTCTCCATGTTGTTACCTTTTTGTCTACCCAAACCACCCCTCTTGTTTCCCCGGGTTTGCACCAATAAATTGAGCATTTTTTTCATCGCTAAATGTCAAAATGAGCATTTTAAAGGTAGTAGTTTATTCTTATCTCACGAATAAACTGAGCATTTTTTTCATCGCTAAATGTTAAAATGAGTAGCAAAGTTTAAAAAAAGACAAATTGATGGGAAAAGAAAAATAACAACAATAAGAATAATAATAATAACTACATGGTTGGTAAGTCAAAACACCCTTAAAAAATATCAGAAACTTTTATTATTGGTGTTTGGCGGCTGTGTTAATTTTGAATTTTTATAAAGAAATTATCAATTTATCGTGCTGGTTTCGTATGGCATTATCATTTCGTATAAAAAATTGTCACCCCCACACCTTAATCTTGATATGTTATTACACTGAGGTAAACCCATGCACTGACCCAGTATAGTAAACAAACACAACTCAAGCCTAATACCATGTTGTAACATTGCTGATCATGGCACAAACTTAAGCAGAAAAAGGTCAAAACACACTATTGTGTTGGTGGGCGACCAATATGTGTATTTGATCACTTTAATGGACTAAGATTGGGCTTGTGTTCTGTTTGTTCATATTAATGGGCTTGGGTTGTTTTTGTTCACATTAATGAGGTGTGAGGATGAAAAAATATTGGGTAACATTAAGGCTACCTCTTCTGGGTATCCCTTTTTGTTAGGGGCTTTGTAAATTTAGGACTTATTGTAATATGTATTTTGGAAATAGGACAACAAACATTTTATTTATAGTTTTAGTCCCTATTTTTTAATAAAGCCGCTGGTGCGGACCCATATTCATAAAATGTCAACCAATTACAGCATGCCACGTGTCCCTTTAATTTGAAAATAGGGACTAAAAATGAAAACGAAATGTTTGTTGTTCTATATCCATTATCAATATTATTTCAAGTCCTAAAAGTACATAATCTATTTTTGTTATCCCCGGCATGTTAATGTTGTACCTTGCTTTGTCTTTTATACCCTGACGGGATTCATACAAGTAAAAACAAAGCAAGGTACAACACTTTGAAACCGGGGGTAACAAAAGGGGTAACAAAAAGGGATAGCTCTAATATTATCAAAAAATATTAGATGCCCACACGGCACTCCATATAAAATCTACACGTAACAAGTGTGTAATATGGTGCCAAAATAATTTGAATATGTTACTTTTATCGCACTCGTATAGCACATTTGTTACATATAAAACACCATATAAAGAACACACGTAGTGTCGGAGTATTGGATATTATGTTTGATGATGCTTAGATTTAGCACCACCAGATAAGTGATGATGAGCTCAAACAGTAATAACCATGGCAGCCATAGAGATGTATATGTGTAAGTGTGTCGAAGGAGATGAGTATAAGAGGATTAAGACAATGATGTATAGTGGTTCAGCCAATTTGGCCTACATCCACTGTGAGTGTGTGATCCACTAAGTATGGGCACTAATGGCCTTGGATACAATGCACATAAACTCACTTTCTCTCTCTACTGTGTGTACAAGCAGAGTTTTAGCTAGGGTTGCAACTATCGATTGATCCATCCTCCCACTGTAGGGTTGTAGGTGACAAGTATATATAGGTCTTGGGGGGTGTAGTGTACCCCCCAAGTATGCATGGTGCATGTGAAAGATGATCTAGCCAATCCCCTATTGACACCTGTAGATGCCAAATGATGACATAATATTCCCTCACGTGAGGGTGTGATTTTGTTATAACGGTCTCCCATGTGCCATGTGAGCCTCACGTGCACTATTCCACGCGTCTCCCAAACCACGCGCTGTGATGATGTCACCCTCGACCTTTGATATGAGGCCGAGGGCAAAGTTCCTTCCGGCAATGAGTCTGGCCTAATTTGGGCCTTGTACTGTCGTACCCTCGGGGGGTCGTCTAGAGCCTGATGAAGGGTCGGCCCTCTGAGGGGTCGTCCGGAGCCTGATGAAGGGTCGGCCCCCTGAGGGGTCGTCCAGAGCCTGATGAAGGGTTGGCCCCCCTAGGGGTCGTCTGGGCCTGATGAGGCGCAGGGCGCCCTCGACATGGACGAGGGTATATACGGGTATATCAATCACCCCCCAGCCCTTAGCCATAGATGATGCTGAGATGGCTGAGGGATAATGTTGCTTTTGAGACTAAGTGTATGGTCTATTTGATGAGTGACACCTGTCAAGATGATGTGACACCTGTCAAATTTTTATCCAATGTCGTTCCAGTTTTCAAGGCGTGGCGGCTGCATGCTGATTGGGGCTTTGTGCCCTAATGATATCCTCCTCGTGGGCTGTGCTTTGCCTTGGGTAATGGGCCCACTCATCACTAAGGTATATAAGTAATTTTTTAAACCTTTCCTTCTCTTCTACTTCTTCGCGCCCAAGCTCTCTCTCTCTCTAGATTTCCAACAGACAAACCACCATTTCTGCAAATTTCAACATTTCGAGTTTGGCAGTCTCGCTCTTCCCTCTCAGGTAATCCCTCTGCCCTAGTGTCCTCTTTTCCTTCATTTCTTGTTTGCTTTCTTGTTTTAGGCTTGTAGGGTAGGATTTTCCTTAGGGTGTTTCATAACTTTTCTGGCGTCTTCTCTGGCGACTGGTTCTTGAGTGTTCTTGATTAAAACACTTGGTTTCTTTTGTTTCAATCCAAAAGTCAAGTTTGGTCAATTGCAAACTTGTTTGTAGTTAGCTTATAAATTCATCTAAGTGTAGGGTCTCCCCCTTAATGCTTAGGAGGCTTTACAGTTTAGCCGAGGAGTTCCCATCCTTGAGAGAGAAGCTATTCGTAGAGATTAGGCGAATAGAGGAAGAGGAGGAGAGGAGACTAGGGGCCAACCCTAATTGGGTATGACCCATTTTTCCCATTCCTCTTGCCACAATAAGACCCTCTGAGTCTTGCGGGTCATCTTATCGTCCAACCGAGAGTTATTCGAGTGAGATGGCTGAGAGAGCGTCGTCTCCAATTGGCGCTGGACCTTTTGGGAGAGGAGAGGCGTCTGACCTAAGCCCAGGCCGACAGGCCGAGGGTATGGTTACTTCCGAGGATTTCCCTGTGACAACTCTATCTCCACATGCCTTCCATATGGATTTCCCCCAAGGGCCTTTGATAGGTGATGAGGCCGAGGCCGAGGGTGAGGGGACTGAGGATGATGAGCACTCAGATGACCCAGTTGACACATCTCACGCCTCATCTTATATTTCCTCGATCAGGGATCGTAACCTTCTTCTGTGGAGGCATGCATATGGTGTTCCTCCCACCATATCTATGAGGGTTCCCTCTGAGGACGAGAGGGTCTTTGAGGGTGAAGAGGGAGAGATAACGGTGTATGAACAAATGTTCAAGGTAGGTGTCAGACTCCCTTTACATCCTGCTGTCGTAGATATTTTATCAGCCCTCGGCGTTGCCCCCTCTCAACTTCCTCCCAACTTTTGGAGGACGATCCTTGGTTATGTCTCCTTATGGAAAAATGCTTTCACTGATGAGCCCTCGGCCGACGTATTCTTGGCCTGTTACAATATCACCTCCTCGTCCAAACAGCCTGGGTATTATCACTTGGGAGCGAGGAGGTCTGACAAAAAACTTCTCCACGTGGCACAAACCTCCAACCACGATTGGAAGAAGAGATCCTTCTTTATTTTTAGAGAATGGGAGTTCTCTGCCGAGGCACAACCTGTAGCTGACGGTCCGAGGGTCCCCAGAAGATGGTCTAACCCTTCAATAAAGGCCAGGTCAGACCCCGGACTTAGTCTGTGTGACACCCCGACTAATTAAACACCGGGTAGCTACTCCTTTATAAAATTAATTCAAAATGCCAAGTTGGCTCAGTTAATAGCATCACTGTCGAAAACGTTTTATTATTACTAACCACCTAGTATTTAAAAAGTAAGTGCCAAATTTTATTAAATCTGATTAACATGCAACAAGAGTAATGAATAACTAAATAACACCATTCACCATACTGAAGTAAAACGAATAACCATCACATACGTAAATAAACTCTGGAGGAAAAACTCCTCAATACAAATCCCACAACTGATAAGTAAACTGAAATAAATAACTAAAACTGAATACTGAGCAATACATGCTAGAGTCTGAAAACTGAAATGTAAAAATGTCTAATAGAATTGGGCAATATGCCCTACAACTGATAGATGCTGAGACTGGAATCCAAATGAGAGAGGCGTCTAAAAGCAAGTCCCTGTAGCTTCCACAAACAGCTACAGCTCGTCTTCTGAATGAGAATCCTATGCTTGGTGTCCTTGTGGCTGGGCACCTAAAATGGTTTTACAAAGAAAAAGAGATTTGAAAAAGAAAACGGGTCAGAGCCCGAATGTGGAGTTATCTTTTAAAAACCTGCAAGTGCTTTAAAAACATTTAAAACATTAAATGCAAAGTACATGTTAGGACGTGCACTCACATGATATTCTCACCTCTCGTCTAACTGTGCACTCCTAACGCAATTACCCATCTATAAAGACCCATACTACTAGCTAACTGTCAACATAACTAGCTAAACTACCAAAGGTTCTACCCATATTACTCGGTTCTATTAACATAACAACGCTCGTAATTAAATAGAGGTTTAACGTAAACTCAGTTACTAAATATGCCATGGATATAACTATCAGTTAACTCATTATATAGCTCGAACCAATACCGTAATATTTTTACAATATTAACATGAGGATTCCCATTAGTATAATGTATATTATTCACATCATAAATATACGATACAAGCACCCCGCAATCTAAGCTGTAGTGCACACATACTCTGCTATCCATCCCGGTACATCACGTACATAAGGATCACATATTCCGAATCTCTCAGGAATAGTTCAGATAACACAAATCACAAATAGTGGAGGCGAACACAGTCACCATCACATGGGTCACGCACATACCTACGCTCCCATGGTCATGCAGACTTATTAATATCACAATAAGTCCTTCTATGATCTATGTTCTTCAAGGTACCAGTCTAAATCCCCCCCGTAGGCACACAAGGATTAGAGGGTCCTAAGCGAACGCAAACCTCCCGTGATAGCAAGTATGGTAGGTATGTCATACACATAAACTATATACTAAGCATTCACACATCTTAGATATCACCATTTTAATAAGGTATAAGCTACATCATAATACCGCTATTCCAAACTTATGTATTTCAAGTCTCCCGTTAATATAAAGTTAAATTACCAACACGTCTCACGTCGTAGTCCCTTAACCTTAAAGCCTATCTATAATAGATTATTAGGTTCCGATTATTCCCAAATATAACATCTTTATTCCTAAGGTCTTTACTTCTGCTCTAAACCTTATTTCATCGAATTACACAACTTTGCACTATTAACCCCAAACGTTACCTCTCTAACGAATTTCAATAACCTAGAATAATTCCCCGAATTGCATTCTAATTAAAGTCCACTATAATAATCACACCTACTGGTCTCCTTAAGGGTGAGGGTATTCATAAGTTCTCCAAACATATTCTCCGAGGGTTTCCGCCATTAAAATCAAATTAAGGAAAATTTTACTCATTCTGGGAAGGTCGATCGATCGACCTATGAATATCGATCGATCGATCTAGTCGATCGATCGACTGATGAATGTCGATCGATCGATCGAACAGGTATGGCTACGGACTGCTTCGTTCTGCAGATTTGAAAATGTCCCAAAACTTATTTCTAACGTATGATTCTCAGATATAACGTTATAGTAATGTCATATAACAATCCTCCAATATTACTAACGTCCACTAACCACTAATTCAACATCTAAAGGCTACATATGAGTCAAACTTCATCAAAAACCTAGTTTCCAGATTTTATCTCAAGAACATTCATAAACTTCATCTTAAATACGTTTTTGGTATAACAAAAGTCGATAATTCTCTTAATATAATCTTCCAGTAACATTCTACATGCAACCTATATCCCAAAATTTATACTAATAACTCCAATCTTATGGGTTTTTCATTATCTTCAAAGAACATACAAAATTTTTGAATAATCTAACATGGAAGAAGCATTCTCCGAAATTTAAATGGAATAAATCACTTGCCTTGATTGTCTCTGGATTTGGTGTTGGATTTGTAATCTCTTTCTGCAGATTTCCTCTCTCTCTCTCCTTCTCCAAGCTTTCTTCTTCCAAAGGTGGCTATGGTGGCTAGGGTTTCCTTTGGGAGAGTTGGAAGACTAAATGATAACTTACGTAGCTTATGGGGTTAATAAAGGGTTGGTTGGGTCAATTCCTTATCAGATTACAACTCTCAATTTTCGTCACTTTTAATTACCCAAAAATACCAAATTACTAAAATACCCTTTAAGTTGCCGGTATGGCCTAAAAATACCCCGGGACCCAAACTATACCTCCGGCTAGTGTTTTCTGACTATCTCGACCCTTCCGGACGCGTTGACGCACTCAAAACGACCATACGGATTATAGATTTTAAATTCACTTTTATCATCAATATATTATACCGTGACGCGGCGGTCCCACGCGTCAACAAAATTTCTAAAATGCCGTAAATAAATCCCACGACAAATTTCATAATACCAAATACATATATAATCTATATGTACAAAATCAAATACCAATTCGCATCTCATTAGTATTTATAACCCGGATTAATTTCCAATTAATACGCAATTTAATTAATTAATCCCAAAATAAATATAGTCAAAAATACGGGGTATGACATACTCCCCCCCTAATAACTGAATTTCGTCCCGAAATTCGAAACTAGAAAGTACCTGCTAAAAACAGCTCTGGATAACGCTCGCGCATCTCATCCTCGCGCTCCCATGTGGACTCCTCGACATTGTGATGTCGCCACTGAACACGCACTAACGGGACTATCTTTGACCACAGTTTCCTCTCGCTTCGGTCCAAAATAGCAATTGGCCCCTCCTCGTAGGAGCTATCCGGCTGGAGATCAATGTCCTCCACAGCAATGTGAGAATGAGCCAAATTGTCCCTAAGGTATTTCCTCAGCGAGGAAATATGGAACACGTCGTGAATCCGATGCAAATGCTCAGGTAGTCCAAGTCTATATGCAACCGGTCCTATCCGTTCAATAATAGGGAACGGCCCCACATACCTCGGTGCCAACTTCCCCTTCTTCCCGAATCGCATAATCCCCTTCATTGGAGATACCCTGAGCAAAACCTGGTCCCCCACTTGGAACTCCCTGAAAAATCTCTTCGCATCAGCATAACTCTTCTGCCTGTCTTGAGCTACCCGAATGCGACTCCGAATCAACTCAATCCTTGCCGAAGTATCCTGAATCACTTCCGGCCCAAGTAGTTTGTTGTCCCCCACCTCCAACCAACATGCTGGGGAACGACAAGGCCTACCGTACAATGCCTCGAACGGAGCCATGCCAATCGTGAACTGATAGGAGTTGTTGTAAGCAAACTCCACCAGTGGAAGGTACTGCTCCCATCCACCCCCGAAGTCAATAATGCACATGCGTAGCATGTCCTCCAACATCTGATTGGTGCGCTCTGTCTGCCCATCGGTCTGCGGGTGATAAGCCGTACTCAACCGCAATTCCGTGCCCATGGCCTCCTGGAAACTCTCCCAAAACCTCGAAACAAATATCTTGTCTCTGTCAGACACGATATTCAGGGGCACACCGTGAAGTCTCACAATCTCTGAAATGAAAAGCTTGGCATACTGTCCCGTAGTGTAGTCAGTCCTTACGGGTAAGAAGTGAGCGACCTTGGACAACCTGTCCACAATTACCCAAACGGAGTCGTGACCCCTCTGCGACGTAGGCAACCCCGTGACAAAATCCATGGATATGCTCTCCCACATCCACACCGGAACCTCTAACGGCTGTAGCAATCCTGCTGGTCTCTGATGGTCCACTTTTACAAGCTGACAAGTGGCGCATTTCGAGACAAACTCAGCGATATCTTTCTTCATACCGCTCCACCAATATTGCCGTCTCATGTCTTGGTACATTTTGTCCCCTCCGGGATGTACCGCGAATCGTGAGCCGTGCGACTCAGCCATAACATCGTACCGCAATTCTTCCCCTTCCGGAACTACCAACCTCCCATTGAAGCGCAATCCCCCATCTGAGCTAACGGTATAGGACTCGGCTCCCTCTGCAAGTAATCGAACTATCTGCTCCTGATAGAACGAGTCATCGGCCTGTGCCCGTACTACCTTCGTGACAATCTGCGGCGTAACGGTCATCACAGACATGAAAGATCGGGCCACTGCATCTTGGTGTCCTAATTCCTTCCACTTAGCTTTCCACACCTCTGCCACCTCATCTGCTGGCCTATGGCTCAACGCGTCTGCTACCACGTTAGCCTTACCCGGGTGGTACTGGATGTCGAACTGGTAGTCTTTCACAAACTCAAGCCACCTACGCTGCCGCATATTCAATTCCTTCTGCGTGAACAGATACTGTAGTGACTTGTGGTCCGTGAACAGCTGAAACTTCTCCCCCAAAAGATAGTGCCTCCAAAATCCGTAAGGCAAATACCACTGTCGCCAACTCCAAATCATGTGTGGGGTAATTCTTCTCATGAGGCTTAAGCTTACGGGAAGCATAATCTATGGCCTGTCTCTCCTGCTGCAAAACACCTCCAAGCCCTTGCAAAGACGCATCGGTGTAAACCAAATACTCAACTCCCGGTCTCGGCAATGCTAACACAGGTGCTGAGGTCAATTTGTCCTTCAATTCATCGAATGCCAACTGACAGGCATCACTCCAGATATATGGCACACCCTTACGAGTAAGATGTGTCAAAGGACCTGCTATCTCCGAGAAACCCCGAATAAACCTCCTGTAGTATCCTGCTAAGCCCAAGAAACTACGAATCTCTGTTGGTGTCGTGGGCTGTCCCCACTCCCTCACCGCTGACACCTTCCCCGGATCGACAGATATTCCCTGATCGGAAATAATGTGACCCAAGAACTGAACTTCCTTCAACCAAAACCAGCACTTCTCATATTTGGCATACAGCTCGTTCTGACGAAGTGTCTGCAAAACCTGCCTCAAATGCTCGGCGTGCTCCTCCACTGTCTGAGAGTAGACCAGGATATCATCAATGAAGACAATGACAAACTGGTCTAGGAAATCCCTGAACACTCTGTTCATTAAGTCCATAAACACTGCTGGAGCGTTGGTCAAGCCGAAAGGCATAACCCGAAACTCATAAGAACCATATCTCGACAAGAACGCAGTCTTCGAGACATCCTCCTCCCTGATACGCAATTGATGGTATCCCGACCTCAAGTCAATCTTTGAGAAGAAAGAAGCTCCTCTCAACTGGTCGAATAAGTCATCGATTCGAGGCAACGGATACTTATTACGTATCGTGACCTTATTCAACTCTCGGTAGTCCACACACAATCTCAGTGAACCGTCCCTCTTCTTCACAAACAACACTGGAGCGCCCCAGGGTGAGGTACTCCTACGAATAAAGCCCTGCCCTAACAGCTGCTCTATCTGATCCCGTAGCTCTCGCATCTCAGCTGGAGCCATACGGTACGGTGCACGTGCTATAGGTCTCGTACCCGGTAGCAAATCAATAATGAAGTCTATCTCTCGACTGGGTGGTAAGCCTGGTATCTCCTGAAACACATCTGAATACTCCCTAACAACCGGGATCGAATCCAAAGGAATCACAACCTCCTTAGAGGTATCCTCCTCTATGTAATACAGATGAGTGGTCGATCCTCCCTCTGGGCGAGGCATCGCCACTATAAACATCTCCTGCCCCGGAATGGCAAAAACAATGCTCCCGCTGAAGCAATCAATCATGGCCCTATATGCTACGAGCCAATCCATACCGATGATCACATCGTGAACATGCATGTCTAACACTAACATGTCCGCAGGCAATACCAAATCACCAACCTCTACCCCCACTCCCCGACATATAAAGAAAATAAGTGACCCACTCCCTAATGGTGAGTCGACACACGTCACTGTGCTCTCTGCCGTAGATAATAATCCTAAAGCTTTCGCGAAGTGTGTAGCAATAAAACAGTGTGTATCACCCGTATCAAATAATACCCGACCCATAGTGCCATGGATAGGAAACGTACCCTCGATCGCGGGCGGTGCCTGTGGAACTGCAGCTTGGTTAACGTTGTAGACACGTCCATACTGTAGCTGACCCTGCTGAGCTGGGACTACTGGAATGGGTGGCAATGCTGCCATCTGTGGCGGTGCAGGAAGAGCGGCGGGAAACTTAGGTCTCTGTGGCTCCTGGCGAGCACCCTGCTGCTGCTGTGGGGCCCTGCCCCTATCAGGACAATCCTGCTTCTTATGGCCAGTCTTGCCACAAGTAAAGCACTTCCCTGGGAAATTCCCTCCCCTCTGCCCCTGCTGTCCCCGGCCCTGATGGCCGTTACCGTTCCTCCCTTGGCCCTGCTGGCCCTGGTGAAACTGCTGCCCATTCTGCCCCTGCTGGCCCTGCTGACCGTTTGGACCCTGATGGCCTTGACGGAAACCTCCTTGTCCCTGCCTGTAGTTCCCTGACCGGAACCTCTTATTATCCCCCTGCTGGGAGCCCTGCTCATTCTGCCTCTGCCTCTGCCTCTGACCCGATTGTGCCCCGCTGGCACCATGTCCTCCAGTCCTGTCCTGATGGCTAGACTCCCCCGACCGCTTGCCCTCGGCCATATGAAAACGGTGGTCCTGGCAGTGCAATAGTGCAGCGTTAACCACATCAGAATACGTGGCCAACGATAGGTTCCCTAGCAGATGCTGACGGATCCTCCAATTCAACCCATCAGTGAACTTCTCTATCTTCTTCTTCTCTATTGGAATCTCGTCTGGAACGATATTCAACAGGTTAGTGAACTCGGCCTCATACTCGGCCACTGTCTTGCCCTCTTGCCTCAAACTCATCATCTTCCTCCTCATCTCTGTATGAACTGCGGACGGAAAATACTTGCGGTCGAACCGCACCCAGAACTCCTGAATCGTGAGGGTATCCCTCTCCTCCGCGGTGGTAATGGACTCCCACCACTGCAGCGCAGATCCAACTAGCTTGAAAGTAGCTAGCACCTGCTTCTGAACATCTGTGCACTCATGCATCCTCAAATGCCTCTGCATATCCTTCCTCCATTGGCTCGAGACTACCACATCTGAGCTTCCTGCAAACTCTGGCGGATGCGCTTTCTGAAAAGCGTCGCGTACACGCTCCCAAGCAGACGAAAATGCATTAACCTGTACTGGCGCGGCAACCGGCGCCGGTGGTGGTGCCTGCTGAATAACGGCAATCGCGGCATTTACCGCTTGAGCTACTATAGCTGCAACCTCAGCGGCGTTCAACATGCCCTGAACTGGAGCGGGCTGGGGTTCGGGCATTGCATTCCTGGGAACTCGTCGTGCACGTCGTGGAGGCATCTGAGATAAAAAAGTTTATAAGTTCACGGTTTATAAACTTAAAATAGCTGAAGAACGAAGCATACACAAAAAGAATACAACAGTCCTAAAATATAGGGCTCTATATCAAAGAAAACGTAGCGGAAACATAATAGCCGTACAGATCCTAAAGGACACTAGAACCTGATGCTCTGATACCACCTGTGACACCCCGACTAATTAAACACCGGGTAGCTACTCCTTTATAAAATTAATTCAAAATTCCAAGTTGGCTCAGTTAATAGCATCACTGTCGAAAACGTTTTATTATTACTAACCACCTAGTATTTAAAAAGTAAGTGCCAAATTTTATTAAATCTGATTAACATGCAACAAGAGTAATGAATAACTAAATAACACCATTCACCATACTGAAGTAAAACGAATAACCATCACATATGTAAATAAACTCTGGAGGAAAAACTCCTCAATACAAATCCCACAACTGATAAGTAAACTGAAATAAATAACTAAAACTGAATACTGAGCAATACATGCTAGAGTCTGAAAACTGAAATGTAAAAATGTCTAATAGAATTGGGCAACATGCCCTACAACTGATAGATGCTGAGACTGGAATCCAAATGAGAGAGGCGTCTAAAAGCAAGTCCCTGTAGCTTCCACAAACAGCTACAGCTCGTCTTCTGAATGAGAATCCTATGCTTGGTGTCCTTGTGGCTGGGCACCTAAAATGGTTTTACAAAGAAAAAGAGATTTGAAAAAGCAAACGGGTCAGAGCCCGAATGTGGAGTTATGTTTTAAAAACCTGCAAGTGCTTTAAAAACATTTAAAACATTAAATGCAAAGTACATGTTAGGACGTGCACTCACATGATATTCTCACCTCTCGTCTAACTGTGCACTCCTAACGCAATTACCTATCTATAAAGACCCATACTACTAGCTAACTGTCAACATAACTAGCTAGACTGCCAAAGGTTCTACCCATATTACTCGTTTCTATTAACATAACAACGCTCGTAATTAAATAGAGGTTTAACGTAAACTCAGTTACTAAATATGCCATGGATATAACTATCAGTTAACTCATTATATAGCTCGAACCAATACCGTAATATTTTTACAATATTAACATGAGGATTCCCATTAGTATAATGTATATTATTCACATCATAAATATACGATACAAGCACCCCGCAATCTAAGCTGTAGTGCACACATACTCTGCTATCCATCCCGGTACATCACGTACATAAGGATCACATATTCCGAATCTCTCAGGAATAGTTCAGATAACACAAATCACAAATAGTGGAGGCGAACACAGTCACCATCACATGGGTCACGCACATACCTACGCTCCCATGGTCATGCAGACTTATTAATATCATAATAAGTCCTTCTATGATTTATGTTCTTCAAGGTACCAGTCTAAATCCCCCCCGTAGGCACACAAGGATTAGAGGGTCCTAAGCGAACGCAAACCTCCCGTGATAGCAAGTATGGTAGGTATGTCATACACATAAACTATATACTAAGCATTCACACATCTTAGATATCACCATTTTAATAAGGTATAAGCTACATCATAATACCGCTATTCCAAACTTATGTATTTCAAGTCTCCCGTTAATATAAAGTTAAATTACCAACACGTCTCACGTCGTAGTCCCTTAACCTTAAAACCTATCTATAATAGATTATTAGGTTCCGATTATTCCCAAATATAACATCTTTATTCCTAAGGTCTTTACTTCTGCTCTAAACCTTATTTCATCGAATTACACAACTTTGCACTATTAACCCCAAACGTTACCTCTCTAACGAATTTCAATAACCTAGAATAATTCCCCGAATTGCATTCTAATTAAAGTCCACTATAATAATCACACCTACTGGTCTCCTTAAGGGTGAGGGTATTCATAAGTTCTCCAAACATATTCTCCGAGGGTTTCCGCCATTAAAATCAAATTAAGGAAAATTTTACTCATTCTGGGAAGGTCGATCGATCGACCTATGAATATCGATCGATCGATCTAGTCGATCGATCGACTGATGAATGTCGATCGATCGATCGAACAGGTATGGCTACGGACTGCTTCGTTCTGCAGATTTGAAAACGTCCCAAAACTTATTTCTAACGTATGATTCTCAGATATAACGTTATAGTAATGTCATATAACAATCCTACAATATTATTAACGTCCACTAACCACTAATTCAACATCTAAAGGCTACATATGAGTCAAACTTCATCAAAAACCTAGTTTCCAGATTTTATCTCAAGAACATTCATAAACTTCATCTTAAATCCGTTTTTGGTATAACAAAAGTCGATAATTCTCTTAATATAATCTTCCAGTAACATTCTACATGCAACCTATATCCCAAAATTTATACTAATAACTCCAATCTTATGGGTTTTTCATTATCTTCAAAGAACATACAAAATTTTTGAATAATCTAACATGGAAGAAGCATTCTCCGAAATTTAAATGGAATAAATCACTTGCCTTGATTGTCTCTGGATTTGGTGTTGGATTTGTAATCTCTTTCTGCAGATTTCCTCTCTCTCTCTCTCCTTCTCCAAGCTTTCTTCTTCCAAAGGTGGCTATGGTGGCTAGGGTTTCCTTTGGGAGAGTTGGAAGACTAAATGATAACTTACGTAGCTTATGGGGTTAATAAAGGGTTGGTTGGGTCAATTCCTTATCAGATTACAACTCTCAATTTTCGTCACTTTTAATTACCCAAAAATACCAAATTACTAAAATACCCTTTAAGTTGCCGGTATGGCCTAAAAATACCCCGGGACCCAAACTATACCCCCGGCTAGTGTTTTCTGACTATCTCGACCCTTCCGGACGCGTTGACGCACTCAAAATGACCATACGGATTATAGATTTTAAATTCACTTTTATCATCAATATATTATACCGTGACGCGGCGGTCCCACGCGTCAACAAAATTTCTAAAATGCCGTAAATAAATCCCACGACAAATTTCATAATACCAAATACATATATAATCTATATGTACAAAATCAAATACCAATTCGCATCTCATTAGTATTTATAACCCGGATTAATTTCCAATTAATACGCAATTTAATTAATTAATCCCAAAATAAATACAGGCAAAAATACGGGGTATGACATTGTGGAAGAGAAAGATATAGTTGAATATCTGAGAGGATGAGGGAGAGGGAGTGAACTTCCAAAGTTTGAAGATCTGATGACCCCTCGGTTCCTCAAGGAATCTGGTTTGAGGGTCGGCCCCCTGACAGAACTATGTGAGTTATATTATTTTTTCTATTCTTTACCTTTTTCAAGTATTTCATCATTGCCTCTGCATTTTTCTGACGTGTCGTCCTCCTTTCAGGTCGTCCCTCTGGCATATCGGATCAACTTTGGGAAATGACTGCTCTCATCTTACTATCAGGTCTAGGCAAAAAGAAAGGCAAGGACCCTCAGCAAGCTCCGAGGAAGACAAAGGTCGTGGGGCCGACGGTTGTTGAGACGACTGCTGATAGCCACAAAAGGAAAGAGCCTGAAACTCCTATTGAACCTCGGTCGAACTCAAGGACGAGGCCGAGGGTAGAGTCGTCTGAGGGGGCTGGTTCATCTTCCAGCATGGGGGCCTTCTGGTCCCAGAATTTGGCGCTTCTAAAGGCCGAGCCATCCTCCCTGATTGCCAATCTGAGGGCGACCAAAGCCTCTATGTTCTCTGCCCCCTCGGCCACCGACTATGATTTCTTGTCTAAAATGCCCTCGGCCAAGTTGTATGACTATGGTCTGCACACACTGTCTCGGGTATTTATTTTTACTTCAACTCCTCGGCCACTAAGTGGATGGCTGAGAATCAACATAAGTTCCATGAAGCCGAGAGGGCCATTCAGCATGAGGCCGACCTGTAGACAGAGCTCGAGACTGCAGGGACTGAACTGGAGAGTTCCAGGACTGAGCATGTCAAGGTCTTGGATGAGCTAACGAGATAGCATGATGCCGACCAGCAGGCCAAGTACCTGCTTATAAAGGAGAAGGATGAAGCCTTAATCAACTTGGAGGTTCAGCACAAGGCTGGTCTTGAGGCTGCTGTTAAGAAAGCCGAGGCCGATGCTGTGGAGGCCTACAAACTCTCGGACGAGTTTCAAGGCTTCGGCCTTTAATACTTGGAGAGGGGAATTAGGACGGCCTGTCGGTGGGTCGTCTTAAAGTTCGCTGATGCAGTGTCGTCCGCTCGCCCTGCTCTAGAGGCAGTTCAACTGGAAGATCCACTTATTGCTGAAGCCCTAGCCCAAGTGGAATCTCAGCATGTCGAAGGCACGGGCACGTCTGAGGCTCAGCCTGTCATGGTCATAGAAGAATCTCCCATTGATGTTGAGGCCTTGCCCTCTGATATTGCTCAATAGGGTGGCTGTTTGTAGCTTATACCCTATTCTTGTAATCCATTTTTGTACTTTACTTTTGTAGAACAAACATCATTCTGTAATATAATGCCTCTTTCTGTCTTCCATACTTCTCTCTTATATAATTTGCACTGTGATGTTTTTGGATTGACAATATCACTAACCCCTCCCTCGTCTTTCTTGAGGACCATGGTGGGGTCGTCCCCTCCATGCGACCTCATTATAGCTGAGGGTTATAATCACCAAATTAATGGTTTTAAGCAAACCCCTCCCTCGTCTTTCTTGAGGACCATGGTGGAGTCGTCCCCTCCATGCGACCTCATTATAGCCGAGGGTTATAATCACCAAATTAATGGTTTTAAACAAAGTTTTCCCTCGTATTTCTTGAGGACCATGGTGGGGTCGTCCCCTCCATGAGACCTCATTATAGCCGAGGGATATAATTACCAATTTAATGGTTTTTAACAAAGTTTTCCCTCGTCTTTCTTGAGGACAATGGTGGGGTCGTCCCCTCCATTGACCCTCATTATAGGTCGAGGGCTATAATTACCAATTTAATGGTTTTAAACAAAGTTTTCCCTCGTCTTTCTTGGGGACCATGGTGGGGTCGTCCCCTCCATGTGACCTCATTATAGCCGAGGGATATAATTACCAATTTAATGGTTTTTAAAAAAGTTTTCCCTCGTCTTTCTTGAGGAAAATGGTATGGTCGTCCCCTCCATTGACCCTCATTATAGGCCGAGGGCTATAATTACCAATTTAATGGTTTTAAACAAAGTTTTCCCTCATTTTTCTTGGGGACCATGGTGGGGTCGTCCCCTCCATGAGACCTCATTATAGTCGAGGGATATAATTACCAATTTAATGGTTTTTAACAAAGTTTTCCCTCGTCCTTCTTGAGGACAATGGTGGGGTCGTCCCCTCCATGGACCTCATTATAGCCGAGGGTTATAATCACCAAATTAATGGTTTTAAACAAATTTTTCCCTCGTCTTTCTTGAGGACCATGGTGGGGTCGTCCCCTCCATGCGACCTCATTATAGCTGAGGGTTATAATCACCAAATTAATGGTTTTAAACAAAGTTTTTCCTCGTCTTTCTTGAGGACCATGGTGGGGTCATCCCCTCCATGCGACCTCATTATAGCCTAGGGTTATAATCACCAAATTAATGGTTTTAAACAAAGTTTTCCCTCGTCTTTCTTGAGGACCATGGTGGGGTCGTCCCCTCCATGCGACTTCATTATAGCCGAGTTATATAATCACCAAATTAATGGTTTTAAACAAAGTTTTCCCTCGTCTTTCTTGAGGACAATGGTGGGATCATCCCCTACATGGACCTCATTATAGGCCGAGGTCCGTCCTCCGAAGATGTTTCCATGCGTACTAGAACTGACAAACACAAGATGAGAAGAAACACTGATATTTCTCATTAATTTATCAAGTGTTCTATCGGAGCAACACCTCTTACAACTGTCGTTTGATAGGACTTTACAAAACTACTGATAGTATTTATTCAAATGATTTGCATTCCAAGGGTTGTCCTGTTTGTAACTTCTGTTTTGCCTCCTCACTCCCATCTTTCTTTTGCCTCCTCAAGCCTATTCTTGATTCCATCTAGGATTGTCCTGTTTGTAACTTCTGTTTGCCCATTGGCCTGAGGTCGGCCCGGGGTAGAGAAGAATTGTTTGATACTCACCCTTTCACAGTACTTCTGTAGAGAGGTATTCTTGAACTGAGTCCCGTTATCCGAGATGAGGGTGTTGGGGAGACCATATCTGCATATAACATTTTTCCAGATAAACTGGATGGTCTTCTGCTCTGTAATCGTGACCATCGGTTCGGCCTCTATCCATTTTGAGAAATAGTCAATCGCTACGATGACGAACCGATAGTTATTGACTGCTCTTGGTAAGGGTCCTACGAGGTCGATCCCCCACGCTGCAAATGGCCATGGGGACGTAATGGAGGTAAGAGGCTGATGGGGTTGGTGAGGGATGGTGGAAAATCTCTGGCATTTATCGAACTTTTTTACATATGTCGCGGCGTCTTTCCCCAATGTCGGCCACCAGTACCCTTGGGTGATGACCCTCTTCGCTAGGGATCTGCCCCCAATGTGGCTTGAGCACGATCCTTCGTGCACATCTTGAAAAATGGATGGGACCTCAGATGGGTGCACACACCTAAGTAAGGGGAGTAAAAATCCCTTTTTGTACAAGGTGTCCCCAATGACAGCGAACTTTGCAGCCCTGTATCTCAACTTCTTCCTTTCTTGCCTTGCTTCTGGCATCTCCCCCTCTTTAATGTATCTGATTAGGATTATGAACAACCCAATTTGCAATTGTATTATACTATTTTTGTTCTTATTGTATTACAAATAAATTTGGTATTTTAGTTATGCGATTGAAACTTTTTACTATGTGATTAAAAATTAATGGCATTGCACGCTGAAAATAATTGATAAAATATCGTTCATATATGTAAGGGCACGTGTCAAGCTCTTCTATTTGTTTTTGTATATATACAATATCAATAAAATTATGTGTACCCCCATTGTGTACCCCTATCCATACCATCTGCTTTAAATGCTTATACCTTGTTGTTGGGGGTCCCGCCAAGGCATATAGTACAACTTGTTATTGCCTTGTCTTATTATAGGGTACAAAATGGGGGTCCGTGTAGTATTAGTCATACCATATAGTACAATATGTTACTGATTTGCAGGGCTACATGTTGGATCTACTCATAAAGCATGGGAAAAACATAATATGTTTTGAGAATCAATACACGCATGGCCCAAGAAACATGTTTTAAACCATCACGTTGTCTTCCTCTTCATCAATGAAAATCCATTGCATATTGCTGCTACTTTTCTTCCATTGCATATTGCTGCTACTTTTCAAACACTTTTAGTGTAATTCTTGGTAATGGTCAACCATAATACAATGTAAAATGTTAAACATTATATACGAATGGTACAACACATTAAAGTAAGATATGTTGAGTATGAATCTGTATAAAGTTCAATACGAATCAACATCAACAAATAGTGATCTAAAGAATGTTGTATAATCAACATCAACAAATTTCGAGTGTCAAAAATCAAAACAGACTACCTGAATAAAAAAGAACATAAGGGACATCAGCAACGCAAAAAATACCGTTTCTTCAAAATGAAATAGAAACAGAATACATGAAAAAAATTAAACATAGTAACTGAATAAAAATCAAAACAGAGTACCTGTGAGGAGCACCAATCTTTTTTACCCAAAATGAACATAATTGTAAGGAACACCAAAGACCCGGTTATCTCTTCTCAACTGAAGAAAAATCCAACCCGGTTGGGTCATCTCAGTCATAAAACCCATGGGTGTTTGGTTCAAGCCATCGCCCTCTTCAACATCTCATTACAACATATTATAAAAAAAATCAAAAATAACATTGTTGATCAATAATATAAGAAAACATAACCAAAATCTCATGTTCAAAATTCCCGAAACGAAGATGTTGTTGATATTGTTTATACCTGCTAATATTCTATAAGCAAAAAAAAAAAAGGAAATAACCCAAATATTGTGAACGAAGATGATGGGATTTTTCCAAGAACTCTCAACACAACTCCTTGATGGAACCGTAACCAAAAATTCTGAAAAATTCCAAAACTTCATCTTGCTTGTTTCAGAACCCATCTACACCCTTAGGCACCTGCTGATAATCTGCTCAAAGGCAAGAGGTGGATGGAGGAGAAGAGATGCAGGTGAAAGAAGAGGTGTACTGTTGGTTTCTTCAGTCTTGAATCTGAATCCAACGTCGATCCAGATTATATTAGCTCCAAGGTTGGACACGTTGGCGATACGGAGACATTAGGGGAGGGTGGTGACGCGGCTGAGGGGGGCGGTGAGGATAGGGGTGAAGCGCCTTTGCTTCTTTCTGACATGCCTGAGGTCCAAAAGGAGAAGACATGATGTGTGTTTGGGTTTGAGAGAGAGAGAGAGAGAGAGAGAGAGAGCAAGAGAGAGAGGAGGGGAGAGAAAATAGGGTATTATGAGATGGACCATGTTGATACCAAAATTAATATGCTGATGTGGACGAATAGTATGAAGACACGTGTCAATCTACGTGGCACAATAACAGCGAGGAAGATCATTTACTGAACAACCATGGTTGGTACCGAGCAACGAGAATATACCGAGGAGCTCTATCATGCCGAGGAACTCCATCCGAGGAACTCTTTCATCCCGAGATACTCTAAGCACTCCGAGGAACTCTTGATCGACGAGCAACTAAGGCGGTCCGAACTGCACCTCGGCCGTGTCATCAATTATCAGACGGACAACTGTTCAACTATTCATTAGATTCTTGACGCACACGCCGCATTAAATGTATTACCCATTCATATGTATATCATTTAATGTATTGGACCTTTCATGTACAGCCTTGAGGCTATAAATACCTTGTATCAATCCCATTCAAAGGGACCGGAATTTTCTTGAGAGAACTTGTAATCAAGAATTCCACAAACACTCAGCAATAACATAACAGTGGACGTAGGCTTTATTCCTAGCCGAACCACTTTAAAAATCTTTGTCTTATTTATTTATCTGTGATTGAAGAATTAGAGTGATCTAGTTTTTTACATCAACAGATTGGCGCCGTCTGTGGGAAACGACTGTTGTTATCGTTTTTCATAAAAATCATTTATCACCAATGGCAGATAATCCGGAATCCAGTAATCGAAATGCTGGAAATACTGGAAATCTTCCAAATCCATCTGCATCTCCAGATCTGGCCGGAATTATGATGAATCTGGCTCAGGGACAAACCGCCATGCAAGAATCTATGAGGCAACTCCTTCAAACTCTTCAAGGCGGTGTACCTACTCATTCAGGGCAAAGGACTGATCATGGGCAATCACGATCCAGACGTATTGGGTCATATCGCAATGGGGAATCCAATGATTCTTCTTATCAACCTGGGCGAACTTCATCAATACGGGCTTCGGATACAGATCAACGTATCACTCTCTCTCCAGAGAGAACTAGCGCTTTGGAGAGGTTAAGTAGAGTATCTCCTTTCAGTCGGTTAGGACCAAGGAGGAACATGAATCCACCTAGGGCTCCATCAAGAAGTTTTCGACCGCCATCAGGATTAAGAGAAGGATCTGCGCAATCACGACCAATTACTCGTCGAGATAAATCTCAGGAAGCTACGTCAGAGCAATCAGTTGCTCGGACTAAGCGGCCCGAGGAAGGAAATGAAGCATGGAAAGGTTCCATTCAGCGATTGGAGGATAGATTGAGAGAAATGGCTAAGGCAAGGAACCCCTTACAAAGAACTTTTGTTCAAGGGACACCTTTTGTGCAAGCCATTGTGGATTTCCCTACACCGTCGAAATTCAAAGCACCTGTAGTGACCCCCAAGTACGATGGAAAGACAGATCCCGTACTTCATATAGAACAGTACCAAGCTGCTGCAGATATCTATGCTGTCCCCGACGAGATGAGGTGTAGAGCATTCTCGGGAACTCTTACCGGATCTGCACAGATATGGTACAATAATCTTCCTCGGGGTAAGATTTCAACTTTTGTTCATTTAGCCGAGCTGTTTATTGGTAATTTTTGTTTTGGAGCAAAACCAGTAAAGCGAGTAGCGCACTTATTAAGTGTTAGACAAAAATCAGGAGAAAGTACTAGAGATTACATAACTCGTTTCAATAACGAGAAGTTGGAAGTCATAGATTATGAAGAAAAGACAGCAATCACTGCTTTGATGAGTGGTTTGCTGCCTAACAAGCTATACTATACTCTGGCCAAAGATCCGCCTAAAAATATGTCGGAATTGATGGCAAAGGCGGCCAAAATCATGAATGCCGAGGAGGCTATGACTGCGAAGAAGAATATGGATAAAGAAGTTAAAGTGGAGGTCGACAACTCTAAGAAGAAAGATCAGAAAAGTAATGGTGGTGACAAATATTCCAGGAATAACAGGATAAAGTTGGAAGCCCTAAAGAAGTATGATAATTATACTCCATTGAAAATGGGTATTAATCATGTTTTAGAAGAGATCAGGAATAACGAGGAAATCAAATGGCCAGAGAAACTGAAGACAGATCCAGACATGAGGAATAAGACCAAATATTGCGAGTTTCACAAAGATCATGGCCATATGACCAAAAATTGTATAGCCCTTCAGAACGAGATTGAAACACTCATTCGAAGAGGAAAATTATCAAAGTATGTAGATCGCAGAAGTGAAAGGAGGAATGATGATAGAACTAGAGAGAGATCTAGATCTCCTCGTCGTGCAGAGGAGAAAAAGAGGAGGGCCCATGAAGAGGATCCAGATGATGACCCCGATCTTCCCAAGAAGCCAAGGAAACCTGAACGAGAGGTATTTTCCATACGTTTTGGATCATTTCATTGTAACGTTATTACAGGGGGAGATGCAGGAGGAGGAGACCTTACTGCAGAAAGAAAAGCTTATCTCGGAGAGGCTCAAGCTTGCTCATATATTCAGCGAATAAACCTGGCCGAGGATGATCGTCCGAGGAAGGTAAACAAAGAGAAGCTAGTAATTGGTTTTTCAAAAAATGACCTGGCAGGTGTTCTTTACCCTCATGATGATCCTTTGGTGATCAAAATGAGAATGAAGGACGTGATCATTTCAAGGGTGTTGGTAGACAATGGTAGTTCAGCAGACATCATGTACTATTCATGCTTTGATAGCCTGAATTTGAAATTATCTCAATTGGAACCTTATCACAGACCCCTTCTGGGTTTTGCTGGCGAGAAAGTTTTTCCACTTGGGACGATCAAGTTGGATATATTCATTGGAACCTGGCCTGTTTGTCGAACAGAAAGAATACGATTCTTTGTGATGGATAAGAATGTGCAGTCAGCCTACAACATCATCATGGGAAGAGTTGGATTGAAGAAGTTCGAAGCCGTTCCTTCTACAGTACATCAATGTTTGAAATTCCCAACAAATTTTGGAGTTGGAGTGGTGAAAGGTGATCAAAAAGTAGCTCGGGAATGCTATTATTCGTCGGCCGAGCAAGAAGAACTAGAAGGATCGATGAAAAAGACTACTACTTACCAGGTGGAGGAAGGTACAGAAATTGAAACTCTTGATCCCAGGGATGAATCTCAACTTATAAAAGGACAGGTGATGGAATCTACAGAAAATGTTATTCTGGACGACGAGCATCCTGAACGAATAACCCAGATAGGTTCATCGTTGGATATGTCGATAAAAGAGGAGTTGATAACTTTCTTGAAGAATAGGAAAAATACTTTTGCTTGGAGTCATGAAGACATGCCAGGAATAGATCCAAACTTCTTATGTCATGAACTCAATGTGAATAAGGAGATTAAACCTGTAAAGCAGAGAAGAAGGGTGTTTAGTCCCGAGAAGAATCAAGCCATACAAGAGGAAGTCGAGAAACTCCAGAAAGCCCAATTCATTGAAGATGTAAAATATCCAGATTGGTTGGCTAATGTGGTGATGGTAAAGAAGAAAAACAACAAATGGAGAATGTGTGTCGATTTCACCGATCTCAATAAAGCATGCCCCAAGGATCATTTTCCATTGCCCAGAATTGATCAACTGGTGGATGCTACCTCGGGACACGAGCTACTCAGCTTCATGGATGCTTATTCTGGCTACAACCAGATCAAAATGAAACCTGAAGACAGGGAAAGTACTTCTTTTATTACCCCTAGGGGAACTTATTGTTATAATGTTATGCCTTTTGGTTTAAAAAATGCAGGTGCAACATATCAGCGGTTGATGAACAAGGTTTTTACCGAACAAATCAGCCGCAACATGGAGGTCTATGTCGATGACATGCTCACTAAAAGCAAGAAAGCTGCTGATCATTTGGTTGACTTGAGTCAAACTTTTGATCAATTGGATAAATACCAAATGAAGCTTAACCCGACGAAGTGCACTTTTGGAGTACGAGAAGGAATGTTCCTCGGATACATCGTCAACCAGCGAGGTATTGAGGCAAATCCAGATAAGATCAAAGCTCTTCTAGGGCTGCGATCTCCGACGACGAAGAAAGAAGTGCAGAGTCTTACCGGACGAGTTGCAGCGCTCAACAGATTTGTATCTCGAGCAACTGATAAATGCATACCATTCTTCAAAACACTTCGAAAAACCTTTGAATGGAATGAGGAATGTGAAAAAGCTTTTCAAGACTTGAAGAAATATTTGGGAGCACCCCCACTGTTGTCAAGACCAATAATAGGAGAAAAGTTGTATTTGTATTTGGCAGTATCAGAGAACGCAGTCAGTTCAGCGTTGATCAGATTGGAAAATGGAGTCTAGAAGCCAATTTATTACACAAGTAAGGCTTTCCGAGGTGCAGAAATCAGGTACCCAAGGCTAGAAAAATTGGCATTGGCACTAATTGAAGCAAGCAGAAGAATGAGGCCATATTTCCAAGCCCATACCATCATTGTTTATACTGATATGCCATTGAGACAAGCCCTCCATAAGCCAGAAAAATCAGGGAGACTGATGTACTGGGCAGTAGAACTTGGTGAATATGATATTGTGTATGAGCCCAGATCATCATTGAAGGGGCAGGCTGTAGCAGATTTTATAGCAGAGTTCACGTACCCTGATACCCCCGAGGAGCAAAAGGTGCCTGCTGATCTACCTGTGGACGATACAGGATCAACAGAAACATTTGCTGACCTACCTGTGGACGATACAGGATCAGCAGAAATATGTCCAAACCAGCCAAGGTTGGTAAAAGGACTTGTGGATGTAGAGAAATCATTATATTCAAACTCAGACCAGCCACGGTTGGTAAAAGAGTACGAGCAGATGACTGACGAGGAGCGAAAGATACCGGGGGATGATGGAAGAAAACAGCAGATATTTTATCGAGGAACTCTGACAGATAAGAAATTTGAAGACGAAATACCTACATGGAGATTATATGTAGACGGATCATCCTGCACAGCTGGTTGTGGAGCAGGAATTGTTTTGATCACTCCAGACGAGATTGATATGGAATATGCTTTGCGATTCCAATTCAAAGCCTCTAATAATGAAGCGGAGTATGAGGCCATGATAGCAGGTCTTAGCCTAGCAAAAACTATGGAAGCACAACAGGTGATGGTATTCAGTGATTCTCAATTAATTGTGAATCAGATGATGGGAATATATGCGGTTAAAGGAGACTTAATGATCAAATATCATGCAAAGGTGATGAAATTGTTGACAGAATTTGATGCCATTCAATTGGTGAGAATACCGAGGATGGAGAATGTACAAGCAGATGCACTGGCCCGACTAGCATCAGCTACTCGTACCGAGATGCGAAGAACCATACCGATTGAAGTATTAGAAGGTCGGAGCATAGATGAAGAACTGACAACGAATGTGATTACCCTTGATTTAGGACCATCTTGGATGGATCCAATCAGGAAATATGTTGAAGAGGGTGAATTGCCGGAGGACAAACTCGCTGCCAAGAAACTGAAGTATAAAGCTGCTCGGTATGTATTAACTAATGGTATTTTGTATAGACGAGGAATTATGGCAGGTTTGCAGAGATGTGTACATCCCACCGAGGTGAAAGAATTGATTGAAGAAATCCATGAAGGATCTTGTGGAGCTCATGTAGCAGGTCGAACACTTTTACAAAGAGTGATGACACAGGGATATTACTGGCCGACAATGAGGGCTGATTGTATAGCCTATGCCAAGAAATGTGACAAGTGCCAACGTTTTTCCTCCATCCGACGAACTCCACAAGCATTGCTAACACCAATAACTTCCCCTTGGCCATTTGCCATGTGGGGAATTGATTTGGTTGGACCACTGCCGACCACCCGAGGAAGATTCAAGTATCTCGTAGTTGCAGTGGACTATTTTACTAAGTGGGTGGAAGCTGAGCCTCTTATCAATATGACGTACGAGAAAGTATACCAGTTTGTATGGAAGAATATCATTTGTCGATATGGTCTCCCTCATGCTTTCATCACAGATCATGGAACACAATTTGATAATGAAGAATTTGCTGCCTATTGTCATCAGTCGAACGTTTTGAAGTTTCATTCAGCACCAGGCCATCCCCAAAGCAATGGACAGACTGAAGTGACGAACAGAACATTACTGAATGGGTTGAAAAAGAGGCTAAGTGAAGCTAAAGCAAATTGGATTAATGAGCTCCAATCAGTATTATGGGCCTACCGAACAACTCCCCGAGCAGCAACTGGAGAATCACCATATATGCTAGCATTTGGAAGTGAGGCTGTGATACCGGCCGAATTGGGCCTCCCAACGCATAGAGTGCTGAATTTCAACTCTCCGATCAGTGACTTGATGAGAAGAATGGATTTGGACATGCTCGAAGAAGTAAGAGAAGAGGCAGCCATTAGGAATGCTGCTTATCAACAACGAACAGCTCTGTTCTACAACAAAAGGGTGAAGAAATGCGATTTGAAGGAGGGTGATTATGTGCTGAAGAAAGTCATTCAGAAACAGAATAAACTGGAAGCAAACTGGCATGGACCTTACCGAGTTACAGAGGTTGTTCGACCTGGAACCTACAGAATAACAACTCTAGAAGGAGAAGAATTTCAGAATGCATGGAATGCTGAACACCTGCGAAAGTATTATCAGTAATGTAAAATGTAAAGCATTTCCTTCATTATGAATAAAACGAGGATGGTTCACCATTTTCTTTCTGTTGAAAGTTTTTCGGGGAATACTAGCGTTGAACACTACACTGCTTGACAAGAAGAAGACTGCTCTACGGAGTCATGCTCTACGGAGCCATGCTCTACGGAGTCAAGCTCTACGGAGCGCTCTACGGAGCAAAAGTGCTATAAGTAGCCAACCTCCTTTGGTTAGGAGGATAAGCTCTCCGGAGCGCTCTACGGAGCAAAAGTGCTATAAGTAGCCAACCTCCTTTGGTTGGGAGGATAAGCTCTACGGAGCGCTCTACGGAGCAAAAGTGCTATAAGTAGCCAACCTCCTTTGGTTAGGAGGATATGCTCCAAGGAGCCAAAAAGTTCGAAAGAACCCTACTACTCCTTTTATTAGGAGGTGTAGACCAGCATGATCAACTACGGTTGGTAAGACTTTATATACTCTCGCATTACAGCTTATGTTTGTCGAGAGGTGATATTATTACAAAAAAGTTCTTTAAAGAACAAAATATTCCAAACTGTACCAAGTATGGTTGGTCGGGGATAAAAACCCACTAACTGTAGTTGGTCGACGAGGATAAAAGTATTGACCTTAGTTGGTCGGACACATGTTTATATTTGAAAATTGAACCAAGTATGGTTGGTTGGGAATAGAAACCCATCAACTGTGGTTGTTGGTTGAGAATAGAAACCCATCAACTGTGGTTGGTCGACAAACATTATTTATCCACCTTGGTTGGTTGGAAACAATTTTGAACAATTTATGCTTATTATAAATTTGGTTGATGAACCATATAATTTGCAAACAGAAAAATAGCTATTGGCAAAACAGAAAATGAAATTCTTTCGTTAAGATAAAAATGTATTACATGTTACATATATGTGCTAACTATTACATTAAAGATTCCTACTCTATTGGTTTCTTTCCTTTATCCTTTGAGACAGGTTCCTCGCCAGCAGGAGGATCCTCTAGACAAAGAGGAGAATTAATAAAGTTCATGTCCTGCAGCATTCTGACATTCATTATTGTAGGAGTGTCCAACAGGTGCTCAGGACGAGATACTTCAACTTGAGAATGAAGGTTATAATCACCAAGATATTTAGAGATCAAACTCCGAGGAATGGAGCGAGCAGGAATCCATGCCATATCCAATTTATAGGGAGGAACAGGCAAGTCTAGCAATCCAGGAGTATGATAATCCCATAAATAATGACCTTGTTCCAATTTTAATACACCCAGGGCGTTCAACCATCCCTGCTTATAACCTTCGTTGTTAGCATTTTCAATACGAGCATCCAAATGATAAAGAGCTTCATTATAGCCTGCATTCCAGAACTCCCGAGGCTGTTTATGGAATTGGAAAGTTAATCTATCTACTTGCTCGAGAAAGTTCTTGATAAGAGCATCTTTATTATTCAGAGCAGACTTCATCGCAGCCAGTTGATCCTCTAAAGATAAATTTTTCTTAGACAAATCAGACAGAGCACGATCCTTAACATTCAGTTGGAATGCTTGAGTTTCCAGAGTAGATTGGGTGCGAGATTCTTCAACATTACGGCTAAGAACTCTTGATCGGCTCCGAGAAGCAACTGGAGAACTTTGCTCCTCGACGATTCTTCCTCGTCCCCGAGAACTCCTTCCTCGTCCCCGAGCGGTTCCAGAAATGGAAGATCTTCTTAAATCCTCCAGCTCTTGCCTCAGTTTGGCATTTTCGACTTCTAAGAATGAGAAGCCTTCATCAGTGACTGGTATTAATGCAGTAGAGGATGAAGCAGCAGATTCATACTGAGCTAATTTCTTCTGCAAATTGTTATTTTCTTGCTCCAGGATCTCAGCGATTTGTCTACAGGCTTCAATTTCACCTTTTAGAGTCCTCTCCCTGACGTCATACCCAGCAATGATTTTCTTGTGGCCTGTTTCTGAAGAGAGCTGCTGGTATCTATTTTTATAATCTTCATGTAACAAAGCCATTGATTCGTTATGTTGATTTTGAAGATCCTTTAAGGAACCATTAAGCTCTTCAATCAACTCATAGTAAGCAACATTGTTGGCCACTGCTCGGTCGAGTAAAGCTTTCAAGTATTGATAAGCTTCAATAGCCTGCTCTGAAGCACCGTGACCAAGGATATCAACAATTTCAAATGTACTAAGATCTGTATGACCAGCCTTATAGTATTGATGACATTGCTGCATCAGCTCGGTATCATGAGAAGAGATTAGTTCCATTCTAGCAACAAACTAAAGACAAGAAAAAGACAACAATCAACAAAGAATCATCAATAACGGCGATGAGTAAAGAAGTATTTTATTAGATCATAAAAGGAGTACAGTGTTCGATTACAAATGATAAAAGATAAGAATGATACCGAACAACTTCACACCTTTTCCTTGTCTCCCAAGACTTTCTCGGGAGGCTGGGACGAGGAGCTCGGTTGCTCGGTGATAACAACAGCTTGGTCGGCAGAAATCTTCTCGGCAGGAGGAGGCATAGAAGAAATGTCCTCAATGACAGAGGGTTGAGAAGTAGAGATTGGGACATCCACAGCTATGGAAGATTCATCTGAAGCAGGTTCATCTTCTTCTTCTTCCACAATTGGTGGAGGAGGACCAGGGAGATGCCGTTGGAATAGCTCAGAATCATCTTGGACTTTTAGCTCTTGCAGAGCAGCTACCCAACCATCATAGAAGTATTTCAACTCCCCATATTGGACTTGGGACGTCATTGCAGCTATCCCTCTCTCCCATCCTTTCTCCCAACCAACACTGAAGTGTTTCTTGATAGCAACTTTTCTCCTCGATTTCTCCGAGGAAAGCTTCACCTCCAGTTCCTCTTTCTTAACCTTAATATCTCGCAGAGTAGATATTTCTTCTTCTGCCTTCTTCAATTTATCATCAGATTCCTGATGTTTAACTTCCAAATCTTTAATTTTCTCCTCCAAATTCTTGGAGGTTTCAGCCATCTTCATCTTATCAGCCTCAGCTGCAGCCAATTTTTTCTCCCAGGCAGCTTTCTCCTCGACGTACTGCTGGCGAGATTCTTTCACAGATTGGGCTAAACCCAAGAGGGCATCGTCAACATCGGACGAGGAACTATAAGCTTTAATAGCTTGATCTTTCTTCACGATGGTATTGAAACAGTTCACCAGCTAAAAGATAAGAAAAACAATAGAGTCAACACAAATATAAGAGTTCAGGAAAAAGAAAAGAAAGACCAAAGGTATGAGAAATTTACTGAAGAAAGATGGCGAGCAGCTAGGGATGTCAGTGTATCCCTAGGAATCTTTTCATCAACCCCGAGAACCTCGGGTATAACTGAGCTCGTTGAAGAGCTCGGAAGAATGATTTTTGAAACACTACTACCACCAGCTGGTAGAGAAGATGCAGTCCCAGCAAGAATAACTGAGGATGATTTCCTCAATCTCTTCAAAGGACGGTCAGCAGCATCAACCAAGGAAGAAGTCTTGGTCGGAGAGATGACAATTACATCAGCAGGAGCATTTTTCTTGCTCGGGGCCACTGGGGGCTTCTCGGCAATTTTGGAGGAACCAGCATCTACTTTTTTAGTCCCCTCCGGGACATCAATTTTGCCTTTCTGGGCTCCAACAGCAGAAGAAGTGTCACCAAATAGAGCAGGAGGAGCTCTTTTCTTGCCCATTCTCTGAGATAGGGAAATATGAGAATCTGAAGATGAACTTTCTGGTGTTGAGGCTGGTTCAACAGGGCGAGCAGTATAAGAGGTTGTGTAGCTCTTATACTGCAGCAAATATGATGCAGATCTAATATGCTCGTCTGCAATCGTCTTATGCAAATTCCAGATAAGTTTTAAATGCTTGATATTCACTTCCGACTCTTTTGGAGTTTTTCTTTTACTATCAACTGCAAATAAATACATAAATCTCAGTCATACATTTTGTCAAACATGATGAATACGCAATTTCATAAGTAAAATAAAAATGAAAAATAAACCTATCCCATTGCCGTATGGGGGGCATCTGGGACCGTTGTATACTTCATTCCCAGATAAAGGCGCGTGTTGCCAATTTTTTATGATCAACCCATGCTCAAAATAATCTCTATTTGAATCAGGGAGGTTAACTACAAGGGCTCTATTTAAAAACCTAGTTTTTAAATAATAAATATTATCTAAAGTGGCCCATTTATAGCAGTACATGATTTCTGGGATCCCTATACGAGTCCCATGAGTTAGATTTAACTTGTGCACCCCGTTAATTATTCTCCATGAATTGGGGGCTATTTTTGCAGGAACAAGATCAAAATATTGACAAAACTCAAGACATAATGGATTTGGGGGAAAAGAAAAACCACATTCAGCAATGAAAAGACTGGGGAACCAATGTCCCTCAGCCAATCGAAAGTAATCTAAAGGCTCAGAAAGAACCTCTAGAGTTACCCAAGAAGGAATGGAAAAGTCAGAACGAAATTTCTCAGCAGATTCAACAATATAAACCATATTGAATAAAAGAGATGCAGAAGAAAAGAAGAAGATCTTACAGAAAGAAAGGAGATATGTTGACAACGAACGGAAACAATGATGAACACACAAGAGAGAGGAAGAGAATAGAAAACTTGAAGGCAGAAAAATGGAAAGTGTAGACGACGGTATGGTTACCAAAGGGGTTTAAATACTTTACATTGGGAAACGGCGAAAGAAATGATTACTAAAAAGAAACTACTGAACTTCCGGCGGCTAAAAAGACAAAAGTTGCACGAAGATCGAAGCGCTTATAAAAAGGCGGAAACTGCGAAATGAGAAGGAAATTTGAATACAATGCTCCTAAAACCCAGGAAGGTCATTTAATATTACCATATACCGAGAAAGAATGTCCCATACTCCTCAAAGTTCGAAATATGAAACATTGGGGGCTTCTGTTGATACCAAAATTAATATGCTGATGTGGACGAATAGTATGAAGACACGTGTCAATCTACGTGGCACAATAACAGCGAGGAAGATCATTTACTGAACAACCATGGTTGGTACCGAGCAACGAGAATATACCGAGGAGCTCTATCATGCCGAGGAACTCCATCCGAGGAACTCTTTCATCCCGAGATACTCTAAGCACTCCGAGGAACTCTTGATCGACGAGCAACTAAGGCGGTCCGAACTGCACCTCGGCCGTGTCATCAATTATCAGACGGACAACTGTTCAACTATTCATTAGATTCTTGACGCACACGCCGCATTAAATGTATTACCCATTCATATGTATATCATTTAATGTATTGGACCTTTCATGTACAGCCTTGAGGCTATAAATACCTTGTATCAATCCCATTCAAAGGGACCGGAATTTTCTTGAGAGAACTTGTAATCAAGAATTCCACAAACACTCAGCAATAACATAACAGTGGACGTAGGCTTTATTCCTAGCCGAACCACTTTAAAAATCTTTGTCTTATTTATTTATCTGTGATTGAAGAATTAGAGTGATCTAGTTTTTTACATCAACAGACCATATTTCTCTTGAGCCTTGTGCTCCGTAGACGGCTAATGGCTCCAGGTCTAGGTCTAGTAATAATTGTACTCTTCTTTATTGGGAGTGGACAACACTCTATTGTACACCCACATTTTAAAGAAACTTGAGAGGTTCGTAACATTCTTAAAAGCTGATTTGGCACCGGTTATTTTAAACCGTAGGATACAAACCCCTAAGATTACACCTGTTTATATATATAAATACAAAACCTGTTTATATAGGTTTTGTATCCAAAGTTATATGATGTGGCAAAAATCCCTCCTCCTTTATTATGTATATATATATATATATATATATATATATATAACAAAAAGAATGAACTTTTTAATGGACTTAACAAAAAACACTAATAACCCATTAATTTTAATTCCTATAGTTTAATTGGTCCGCCCCAACGGTACCCGAGACCCCACCTTCACCCCTACCCCCTACCCACCCACCCTACCACCTTTATCAACCCCAAATCGTGACTGGAGAACCCCATCAGACGTCACCCTACCCTTCGATCTGTCACCTCAAACTCCCTCCGACCCTACACTAGCCATTTTTGACCCATTCCTGCCCAGTCCCGCCCAGATCCATATCGTATCTGAGATACGATCAACATCAGTCAAAATCGTCATGGACGGAGGAAAATAGGGCCTAAAGCAGCTCTGGTGAGGCCAAAATAAGGTCCGGTGGCTGGCTATAGCAGATTGCGATTTCCAGAACCATAACAGTCCTTTTTGTGACGTCGAAAGTAACTCCAACCTCCGACAAAGAGATCCGACCATGCCTAGTGATCATTCGACCTCCGTCGTTGACTTTGGTAGTTGAGTTACGTGCTAAGGCAAAGGTTGTTGGGGAAAGTTGTGGAGTAACGAATTTTGGAAAGACAAGGAGGTCTATGGTTGGAGCTAGGTTTAGAAGGTGTAGCAGGGGTCGAATATGAGGTCGTCGGAGGTTAGGTAGGTGGGGTCTTGGGTCGGGGGGGATATGGGGTGAAGGTGGGGTCTCGGGTGCCACTATAGGAATTAAAATTAATGGGTTATTAGTGTTTTTTGTTAAGTCCATTAAAAAGTCCATTCTTTTGGTCCACTTGTGATCCTCTCCCTCTCTCTCTCTCTCTCCCTCTCTCTCTCTCTCTCTCTCTCTCTCTCTCTCTCTCTTTATATTTATATATATATATATATATATATATATATATATATATATATATATATATATATATATATATATATATATATATGTGTGTGTGTGTGTGTGTGTGTGTGCGTGTGTGCGTGCGTGTGTGTAGTAATAAAACCACTAAAGGATATTATTAATATATAGTGTACATTTGCATATCACTTTTTATGCGTGAATCAAACCTAAAATTTGATTCTCATATAAATCGGTTGGTTAACTAAACATGATGAAATGATGTGGTATCATGATAAAAGATTTTTTAACAATCACTTTCTCTGTAATCACAATTCATTTAAAATATTATCGTGTACCAAACGGAGCCTATATGATTAGGTCGTAATCTTTCCATAACTATCATTAACCACCCTTTAACCTATGTGGATGCTCCATGGGTTTCTAGGCTGGGTCAAACGGACCCGATTTCTAATATTTTTATTTCTCTAAAAGTTCAAGTTACAAGCAACTATTTACCAAATGGCATTGGCAACATTCGTGACTTAAATAGCTTTACAATAATTTTCTTATGAAACAATGTAATTTGGGATGCAACATTCTCTCACGAACTTCTAAAGTTATTAGATATCTAAGCAATAAAGTTATCATCTCATTTATTTTTCAAGAAAATGACTGAATTAAGGCACATTTAAAAATAAAAAAATTGGGTGCTTCCAATTAGTGCTTATAAAAAAATTCACTGTAGTACACCAACATATTCTTTCTTTCTTAAGGTCCCTCTCACCTTTAGTAAATAAAATTTCACTTATACCTTACACATAACTAACCTGTACACATTATGAAATTTGATATATACATCACAAAATTATCTTTTACATTACGAAATATCATGTATACGCTACAAATAAAATTTATACACTAAGACATAGTGATCGC
This sequence comes from Sambucus nigra, assembly GCA_949130495.1. Lineage (NCBI taxonomy): Eukaryota > Viridiplantae > Streptophyta > Magnoliopsida > Dipsacales > Adoxaceae > Sambucus > Sambucus nigra. The sequence continues at coordinate 95,700,472 of OX422207.1, read as the reverse complement.
ATTGTAACTTGTCGTTGGTTTTATTTTTTAAAAAATTTGCATTGTCCAAAATCCTATAAAAATATCTAAAAGGAAGTAATGCCAAAGTTCTTAATAAAAGCATAGTAAGTGATGTAGCTCAATCTCATTTATTTCTTTTGAAATAAATTACTAAATGTTTTAAATCCTTTAAGTTGCTCAACGACTTGCAAATAAAATTTAAATTTTTTTGTTATTAGTTCACCATGGGCTGAAATATAATAGCAGTACTGTCGCAACATTTAAAAAAAAAGAATTACTGATACTTTTGTGAAAAATGAAAGTTATTAAAATTTTAAAATGCGTGAGTGGGTTCATGAAAGTTATTAAACTTTACTGAAACTTAGAATTTCAAAATTACTGAAACTTTCATTAAAGTGCGAGTTATTAAAATTTTGAATTCATAAAAGTAAAGTCCATCAAACACTGAAACTTTTGTGAAAAATGAATGGGTTCAGCCTTTAACATCGTTAAAGGACCATAGAGAAGCCCAAACCCAAGATGGGCTTGGTTAAAGAACTTGTAAAGAAAAACATATTTCTAAAACAAACTCATTTATAAAAAATAGGAGTTGGTCAAATTTTATTGTTAAGATAACTAACTTAATAAGATTCAACGATACTGCAACGACTTTCAATGTGATCCTTGCACATTATTGTATACGTGATTTTTATGTGATGTATACATAAAATTTCGTAATGGATACATGAATTTTTTGTATATGTATTAGTTTTATGTATGCACTAACATATTCCGTATACACTAAAAGTGAGAGACATTAGTATCGAAAAAATATGTTAGTGGATTAAAGCCAAAAAAATCTTTTTTGTGAGAGACTAAATTGGGAAACCTCCTTTAAAATATGTGAATGGACTTAAATAAATATTTAATTTTTTATTAGTTAAAATGTTATTAAACTTATTAATTCTCACATAAAAAGGTATAAGCCAACAATGTATATCACGTTTGACACTTCCCCATCACGTGTGAATCCCGATAGCACATGTAGAGACAAACACATGTTGCACTAAGTCCCCAACAATAGCGAGTGCAATTAGAAGGGGAGCGAATGAAAAATTGGGTACTTTTTTTAATTTAAGATTTTGCAAAAACAAAATGCTAGTACCATATTAAGCATCGGTCCTGCAATTTATAAATATAAAGCCTTGTGTGAAAGTTGTAAATAAGTCCCTCCATATATGTGTTTGTGTTTTTTTTTTGTGTGTGTGTGTGATATATATATATATATATATATATATATATATATATATATATATAGAGAGAGAGAGAGAGAGAGAGAGAGAGAGAGAGAGAACAATAGATTTTAATTTAAAAGACAAGACTAACCCTTTAAAAAGTCACATGTAATTCACGTGCCTTTTTCTATCCAAAATAATAATGGTGTTAGTGTTATGGGGTACTTGACGACACTTTGAAAGTTCAAGGAAGTTCAAAAAATAAAAGTATGGGTGGTGAAGTGACAATTGGGTAAAATTCAGTGGAAAAAGTCTAATTAGCCCTTTCCTTTTCAATCGAAATTGAATTGTAGTTGAAATTCAATTGAATTAAAGGTAGGACTAGATTAGTTTTTTAACCGATTCAATCTATTTAATTTGATCATAGTGGATCTAAATTTTATTCATTTGGATATAATCTAATATAATCGCATCTCATCTTATCTAATCCAATCTAGTTCACTGTAAATAAAAATTCATGAACCTATTTATTCGACAATTAAGTGTTTATATTTTTAAAATGGATTATATGGATAGCACGGTTATCCCCAAATGAGTTTTTTTGTTCAACATAACAAATATGCTATATGGTTATTTTCATTTTGGATTCCATTAGTTATAGGTAATTTTATGTTAGGGTATATAGTTTTAGTATTATGAATTCAGCTGCCAATTTCAGTCTTTCATCTCTTTGACCCCTTTGAACTTTTGGACACTTTCAAGGAAAATAAAAATACATATGTGACCATTACAAAAATAAATCAAATATCTTTGGTTGCCCGTTCTAATAACCATTCTCTTCTTCACGTTGATTTCACACACTAACCAACTCCTCCATTATTGTAACCTTGGATCTACAGAGTTTGAAGACAAATATAGAGAATACTTGGAAAATACTCTAAATATGGAGCACAAAGTTTTTAATCCACATTTACAACATATATGAAATGTTTAGGGTTTTATGGTTTTTATTTTCCCCAAAAAATATTTATGGTTATTAATATTCTTTGTTAAATTACATAAATATTTTTAAATGCTTTAATGTATATCATACATGTGTATAATGAGCTTTTTTTCCTATGGTAATACCCCAAGTATGATGGGAGATTAATTGAAAATCATATATGGGTTATAAATAATATTTATATGGGTTCAAATTGGAGTTAGAAATTATATTAATGGAATTTTAGTCTTTGTTGAGTATTTGGACTAATAGATCGACGTTGGACTTTGGTAGGATTTTATGTTGGTTTTGGGATGTAATCGAGATGATTTTAGAGTTCCCAAATGGTGTAAATAATATATATATTTGGGCGTGGATTTTAGGTAACCTATTAGGGTAAGTGTGGAGTTAATTGGACTATGTTTTTTAGCCTTTTAGGTTTTTTAAGAACGACATGCGAAGTCTTGCGAGTTTAGTGATATAAACCTCATTGGTGAACATCACACCTCACTATCAAAACCATAGCCTTACTTTGGGAGACCTAATGAAGACTTAGAGATGAGAGGGATTGAAGATTTAGATCTTTGGAGCTTTGGAATCGCTAGAGGAAGAAGTCAACATCTCAAACCAACTAAGGTAAGAAATCTTTCTTCTCTTCCTCCTTGATTTGAGTATCATGCAACTAAATCTAATATATGGAGAAGATTGATATTAATTGGATAATTGTGATTATATGTTGTTATTTCATCCTTTAAATTATTAAGATATTTATAATTTGGAACCATGATAATCGAATTCGGGTTGTTATATAGTATACACAATTGGGTTAATTGAATTGAGATTTAATTGATTGTATCATAGGTTAATTGTTTAAATGTGTTAGAATCTTCAAAGACAATTTATAATTCTTGTTAATTTAGTAGGACCATTCAAGATTGGGAATTTAATGCATGTATGATTGAATCTAGGGGTTGTATAAAGGGGGTTTTCAAATTAATTATATTTTTAATGGTTAATTCATGTAATTCATGGATTTTATGTTGTTTATATGATGATTTTTTTACCCTAAAAACCTATTAGAACAGTAGGAATTGATCTTGACATTATTGGGTTGAATTGGTATATTTGGGGAGACGAATCACATAAGTTTACGAAGTTAGGAGGAACAACTACAAGGTCGAACTGATTCAAACTGGGGATCAAATATATTTGGGTTAAGACTGAATCAATTTGGTTTAAGCAAATAGGCCAATTTATGGCTTCTTATTAGTTATTTTCATTGTTTCGATTTGGGGTTGAACTTAGGTATTTTTAGAAACTTATTTACCTATGTTAGGACTAGTAGGACCTTGTGTAGGGTTCACGAGTGTCCCACCCACTTAAGGTGGGTTGGGTAGGTTAATGGAAGCTAAACTAGATTTAGTAATTGATAATAAGTTATAAACACGATATTATGTTATTCATAGGTTATATTAATTTATCTAAAGCCTATAGGTTAGGGTTATGAAGATGAGTTCATATCGGTATGTGAGTAGTCTGGTAAATATATGGTGTGTGGCATACGTGCTCTATCGAAGACGGTGCTGCCGCTCCTGTGCGTGCAATATAGTGTGGTAAAGGATATAAATGGCCATTATCAAAGATGTGAGGTGTGTGAATATGTAGAGATCCAATTCGATAGCCTATTTTTCTCAAAATGGCAAAATAAGGAGACACATCTGAAGAGATAGTTAAAAAATAACTAGGGGATGAAAAACCAAATGAGATATGTGCTCAGAGAATATGTTATGGAGTGTAAAGGTGTTAGTCACCCACTCCGCCTTTTTAGTATCTCATCGTCTATACAAAATGTTCTCCTTCTCCTAAATGCATGAATATGTATATATGTGAAAAACGTGTTATGCGTGCAAAATGAACAAAGTGAATATATACATGAATGTGCAAGTGTGTGATTGTGTATGAGGAGTGAAGTCATCATATTCGTATGATGGAAAAATGAGAATTAATCTTTCTAAGGAAACAAGCTAACTAAACATGAGTAAAAATTCTAAGAGAAATGCATAAAAATGGCTAAAATGTGAGCGACGCCCCGAAATTATAATTTATCTATAGAAAAGTGAATATGCATATATGGAACTACTAAAACGATAATAAATGAGATATAAATAACTACATGAGTTAAACATACTAGCTAAATGTGTGAGATAATAATATATGGAGATATAAATGAAATAAGTAATAATGGACTTGAATCCCAAAATAGCTTCAACATGCGTACAAAGCCAAAATGGCATCAACGTCCACATAGTTTGAAATGCGAACATGGTTGGAGTCTAACCCATAATCTAATTTTTGGATGTTTCTTTTGATTTATCAAAAGTAGGCTGAATGTGGCTGAAGTGTATAAATATGTGAGAACACTCTAAATTGGGAATTATGATTTAAACCCCCCCATTTTTTAGATTTTTTTTTGGTTTATGAAAACTTGAAAATATATGTAATAGTAAAATAGTAGGATTAGTGATCGAAATAGAATGAACAAGATACAAATAAAATAAGAACTAAGATATGCGAAATGACATTTTTAGTGCTAATAAAATGTAAAAAGGATTTGGACCATCAACCACTTTTGAATTATAATTTTTGAAATTTTTGTTGGTTTGATTTTTGTGTATGGATAATGGTGGTTGAAGGTGGAGTAAGGTGATATAAGAGAATATACGCGAGAATTTTGTTAAAGTTGTGTATACTAAATTCGGAAAAGCTGTCGCCTCGAAATTCAGGTCTGTGAAAATAGGGTAAGGGTTTCCTTATATAGGAAAACCCTAAATGAAGAGAGGTCAATTATGCCCCCATAGACCAATCGATCGATAAGGTCCCAGACCTATCTGCCAACCAGTTAGCCTAACTTGCTAATGAAGTAAGCCTAGTACTAAGAAGGTGAGATGTATTATCAATAGGGAGGCGAAAATGGTTTTTTAACTATAACTTGTGAACCGTAGGTCCGATTCACGCATAATCCGGACCGTTGGAAGGAGAATACAAAGATATGCGATCAATACGAGGATCAGAGGGCCAAGGTTGAGAGTGCGCCTTGTGTTCAAACAAGAAAATTTATTTAATTAAACCCAGTTTTCAATTAAATCCTCAACATGCATCTATGTGTGATTAGAGATAATATTAATCATACAAGAACATTCAATCACAAACAACCAATTGAGGAAAAATCTCCTAAAGGGGCAAAACATTTTTATTTTCACTATAATTTGTAAAGTTCGGTTTACATGGATTACAATGAAAATACAAGTAGTGACAAATGAAATACCCGCAGGTGTCAGTTTCGATATCATCGGCTGGAAGATCCCGCAAGAGCTCCAGCAGGTCAGCAATGGAAAAAGGATGGTTTCTCCACAAGGTTACTCCAAAAGAGTAAATCAATCTCCTTTAGGGTTTAAAAGTTCACATAAATGATTGAAACTTATTTGTGAATCAAAAAGGATATTTTGGATTGATAAATGGTGAAGACTTGATAACTTAGGTCTGGCAAAAGTTCCTTCTAAAGTCTTATAATAATCCATTCCCGTTCATGGAATTTATAGGAACTGAAACAGAATCGTGTGCCTGATTTTTCTGAACCGTCGAATCGATCCGAAAAGGATAAGAAGATCGGTCCAGAAGTCCGAATTGGTTCGGTTACTTTAAAAAATGGTTTGGTCCGTTAGAATGCATATATACAGTGAGTTCAAGCCATCGGATCGATCCGATTACTTCAAAAAACGGATCAGTCCGGTTACTAATTTATAGCAATCAGTTTCTGACTATTTATGATGCGTAGCAATAAAATCACAAACCCATGACTGGAAAAACATGTCACAACGCATGATGTTGATGATGATGAGAAAGAATAACACAAAATTCGGATTGAGGCTTCGAAGATCGAGCTGAGACAAGCGAACTGTAGCGGTATATGAAATATTACCTGTGATCTAGTATACTCAAGAAAATCCTAGATTCTACCCCAGACATTTATAAAACATGTCCTTATAAATCTCCCCTATGTCTATGCCGGTACATACATAAAAAATCCGAATTATGCTATAAAAAAAAAACATACAATTTAATATCCCCATTAAACCCTCAAACTGGAAATACTAAATGAAACGTCATAAAACACAATTCTACATCTTCAACTCTTTCTTTGTCATCATGAGGGTGTGTAAAAATGATCCTCCATTTCGATACCTACACATATGTGACAAGAAACAAATACCCGCGACGCACAACAGTTTGATATATAATGATAAGCATAAATAGGCATTGATCAAATCATGTATAAACCAAACAATTCTCCCCCATAATTCGTTCTCCCCCTTTTTATGATGTCCCCGAATAGAAAAATAAGAAGAACATAGAAAAATGCAAATGGAGAATGTCACATGGAAATAAACTTTCTCCTTTTGAATTTTTTCACACGAAGGTATACATCAGGAAATCACACCATGAAAGAACACAAAAATAACAAAGTCGGTGACAGCTAAAATGTAGGGGAGTGAACAGATTCGATAGGAAAATCAATGCATATAAACATTACATATGTGCATGATGAATTTTGGATATTCCTAACGAATTAACTCAGCATCTTCCTTAGGTGTAAAAACAATGTGGAATTATAAGAAATTGACTCAATAAAATCATCAAATCAAAGCTCAAAGAGATTTCCACACCAATAACGTTCACAACTTATGTGATGCTTTTTCAACACATTCAAGGACGTGCAAACCCGTGATGATTCTCCAACCAAACACCCTCATATAAATAATATTTTTGAGGTGATCTAAATTCTCAAACATTGGAGAATTAGAGAATAAACCTAATGGCCCATTTTTGGAATAATTTTCTTTTTATTGCCTTTAAAAATTTTTGGGCTCTTTTAACCTCTTTGGACCTCGGATAATAAAAATACCTCAATTTTTTAGGTCCAATTAAATGGTGGCTTAGTATTCGCAAATGACATAAGGAAGCTTTCACAGCCCTTCCCCGTTTCAAACAAATCACATAACTCACCCAGTGGTTTGTACATGCACGCCGTTCTTGATAAGGTTTATCGCATTTGGTTCGATGTATAGACATAATTGAGATGGAAACACTCAAGACAACATGAGATAGACAAGAACAATACTCAAATAAAATCGTGCACGTGTGCAATAAAGGAGATAAGGAGCCAAACATGTGCAAAGATATCACTAATCACATCTCAATGACTCCAAATATAGTAAACCACATGGATGAAATGATGTAGCATATCAAATCACTATCAAATAGTCACGTGGAATATGGAAATGAAAGAGTGACTGTGGCCATCTTAAATGTTCATCCATAAAGGGTGAAACAAACTACAAAACTCTTTTTGTGTTTTTCAAAAATTTTGATCAAAAACAAAATCTTTTTGAATTTTTTTTTATTATTTTTTTTATTGTAAAAATAAAACAGAAAATCTTTTTCTAGTTTTCTAAAAATAAGAAAAAATGCTACAAGAAGAATAATACAAAATAAATAATCTAGCAATAGGAATAAAATGATGTATCATGAAATAACATCATATGCTAGACATGGACCAACCCCCTCTGTCAATTGTGCAAATTCCTAAAGACTTCCTAAGACTCTCGAATCTAAGGGCATCTAAAGGCTTCATCAAAATATCGTCTAACTGGAGGTCGATAGGCACAAAACTCATAGATACGACCTTATATTCTACTAACTCATGGATAACGTGCTCGCGTATCCTAATGTGTTTTGTGCGTGAATGCTGGACTGGATTGCGGGATAAGTGTATCGCGCTTGTGTTATCACAGTGTAAGAGGGTACTTTAGATTATAGATGGAGGCATAACCCCTATTTGAGTATGGTAATGATAAGCCAACTTGGCCAAAGCTTTTGGATTAATGATAGGACACACAAACACAAACCCAATGAAGATAAAATCAGTTTAAACTCACAAAAATCTCGTGTATATCTCAGGAAATAGTAATGAACTTTAGAAGTAACTTAGCTAGAGGGAGAGAGAAGTAAGCACCCTAGATACACCTTGGTAGGTAGGTATAAACACACCTAATACCCTCAAGGATCTCTGTCAAGTATTAAAAGCTTCGTAATAAGTAACAATGGTGAGTGGGAAAACCCTTTGGTTTGCAATAAATCCTTCTTTTATGTGTTCTCTCTATTAATAGCTCCTAAAACTCTCAAAAGATCATCCTCTCCTCAAAGGTGGTTGGGGTCCTTAAATAGCCCCCCACACCACCCCCGAGGCAACTCAGTCATTAAAGACTATAAAAGACATCCCTCACACTTTATGTCACAACGTTAAATGCCTGATGCACTAGTTGTCTCCATGTCATAAACATTAAATGCCAAGACATGCCTTTTGCCTAACCACTGTGTGTCAGGGGGTTGTTGTCGCAGAAGTGGCTCACCAACTGCCTTAAAGCCCCAAATACCACTGTGGTTTACTCAAGTACAGGTCTGATATTGTTAAGCTGGCTAGTGACATCACCTACAGTAGATGTGACATTAAGTAGAGGGATATTTGGTTCACAACTCAACGCACGATGGAACTCCAAGATGCTTCGCCCGAGGTTCCATGGCCAGGGTCCTTCGGTGTTTTACCAGGTGTATCTAAGATGGTCAGGACAAGCCCCAACGGTGCCTCACTTCTCAATCCTCCAAACTAAGTCCCTCTACAGTTCCCACGGCGAGGTCATTCGATAGAGCATGAAAGCTCTCCCAGGCCCTGCCAAGCCTGGTCTCTCGCGAGTACTGTTTAACCTCACACTAAAACTCATTATTATTCTCATTACAGGATTACAACCGTTATAGCTTACAGTCAACATAAACATAAATACAGTATGACTAATACAACAAGCTAAAGTATAAGTTGCCATGCCAAGATGCCGCGCTTGAGTTTTCACGCTTGAGATGCCTCGGTTGCTTAATCTCAAATACTATTGCCAATTAGGGAATTATCCCTAATCTTAGGATTACCTTCAAAGCCACGTCTACATTATCCTCTTCGTGGAGAGATTTGTTGGAACAAGAAATGTCTGCACGAAACTTCTCAATTCGATGAACCCTCTCTGCGTGAAAAATTCTAGCCTCCTCTATTCGTCAGAACCGCAACGCTATAATCTCCTGAAAAAAGTAAAATTCTCCCCGATGTACCTGAGCCGAAGTGCCATAACTTATTGGGGCTTGGGAGAAGGGACATCGCCACTTTTTCCTCATGCTGAGCCTCAACCGTTCTAGCTTTATTATTTGAAATTCTCCCGAAAGGCCTACTAACCTTCTCAAATACTCGTTTGGACTCTTGGTAAGTGAAATTCTCCCTTGTAATTCTTCGCTATGTTAAAAAAAGCAGAAATTATTTCCGATGTAACTGAGTCACAAATTAAGCAACGTTTGGACTTGTGGGGAGGGAACATCGTAGCTTTTTTTGAATCGTTGGGGCACTACCTTCGTTGGGAGTCATTGGATATGTCTGTCAAAAATTCTGGCACCAAAACTCAAACTTGTTGAAGAAGGCAACCCTTTCTATTTCGCATGCGTTACTTCGTAAATGACATGGCGCTGTCTTTTCAGCTTTCAAAACACTTCGTAACAACAAAAACACTTGTTAAGGTTTTTTATAAACTCCACCTATATCGGTGACTTAACAACGAAAACACTTGTTAAGGTTTTTTTCATAAACTCCACTTATATCGATGACTTAACCACGAAAACATTTGTTAAGATTTTCATAAACTCCACCTATATCGGTGACTTAACAACGAAAACACTTGTTAAGATTTTCATAAACCCCCCTATATCGGTGACTTAACAACGAAAAAACTTGTTAAGATTTTTTTCATAAACTCCACCTATATCGGTGACTTAACAACGAAAACACTTGTTGAGATTTTCATAAACTCCAACTCCACCTATATCGGTGACTTAACAACGAAAACACTTGTTGAGATTTTCATAAACTCCACCTATATCGGTGACTTAACAACGAAAACACTTGTTATGGTTTTTTTCATAAACTCCACCTATATCGGTGACTTAATAACGAGAACATTTGTTAACATTTTTCATAAACTCCACCTATATTGGTGACTTAACAACGAAGACACTTGTTAAGATTTTTTTCATAAACTCCACCTATATCGGTGACTTAACAACGAAAACACTTGTTAAGATTTTCATAAACTCCACCTATATCGGTGACTTAACAATGAAAACACTTGTTAAGATTTTCATAAACTCCACCTATAACGGTGACTTAACAACAAAAACGCTTGTTAAGATTTTCGCAAACTCCACTTATAATGGTGACTTAACAACGAAAATTCTTGTTAATGTTTTTCATAAACTCCACCTATATCGGTGACTTAACAACGAAAACACTTGTTAAGATTTTTCATAAACTTCACCTATATCGGTGACTTAACAACGAAAACACTTGTTAAGATTTTTTTCATAAACTCTACTTATATCGGTGACTTAACAACGAAAACACTTGTTAAAGATTTTCATCAACTCCACCTATATCGGTGACTTAACAACGAAAACACTTGTTAAGATTTTCATAAACTCCACCTATATCGGTGACTTAACAACGAAAACACTTGTTAAGATTTTTCATAAACTCCACCTATATCGGTGACTTAACAGCAAAAACACTTGTTAAGATTTTTTTTCATAAACTCCAAGATTTTCATAAACTCCGCCTATATCGGTGACTTAACAACGAAAACACTTGTTAAGATTTTTCATAAATTCATTATTTCCTCTAACTGTCCTTCTTCTACACCTTGCCCCCATCTGCTCCCTCGGTGTACCCTACCCGTGGGGGCTGAGACCTTCCTCCCACAGGTTGTATCGACTGCCTAAACATCATGGGCACCACCACCGGATTTTGTCGTACCACCAAGGAGTTATTTCTTACTGCTTTTAAGAACTCCAAAAAAGTCCCCTTGCGCATTTCATTGATGAGATAGCAAATGTACTCAGGTAACAGCCCTTCAGCGCTGATCTGTAATAACTTGGACTCTTTGGTTTCCTCCCTCATGTCGAGAGATCTTCACCTGAACCTTCAAAAATAGGAAACCACTTCTTCCCCATGTCGTTGCTTCTCCCTACCCAGTTGGGTCAAAGGTATATGACTCGTATTGTTTGTCAAAATACGTGCATCTCCTCCCACGTAGAAACATTCTTGGGAGCCAAATGGGAATACCAGGTATATGATTTATCGGTTAAGGATTTGGAAAACTTTCTCGACCTAAGATTATTATTATTACAATGTGCCCCCAAATGTTCAACGAAGCGCTTAATGTCCTCCTTAGGGTTCCCACCTTTTCCTGTGTATTTTTCAAAAATAGGAGGAATATAGTCCTTTGGATAGGGCTCATCATTATATTCTTGAGGATACGGTGTTCGAAAGTCATCATAAACCGAAGCTACCTCGCCAGCAGATTGTGAGGAATCCTGCATGAACTTCAGCATCTCCTTTTGTATCTGCTTTCTCATTTCCTCCATGGGTGACGCTACTGGGGCGACAACCAACGGAACCACGGACTGAGTGCCTGTGGCAGCTGGAATTATCCTCACAGCTGGGGCCATTGATACTCCTGATGTTCCCACTACTGGATTCACAACAAAGGGTATGCTTGCTGAGACTGTTCCCGTTACACCTGTGCCGGGTGGGGTCGTTGGGGCTGCCCCTGGTGTCACGAAGGAATTGACCTCAAATCCTCCCAACACTGTTGAAGCTACCGGAGTTTGCAAAAACTCATAAAACTTACTCATGAGGAGTGCCACCTGAGTGGGTCCTAACCCTGCACTTGTGGAAGCTTTTGTCACTCCTGGAACGCATGTCGTCGCCTAAACCGGAGGTGCCTCTATTCGAGGAGCCCCATCCCTTAGAGCCTCGAGTTCTCTCACAGCTTGTTCCTCATTGTGTTGGATGTCATCAAAGTTGAGCCTTCAGTTAACGTTATCTTGCGCCATACTCCTTGCTCAGAAGAATGCCTCCCCAGCGGAGTCTCCAGATATAAGAGGCTACTTTAGATTATAGATGGAGGCGTAACCCCTGTTCGAGTATGGTAATGATAAGATATTTGGCCAAAGCTTTGGATTAATGATAGGGAATGCACACACAAATTTAATGAAGATAAGACTCAGTTTAAACTCACAAATCTCTCTTGTATAACTCAAAAAGTAGTAATGAAACTTAGAAGTAACTTAGCTAGAGGGAGAGAGAAGTAATCACCCTAGATACACCTTGGTAGGCAGGTGAAAAACACACCAAACACCCTCAAGATTCTCTGTTAAACAGTAAAAGTTTTATAATGAATAATAATGGTGAGTGAGTAAACCCTCTAGTTTGTAATAACTCTCTCTGATGTATATTCTCTCCAACAATAACTTCTGAACTCTCAAAAGATCATCCTCTCCTCAGAGGTGGTTGAGGTCCTTAAATATCCCCCACACACCACCCCCGAGGCAACTCAGTCATTAAAGACTATAAAAGAAATCCCTCATACTTTACGTCACAACATTAAATGCCTGATGCACTAGTTGTCTCCACGTCATAAACATTAAACGCCAAGATATGCCTTTTGCCTAACCACTATGTGTCTGGGGGTTGTTGTCGCAGAAGTGGCTCACCAACTGCCTTAAAGCCCCAAATACCACGGTGGTTTACTCAAGTACAGGTCTGATATTGTTTAGCTGGCTAGTGACATCACCTACAGTAGATGTGACATTAAGTAGAGGGATATTTGGTTCACAACTCAACGCACGATGGAACTCCAAGATGCTTCGCCCGGGGTTCCATGGCCAGGGTCCTTCGGTGTTTTACCAGGTGTATCTAAGATGGTCAGGACAAGCCCCAATGGTGCCTTACTTATCAATCCTCCAAATTAAGTCCCTCTAAAGTTCCCACGGCGAGGTCATTCCATAGAGCATAAAAGCTCTCCCAGGCCCTGCCAAGCCTGGCCTCTCGCGAGTACCGTTTGACCTCACACTAAAACTCATTATTATTCTCGTTACAACATTACAACTGTTATAGCTTACAGTTAACATAAACAGAAATAGAATATGACTACTACAACAAGCTAAAGTATGAGTTGACATGCCAAGCTACCGCGCTTGAGTTACCATGATTGAGTTGCCTCGGTGGCTTAATCTCAAACACTATTGCCAATTAGGGAATTATCACTAATCTTAGGATTACCTTCAAAGCCCCCTCTACACACAAGAATTGGTCATGGTGTCATGTGATATCCTATAATCCTCTAGCATCCGCTTCATCCACAGAAGTTGCATGCAACAACTCCAGGCAGCTATGTACTCAACCTTCGCAGTGGATAAAGAGATGGAGTTTTGCTTCTTGCTCGTCCAGGAGACAAGAGCAGAACCAAAGTGGAAACACGCTCTATAAGTTCTCCTATAACCATATACATCCCCGACCCAAATGACATCTGAATAGGCGGACAGACGGTCATCAGTATTAAAGGAATACCAAATACTATAGGAGAGAGTCCCACTCACATATTTGATAATACATTTTAGAGCGAGTAAGTGAGACTCTTTCGGGGATGCCTGATATCGCGCACAGACTCTAACACTAAAGGCTATGTCAGGACGACTGACAGTCAAGTAGAGGAGAATACCTATCATACTCCGATACAAGGTTTGCTCTATGTTCTTTCCTGAAGTGTCCTTACTAAGCTTGGCAGAAGTACTCATAGGTGTATGTGCATGCTTAGCGAAGTCTAAACTAAATTTCTTCACTAGGTCTCTAGCATACTTGGATTGGGAGATGAACATCCCATCCTTTAGCTGACGAACCTGGAGACCAAGGAAGAAAGTATGCTCACCTACCACGCTCATCTCAAACTCACTTTTCATCTCCTCCTCAAAGTGGTGAGCATGCTAAGATCACGTGGATCCAAAAACTATGTCATCCACATAGACATGGGAAACTAAAATAGCACCGTTATCTTTCCTGACGAACAACGTCATATCAACTCCCCTTCTCTTGAAGCCACGAGCTAAAATATAGTAAGTAAGCCTCTCGTACCAAGCACGAGGTGATTTCTTCAAACCATACAAGGCTTTCCTCACATAAAAGACATGCTCCGGGTGCTTGGGGTCTTCAAACCCTTTTGGTTATTCCACGTAAACCTCCTCCTATAGAATGTCATTTAGAAAGGCACTCTTAACATCCATCTAATATAGCTTGAAGCGCAAACGACATGCGATGGCAATAAGTAAGCGGACAGACTCAAGCCTTGCAACATGAGCAAATGTCTCCCCAAAGTCTACACCCTATATCTATGTGTAACCTTGAGCGACCAACCTAGCCTTGTTTCTGATTATGGTACCATTTTCATCCATTTTATTCTTGAAAATCCACCTGGTACCTATCACAATCGTCTCACTAGTTCGGGGGACAAGTTCCCAGACATTGTTCTTTTTAAACTAAAGTAACTCATACTGCATAGCAGATATCCAATATTCATCCTTAAATACTTCTTTATGATTCTTGGGCTCGACTGTGGACGTGTAGAAAAAATGACTAACAACGTTCTATAGCTGAGCACGAGTCTTGACCCCTAAGATAGGATCGCCTAAAATAGTGGCAGTGTCATGACTCTTGCAAACCCAAGAAGGTGTGTCCCCTAAAATAGGAGTAGCATCCATAGGGTGTGTGTGAGGGACAAGTAAATAGCTTCCAGAAAAGTCCTCATCCTCACACTGAAGGTTAGGGTCAATAAACAATGAAGGTTCTTCATCTTACACGGTGACGTTTATTGACTCCATAACCTTAGATCTACTTAGGTTGTAAACCTGGTATGCTCTACTGTTTGATGAATATCCAAGTAAAATTCCCTATTCGCTCCGGGAGTCAATCTTTCCTAATTTCTCTCTATCCCGTAGGATGTAGCATTTACTTCCAAAGACCTAAAAATATGCAAGGTTAGGTTTCTTTCCAGTCCATAATTCATAAGGCGTCTTAAGTGTGTATGGACGCAGGAAAAACCCTATTCATCATGTGGCATGCGTTAGACACCGCCTCTGCCCAAAATCTCCTAGCAACCTTACGACCCAAAAGCATAGATCTAGCTATTTCCTGAATCATCTGATTCTTCTTCTCAACAATCCCATTTTACTGAGGCGTCCTGGCGATAAAAAAATCATGTTTAATTCCAAGGATATCACAGTAAATATCTACCTTTGCTTCCGTAAATTTCGTGTCGTTGTCACTACGTATCGTGTTAACAGTGGCTTCATGTTGGTTTTGCAGGACACGACACTTGGTCATTAAAAACTCTACAACATCGGATTTCTCTCTCAGAAAACCTACAATCGAATATCTGGAGAAATCATCCATCATCACGATAATATACCTCTTACCACCCAGACTCTCAGTACGAGTAGAACCCATAAGATCCATGTGAATCAGCTCAAGCACACGAGAGGTGGTAATGGAATGAAACTTCCTATTGGGACTACAGAGTTATTTGCCCAACTGACAGGGTCCATAAATCGTGGAAGTTAGTTTTCCAAAGGATGACAAGCCACGTACTAGGTCCTTTTTAACAAGGTGATATAAATCTCTAAAGTTCACGTGACCTAAACGTTGACGCCACAGATCCATAGGAGTGATCATGGCGCTGTTGCAGACAAATGAGGACTTGGTTATAATCCCATAGAAGTTATCGTCGATCCTCACCCCTTGCAATAATAGTTTACCAGCTTAATCATAGACATTATAAGCATTCCGATCAAACTGACTGCAAAGTCAGCGTCGCACAGTTGGCTAATGCTGAGTAAATTAGCTTTTAATACTTTCACGTACATAACATTCTTTAGCTTAGGAAATCTAGGTATCTCTACTGTTATTCGTCCTACTATGCTAGATTTTCTCCTATCTCCAAATGTGACCTTGACTTCCTTTTGATCCTTAAGGGAGGTAAAGAAGGATACGTCACCAGTCATATGCCTGGAGCAGCCACTGTCGAAATACCATTGGGAGGTATTATGTGCTTTGAGAGTGATATGAATGACAAGGGATTTTTCATCTTTCTTAGGTTCCTAAGAAGTGCTAACCTTTTGTTTACCCTTGTTGTTGTTGGTTGTAGCAGGGATGCGGGAAGCATTCACTGACAGTAAAGACATCCTTCGGAATTCCTTCATCAAACTCTGTGATGTGGTAGCTAAAAACTCAACACGCTCTTTCAGATTGGTAAAATCATCAGTACGATGAGGTGGAGTATATGTGCGTGAAGTTCGACCCAAACTATAGTAATACTCTCTCAGGTGGCCTTTTCTTTTGTAGCACGTACAAAAGAACACAGTTTTAGGCAGACCTTCATTTGCTTTTCTTGGCCGAACTCTTATCTTGAGTTTTGATGGGCGTCCATATGGATTAGTCGTAAACTTAGGGATTGGTCCAGGTGCAATCTGAGAGGATAAAGCACCATAAAAACCAATTCCTGGCCTTTCACCAAATCCCAAGGCGGGTGCGAGGAGAATCTTTCCCATCTTACCAGATCTATCATCGATTTGAACCTTGACTTCCCGTGCTCTCTCAAGATCATCAGTGAGCTGGACAACAAAAGCTTCCAGAATATTTTGAGCCTCTTAGGATGCACAAAGGTCTCTCGTCAGATTAGCCACTTGTTTTGTCAAGTCCCCCTTTTCTTTTTCAAAACTCTTCTCACTCTCACTAAACTTATTCTCTCTCTCTCTAAACAGACTTTCCCTCTCCTCATAAACTCTCTCTCTCTATATCTCTCTCTCTCTTTCTCAAGGCAGTGCTAAAAGACGACTCTCTCCCTCTAGTCTCTCCTAATTACTTTTCAACGGCGACGATCCTAAGAACTAACGCTTTGTTACACTTTTTGGTTTTGAAATATTCGGCATATAAATCGTCGTAAGGGCGTCTAAGATAACTCTCTCTCTCACTTCCAGCATCCTCTCCCTCACTCTCATCACTGTCAAGGTGATCATGTGAGGTGTCATCATCATCGTTGTGAGATGCAGTGGGGGAACCTCCATGACTATCCATGAATGCGGTGAAGTTTCATTCATGCGATGATTTGTCTCTAGAATCCACCGATTCGACCTTGCTATCGTCACTCAAAGTGGCATTAAGGACAACTTTGCCCTTGACTTGAAGATTTAACCTAGTGGAACACTCAAAGGCCTTATGACCTCTACCATCGCATTCATAGCATCTCTCTTCATCTCTCTCGGGGGCGTCCTTTTTATCTTTTTCATCTTTCTTTCCATATTCTCAAAATTCTTTTTATCTTTAAAATTTCCATTTTTTAATTTGAGAATTTTTGGAAAAAAGAACCAAGTTGTCTAAATCAAATTCTCCTTCAGAATAAGATGCTTCTATCTCTCTCTGTTTAGATGCCTCTTTCCTTTAACGGACCCCTCACCCTTTCTAGCCTGGGATTTAAGTGCAATTACTTTATCTTTTGGTTTAACAGACTTAGGAAACATGTCAATTTCAAAGGTTTGTAAGTCTCTAATGAATTCCTCTAATTTAAGTGTGTTAAAATTACCCATAGAATTTAGCACATTGACTTTAGGGATAAAACGCTTAGGTATTGATCTTAGAATCTTTTTAACAACTCGTGCATTAAGAATGTGTTCACCAAGATTAAAGCTAGTGCTTACAATATCAAATAATCTAGCATAGAATTCATCAAAACATTTAGACTCAAGCATGGTGATAGTCTCAAATTGGGTTGTAAAGTTTAGACTCTTTTACAACATTAGTTCCTTCATGGGTAAGTTGCAAAATATCCCATGCCAATTGAGGATCGTGAACTTGTAAGTTGCAAAAATCTTTTGCAGTTTAGGCGAAAATGGTTTTCTAACTATAACCTGTGAATCGTAGGTACGATTCATGTATAATTCGGACCATTGGAAAGAGAATTTAGAGACATGCGATCAATACGAGGATCGTGATCTAATTCAGAGGGCCAATGTTGAGAGTGCGCCTTATGTTCAAACAAGGAAATTTATTTAATTAAACCCAGTTTTCAATTAAATCCTAAACATGCATCTTGGTGTGATTGGAGATAATATTAATCATGAAAGAACATTAAATCACAAACAACCAATTGAGAAAAAATCCCCCAAAGGGGAAAACCCTTTTCATTTTCACTATAATTTGTAAAGTTCGATTTACACGGATTACAATGAAAATAAAAGTAGTGACAAACGAAATACCCGCAGGGGTCGATTCCGATGTCGTCGGCTGGAAGATCCCGCAAGAGCTCCAAAAGGTCAGCAATGGAAAAGGGATGGATTCTCCACAAGGTTACTCCAAAAGAGTAAATCAATCTCCTTTAGGGTTTAAAGGATTCACATAAATGATTGAAACTTGTTTATGAATCAAAAAGGATATTTTAGATTGATAAATGGTGAAGACTTGATAACTTAGGTCTGATAAAAGTTCCTTCCAAAGTCTTAAAATAATCCATTCCTGTTCATGGAATTTATAGGAACTGAAACATAATTGTGCGCCTGATTTTTTTGAACCGTCGGATCGACCCGAAAAGGATAAGCGGATCGGTCCGGAATTCCAGATTGGTCTGGTTACTTTAAAAAATGGTTTGTTCCGGTTGAATGCATATATATATAGTGAGTTCAATCCATTGGATTGATCCAATTACTTCAAAAAATGGATCGGTCCGATTACGAATTTATAGCAGTCAGTTTCTGAGAACTTATGATGTGGAACAATAGAATCACAAACACTATCATGAACCCATGACTGGAAAAATATGTCACGATGCATGATGTTGATGATGATGAGAATGAATAACGTAGAATTCAGATTGAGGCTTTAAAGATCGATCTGAGACAAGCGAACTGTAGCGGTATGTGACATATTACCTGTGATCTAGGATACTCAAGAAAATCCTAGATTCTACCCCAGCAATTAATAAAACATGTCCTTACAAAGGCCTTTTCAGAGGACCTAAATATATATGACCAGTACGGTGATCACAGCTTAATTCTAAGGGCCAAGGTCTAATTCTGAGGACCAAAATGTATGCGACCAAATATGGGGATCGCAGCCTAATTCTGAGGGCCAATGTCTATTATGAGGATATAAAGAGTGTGAAAGGCCTTGGTTATGATATGATAATGTTTTTGAGTGATTTTAGATTTTTTTTAGAGGTTTGAATATTTTTGACAATTTTGGAATGCCTGGGTAGTTTCGAATTTTGATCATTTTTATGACGTGTATGCATTTTTTTATGGATTTTGAGATTTTATGATTATTTTTTTGGAATTTTTGACATTTTTTGGAGAATGTTTTGGAATCTTTAAAGCTTTTTGTAATGAAATATGAGAGGGGGTGCATTCCTCAGAGATTGATCTCTACCTACCCACATGAGCATTGTAAATGAGGGGTTACACGACTTGCCAAGGGGTACCTACCGTCAGGCAGGCCTAGGGGGTTCTGATCGGTAGAGCTTTTAGCCTTATATACAATGAAACAAGGGCAAACCATTTTATCATACCATTATTTGAAATCTAACTCTCTATCTTTCTCTCTCGAACAAAAAGTTATTTTAAGTGCTTATGTGAGATTTGTTTTGAAAAAATGGAAATTATGAATGTGGCTCATGATGACGATTGGGACAATGTCTAGTCGGTGACTCGTGGGGGAGGCCAATGGGGGTAGAGAATCTGTATCAGGACGCTGTACCAGTTGAGGACAAAAGGATTCATATGAGGGAGCCTTTTAATCACTGTTCGTCTTTTGTGCTGAACGCAAGTGGTTGTATATGTATTTGTCTTTTGTGCCTTTTTTTTATTTTTATTTTTATTTTGATATTGATTTTTTTTATTTTTTTAATAAGTATATTAATTTTTAGAATATTTTTATTCTTATTCGGGCTGTGCTTTGCAAGTTGGGACTTCTTCTTCGATTATTCGTGCTCCGGGGTTAACCAGGGTGAGGAGCGCAACTTGATAGCGACATGAGTGTGGGAGTCATCTGGGACGACCAGAAGTATCCCAATGCCATATCCCTTTTTGTTGGCAGCGTCGTCAAAGAACATTTTCCATCGAAGGTCGTCTTGAGCAGCGCAGAGGATGTTTTCATCTCGGAATTCGGAGATCCAGTCATCGACTTCTTCTATGGGGTAGTCAACGAGGTAGTCAGAGATGGCTCTTCCTTTCATGGCTTTCTGCGTGATGTACATGATATAAAACTCATCTAGGAGCATCAACCATAGAGACATTCGACTAGATAAGGCGGGTTTCTCAAGCAGGTACTTGATGGAGTCCATTCAGGATACAAGTTTGATGGGGAAGGCAAGCATATAGTGTCACAATTTTTGGGTGACCCAAACAAGTGAGACATATACCTTTTCCAAAGCAGTGTAGTTGGCTTCGTACCCTGTCAATTTGTGACTGGCGTAATAGATGGATCTTTCTTTACAGGAATCTTCAAGGTATTGGGCTAATAAAGCCCCAGCTCAAGTGTTGGTTATGGTTAGGTATAGGAACAAGGGAAGACCAGGATGTGGTGTCATGAGTACCGGGGGTTAGGTTAGATATTATTTGATTCGGTCGAAATCTTCTTGGTAGGACTCATTCCAAACCTTGGTTGAATCCTTTTGGAGGAGTTTGAAAATCGGTTCACAGATGGAGGTTAGCTGGCTGATGAACCGACTGATATATTGTAATTTCCCAAGGAAATCACGGACTTCTTTCTCCTTTAGGGGAGGTGGCATCTCGATTATGGCTTTCATCTTGGCAGGATCTACTTCTATCCCCTTCTCACTGACCATGAATCCCAAGAGTTTTCCTTTTGTAACACCGAAGACATATTTTGCGGATTGAGTCTCATCTGATATCATCGCAGTCGTTCGAAGAACTTTCGGAGAGCGTGAATATGACCTTCTCTAGTTTTGGATTTGATAATCATATCATCCACATAGACCTCAACTTCTTTGTGAATTAGATCATGCAGGACGGTTGTGGCAGCCCTCTGGTAGGTAGCCCCAGCATTCTTGAGACCAAATGGCATAACAATTTAGAATAAGGTTCCCCATGGGGTGATGAACGTGGTCTTTTCTTGGTGATCTGGGTGAATTTTAATTTGGTTGTATCCGGAAAATCCGTCGATGAATGACTTGAAGCCCTTATACTCTTGACTCACTTGAGTCTATATTGTATAAGTGTTCATCTAGTTTGGAAATTGTGACAAAATTATGTCTAACCTAGAAACCAAAGAACCTCAGAGCTTGCATTACTATTTCATCTTTGATTGAAGAGACCTAGATTTAATTACCAACACTTACACACAGTAGAATGATTCATTTACATGTCATGTTGCATATTAGTGTGTGTATATATGTTGAGTGTTTTTAAATCCCTAAATTTGATTTTTAAATATTTTTTGGGATTTTTTACAAACATTTTAAAATGAGGTTTTATTAATAAAACTTGGTTTTAAAAGGTTATGGGGGTAAATATGCTATTTTAGAAATATTGTTTTAACTCTCTAAAGTTGGTTTGGGTAGAAACCAAAAGCGGCAGAGACTTCAGGGTTTACTTTGTAATTATTTTGACGCGCGTTTTATCTCGTGTTATTGACCAACATTTGTCACCCTCTTATTGGTGCGAAGTGTGTTTCTTTGAAGAGAGTAAAACTACGCCTTCTTTCAACCCTTGGATCATATGTAATCAACGATCTGCATGCCTTCTATCATAATCCCTGTGATTACCTTTTGAACCAATCAGAAGCGTTTTAACCACCGCTTATCGTATGCCCTTGGATCTTAGTCAATCCATCTTGACTATATCTGGACCCTTGATTTTGGCCCTCGATCTCGAACCTTCTCAGTCTCCTATAAAAGGAGCCCTTTACTCAGCTTTCTGAGACTTTTGTTATTTCGTCATTTGAGAGAAAATAAAGAAAGAGTAGAGAGAAGAGAGAGAGAGAGAGAAACCAGAAGAGAGAGGAAGAGTTAGAAAACCTAACCCTAACCCTAAATCGTCTACGCAGTTCAAACCAAATACAAACCTTCAAACCTCTATACTTTACCAAACACAACCTTGAGTGTTTGAGTGTTTTTGAGAGATGATTTGAGAGTTGATTTGTTGTTGTAACCTCTTCTTCTTTGGATCTTGTTTCCAACTTAATCATTTTCTTAGATCTGTTGTTCTAGTATATTGAAACTTTCAGATCTAAGTTTTTCATGATATATTACACTTAGTTTGCATGTTTGTTTCTCATCTTGAGAAATATTTTGTTGATTCGTTTTCTGTAAATGTTTTTAACTTTGAAATCAACAAAAATGTTTTCTGTTTCTAGTTGTCTTGAAACAAGACCTTAGACCTAGTTTGGAATCACACTTGGAGGTTTTCAATCTCGAAAAACTTTTCTAAACTCTGAGATTGATTAAGACCTTGATTGTCTTCTAAGCAAGGTATCTGTGGATTATGGGAATGTTTTAAAGGTCAGAAAGGTTAAGTTTTGTGAGAAGAGAGAAAAAGAAAACTCACAGCATATCGACTTATTTGTAATTTCCTTGGACTGTTTGTACATGATAAGTGTGTGTGTGTGCATGCATGTGTTAGAAAGCACCTCCACAAACACTTTCACACTACAACACGAAAAGTGTTGGTAATAAGATCTTGAGATAAAGAGTCGACGTAAAGAGCTTGAACAAATTGGAGTTAAAAAAGTGAAAGGACAACATCATCAATCAGAACTGCAGAGAAGTTATAAGGATAGCTGAGGGTACATTCCCAAACTTATATAGTCTGAGTTATATGCATGTTTGTTATATAGTTTGTAACTGTTAAATTTGTTTATAGTGGATTTTTGTTTTACTTCGTAGAGGGAGTCGTGGATGTTTCCTCAATTGGTAAGGTTTTACCACGTAAAAATCTTGTACTTAATCTTTCTACATCTTCTCATCTCATTCTTAGTTGTGCTGTGTTTTAAAGTTTGTTTAAAACTGTTTTATAAACTTGTTAGTAAAATCTTGAATAGATCTCGTACATACTATTTTGTTAAACACATCTTGTGTTTTGGTTTTTCAAGAAAAGAGTTTCTCAAAAAAACAGATCGGAGTTACTTAAATAGTTTATTTTTAATAAACGGCTTTAGTAACAGAATTTTAATTGGTATCAGAGCGGGATATACTTCTTTTAAAGAGATCGTGTGTTTCTGAAATTGTTTTCTGAAAATCAAATATGGACGAGAAAAATGAAAGATTTGGTAACTTGACCAGACCTCCTATCTTTGATGGAACCAATTTTGCTTACTGGAAAGTAAGAATGATTGCTTTCATTCAAGGAACTCTGGGAGATGATGTCTGGGATATTGTTGAAAATGGTTACATTTTTCCTATAAAACCAGCCATTGAAGGAAGTAATGAGAGGGTTAAGAAAGTAATAAGTGAATTCACACAAGAAAAGAAACAAGTTTCTCGAAATAATAACAAAGGAAAGAATGCTATATTTATGTCTATAAATGAACATGAGTTCAAAAGAATCTCATCCTGTACCACTTCTAAGGAAGCTTGGGACACTTTAGTTACTGCTCATGAAGGTGACACTAGAGTTAAAGCTGCTAAAACTCAAATGCTCATTCAACAGTATAATTCCCTAATTATGTCTGAGACTGAGTCATTTGATGACTTCTATACGAACCTGACTGATATTGTGACTAAACTGCATGCTAATGGGATAACTTATGACAGACAAGAAATTGTGTCTAAAATTCTGAGATCATTACCACAGAAATTTGATAACAAAAGATATGCTATTGAGGAAATGTGTGATATTAATCTCACTCCTGAACTACTCAGTAGTAAGTTAAGAACTGTGGAAATGGAACTGGAATTTAAGAAACAATTAACCCAGTCCCATAGGAAACAGACTGGTTCCAATCTAAGCTTCTCTTCTAAATTGATTAAGCCCGAGTTTAATAATTCCAATGATGATTCTAATGAGGAATGCGATATAGAGAGTTTGGACAATCAGATTGCCTTAATGTCAAAACAGTTTAAGAAAATCATTAAATTTAGAAACAACATGGCAAATAAACAAGGCAAGTCTAATTATCCAACTCCTTTCAATCACAGACCTCATGAGAAAAGCCATGATAAAAATCACAAGGACTCTCATAGTAGACCTAACAAAGACCTTAAGAAGACTGAATGCTATAGATGTGGTAAACTAGGACACATTGAATAAGACTGTAGAGTTAACTTGAACACTCAAAACAAAAACACTAGGGCCAACATTTGCAAGACATGGGATGATTCAAGTGCATCTGAAAATGAGGAACTTGAGTCATCTGATGTTTTTGACCCTTGCATGTCTTTCTTTACCAAGATTATCTATAATGATGATATGCATGTGTTTGTTAATGAGGATGGATATAGTAATTCTACTTTTGATGTTTCAAACACTGCTGTTACTGGTTTAGATGCTTTGATTACTGAGAATATTGCTACTTGTTCTTCGGGGTGTGTGAGTCAAAGGGAAAGCGATAATGACGATGTCAATGGGTGTGTGAGTACAAAGAATGAAGCCTTAGGGGTCACTTCACACACTACACTTAGTGACTCGGACAATGAAGACCTCTTAGATATTCACACTCTCTATGCTAAAACTCTCAAGAAAAGCACTAGACTAGAAAAGATTGTGAAAGATCTCACTAAGAAGTTAGAAGATCTAAGCCTAATGGTTAAACTAAATGCTAACGAGTTTAATACCCAATGTTTGACTCATAAAAGCAAAATCAGAATGATTGATGAAAAACTCAGAAATTTAAATGAAACAAATGAAACTCTAGAGAAAAAAATACAAAGGGACATTGTTAGAATTGGAACAAACTAAAGAAAAGACAACAACTATTTTCAAAAAATTTACAAAATTTGAAAATAATTCAAAATGTTTTGATGAATTTGTTGCTGAATCAAAAACCAATTCTGATGATCGAACTGGAATAGGGTTTTTCCCCAATTTGAAAACACAAACAAAATCTTTTGAACCTATCAAGTTTGTGTCAGGAGGTAAAAGACCTATTGATACATGTCCAGACTTTCATTCTCTAAAAACTGAGTTTGATTCAAAACAACAAAATTCTAAAATTGGGGAATCAAGTTGCTCTAAACATGAAAGTTTACCTATGGCTAAATACGTCTGTCCCTCTATTAGTAAGAGTGAGTCTGCATTCAAGACTGTCTCACCTAGGAATAAAGCTCAACCTCAAAACTTCTCAAAACCTTTGTTTAGAGACTTTCCTAAGGAGACCCCAATCTTGGGAAATCTTTATTGCTCTTACTGTGATATATACGGTCACTCTTTTGATAGTTGTTATGCTAGGAGACTAATTTTACCTTTCTATAGTTTTCCTATTTATCAGAACTTTAACTATTCTAGAAGGAACCAAAACAATTACGTACCTCCTAGACAACCTGATAAAAACTCTAATTATAGGAAGAGAAAGACCAAACCTAAGAGAACATTTCCTATAAGTAATCCTAAGCACTTTCCTACACCAAATGCTCATGTTTTTCATAAAACTGAAAATCATGCGCAAAACATTTTTCAACAAAAATCTAATGCTCGCAAATTTTATCAATGGAGAGCTAACAAGCGCAAAATGAAAACTAGAGCAATATGGGTTAGAAAAGATGATCTATTCCCTCAGATTAAGTGTAACATAGTTGTTACTGCTTTAAAAGCTGAACACACATCATCTGGTTGGTATTTAGACTCTGTATGTTCTAAGCACATGACTGGGGATGAAACTAAACTTTTAAACAAAACCAACTTTGCTGGTGGTAAAGTCATTTTTGGTGATGGATTTTCATCTCAAATCATAGGCAAATAAACTCTCCAAGAAAATGGACTTCCTGTTCTAGAAAATGTCCTTTAGTTAAAGGTCTTAAGGCAAATCTACTTAGCATATCACAATTTTGTGACTCGGATCATACTGTTACCTTTTCAAAGAACAATTGCAAAATTTTAAATGATAAAGGTGAATGTATAATTACATGATTCAGAACTCCTGACAATTGCTATACTGTCGTGAATAAATCTGAAATCTGTAATGTTGCCAGAATGGATGACAACGAGATATGGCATAACAGAATGGGTCATATAAATTACGATAACCTTAGTAGACTTACCTCTCAGAAAATAGTTAGAGGAGTTCCTAAAATCAAACCCATTCCTAACATAGTATGTGGTTCCTGTCAGGAAGGTAAAATTGTTAAGGCACCTCATAAGAAAGTTAATGATATTCTTACCTCAAATCCCTTGGAGCTCATCCATATAGACCTAATGGGTCCCTCCCAAACTGTTAGTCTTTGTGGACACAGTTATATTTTAGTTATGGTTGATGACTTCACCAGATTTACTTGGGTAGCCTTTTTAAAACAAAATCTGACACTTTTCAAACTTTCTTAAAAATTCTTCTCCGGATTGAAAATGAAAAGGACACTCAAGTAAATAGAATCCGTAGTGACAGAGGTGGTGAATTCAAAGACACTGGTATTATTGAATATTGTGACTATAATGGTTACAAACATGAATTCAGTGCTCCTAAGACTCCTCAACAAAATGGAATTGCCGAAAAAAAGAATCGTACCCTTCAAGAGATGACACGTGTTATGTTACATGCCAAGAATTTACCTAAGTATTTTTGGGAAGAATCTATTCGTACTGCTTGTCACATCATAAATAGGGTCTATCTTAGAAAGAATTCCAAACAAACTCCTTACAAACTTTGGTACAAGAAAAAGCCCAATCTTAAGTACATTAGAACTTTTGGTAGTACTTGTTATGTATGCGAAGATAGGGAACACTTATCCAAATTTGAGAGCCGAGGTGATAAACCTATATTGTTAGGATACTCACCTAACAGTAGAGCCTATCGAGTGTATAATCTTCACACTAAAACCTTGATGGAATCCATAAATGTAATTGTGAGTGACACTACTATAGAGAGTAAGACTGGTGAATCAACTATTGAGGAAGAGACTACAAACATTTTAGAAAATAACACTCCTGAAATAGATGATTCATTACCAATTGAGACACCTGAAGTACCTAACTGGGTTTCTAAAGATCATCCCATAAATAACGTAGTTGGTAACCCTAGTGAGCCAGTACGTACAAGATCCCAACTAAGAAACTATGCACATTATTTATGTTTTGTTTCCCTAGTGGAACCAAAGAATGTAAATGAGGCATTGAATGACTCTCACTAGATTTCTTCTATGCATGAAGAACTTCTTCAATTTGTTATTCATGATGTTTGGTATCTTGTTCCTCGTCCTGATCACAAAAGGGTTATTGGCACGCGTTGGATTTTTAAAAATAAGTCTGATGAAAATGGGATAATCATTAGAAATAAAGCTAGATTAGTTGCTCAAGGATACTCTCAAATTTAAGGAATAGATTTTAACGAGACCTATGCACCTGTTACTCGTTTAGAATCTGTTCGTCTGCTCTTTGCTATAGCCTACCACATGCATTTTACACTTTACCAAATGGATGTCAAATCTGCATTCCTTAATGGAATATTGACTGAGGAGACCTATATAGAACAACCTAAAGGGTTCATTGACCCTCAATATCCAAATCATGTATTTCGTCTAAAAAAGGCTCTGTATGGCTTTAAACAAGCACCTAGAGCTTGGTATGAGCATCTTTCCAGTTTCCTCTTAGATAAAGGTTTCAAAAGAGGTGGAAATGATCAAACTTTTTTTGTCAAACATTTTGACAAACACATTATTATTGCTCAAGTTTATGTTGACGATATTATCTTTGGATCAACTTCTCCCTCAGAAGTCAAATCCTTCTCTGAAACTATGCATAAGGAATTTTAAATGTCTCTTATGGGGGAGTTACAATTCTTCTTAGGCCTCCAAGTCAAACAAAATTCAGAAGGATTATTTGTATCGCAATCCAAGTATGCTTTAGAGATAGTAAAGAAATTTGGCCTCGAGAGTGCTAAAGATGCTAAAACGACCATGAGTACTACGTTAAAACTTTCTAAAGATGAAAATGGAAAATTTGTAGATCCTACTCTATATCGTAGTATGATAGGAACATTACTATATCTTACTGCCTCGCGTCCTGATATTATGTATGCTGTGTGTGTATGTGCTCGTTATCAAAATAACCCTAAAGAGAGCCATTTGAATGCTATTAAACGTATCATTAAATATGTAAAAGGCACTCTAAATCTAGGACTTCGGTACACTAATGACACACCAAGCACTATAATTGGGTACACTGATGCTGACTGGGATGGGTGTACTGATGATAGTAAAAGCACTTTAGGAGAATGTTATTATATAGGTAATAAATTGGTAGGATATAGTAGTAAGAAACAAACTGCACATCACTCTCGACAGCTGAATCTGAATACATAGCCGCTGACAGCTGTTGTGCTCAATTACTGTGGCTTAAACAAATGCTAAGTGATTATGGTATTCAAGAAAACCAATTGCATCTCTATTGTGATAATCAAAGTGCGATTAATATTTCTAAAAACCCTGTTCAACATTCGCGAACAAAGCACATAAAAATTAGACATCACTTTATACGTGAATTGGTTGAAACTAAGAAATTAGAAATCAATTATCTTCCTACTGATTTGCAACTCGCAGATATGTTCACCAAACCTCTTGATTATAATAGATTCATTTCCTTGCATAAATCTATTGGTATGGTTTGTGCTGAGTAATACCTTTGCTGATTATCCAAGTTTTTTCCCTTTGTCAATTTGAGACAAAATGGGGGAGAAATTTGAGTCTCTAATGATTGTTTATATATGCTAAAAAAAGCTTGATCTTAGTGTATTACAGGTTTCTGTACAATCATACTCAACTGATGTAATAGGGTATTCAATTGTTAATAGTTGAGTTATGTACTTTTGCTTTCTAGGATTTGGGTAGATATAATCTTTATAGGAATAGGTTTTTCTTATTCTTTTTGTTGCCCTACGAGTCCTAGTTGACTCAAAGGAGATTTTGTCTCATATTTCCAAAGGGGGAGATTGAAGCCCTTATACTCTTGACTCACTTGAGTCTATATTGTATAAGTGTTCATCTAGTTTGGAAATTGTGACAAAATTATGTCTAACCTAGAAACCAAAGAACCTCAGAGCTTGCATTACTATTTCATCTTTGATTGAAGAGACCTAGATTTAATTACCAATACTCACACACAGTAGAATGATTCATTTACATGTCATGTTGCATATTAGTGTGTGTATATATGTTGAGTGTTTTTAAATCCCTAAATTTGATTTTTAAATATTTTTTGGGATTTTTTAAAAACATTTTAAAATAAGGTTTTATTAATAAAACTTGGTTTTAAAAGGTTATGGGGTAAATATGCTATTTTAGAAATATTGTTTTAACTCTCAAAAGTTGGTTTGGGTAGAAACCAAAAGCGGCAGAGACTTCAGGGTTTACTTTGTAATTATTTTGACGCGCGTTTTATCTCGTGTTATTGACCAACATTTGTCACCCTCTGATTGGTGAGAAGTGTGTTTCTTTGAAGAGAGTAAAACTACGACTGCTTTCAACCCTTGGATCATATGTAATCAACGATCTGCATGTCTTCTATCATAATCCCTGCGATTACCTTTTGAACCAATTAGAAGCGTTTTAACCACCGCTTATCGTATGCCCTCGGATCTTAGTCAATCCATCTTGACTCTATCTGGACCCTTGATTTTGGCCCTCGATCTCGAACCTTCTCAGCCTCCTATAAAAGGAGCCCTTTACTCAGCTTTCTGAGACTTTTGTTATTTCGTCATTTGAGAGAAAATAAAGAGAGAGTAGAGAGAAGAGAGAGAGAGAGAAACCAGAAGAGAGAGGAAGAGTTAGAAACCCTAACCCTAACCCTAAATCGTCTACGCAGTTCAAACCAAATACAAACCTTCAAACCTCTATACTTTACCAAAAACAACCTTGAGTGTTTGAGTGTTTTTGAGAGATGATTTGAGAGTTGGTTTGTTGCTGTAACCTCTTCTTCTTTGGATCTTGTTTCCAACTTAATCATTTTCTTAAATCTATTGTTCTAGTACATTAAAACTTTCAGATCTAAGTTTTTCATGATATATTACACTTAGTTTGTATGTTTGTTTCTCATCTTGAGAAATATTTTGTTGATTCGTTTTCTGTAAATGTTTTTAACTTTGAAATCAACAAAAATGTTTTTTGTTTCTAGTTCTCTTGAAACAAGACCTTAGACCTAGTTTGGAATCACACTTGGAGGTTTTCAATCTTGAAATTTTTTTCTAAACTCTGAGATTGATTAAGACCTTGACTGTCTTCTAAGCAAGGTATCCGTGGATTCTAGGAATGTTTTAAAGGTCAAAAAGGTTAAGTTTTGTGAGAAGAGAGAAAAAGAAAACTCATAGCGTATAGACCTATTTGTAATTTCCTAGGACTGTTTGTACATGATAAGTGTGTGTGTGTGCATGCATGTGTTAGAAAGCACCTCCACAAACACTTTCACACTACAACACGAAAAGTGTTGGTAATAAGATCTTGAGATAAAGAGTCGACGTAAAGAGCTTGAACAAATTGGAGTTAACAAAGTGAGAGGACAACATCAACAATCAGAACTGCAGAGAAGTTATAAGGACAACAGAGGGTACATTCCTAAACTTATATAGGTTTGAGTTGTATGCATGTTTGTTATATAGTTTGTAACTGTTAAATTTGTTTATAGTGGATTTTTGTTTTACTCCGTAGAGGGAGTCGTGGACGTTTCCTCAATTGGTGAGGTTTTACCACGTAAAAATCTTGTACTTAATCTTCCTACATCTTCTCATCTCATTCTTGGTTGTGCTGGGTTTTAAAGTTTGTTTAAAACTGTTTTATAAACTTGTTAGTAAAATCTTGAATAGATCTCGTACATACTGTTTTGTTAAACACATCTTGTGTTCAAATAGCTTTGGTTTTTCAAGAAAAGAGTTTCTCAAAAAAACAGATCAGAGTTACTTAAATAGTTTATTTTTAATAAACGGCTTTAGTAACAGAATTTCATGACTTAAGAGCATGACTGGCTGTATTGTCTACGATTATGTCGATATTGGGTAGCAGGTAATCATCCTTTGGAGAGGCTTTGTTAAAGTCCCGGTAGTCTACACACATCAAAACTTTCCCTCCTGATTTTGACATAGGTACTATGTTGGCTAGCCATGTGGGATATTCGATTACACGAATGAAGCCCCCATTCAACTGTTTGACCACCTCTTCTTTGACTTTGAGCGACCATTTGGTGCGGAGCTTTCTCAACTTTTGTTTAACCGGTTTGCAATCTAGAAGAATGGGGATCTTGTGTTGAGCTATTTCAGGATCAGTGCCATGCATATCATCATAAGACCATGCAAAGACATCCACGAATTCCTTCAGTAATTCTTTAAGTTATGCGCACTCATGCTCGTCAAGGGTAGCCCCTATCCTAATCTCATACAGTTGGCTACTAGAACCGAGGTTAATAATAATAATTTCCTATTCATTAAGTTGAATGTGGTTATATTGTTTTTTATTAACCTTATTTAGATGAGTTAAGAATTGTAAATTTGCAAAATCATCATCATCAAAAGTTTGATTAGAATCTAAACAGTTAATATAAGGCACAACAAGATACTCAAAATCTTCATTTATTTCATTAATAGGAAAAAAAAGCTTTGATAACCTCATCAAAGGAGGTATCGATTACATTTGAGCAAGGATAGACAATAGTAGAAGAGATGGGGTAAACATTGGGGTTAGGTGGAATTTCAATAAGTAGAGCTGGCGCAGCATGTGAGTTGAGGAGAGGTGTATCAGCAGCTTTATTCAGGTGGGATGGATCCAGTGATGTAGTGCCTGAATGAACCATGCAGAGTGTCAACCCCAGTGTCTGTAAGTTGAATGAATCCTCAGAGTCACTTTCCTCAGTCTATGCGGTATCTTTGATGAACGGTTATACATGGTGTTGGGAACTTTCGTCCCATGGGTAGTTGTTTTGGAAAAATATCTCCATTCTAGGCTTCATCTTCTTATCTGTATGGTCATACCAGGGTTCTGAAAAGTTGTAAAAGGTGAAGTCCTCGCCCTCTTTAATGAATCTTCCATTCAAGGAGTCATCTGGGATAGTCTGGATGCAGTCTCGTCTTCTCTTTGTTCGAGACTGGCGGATCATTCTGAGCTCTTGTTCCAATGGTTGATACCCCAAATCATAAGGAGGGAAATATTTTTTCAGTACGATGGGCTCAATTATCCCATGCTGTCTTTGTCCTAGCCCCAGTCCGGGCATGAAGTGCATGTTTTTGAACATCTGAATCACATTGAAGTTATCATGAGGGTCGTATTCTGGACAAACCCTTTCTCTGAAGTCGTCCCCTATCCGGAGTAAAAGTGGTTTAAGTCAAAATCATGATAGGATCATATCATTTGACCCGTGCTGTATTTTAAGGATTGGATTGCTGGTACTTGCACCCTTGGCATTGTCGTCGTCGCTTAAAATATTGATGACTCTTCCGTCGATGAAGAACTTCAATTTATGATGGAGCAAGGAAGACACACCCTTGATACTGTAGAGCTAAGGTCGTCCAAGCAACAGGTTGAAATAAGCTGGGATGTCAATAACTTGGAATTCAACGACAGGGTTTATAGGTCCAGCCCCTATTACAAGTTTATGGATCCCATCACCTCCCGATGGGTATTATCGTAGGCATATATAACATTGGAGGTTGGAGAGAGGTCACTTTCCTTCAGTCCTAAGCATTTGAAAGTTCTTAATGGGCATACATTCAAGGTAGATCCATTATCAACAAGAGAGAGTGGTACGACCTTCACCATAACTTTGATGGAGATGTTGATTGCATGATTGTGGTTTGGCCCAATTCTGGGGATTTCTTCTTCGGAAAAGGATATCATTCGGGTAGAGGTCAAGGATCCGACTAAATTTATTGCTTCTTCTAGTGTAGTAGAAGGAGGAACTTTGGTTCCAGTGAGAAACTTGATCAAAGCATTTATGTGTAGCTGGGAAGATATGAAAAGCCCCCATCGAGTGATGTTAGCTTGAGTTTTCTTCAATTGATCGAGGATCTTTCTCTCCTCAAGGGTCATCTCTGGCATATGAAGGTTTTTAACTCCCTTCCCTTTGTCATTGGATGGTGGTAACTTTGGGATCTGGTAATGCCTCCCTGATCTGGTTATATGATTTACTAAAGAAGGGAAGAACATGAACCCTGCTCCTTCATTAATCTTGAGCTGTTCTGCCACCTTGTTTATTTCTCGGAGGATTTCTTCAAATGATATCATCCCACATATATAGGTTATCGGGCTAGTTTTATCAGAAGCTTGATCTTCATTTGAATCTTCAAATTCTTCTCCCCATTCGGTGGCAATAATTCTATCTTTCCACATAAAGTCAATGCATTCCACAACTTTAATGGCTTCTTCGTACAGGTCTTCCCATTCTGCAGGGAGATGTAAGGGTAAAGGGACCAGGCTCCCTTGCAACTTCAGAGTATCAAGTAACTCGTTCATACTGCAAATATCTTTGGTTTTCCTGAATAATTCTACCATGATCTGGACAATGTCATCTGTGGCCATCCCCGATCCTCACCGTGGGCGGGCGCGTGAAGGAGGATCCTCGGGTCCTGTGCGTCCCTCTCGGGAGCGCTTTGGCCGGCATCGTTTGAGATGAGGTGTAAAAATGTAGAGAGATTTAGATTCGCCAGTCTATTTTACTCAAAACAGACAAAAGAAAAAGGTGAAGCCATTCCGAAGGATGGCATCCAAGGACATACTGGTACATACGAAACCAAAATGATTCGGGAAGGGTTCGGAGGCTAAGTTACGAAATGGAAAGGTGTTAGGCACCCATTCCGCCCTTTCGGTATCTCATGGATGTTTGCTATTTTCCTTTTTTATTTCCCCCGTGATATGTGTGCATGTGTATATATATATTGGATATAGGAATCCTCGACTTGTATCATGGGAGAGATAAAGCGAGTCATCCATAGGAAGGTATACAAATAATATTAAAAAATAATATTTACGCAATTACTCTTACATTGATCATTATAATGGAATGATAACGCATATGGAGTGATACGTCACTAAGAACAAATATATAGAGTATAAGAAAATTGGATTTAGAGAAGATAGAAAATGAGAGAGAAAGTGAGAATAGGACTCGAGTCTCGGGTTTTACCCCGAGACGCCTACATAGCCTATAAAGGCATCAAAGTCCATGTAGTTCGCATACAAAATGAGGGGTGGGGTTTATTCCATAAATCCTAATGGGGGATATCTTATTTGTGAGTGTCTGTGTGTGTAGAAAAAGTGTTTTAGTTGTGAGAAAAGTGTGAGAAAAATATGAGAATTCGTATTTGGAATTTATGAGCAAACCCTCTTTTTCTTATTTTTTGGGTTTTATTTGTATGAAAATAGGAGATGTGCAATAATACTAAATAAAAAGTATATTAGTATGTGTGAGATGAGATAATAAAAGTGCTAGGTAATAAAACAAGTTATTGCGAATTTAAGAGAATTTGAAGAGAAAGTTGAGAAAGTTGGACCTTCTTGAAGATCTTGAGCTTGATCTTGAATTTTGGAGAGCATCCCTTGCACTTGGATGATTATGGAGAGTGGATAATTCACCAAGTTTGATGAAAAGGATGATGAAAAGTGGAAGTTAGAAAGGGATTTGGATGTTGAAATCGCGCTGTCTTCGAGAGAGGTTTTTGGGATTCGCTGAGAGCAATTTTTATCAGATCTGGGATCCCTTTGCAAATGAGGTGAAGGCCTCATTTTATAGGCCCAGGTCACTGCCGATCGACATAGACCTGGTCCTGCCAATTGGCACCTGCCGATAGGCAGGGTCTGGAACCTGCCATTTGGCAGTGTGTTTAAGGACTTATCAGAAAATTGGTTGCCGAGGGAAAACCGTTGGTCAGAATCGTGCACGGGGTAGAGCAGTGGAAAGGTAATTTAGAGACCTTTGAAAGTCTCTTTGATCTCTCCCGGGTTTGGGAGTTGACTTTAGGTCAAATATGGCTCAGAAGCGTTTGTCGGTCCATTGGACGGGGAATCGTTCGAATGCAAACGGATCGTTCGTCCGCATGTTAAGTCTGAATCGTGCACGGGGCAGACAGTTGGAAAGGTTAGTATATGTATTTTGACATTCCAAAGAGTTTGACCCGATTTGGGGAGTTGACTTTGGTCAACCGGGCCCTGGAAGCATTTGGTGACCTCTTGGAGTCAAACGGATCATTCGTCCGCATGGTAAGTCGGAATCCCGCACGAAGCATACCATTGGAAAGGGGTTTCAGTGAACTTCGAAGATTCATTCAGTCTCGGTTGAGCTGAAGAGTTGACTTTGATCAAGTTTCGGACGCAAACGAATCGTTCGTCCGCATGGTAAGTTGGAATTGCGCATGGGATGGACCGTTGGAAAGGGATTTCAGTGACCTTCAAACATTCATTCATCTTTGGTCGAGCTGAGGAGTTGGACTTTTTGGTCAAACGGAGCCTGGGAGTGCTCGATGGCTTCTAGGTCAGTACTCAGGGTATGACCTGGGTTTGTAGTGATGAAGGGAGGTACTAGGGACCTAAGGAGAGTTAGGGGGTAACAAAATGGGGTGTCTATAGAGCCCATCAATGGGTGAGTTTGGAACAAATGATAACCGTCGAATAGACACCATATGATGCTTTTGAGGGAGCATGACCGATTCAGAGGATTGAGGCCGATTCTGAGGACCTGAGGGGTGTGATGGGGATGGTTTGAATGACGATAAAAGGTTTAGGTATATTCTGAGGACTTGAAGTGATGCTGGGGGATGACCAATTTTGTCGGTCAAAGCCAAATCTGTGGGCTTAAGTGATGAGGGTGACCGATTCAGCGTGTCAAAGGCAATTATGCGAGCTTAGGGTGAATACCTAATAACCGAGGTCAATTCTGACCAAAGAGTGGTGACTAACGAGGACCGAGGTCAATTATGACCAAACTTAGGTGATGATCTAAGACCGAGGTTAATTCTGACCTAAGAGTGATGACGACCGAGGACCGATGTCAATTCTGACCTAACTCAGGTGACGATCCAAGACCGAGGTCAATTCTGACCTAAGAGTGGTGACGACCGAGGATCGAGGCCATTTTTGACCTAACTTTGGTGACAATCCAATACCGAGGTCAATTCTGACCTAAGAGTGGTGATGACCGAGGAGTGAGGTCAATTCTAACCTAACTCCGGTGACGATCCAAGATCGAGGTCAATTATGACCTAAGAGTGGTGACGTCCGAGGACCGAGGTCATTTCTGACCTAACTCAGGTGACGATCCAAGACCGAGGTCAATTCTGACCTAAGAGTGGTGACGATCAACGACCGAGGTCAATTCTGACCTAACTCAGGTGACGATCCAAGATCGAGCTCAATTTTAACCTAAGAGTGGTGACGACCGAGGACTGGGGTCATTTCTGACCTAACTCAGGTGACGATCCAAGACCGAGGTTAATTCTGACCTAAGAGTGGATAAAGATTGGATTTTGATTCTGCTGGAGAAAGTGCCTTGTGATTTTGATCTGAGCTAGGGAGCTGATAGCTGGGGAAGCTTTTGTTTCTTTAGAAGGCCTCGCAGAGGGGAACAACCAATTTTGGTGCTGTAAAAACTCCGCTGGGTAAGTGATCAGTCAATCCTTAGAGATCCTCCAGGTCTTTGCCGGGAGGAGATTCACTTGGTTTTTGAGGATTTCGCTGGTAAAGAGGGGTTCTGCTTAAGGGAATACGAAATTTTCCTAGTGAAAATGTTCTAAATCCTTCCTGGAATTTTTAGGAATTTTTTGGGGTTTTCTGGTATTTTCGAGGAATTTCTGTACGAAATTTAAGGGGGTGCCAGTCGACATGGTATGAGGGGTGCCATTCGGCAGTGGCACAGACTTTTAGACTGCCTCAGGAAGGTAAGGAGTCAGTGTCGATCGGTATGGTTGGGGTCAGTGCCGATCGGTATGGCATTTGGCATCCTATATAAAGGGGGCGAATCTATTCATTTTTTCACAGCTTCTTTGCTTTCTCTCTTTCTGCGATTTCTCTGCAAATTGTTCTAGCATTTCGATCTTCAAGAAATGGCCGCTTTTGTGAGCATTGCAATCAATAGGGAGTGGTTGATCGTTGATGATTGGGCAAATGTGGAGTGGAGGGACAGGGCGCTTCTTGCTTTGGGGAGTGAGAACTCCTTTGATGCGTTTGAGCCTGTTGCGGATGAACGGACTTTACTGCAGGAGCCATCGCGTCATCGCTCTTCGAGAGTGAATCCTGGCGGTTATGTAAGTAACCCGACCTTTCGCATTCCTTTCTTTTTGGTGATTTTTCTTTCTTTCTTGACTTCTGATGAGATTTTTTTCCTATTTTCCAGTCTGATATTTCTTTGAAGAACATGCGCGCCCGTGGGACGACAGGGCTCAGGGATGTCTGGGAGCATCACCCACCTGTAGTGTGTTGGGTGGTATCATCAGCGGGTTTTGGAAGTTGGCATCTGCGCTGGATGAGACGCCTCGTTCGACAGCGGTCCTATGCGTTTTGGGGGAGATGTAGTGGGATACTACTCACACCTTCCATTTTAGCTTCAGGGAGATGACTGTGACTCCCATAGATGTGCAGCAGCTGTTGGGGCTGGATTGTGATGGAGAGCAGACGGAGGTGGATCTCTCTTTGCGGGTGAGACCGGAGGAAGTGCGTGCGGCACTTGGTGATGTAGGGAAGATAGTTTCAGGGGATTCTATCCGGCTGTCCCTGCTGAAGGATGTCCTGTTGGGCAGGGTGATTGATGTGGAGGACGGGCTGCAAGTGAGGCAGATGGCCCGATTATTTATTTTGCTGGTGTTGGGAGGTTTTATGGTGGCGTCGAGCGGCGACGTCGTCCATTTTTGGTTCTTGTCATACTTGAGGATGTTTTCAATCATCCCTTTCTATGATTGGGGGAGTCTGGCTTTGGCGACCCTTTACTCTTCTCTGGATGCATTCAGTCGGTGCTGCCGGCAGACCTTTACTGGAGCCACGTACCTTCTTGAGGTATTCTTCAGTTTGCGCATTTATTTTCATGCATTATCATTTTCCTTATGAGTCTCTTTTTTTTTGTGAATTCTTATCTTTGACAGACGTGGTTTTATGAGGTGATTTGGTGCAATACCCCGCTGATCGCTCTGAAGGACGACACTGTTGGGGACTCCTGCTGTGGCAATCCGAATATAATTATGATAAATTATGTTTAAATCATGATTATATTATGTGATATGGATAATATGTTATTAGTATATATAATGTTAAGTCAATATATTTAGTCTAATCCTACCTTCATAAAGCATGAAATATTGAATTAGTTACAAATGTGAAATTTTGAAGTTTTCAGTAAGAATGTTCATGTTGGAGGCAAGTTTTGACCATTACAATATAATAATTGACTTGAGGTTATAAATGAGTTAGGTTTGCAACACAACAAACGGTTCATCGAACGGACATCCGAGTAGGAAGATATTGTCTTTTTACGAACAGGGGGTAAAGTAGTCATTTAGCCTTAAATGATATTTTGTTTTATATGATGCCACATGTTATAAATTGATTGGTTGGAGGTGGAGGTTGGTTTGGCCGACTTAAAACCTTGAGATATCCTCATTTCTTCAGCAAACTCAGTTTTGGAGAGTTTTAAGTTGAGGAAAAACAATTGTGAGGGTTATGAAGAAGAAAGTGAGGAGAAACATTAAAAAAAAATCATAGAAAATTACGTAAAAGCCCCTAAGGTAACTCCAACCATGAATCTTGTTATTTTCTTTCATTTATGATTTATATGATATAAATCCTTGATTTTTATTGACCTTTCATGCTTTGATGCATATGTATGGATATATGCAAGTTTAAGTTAAGTTGAATGTACAAAACCCTAAAATTTCGTTATTTAGAAACTTTGTTTATTCAAACTTCCATATATTTTTGTATACTTACTGTAATTGATTGATTACAATTGGAGATTAATATGGACTTATATATTTATGACATATCCTAACATCATGAGAAAATACCAAGAAATGAGTCTTTGGTGAGAGTTTGAATTTCGGGTATGAAATCTTCCCTAAGGGTGAAAGTATGGCCGCCATGTGTTCGATGTTTTTCTTGACATAGCAAACGAACCTTAGAAATTATGAAACTTTAATTTTGTATTTCTCAATATTTTTAGTGATGTTGGGTGAAATATCATAGAAATTTATTATGTATAAAAATTATGAAAATTCCTGGAAGTTGAATGAACGATAAAAGAGCCTATATGGCAGATTTGCGAGGTTGTAAAGCAATGGGCCTATCTCACTCTAGGAAACTTGAAATATCGCACCGCCTTTTGTATTGGAATCCTAATATTATAAGAATTGAATTACCGAGAATAAATGAATGTATATTTTGTCTATGATTTGGATATGTTAAATATATTAACATGGATTTGGATGGAACTTCACTTGTGATAAATGATTTGAATGGAATCATGTGATTCTTATGGATTGAATTATGTTTAAATCA
This sequence comes from Sambucus nigra, assembly GCA_949130495.1. Taxonomy (NCBI): domain Eukaryota; kingdom Viridiplantae; phylum Streptophyta; class Magnoliopsida; order Dipsacales; family Adoxaceae; genus Sambucus; species Sambucus nigra. The sequence continues at coordinate 95,660,636 of OX422207.1, read as the reverse complement.
TTCTTTAAATTATTGATATTCTTATGATAATACTAATATTGTAAGAATGATAGGAGGGGAAGAAGAGCTGATTGAACAAATACCGGATAAAGGCAAGGGAAAAGCTAGTTAAATTGTCAAGGTGAGTGTACTTATGATTGTTTTATAAATACTAATATACGAATATAGCTCTAAGAGCAGGATTTGTTCGAATAATTCGGTATTCAGGATCTGTTTGGATATTAAAATATCCAGGATTATTTGGGCCTTATGATCCAGGATTTGATATTGCCAATGGGCAGAATTGTTTGGGTCTTATGATCCAGGATTTGATATTGCCAATGGGCAGAATTATTTGGGTCTTATGATCCAGGATTTGATATTGCCAATGGGCAGAATTGTTTGGGTCTTATGATCCAGGATTTGATATTTCCAATGGGCAAAATTATTTGGGTCTTATGATCCAGGATTTGTTATTGCCAATGGGCAGAACTATTGGATCTTATGATCCAGGATTTGTTATTGCCAATGGGCACGATTGTTCGAATTTTATATCCACATATTCGATATAGAATTGTCATCTTATTGCAGGCAATGAGTACCTCACTAAGCTTAATGCTTACGATTTATATTTTAACAATTTCAGGTTTGTACGCTGCCAACTAGGATACTATATGATCGGTAACTTTTAGAGTTGCACCGTTAGAAGAGCTGGGGTTTAAGTATGGAGATTTTATCATTGTCACAATGAAGATTTTAACATACTCACACATTGAATATGTTGAGTTAGCATGGATTTTGTTGATCATAGTTAATCATAGTATTGTATAATCTCTAATTATGACTCTGATGTTGACTTCGTTATGGCACAAGAACAATATTATGTTCATTATGCAGAAACATATTGATAAATGAATTAAATTTTCAATGGGCTCGAGATTATGATCCAATTATTCTAATAACAAATGATTAGTTTGGATATAATGTTTGGGGTGTGACAATTAGTGGTATCAGAGCGCCTAGGTTATTAATTCTGGACGTGTGTGACGATTTGATGGCAGTTATTGATTGATTTGATATTGTTGAATTGTTTATATACTAACCAATAGTTTAGTATCATAAACTGTTTATATTGGTTGTTAGAACATTGTTGTATTATAGATAATTCCAGATGGAACCTCGGAATGGACAACCTAGAGAAGAGGGAGTAGTTTCTCGTACAGACAATACTGAAGTAGAGAAAAGTGTTGCTGGAAGGGCTAAAGAGAATGAGCAGCCTACAGAGATGCAAATAATGTCACACACAATACTGAGGATGGCAGAGAAATAAGAAAGAAATATGGTGCAAATGGCCGAACAACGATATCTAGAATCAAAGACTGTGACCAGGATTGAGAAAGAGGCAAGGAAGGAAATGAAAGATTCCATGCATGAGAAGTTTTTGAAGTTAAATCCTCTAGAATATTCAGGGTCAGTTAAACCTACAGAAGATGTGATGTGGGTCAGGGATCTAGAAACTATCTTTGCAGTTATGAAAGTTCCAGATAACCAGAAAGTGAATCTAGCTGTGTTTAAGCTGAAAGGAGAGGCCAAATATTGGTGGGAAGCCAACAACCATTTGGTGACCAAAATTGAAGGTATTGGTGTTATTACTTGGGATGAGTTTATTAAAGCTTTGTACGTTAAGTATTTCCCTAAAGTTTAAAGTAGGGAGAAAGTGAGGGATTTATAAATTTGACCCAAAGGAAAATGTTTGTGAGGGAGTATGAGGTTAAATTTACTGCTTTGTATAGATTTGCTACTAAGTATGTGGAGAATGAAGAAGATAAATGTAGTAAGTTTCAAGATGGACTGATTTGGCCTATTCAAAATAGAGTGGCCACTTATGAGTTAGAAGATTATGCTTCTCTGGTAAACAAAGCCACGATAGCAGAAAGAAAAATAAACCAAGGGGTGGCGAGTAGAGAGAGTTTTAAGAAAATTAGATTTGACTCATTTCAGTCTAAGGGAGGTGAGGGTGGAAGTGTTAAGATAAAACCTCATAAATTTCAGAGAGGTGGTGGAGATAGTGGTAGAGGTCCGGGGAGATTTGGCAGAGATACTAGAGGTGGAGAATCTTTTAGTCTGGTTAGGAGGTCAGGAAAGGGTGAGGCATATACGAGAGCTGTTACATGTTTCTTTTCTAAAGAGGAGGGGCATTATAAATCTGAGTGTCCTAAGCTTAAAGGGGTGGAATGCTACCATTGTCATCAAGTGGGGCATGTTAAGAAGAATTGTTCGCAGTTGGCAGAGACTCCAGCAGTACATAGTGAAGCAGCAAACAGGGTATTATCTCCAGGCAGTGCAGTGAAAAGTATGGGCAGAGGACAAGCTAGTAGTTCCAGGCCAGGTGGACGAGTCTTTACAATGAAAAAAGCTCAGATTACTCCAGATGTAGTGATAGGTACACTTTCTGTTACTAATAGAAGTGATTATGTTTTGATTGATCCTGGTTCCACACATTCTTTTGTGTCCTATGCTTTTGTTGTATACCTGAATAGACCATGTACTCGTTTAGATGTGGGGTTGGGTATTTATATGCCTATGGGGGATATGGTTGTAGCTGAATATGCTTTTCGTGATTGGGTTTTGACTGTGGGGTCTAGAGATACAGTTATAGATCTACTTCCATCGGATATTTATGATTTTGATATAATTCCGGGAATGGATTGGTTATCTAAATATCATGCATCTATGGATTGTTTCTGTAAGGAAGTTATTTTTAATATGCCTGGTGAGCCTGAATTTAAATTTATGGGGGAAAGGAAATTTTTTCCCAATTGCATCATTTCTGCTATTCAGGCGAGGAAATTATTGAGTAAGAGTTGTTAGGGTTTTATTGCATAAGTTCTTGACACTAGGAAGGGGGCTTTACAATTAGTCGATGTTCCTATTGTACAGGATTTTCCTGAAGCATTTCCTAGTGAGTTCCCAGGGTTACCTCCAGAAAAAGAAGCTGAATTTAGTATTGAATTAGCACCGGGGATAACCCCTATTTCTATGGCACCGTATAGAATGGCACCCGCTGAGTTGAAAGAACTCAAGATTCAGTTGCAGGATTTACTTGATAGGGGTTTCATACAACCTAGTGTATCTCCATAGGGTGCACCAGATTTATTTGTGAAGAAGAAAGATGGTACCATACGTTTGTGTATTGATTATAGGCGAATGAATAAAGATACAATTAAGAACAAATACCATTTACCTCGTATAGATGATTTGTTTGATCAGTTACAAGGTGCTAAAGTTTTTTCAAAAATAGACTTACGATCGGGTTATCTTCAGTTGAGGGTCAAGGAGACTGATATTTCTAAATTGCTTTTCGTACTCGGTATGGTCAATTTGAATTTATGGTGATGCCTTTTGGGATGACTAATACTCTAGCTGTATTCATGGATCTTATGAATTGAGTACTTCATCCTTTTGTTGATTCATTTGTGATAGTTTTTATTGATGATATTCTGATTTATTCACGTGATATGGTTGAACATGAAAAGCATCTTATAACTATTTTGAATCTGTTGAAAGATAAGAAGTTGTATGCTAAGTTTAGCAAGTGTGAATTTTGGCTACTACAAGTTGTATTTTTAGGCCATGTTATTTCTAGAAATGGTATATGTGTTGTTCCTAAAAAGGTAGAAGCTATTGTAAAACGAGAGAGGCCTAATAATGTGATTGAGGTGAGGAGTTTTCTGGGTTTAGCTGGGTATTATAAAAGGTTTATTAAGGGATTTTCTTCGATTGCCTTGTCGATGACTAAACTAACCCGGAAATATGTTAAGTTTGAATGGAATTCTGATTGCGAAAATATTTTTGATGAATTGAAAAAGAGGTTGGTAACTGCACATGTTCTTACAATTCCGCATGGTGGAGATGGTTTTGTTATTTATACTGATGCTTCACACCAGGGGTTGGGTTGTGTTTTTATGCAGCATGGTAAGGTTATTGGTTATTCTTCTAGGCAGTTGCGTACACATGAACGTAATTATCCTACACATGATTTAGAACTTGCTGCTATTGTATTTGCTTTGAAATTATGGCGTCATTATCTATATGGTGAGGTATGTGAAATTTTTACTGACCATCAAAGCCTTAATTATTTATTTACTCAAAAGGAGTTGAATTTGAGGCAGAGGCGATGGATGGAGTTAATTAAAGACTATGATTGTACAATTCACTACCACCCAGGGAAGGCAAATGTAGTTGCAGATGCTCTGAGTAGAAAGGCTTCGGGCAGGTTATCTTGTATTCGGTGTGCTAGAGTTTTCCACATCATGGATTTGAGATTGATGGGAGTAGAATTGAAGCTAGACGATGGGGATATTTTCTTTGCTCATGTAAGAGTGAGGCCTTTGTTAGCTACCTGTATTCGTGATTTGCAAAGTCAAGATCCTTTTCTTGAGAAGAAACGATAAGATGTTCGAGATGGTAAGTCTGAAGATTTTTGTATTGTGAATGATGACACTTTATTGTATAAGCAGCGATTATGCGTGCCTAATATGTGTGGATTCAAAGAGGAAATTTTAGATGAGGCTCATAATTCCATTTATACTATGCATCCTGGTAGTACTAAAATGTATAGGTATTTAAAGGAGAATTATTGGTGGAATAATATGAAGAAGGAAATAGCTGATTTTGGTGCTAGGTGCCTTATATGTCAGCAAGTGAAAGTGGAGCATCAGAAACCTACTGGCCTGCTTCAGCCATTGCCAATACCGGAATGGAAATGGGATCATGTAACGATGGATTTTGTGGTTGGGCTTCCTTGATCTCAGAAAGGGTCAGATTTGATTTGGGTAGTGGTGGATAGATTGAGGAAGTCCGCTCATTTTCTAGTGGTCAAGACTACATATACAGTTGATAGGTATGATAGATTGTATGTCAATGAAATTCTTCGATTGCATGGAGCACCGGTATCTATTGTTTCAGATAGGGACCCTACTTTTACATCCACATTTTGGGATAGATTGAAGTGTGATATGGGTACTAACTTGAAGTTTAGTACGAATTTTCATCCTCAGACAGATGGGCAGTCTGAAAGGACAATACAGATTTTGGAAGATATGCTTAGAGCTTATGTTCTTTATTTTAAAGGAAATTGGGATGAATATTTTCCTTTGATAGAATTTTCATATAATAATAGTTTTCAATCTACTATTGGTATGGCACCATATGAAGCGTTGTATGGTATACAGTGTCGTACACCTGTATGTTGGGGTGAAATTGGTGAAAGGAAGATAGAGGGTCCAGATTTGATTGAAGTCACCACTGAAAAAGTGAAGATTATTCAAGATAGAATGAGAACGGATCAAAGTAGACAGAAAAGTTATACGGATAAGCGACGCAAAGATTTAGAATTTCAGAAGGGGCATTGCGTGTTTCTTCAGATATCGCCATGGAAAGGAATTATGAGGTTTGGAAAGAAAGGTAAATTAAGTCCACGCTACATTGGACCTTATGAAATTCTTGAGAAAGTTAGGATGGTTGCCTACAAGTTAGTGTTACCACAGGAGTTAGCTCGATTAGATGATGTTTTCCATGTTTTTATGTTGAGAAGGTATGTAGAGGATCCTTCGCATGTATTGGTGGAACAACCTATTGAGTTTAAGGAAGACTTGAGCTATGTTGAAGAACCACTTGCCATCGTAGATAGGAAGGAACAAATATTGAGATCCAAAGTGATCCCACTTGTGAAAGTTGTGTGGAGAAGGAATTCCATGGAAGAAGCTAAATGGGAGAGTGAGGATATCATGAAGATGCGTTATCCGTATTTGTTTGATTCAGACAACCAAGGTATGCCAATTTCGGGGCTGAAATTTCCTAACAGGGGGAGAATTGTGACAACCCGAATATAATTATGATAAATTATGTTTAAATCATGATTAGATTATGTGATATGGATAATTTTTTATTAGTATATATAATGTTAAGTCAATATATTTAGTCTAATCCTACCGTCATAAAGCATGAAATATTGAATTAGTTACAAATGTGAAAAATTTGAAGTTTTCGGTAAGAATGTTCATGTTGGAGGCAAGTTTTGACCATTACAATATAATAACTGACTTTAGGTAGAAACTAGATATTTGTAGATAAATGAGTTAGGTTTTCAACACAACAAACGGTTCATCGAACGGACATCCGAGTAGGAAGATATTGTCTTTTTACGAACAGGGGGTAAAGTAGTCATTTAGCCTTAAATGATATTTTGTTTTATATGATGCCACATGTTATAAATTGATTGGTTGGAGGTGGAGGTTTGTTTGGCCGACTTAAACCCTTAAGATATCCTCCTTTCTTCAGCAAACTCAGTTTGGGAGAGTTTTAAGTTGAGGAAAAACAATTGTGAGGGTTATGAAGAAGAAAGTGAGGAGAAACATTCAAAAACAATTCATAGAAAATTACGTAAAAGCCCCTAAGGTAATTCAAACCATGAATCTTGTTATTTTCTTGCATTTATGATTTATATGATATAAATCCTTGATTTTTATTGACCTTTCATGCTTTGGTGCATATGTATGGATATATGCAAGTTTAAGTTAAGTTGAATGTACAAAACCCTAAAATTGCTTTGTTTAGAAACTTTATTTATTCAAACTTTCATATATTTTTGTATACTTACTCGAATTGATTTATTCCAATTGGAGATGACATATCCTAAAATCATGAGAAAACACCAAGAAATGAGTCTTTGGTGAGAGTTTGAAGTTCGGGTATGAAATCTTCCCTAAGGGTGAAAGTATGCCCGCCATGTGTTCGATGTTTTGCTTGACATAGCAAACGAACCTTAAAAATTATGAAACTTTAATTTTTTATTGCTCAACATGTTTACTGATGTTGGGTGAAATATCATAGAAATTTATTATGTATAAAAATTATGAAAATTCCTGGAAGTTGAATGAACGATAAAAGAGCCTATAGGGAAGATTTGCGAGGTAGTAAAGCAATGGGCCTATGTCACTCTAGGAAACTTGAAATATCTCACCATCTTTTGTATTGGAATCCTAATATGATAAGAATTGAATTACCAAGAATAAATGAATGTATATTTGGTCTATGATTGGATATGTTAAATATATTAACATGGATTTAGATGGAACTTTACTTGTGATAAATGATTTGAATGGAATCATGTGATGCTTATGGATTGAATTATGTTTAAATCATTCTTTAAATTCTAGATATTCTTATGATGATACTAATATTGTAAGAATGATAGGAGGGGAAGAAGAGCTGATTGAACAAATACCGAATAAAGGCAAGGGAAAAGCTAGTTAAACTGTCAAGGTGAGTGTACTTATGATTGTTTCATATATACAAATATATGGATATAGCTCTAAGAGCAGGATTTGTTTGAATAATTTAGTATTCAGGATTTGTTTGGATATTAAAATATCCAGGATTGTTTGGGTCTTATGATCCAGGATTTGATATTGCCAATTGGCAGAATTGTTTGGGTCTTATGATCCAGGATTTGATATTGCCAATGGGCAGAATTATTTAGGTCTTATGATCCATGATTTGATATTGTCAATTGGCAGAATTATTTGGGTCTTATGATCCAGGATTTGATATTGCCAATGGGTAAAATTGTTTGGGTCTTATGATCCAGGATTTGATATTTCCAATGGGCAGAATTATTTGGGTCTTATGATCCAGGATTTGTTATTGCCAATGGGCAGAACTATTGGATCTTATGATCCAGGATTTGTTATTGCCAATGGGTAGGATTGTTCGAATTTTATATCCACATATTCGGTATAGAATTTTCATCTTATTGTAGGGAAGGAGTACCTCACTAAGCTTAATGCTTACGATTTATATTTTAACAATTTTAGGTTTGTACGCTGCCAGCTAGGATACTATATGACCGATAACTTTGAGAGTTGATCCATTAGAAGAGCTGGAGTTTAAGTATGGAGATTTTATCATTGTCACACTGAAGATTTTAACATACTCACACATTGTATATGTTGAGTTAGCATGGATTGAGTTGATCATAGTTAATCGTAGTATTGTATAATTTATAATTATGACTCTGATGTTGACTTCGTTATGGCACAAGAACAATATTATGTTCATTATGCAGAAAAATATTGATAAATGAATTAAATTTTCAATGGGCTCGAGATTATGATCCAATTATTCTAATAACAAATGATTAGTTTGGATATTGGGTTTGGGGTGTGACACCTGCCGATTGTATCGATGGCGTAAGGCCAATCGGCAGTCGAAGGGATCTCTCTCTCTGGAGGCATTACGTCAGGTCTAGAATGACCTGACCCGTGGTAGGGTAAGACTCTTTCCATTCTTAATCTTGGTTTTTGCGCCTTCTGATCTTGTATTGATTTATGCTTTCTTGGAGATTTTCAGGTGATGTTTTATCCTTGGGGGACAGCCATTCAGGATGCGGGGATGACTAGGGTGAACGCGCAGATGAGGCAATTGCTAGCGCATGAGTTTGTCCATTCCTGGTATCTCGAGGAGAGAGTGGTTCGCCACATTTTTGAGGAGGAGGTGGTGGTTCCACCTGTGCAACCTCCTACGTCTATGAGGTGGGAGCGACTGCTGTCAAAGAATGCGAGGATCGCGGCGATGATTGGCGAGTCTTACTTGTTGTACACTGATATGGCTGCGCCATATGACTATATGGACTTTGTGATGGGCTCGTTCATGGCGCCCATCATATATGATGCCCTTCCTTTCCTTCCTGCGGGTTCGAGTCGGGCGGTGGGATCTTCCCATAGTGGCGACAGTCCGACAGCATCTGCGGCGGCGGTGACCTCGGAGGTTCCTTTTGTGCGGTTGCATACTCCTTTGTACAACATTTGGCGGGCTGATGGAGGGGTGGTGCCTATGCTGGATCGTCCTCATGCGATGGATCCAGAGGAGTTGGGTTTGACAGAGGAGGTCCTCCGACCTGCGGCATACCTTTCTGTTCTTCTCTTTTTTTCTTTCTTTTATATTTTGGTCATCTCTGCTCTGATACTGATTTTTCCATTTTCTTGCATCAAGTCCAATTGTCGACCACCTGGCTAAGAGACATCCGAGACTGGATATCTTCGACGACTGCCCATATTCGGGATGCAGTTCCTGTTCCTTCTTGCTTGGTTCCATCTGCTTTTTCTAGAGAAGACTATGGCTCAGGTAGTGGTGGTGCATCGTCTCGTCGTAGGGCAAAGAGAGCACGTTGCAGGGCGAAAGCTCTTAGAGAGAAAGGTAGGAGAGAGAGAGAGAGAGAGAGAGAGAGAATGTGGGTTCGGGCCGAGTCCCGTTGTTTTTGCTTTTTTCTTCCTTCAAAATTGATTTAATACAGAAAACAAATAGATGTAACGCAGTGGAGTTTTTTTTTTAATTTTTTTTTCCTTTTATTAATGATGAATGATTGCATGCACATACGCTTTTTACTTTGCTGCTGGGACCGTAAAGAGGAGTATTTTTGGAATTTTTGAAGGAAAGTTTTTAATTAAAAGGGGAAATTATATAAGGAGAAAAAAGGATTTTGAAATTCTGTTGAGAATATCAATTTTTTTTTATTGAGTTTTTCGATTTGACAAAAGAGGAAAAAGGGGAAATTTCTAAAAATGGGGGGTTGTCGATCGACAAGCACCCTGTCCTGCCTATTAGCAGTTCAGTCCAGTCCCTTCAATTCAAAGCTTTGATTGGTACCCTCTTCAGCTTTTTGTATTTTGTGGGGTAGGATTCCCTTCGATTTCTGCAGGGATTATGTCTCTTGTGACGTTTCTCAAGTATAAAAAGGGGTAAGGGTGGAGTGTTTTCATCACACCTTCGCATTCTTACTTACTTGCCCACTATCTCTTAGCCTTGCAAGATGGCTCTCCCTGGTAGCATTGAGTTTGCTAACTACCTCGAAGACTTGGAAGCAATGTGCTCTTATAATGTCGACTATGATGCTTTCAACATGCGTCGAGTCTCCTTGTGGCGCAATCGGCCTATTGAGTGGAACATGCTGATGGCGACGACACAATTCTGGTACCCCGAAGACCATGTATTCTGCTTTGGGAGGGATGAAGTTTATCCTACCTACGAGGAATTTTCTGCTATGCTGGGTATAAATCCCAGTGTTACTGCGGCTTTGCCCAAATTTTCCCGTTCTCCCAGGGATTTTTTGGCCGGGCTTCTTCATATTTCGCCTTCAACGGCCATATCACATATTGCTGGAGGAATGATCTCCCTCCCAGCGATACTGCAGTCCGTGCATTTACGGGGAGTAGGTGATGCTGGCTATGATGGAGCCGTTGCTCTTGGTCTGGTTTTAAAATTGCGACTGGTGACTGGGGAACTGATAGTGGACCTGTAACTTGCAACCATTACTTCGTGGATGTCATACCATCGCAATCCTGCGGTGGTTATACTGGCAGAGACCCTGAATGGTCTGGATGCCTGGAGAAAAGGTCGTTCTGAGTTTCGGAGGGGTAGCCCCCTGATGCTGTTCATGTGGTTGTCTGAAAGACTCCGCTTGGTGGCCCTTCCAGAGTATCCTTTGTCAGCTGTACCCAACTTCTTTTCGCGTTACTTCTTCAGCGTAAGCTTTGATATTAAGAGCTGGGAGAACTGATTTGTGGAGAATGGGTCTCGAAATCTGTATTGGTCAGTGCCTTGGTGGGGGAAGTTGCTACCTATTTTGGAGCTAGGAGAGTACTTATATGTGCGGCTGGTTGGTCTTAGACAGACCTCTTTTATTCCCTTGGCGGCTTCTGCGCCAATTTGGGTGGGCACAGGTCGTGCCACCTTGGACCGCAAATTTATTTTCGGTGGAAGATTTGACTGAGTGTCTGCGCATGCGGCTTGGCTCCTTGTGGGAAAATCGGCGTCCGTCGACCCGTCCCTCTCAGTCTATTGGGAGAGTTTGGAATGTCCCTAGGGATTATATGAAGTGGTTGTGGAGTAGAGTAGTCAGCAAGATGTTGGCAGTGGAGACTGGACAAAGGTGGTTTGTTTTATTTAACACCATGGAAGGGGGTGTTGTGGTTTTTTCGAAGTTGGTTCAGGCTTATCGATCCATAGAGTGTTTACGGCACTCTGTTCAGGCAGGGGAAATTTGAGGACCCCAGGATGTAGATGATGAGGGTGCAGGCTCCTCTGGTAGCTGTGGGTAGGACTTTTGGAGAGTTTATTTGTGTAATAGGGAATATATGTGGGGATTTTATTTGGCTTTTTATGGCAGTAGGGGAAGGGAGTTATCCGTTCCTTTTTCTTTTGTAATCTGTGCTGTATTTTCTTATTAATGAAATAAGCAAACTTCTGATCATCGAGCTGTGCTTTTCGATGAATTTTATAATTTTGAATTATCTATACCGATCACTAAGGCATACATAATCCTTTCGTTCAAGTATTTGTTAGAATAAACTTCCGTTCTCGGAGATAAGAAAAGAATAGTATTTTGTGAAAAAGAAAGGTTCGTGCTCCTATAAGATGTATGAGCTGCCTACGTACCTCTGGGATTTTTATTATTTTTTTATTTTTTGCAGAGGATCAGGCCCACGTAGTTCTGGGTAGAGGGAAATAAAGAGAGCTTTTTTAGAATAGAAGGGAGATAAGAAGAGTCATAGTGCGCCGAGATTCCAGACTAGGGGTAGAATTTCTTGAGACGGTCCAGGTTGATTGGACGAGCCATCTCTTCCCCATCTAGGTCAGTGAGCATGGCGGCACTACCGGATAAGATTTTCTTCATAATGTAGGGGCCGCTCCAATAGGGCTTGAATTTCCCTCTGGGGTCCCAGATGGGTTCTATTATCTCCTTGAGGGCTAAATCCCCTTCTCGGACACCGAGGTCTTTGACTCTCTTGTTAATGATCGCGCTATTCGGCGATGGTACCCCTGTATGTGGTAAAGAGCTTTCAATCTCCTTTCATCAAGGAGGGTCAAATCGTCTATACGGCTTTGGCACTTATCTTCTTCGCTAACTTTGTTTCGAGCATGACGCGTAGCGAGGGTATTTCTAACTCCACAGGTAGGACTGCTTCCATGCTGTAGACCAGAGAGTAAGGGGTAGCCCCAGTAGAGGTTCGGATTGATGTTCGATATCCCTAGAGGGCATACAGGATCCAGTCGGCCCAATCCCTTTAACTTTCGGTCATCTTGCTGATGATGGCTTTGAGGTTCTTGTTGGCAGTTTCAACTGCACCATTGGTCTGAGGTAGATAGGGAGAAGATTTGTGTCTCTGAATCCCATACTCGTTGACTACTTCTGTGACTTCTTCTTCGAAGTGCAACTTGTTATCTGATACTAACTCGTGCGGGACCCCATATCGGCAGATGATATTTTTCTTGAGGAATTTGGCCACTTTCTTGGCGTTCAATACTACGTATGACTCAGCTTCGACCCATTTGGTGAAGTAATTAATGTCAACTAGGATGAATTTATGTACGTTTAAAGCCTTTGGTGTAACCTTCCCTATTATGTCGACACCCCAGGTGGAGAACGACTAGGTAGAGGTCATGTTGTATAATTCTCGCGGAGGCAGGTGTTAAAGATTGGAGAAATGTTAGCATTTGAGGCATCTTCGGACATAGGCGGTGAAATCTTAGGACATGGTGGTATAGTAGTAGCCCTGTCGGATGATCTTCTTCGCAAGCATGTGACCGTTCATGTGGGGCCAACATTCCCGCTGTGGATCTTCTGCATTATCTTCTCAATCTCAGCCACTGCGATACACTGTAGATGAGTACCATCGAAGTTCCACTTGAGTAGAGCTTTATGACAGATGATGTAATGGGCGACCAGTCTTCGGAGGGTCATTCGATCTTTCTTGTTGGAACCCTTGGGATACCTACCATGTTTGAGGAGGCACCAGATATCATAGTACTAGTAATCGTCTAGTTCAGGATCTTCGGTGGAGATAAGCTCAATATGGTAGCAGTGGGTTGGTTTGTCTTGCTTTTGAACTAGGAAGGGGGTCATTGTTATTCCTTCGGGTATGTCGACCATGGAGGCCAAGGTAGCGAGAGCATCGGATAGGTTATTCTTTTATCGAGGTAGGTAATGGAAGGTGATGTCTGAGAATCGGGAGGCTAACTCTTCTAAGTGGGCATGGAAGGGTTGGAGCTTTTCGTCCTTGACTTTCCACTTTCTGAGCACTTGACCGATGATGAGGGTAGATCCCCGTAGACATTAAGGTATTGAATACCTTTCTTGAGAAAATCTTTGAGGCATACTGTGCATGCCTCGTATTCCGTCATGTTATTGGTGCAAGGGAAATCCAAGTTGATGGCGATGGGAGTGTGGGAGTCATCTGGGGTGCTCAGAAGTATCCCAATGCCATATCCCTTTTTATTAGCAGCACCGTCAAAGATCATTTTCCATCGACGGTTGTCTTGAGTAGTGCGGAGGATATTTTCATCTGGGAATTTGGAGATCCAAACATCTTCTTCTTCTACGGGGTAATCAACGAGGTAGTCAGAGATGGCTCTTCCTTTAATGGCTTTCTGCGTGACGTACATGATATCGAAGTCGATTAGGATCATCAACCATCGGGCCATTCGACTGGATAAGGTGGGTTTCTTAAGCAGATATTTGATGGGATCCATTCGGGATACAAGTTTGATGGGAAAGGCGAGCATGTAGTGTCACAACTTTTGGGTGACCCAGACAAGTGCGGCACATGACTTTTCCAAAGCAGTGTAGTTGACATCATACTCGATCGATTTGCGACTGGCGTAATAGATGGCTCTTTCTTTGCGGGAGTCTTCAAGGTATTGGGCTAGCAAAGCCCCAGCCGTAGTGTCGATTATGGTTAGGGATAGGAGCAAAGGGAGACGAGGATGTGGTGGCATGAGCACTGGAGATTGGGTCAGATATTGTTTAATTCGGTCAAAAGCTTCTTGGAAGGCCTCGTTCTAAACCTTGGTTGAATCCTTTAAGAGGAACTTGAAGATCGGTTCACAGATTGAGGTTAGCTGGCTGATGAACCGGCTGATATATTCTAATTTCCCAAGAAAACCTCAGACTTCTTATTCTGTTCGGGGTGGTGGCATCTCAAGTATGGCCTTCAACTTTGCGGGATCTGCTTCTATCCCCTTCTCACTGGCCATGAATCCACATAGGTTTCCCTTTGTAACGCCAAAGACACATTTCTGTGGATTGAGTCTCATCTGATACCGTCGCAGTCGTTCGAAGAACTTTCGGAGAGCGGGAACATGACCTTCTCTAGTTTTGGACTTGATAATCATATCATCCACATAAACCTCGACTTCTTTATGAATCAGATCGTGCAGGATGGTTGTGGCAACCCTTTGGTAGGTGTCCCCAGCATTTTTGAGACCAAATGGAATAATGGTGTAGCAAAAGGTTCGCCATGGGGGTGATGAATGCAATTTTTTCTTGGTGGTCTGGGTGCATATTGATTTGGTTTTATCCGGCAAACCCGTCGATGAATGACTTGAGAGCATGGTTGGCTATGTTATCCACGATCATGTCGATATTGGGTAGCGGATAATCATCCTTTGGAGAAGCTTTTTTTAAATCTCGGTAGTCTACACACATTCGAACCTTCCCTCCTGATTTCGGCACAGGTACTATGTTGGCTAGCCATGTGGGATATTCGATCACATGAATGAATCCCACGTTCAACTTCTTGACCACCTATTCTTTGACCTTGAGCGACCATTCGGTGCGGAGCTTTCTCAATTTTTGTTTAACCGGCTTGTAATCTGGGGGAGTGGGGTTCTCGTGCTGAGCTATTTCAGGATGAATGCCGGGCATATCATCATAGGACCATGCGAAGACATCTACGAATTCCTTTAGCAATTCTTCGAGTTATGCGCGTTCATGTTCGTCAAGGGTGGCCCCTATCCTTATCTCGTGCAGTTGGCTACTAGAACCGAGATTAATAACAATAGTCTCATCTTCATTATCTTGAACGCAGTTTTGTTGTTTATTATTAACCTTATTTAGATCAATTACGAATTATTTATTTGCAAAATCATCATCATCAAAAGTTTAATTAAAATCCAAACAATTAATGTAAGGCACAGAAATATACTCAAAATCTTCGTTTATTTCATTGATAGGAAAAAAATCATTGAGAACCTTATCAAAAGAGGTATCGATTACATTTGAACAAGGATAGACAACAGAAGAAGAAATAGGGTAAACATTAGGGTTATGGGAGATTTCAAGAGGTAGAACTGGCGCAGCATGCCAGTTGAGGTGGGGTGTATCAGCAACTTTAATCAAATGGGATGGATCCATTGATATAGTGCCTGAATGAACCATGCAGAGTGCCACCCCTAGTGTCTGTAAGTTGACAGAATCTTTGGAATCACTTTCCTCAGTCTCTTCGGTATCTTTGATGAGCGATTGTACTTGGTGTTGTAAACTTTCGGCCCATGGGTAGCTTTCTTGGAAAAAGATCTCCATTCCAGGCTTCATCTTCTTGTCTGTGTGGTCATACCATGGTTCTGGAAAACCGCAAAAGGGGAAGTCTTCGCCTTCTCTGATGAATCGTCCATTCAACGAGTCTCCTGGGATAGTTTGGATATAGTCTAATCTTCTCTTTAGTCAAGACTGGTGGATCACTCTGAGCTCTTGTTCCGATGGTTGATACCCCAAGCCACATGGAGGGAAATGTTTCTTCAGTTTGATGGGCTCAATTATCCCTTGCTACCTTTGCCCTAGCCCTAGTTCGGGCATGAAGTGCATGCTTCTGAACATCTGAATCACATTGACATTGCCATGAGGGTCATATTATGGACAAACCCTTTCTTTGAAATCGTCCCCTGCCGGGAGTAGGAGTGGCTCAACTCAGAATCCTGATAGGAGCATATCATTTGACCCGTGATGTATCTCAAGGATTGGACTGCTGGTGCTTACACCCTAGACATTTTCTTCGTCGCCCAAAATGGTGATGACTCTCCCGTCGGCGAAGAACTTCAATTTCTGATGGAGTGAGGAAGACACACCCTTATACTGTGGAGCCAGAGTCATCCGAGCAACACGTTGAAACAAGCTGGGATGTCTATGACTTGGAATTCAGCGACAAGGTTTATAGGGCCAACCCCTATTACAAGTTTTATGGATCACATCGCCTCCCGATGGGTATTATCGTAGGCACGTACAGCGGCGGAGGTTGGAGCGAGGTCGCTTTCTTTCAGGCCTAAAAACCTGAAGGTTCTCAGTGGGAAGAAATTTAAGGCGGATCCGTTATCGATAAGAGAGAGTAGCATGGACTTCCTCATAACTTTGACGGAGATGTTGAGTGCATGATTGTGATTTGGCCCAATTCTGGGGATTTGTTCTTCAGAAAATGATAGCATTCGGGTAGAGGTCAAGGATCCGACCAAATTTACCTCTTATTTTGGTGTGGTAGAAGGAGGAACTGTGGGTCCAGTGAGAAGCTTAATTAAACCATTTCTGTGCAGCTGGGAAGACATGAAAAGCCCCTATAGAGTGATGTTAGCTTGAGTTTTTTTTAGTTGATCGAGGATCTTGCTCTCCTCGATGGTCATCTCTAGCACATGAAGGTTTTCAATGCCCTTCCCTTTGTCATTTGCTGGTAGTGAGCTTGGAACCAGGTAATGTCTCCCTGATCTGTTCATGTGATTTACTGAAGAAGGGAAGAATATAAATTTCATTTCCTCGTCAATCTCAGGTTGTTCTGTCACCCTATTTATTTCTCCGAGGAGTTCTTCAAATGATATCATCCCACATATGTCGGCTACTATGCCAGTTCTTCCTGAAGTATGTTCTTCACTCGAATCTTCGAATTTTTCCCCCCATCCGGTGGCAATAATTCTATCTTTCCATGTAAAGTCAATGCATCCCACAAATTCAACGGCTTATTCATACAGGTCTTCCCATTATATGGGGATATGTAAGGTTGAAGGGACCAAGAGTCCTTGTAGCTTCAAAATGTCAAGTAACCCGGTGATACTACAAATGCTGTTGGTTTTCCCGAATAATTCTGCCATAATCTGGACAACATCATCTAGGCTGACTTCATCGGTTGGTACCACCCACTTGTCTGAATCTCAGGCCCATTTTCATGCTTCCAAGAACAGCGTACTGAACCTTTGGCAATCGATGACCATCTGTGAGGGCAATTTCAGCCCGAACTCTAGGAGTTGGTTTAACACCTCTGACAATTCCATACTTCCATTTTCAGAACTGGTATGGACAAGGAGGCATGCTTTGGTAAGGAGTGACAGTGCCTGATCAGCGAGGCTAGTAGGGTATAGGTGGAAATATGGGCAAATTTGAAGAGGTTTAGGAGAGAGTATATGGGTGTGATTTGAGTTGAGGGATCAAAATCTGGGTTTTCTTCTAAGAAGATGGCATTGGCATGATTTGGGAGTGGATTGTGAGTAGTGTTTATCTTAGGATTGACTGGTGGGGCGATGGTACCCTGGTCAATGAGATCTTGGATTATGTTTCGGAGGTGAAAGCATTGGTCTGTGGTATGGCCAGCAGTTTGGTGAAAGGCGCAATGAGCATCGGCCTTGAAGTTTCTTGGGAGTGGATTTGGCAATGGACGGGGATCCAATGGTTTGATGAGGTTTCGGCTTAAAAGGGCTTGGTAAATTTTAGAGAGGGGAGCATAGAGCTCAGTGTATTCCCTTCGAATGGGGGCAGGGCGGCTTTCTGGTGCCCATGATGTGGTTGGTTGAGAGATGTTGTTGATGGCTAAGACTGCAGCACTGATAGGCTTGTCATACTTTATATGGGTGAACTGTCCGGAAACCTTCTTCAATTCAACCTCTGTTTTAACAAGGCTTTCCTCGATTTTTACTCCCTCTTCTTTAAGAGCTCGAATGTGGGGATAGTATTGTCCTCCCATCATCGCTCGAACATGGGGCAAGAAGTTCTTCTTCACTATGTTGACATGTTCTTCCTCAGATGGCCGATTGGTCATGATAGCTGTTTTCTCCCTCCACCGAGTTATGAAATTACTGACTGATTCCCCAGGGTTCTGTTTAAGCATCTCTAAATCAGGACGGGTGACCTCAAGCTCTTCTTTGTATTTGTACTGCGACATGAATTCTCGGGCTACATCCTCCCAGCTATGGATTCTGGATTCCTCGAAAGACAAAAACCATCGGAGGGCACTATCCTTAAAAGTTTGTTGAAATAATTGGGTCATCACTTCTTCAGAAGCCCCTAGTAGAGTCATGGAACGATGATAACTGCGAATATGAACAATCGGGGGTCCACTCCCTCCTAACTTCTCGATATTTGGCATCTTGAACTTCTTGGGTAATCGTGCTTTAGGATAAGGAGAGACGTGGGTGTAGTCTATATAGTTCCTCGAGATTCTGACTTGGTCGAACTTCTCGGTGAGCGTCTTGAGATCCTCTTTGACTTTATTCAACTCCTCATCTTTTGGATCAATGACCATAGGTAGGTTAGCCACAGGCTGGGAACTGTTTTGGCATCAGAAGCTGGGCAGGCAACAGCCCATTGACAGGAGGGGCACATGGAGCGTGCTGATATTCTTCAGGAACCCAGATAGGCTCGGGTGGACCCATAGAACGAGGGAATAGGGCCTCAGGCCCTTGAGGAATAGGAACCTGGTTTCGTTGCATCTCTCGGACCTCAGTTTGAAGGTTGTCAATCTTAGACACGAGATGAGCTAGGACTGTCATCAGATCCGGCTGTATGACTGGTACTTGTTCTGTATTCTCCATGGAAAGTGGATGGATTCCAGACTCGGAAGAAGTAGTAGAGGATCGGATAAAATTCTGGGGTGATTTGACTGAAGATTGAAGCCAATAGGGAGCCATGCCAAGGGCTTGCGATTAACCTGAGAAGGCATAGAATGGGATTTATTTTTGAGAAAAAGAGAAGAAACTATTTTTGGATTTATTATAAAGAAGGGAGAAATGTTTTAGGAGACGAAACTCAGCATGCTTATTACGATTATTATGTTCTCACTTGTATTTAATTCTCCTAAATGCAATGCCGGACGGGACCCGAGCCTGGAAAAGTGGGGTTTTTAATATATGTGAAGCTACGGCTGGACTTGTAGCCAGGATCACGGATAGGGTCCCGTTTTAAAAAATGCGCAAAAAATTTGGGCGGCAGGTCGACCCAAATTTTTTGCAGAGTTTCAGGTTGAAACCGACAATCTAAAGTACGTGTCCTAGGTTTGACACCTATATGCGGGTATGCAGTTGGTTGGGTGAATCGAAATGGGTTCCCCCCTTTGGCGTGACTTCCATGATATACGTCTTGCTCTTGCGGGCAATCGGTACGTGTGGAAAAGCCATTTGATATACCTGAGTGTACGTGAATTGCCTCACTATATACCTCGTGGGGACGGTACGTGTGAGAGAAAAATCGATATACTCGGCGTACGTGAACGAATTCCCTGCGATATACCTCCCGTCATGACTTCGGTCAAGTGGTATGATGCGGGGGAACCGTTTGATATACGCCGAAGGTACTTGGCCAATGTAAGGTGAGAGTCATATCACTTAGTTTAACTGCGCCCTGCCGGACTAGCGCCCTTCACGAAGTGACCCTCCTATTACTGGGAAAAATTTGGTCAATAACAATTCCCTTTAATCATGCATGATTCTCTTATTAGTATCTTATGATGAGAATGTTTTTCTTGATTATGCCAAATAGGGAGCAAAGTACAAGTACCAAAGGTACACCAAGTATGGATGGGTGATGCGTTCAACATGTGGATATATGTGATCCTAGGTGCACGTGGTGTGAAGTGTACATGGAGAATTTTCTACAAGTGTGTGAACAGAAGCATAAGCATGGGATACACATGGAAAAGGGGAACATGCAGATATAGGATAAATATAAACAAATATAGCATCCATGTAAATAGAGTCAAGCCCTCAAAACATACATATCCCTAGCAGAGTCACCACTGTGGCCATCCCTGATCCTCATCGTGGGCGGGCGCGTGAAGGAGGATCCTCCGGTCCCGCGAGTCCCTCTCGGGAGTGCTTCGGCCAGCGTCGTTTGAGATGAGGTGTAAAAATGTAGAGAGATTTAGAGTTACCAATCTATTTTACTTAAAATAGATAAAGAAAAAGGGGAAGCCATCCCGAAGGACGGCATCCAAAGACATACTGGTGCATACGAAACCAAAATGCTTCGAGAAGGGTTCGGAGGCTATGTTACGAAATAGGAAGGTGTTAGGCACCCATTCCGCCCTTTCGATCTTTCATGGATGTTTGCTATTTTCCTTTTTTATTTTCCCCGTGATATGTGTGCATCTGTATATATATAATAGAGATAGGAATCCTCGACTTGTATCATGGAAAAGATAAAGTGAGTCATCCGTAGGAAGGTATAAAAATAATATTAGAAAATAAGATTTACGCGATTACTCTTACGTTAATCGTTATAATGGAACGATAACGCATATGGAGTGATACGTCACTAAGAACAAGTATATAGAGTATAAGAAAATTAGATTTAGAGAAGATAGAAAATGAGAGAGAAAGTGAGAATAGGACTCGAGTCTCGGGTTTTACCCCGAGATGCCTACGTAGCCTATAAAGGCATCAAAGTCCACATAGTTCGCATAAAAAATGAGGGGTTGGATTTATTCCATAAATCTGAATGGGGGATCTCTTATTTGTGAGTGTGTTTGTGTGTAGAAAAAGTGTTTTAATTGTGAGAAAAGTGTGAGAAAAATATGAGAATCCCTATTTGGAATTTATGAGCAAGCCCTCTTTTTCTTATTTTTTGGGTTTTATTTATATGAAAATAGGAGATGTGCAATAATACTAAATAAAAAGTATATTAGGATGTGTGATATGAGATAATAAAAGTTCTAGGTAATAAAACAAGTTATTGCGAATTTAAGAGAATTTGAAGAGAAAGTTGAGAAAATTGGACCTTCTTGAAGATCTTGAGCTTGATCTTGAATGTTGGAGAGCATCCCTTGCACTTGGATGATGATGGAGAGTGGATAATTCACCAAGTTTGATGAAAAGGATGATGAAAAGTGGAAGTTAGAAAGGGATTTGGATGTTGAAATCACGCTGTCTTCGAGAGAGGTTTTTGGGATTCGCTGAGAGCGATTTTTATCAGATCTAGGCTCCCTTTGAAAATGAGGTGAAGGCCTCCTTTTATAGGACCAGGTCACTGCCGATTGATATAGACCTGATCCTGCCTATCGGCACCAGCCGATAGGCAGGGTCTGTAACCTATCATTTGGCAGTGTGTTTCAGGCCTTTTCGGAAAATTGGTTGCCGAGGGAAAATCGTTGGTCAGAATTGCGCATGGGGCAAACCATTGGAAAGGTAATTTAGAGACATTTTAAATTCCCTGGATCACTCCCGGGTTCGAGAGTTGACTTTGGGTCAAATATGGCTCGGAAGTGTTTGTCGGTCCATTGGACGGGGAATCGTTCGTACGCAAACGGATAGTTCGTCTGCAGGGTAAGTCCGAATCGTGCACGGGGCGGACCATTGCAAAGGCTAGGAGATGTATTTTGACATTCCAAAGAGTTTAACCCGGTTTGGGGAGTTGACTTTGGTCAACCGGGCCCTGGAAGCATTTGGTGACCTCTTGGAGTCAAACGGATCGTTCGTCCGCATGGTAAGTCGGTATCACTCATGGAGCATACCATTGGAAAGGGGTTTCAGTGCCCTTTGAAGATTCATTCATTCTTAATTGAGCTGAAGAGCTGACTTAGGTCAAACAGAGACCGACAGCGCCCGGTGGCCTCTGATCAAGTCTCGGACGCAAACGGATCGTTCGTCCGCATGGTAAGTCGGAATCGTGCACGAAATGGACTGTTGGAAATGGATTTCAGTGCCCTTCGAAGATTCATTCAGCTTTAGTCGAGTTAAAGAGTTTGACTTTTTGATCAAATGGAGCCTGGGAGTGCCCGATGGCTTCTAAGTCAGTACTTGGGGTATGACCTGGGTTTGTAGTGATGAAGGGAGGTACTAGGGACCTAAGGAGAGTTAGGGGTAACAAAATGGGGTGTCTAAATCATCTAGGATGACTTCATCGGTTGGTACCATCCAACTGTCTGACTCTTGGGCCCATTTTCGTGCTTCCAAGAATAGCGTACTGAACCTCTGGCAATCAATGATCATCTGTGAGGGAAATTTCAATCCGAACTCTAGGAGTTGGTTTAGTACTTTTGATAATTCCATACTTCTATTTTTAGAATGTGTATGAACAACGATGCATGCTCTGGTAAGGAGTGACAGTGCCTGATCAACGAGGTTAACAGGGTGTAGGAGGAAATATGGGCAAATTTTGAGAGGTTTGGGAGAGTATATGTGTGTGATTTGAGTTGAGGGATCAAATTATGGGTTCTCTTCTAAGAATATGTCATTGGCATGATTTTGGAGTGGGTTATGAGTAGTGTTTGGCTTAGGATTAGCTGGTGGGGCAATGGTACCCCGATCAATTAGACCTTGGATTATGTTTCGAAGGTTAAAACATTGGTCAGTGGTATGGCTAGCAGTTTGGTGAAAGGCGCAATGGGCATCTCCCTAGAAGTTTCTAGGGAGTGGATTTGGCAATGGACGGGGGTCCAAGGGTTTGATAAGGTTTCGGCTTAACAGGGCCTGATAAACTTTAGAGAGGGGAGCATGAATCTCGGTGTATTCCTTTCGAACTGGGACATGGAGGCATTCTGTTGACCATGAGGTGGTTGGTTGAGAGATGTTGTTGATGGTTGAGAATGCAACACTGACAAGTTTATCATATTTTCTGGGGGTGAACTGTCCGAACACTTTTTTTGGTCCAGCTTCTGTTTTAGCAAGACCTTCCTCGATTTCTACTCCTGCTTCTCTGAGAGCTCGAATGTGGGGATAGTATTGTCCTCCCATGGTTTCTCGGACATGGGGTAAGAAGTTCTTCTTCACTATGTTAACTTGTTCTTCCTCGGATGGCCGATTGTTCATGGTGGCTGCTTTTTTTCTCCACCGGGCTATGAAGTTACTGACTGATTCCCCAGAGTTCTATTTGAGCATTTCTAAATCATGATGGATGACCTCAATCTCTTCGTTGTATTTGTACCACGACATGAATTCTCAGGCTACATCCTCCCAGCTACGGATTTTGGACACCTTGAGAGACAAAAACCATCGGAGGGCGCTATCCTTAAAAGTTTGCTGAAATAATTGGGCCATCACTTCTTTAGAAGCCCTTAGGAGAGTCATAGAACGGTGATGACTGTGAATATGAACAATCGGTGGTCCACTCCCTCTGAATTTCTCAATATTTGGCATCTTGAACTTCTCGGGTAACCTAGCCTTGGGATAAGGAGACATGTGGGTGTAGTCCATGTAATTCCCAGAGATTCTGACTTGGTCGAACTTCTTAGTTAGAATATAGAGATCTTCTTTGACCTTATTCAACTCTTCCTCTTTTGGTTCAATGATCATAGGCAAGTTAGACCCATGATGGGCAAGGTTCAGCATAGGAAGCGGGGCAGGCGATTGTCCATTAGCAGGAGGGGAACGTGGGGCGTGCTGATACTCTTCGGGAACCTAGATAGGCTCGAGTGGACCCATAGAACGAGGGAATAGGGCCTCGGGCTCTTGAGGAATAGGAACATAGTTTCGTTGCATCTTTTGGACCTCAGTCTGGAGGTTTTCAATCTTGGACACGAGATGAGTTAAAACTGCCATTAGATCTGGCTCCACAACTGGTACTTAATTTGTATTTTCCATGGAAAGTAGATGGATTATAGACTCGGAAGAAGTAACAGGGGAACAGACAGTACTCCTGGGTGATTTGACTGAAGACCGAAGCCAATAAGGAGCTAAGCCAAGGGCGTACGATCGACCTGAGAAGGCGTAAAAGGGGATTTATTTTTGAAAAAGAAAGAAAATATTTTTGACATTTTTTTCTTTTTGCGATTGAAAATGGAAATGTTTTTGGTTTTTTGATAAAGAAAGGAGAAATGTTTTTGGATTTTTGATAAAGATTGGAGAAATGTTTTCTGATTTTTGATAAAGAAGGGAGAAATGTTTTGGGAGACGGGTCTGAGCATGATTATTATAATTATTAGGTTCTCACTTGTATTACATTCTCCTAAATGCAAAAAATAAAATGCCGGACGGGACCCGAGCCTAGGAAAATTGAGTTTGTAACACATGAAAAGCTACGGCTGGACTTGTAACCAGGCTCACGGGTAGGGTCCTGTTTTAAAAATGCGCAAAAATTTGGGCGACAGGCCGACCCGGAATTTCGACAGAGTTTCGAGTCAAAATCGAAAATCTAACATGTGTGTCCTAGGCTTGACACCTATATGTGGGTATTAAGTTGGTTGGGTGAATTGGAAAGGATTCCCCCCTTTGGCGTGACTTCCACAATTTACGTTTTGCTCTTGTGGGCAATCGGTATGCGTGGACAAGCCATTTGATAAACCTGAGTGTACGTGAATTGCCGCATTATATACCTCATGGGGAAGGTACGTGTGAGAACAAATTCGATATACTCGGCTTATGTGAATGAGTTCCCTGCGATATACCTCCTGTCATGACTTCGGTCAGGCGGTACGATGCGGGGAAAACCATTCGATAGACATCAAAGATACTTGGCCAAT
The DNA here is from genome assembly GCA_949130495.1 of Sambucus nigra. NCBI lineage: Eukaryota > Viridiplantae > Streptophyta > Magnoliopsida > Dipsacales > Adoxaceae > Sambucus > Sambucus nigra. Next base: position 95,636,115 of record OX422207.1, on the reverse strand, counting down.
GGAAGGTGAGAGTCATATCGCTTAGTCTAATTGCGCCCTATCGGACCAGCGCCCATCATGAAATGACCCTCCAGTTACTGGACATAATTTGGTTAATAACAATTCTCTATAGTGATGTCGTGTGAATCATGCATGATTCTCTAATTAGTATCTTATGATGAGAGTATCTTTCTTGATCATGCCAAACAGGGAGCAAAGTACAAGTACCAATATTGTACCAAGTATAGATGGGTGATGAGTGCAACATGCGGATATATGTGATCCTAGGTGCACGTGGTGTGAAGTGTACATGGAGAATCTTTCTACAAATGTGTGAATAGAAGCATAAGCATGAGGTACACATGGTAAAGGGGAACATGCAAAATAAGGGAAAATATAAGAAAATATAACACCCATGTAAATAGAGTCTAGCCCAAAAAAAAAATCCCCCGCGGAGTCGCCACTGTGGCCATCCCCAATCCTTGCGGAGAGAGAGAAGAGGAGGGTATCTTCATGTTGAGAGGATCTTGGTCCCGCGCATCCCTCTCAGGAGCGCTTCGATCGACGTCAGTGGTGAGGTGAAAAATGTAGAAAGATGGAGTCGTCAGTCTATTTTACTCAAAACAGACAAAAGAAATGGGGAGCCATCCCAAAGGACAGCATCCAAAGACATACTGGTACATACGCAACCAAAATGATTCGAAAAGGGTCCGGAGGCTAAGTTACCAAATAGGAAGGTGTTAGGCACCCATTCTGCCCTTGCGATCTCTCATGGATTGTTGCTATTTTCCTTTATTTCTTGTGATATGTGTGCATGTGTATATGTAATGGAGATAGAAATCCTTGACTTGTATCATGAAAGCGATAAAGCGAATCATTGTAGGAATGTTCCTAAAAGTAATATTAGAAAATAGGATTTATGCGATTATACTAGCGTTGATCGTTATAATGGAACGATAACGCATATGGAATAATACGCCATTAAGAACAAATATATGTATACGTAAATATATAGAAACTAAGAGAATTAAGTTAAAGAAAATAGAAAAAAAATAACAAAAATGGAAAGAATAGGACTCGAGTCTCGAGTTTTACCCCGAGACACCTACGTAGCCTATAGAGTCATCAAAGTCCATGTAGTTCGTATGCAAAATGAGGGGTGGGATTTATCCCATAAATCCAACCAGGAACTTCTCTTGTGTGTGTGTGTGTAAAAAGTGTTTTAGTTGGGAGAAAAGTGTGAGAATTCCCGTTTGGAATTTACGAGCAAACCCTCTTTTCTTGTTTTTTTTTGGGTTTTATTTATATGAAAATAAGATATGTGCAATAATACTAAATAAAAAGTATATTAGGATATGTGAGATGAGAGAATAAAAGGGCTAAGTAAAAAAATAAGTTAATGCGAATTTAGGAGAATTTGAAGAGAGAGTTGAGAAGGTTGGACCTTCTTGAAGATTTTGAGCTTGATCTTGAATGTTGGAGAGCAGCCCCTGTAGTTGGATGATGATGAAGAGCAGTTAATTCACCATGTTTGATGAAAAAGATGATGAAAAGTGAAGTTTGGAAAAGGATTTGGATGTGGAAATCACGCTGACTTCGAGAGAGGTTTTCTGAGTTCGCTGAGAGTGATGGATTTCAGATCTTGGGTCCTTTTGCAATGAGGTCAGACCCTCCTTTTTATAGGACCAGGGCATTGCCAATTGACATAGTCCTGGTCCTACCAATCGGCAGGTACTTTTAGGCACACTACCGATAGGTAGGGTTTAGAACTTGTCGTTTGGCAGTCTCTTTCAGGTTCCTTCGAAAAAATAGTCATAAAATGCAAACCGTTGATCCGAATCGCGTACGGGGTGAACTGATGGAAAGGTACTTCAGAGACCTTTGAAATTCCTTTGGACTGCTCCCGGGTCTGGAAGTTTAATTTGGGTCAAATGTGGCTTGAAATCATTCGTCAGTCCTTTGGACGGGGGATCGTCAGACGCAAATGGATCGTTCATTCGTATGGTAAGTCAGAATCGCGCAAGGGGTAGACTGTTTGGAAAGGTTAGGAGATGTACTTCGATATTCCAAATAATTTGACTCAGCTTAGCAAGTTGAATTTGGTCAATTGGGGCCTGAAAGCATTCGGTGAACTTTCGGAGTAAAACAGATCGTTCATCCGCACCGTAAGTCAGAATCGCGCACGGGGCGGACCGTTGGAAAGGAGTTTCAGTTCCCTTTAAAGATTCATTCAATCTTGATCGAGTTGAAGAGTTGAATTTTATCAAATGGAGCCCGAGAGAGTCTGATGTCCTCCTGATAAAGTTTCGAGGGAAAATGGGTCGTTCGTCCGCACCGTAAGTCAAAATCGTGCACGAGGCGGACCTTTGGAAAGAGGATTCAGTACCCTTTGAAGATTCATTCAGTCTCAGTCGAGCTGAAGATTTTAAATTTTGGTCAAACGGAGCCTGGGAGTGCCCGATGGCCTCTAGGTCAGTACCCGGGGTATGGCTTAGGTTTGTAAAGATGAAGGGAGGTGCTAGGGACCTAAGGAGAGGTTAGGGGGTACTAGAATGGGATGGCTACACATGCCTTCAAATATTTTTTATTTTCCCATTTTTATTTATATCTTATCACGGGACACAACAAATAATCGGGTATCATATTTCAAACATGTAAAAATAGGCATGTATAAATATAATAAAAAGATAACAAACACATAAATAAAAAATCACATAAAAATATGAATGTCGGAGAACTTACACGTGGATCACCCTCAGAACTGATGAAAGATCCTTAGCCAACTACGCCCCAGGCACTGTCGTATCCCCTTGCCATATTACCCCGAATAGTCATCGTCATGGGAGGGGAATGCCCTGGTGCCCCTTGGGTCCCAAAATGAATACCTCTGGATAAGGCTCTTTCTCTTCCTTCACCTCCAGTACCATACTATCCTCCACGACCTCATCAGCCTGATGTGGTCCCAAGAACTGAACCTCGTCCTCTTTAACCATGATATGCTCCAATGTATATATGAGAGAGTGGTGAAATCCGCTAATAATAGAAGGCATAAGTATTTTACTAAGGTAGAAAAATGAGAGAAGAATATACACTAAGATAAGGGATAAGCTAAAGCAAACAACCCCTATTATAGGTTTTGAACCACTGGTTCATTTAGAGGAACAACTAAATGAAAATAAACATTTTTTCGTTCGGTCAAAATCTTCACCGATTTGAACCAAAGGTTGTGTCGTTCGGTTAAACCCCCGGGCTATTTAATTAAGGCTCATAACTTGCATTATTTTTTACTTGCCTAAAGTGCGAGTGTAAATATTGAAACAACTGTGATCTTCTTAAAATCAAATGTACATATTTTAAAGGATGGAAAAACATTGTCCCTCACCCCTCATCTTCTTCGTATAAAAGAAATGAGATATCAAACTATCTCAAGTCATGTCTTCCCGCACAAACCTACACAAACACTTAAACACATATAACGAATCACACTATGTAGGTTTTGATAGAAGTCTTCTTAGGTACATAGGAACAATACCGAGTTCTTCTCATGAATATAAGCTCCGATAATGTATCACTTGATATGATATCACAACAGAGATGCACCCATGCCTAATATTACCTTTCTATCTCTCCCTAAACCTCGAAAGAAATATCAAAATATCTCAAAGCCTAAATATTTTGCACACTCACATGCATTCCAACGACCACCCATTAGTGTACCTTCACCGATTGAAATGACGTTATTACGCCTCACACAGATATCATTTTCCTACCTAAACATCTATATAAATTTTAGGGATTCTCAACCTAAGTTCTCTAAACTTGTTCTCAAATAACCAAAAAGTAATTGATTAATGTTAAGAGCGATAATAATCATATAATTAAGGAATTATAAAGAATAAGTGGGGTACCTAAGACCTTCCACACTCGTAACCCAGTTCCTGAACCCACATACCAATAATCTATGGACCAAACATAAACTTAAACCTATCTTAGGATTATCCCAAAAGGTCCAACACAAATATTTTGTTTCTTTTTGTAGAAAAAAATTGTTGACTCGGAATGAACTAACCAAACCCCTTATCGCACGAAACACACTTAGTCCTATGCATAAAACCAAGGGCGTACAACTCAAATTTGAAATGGCGTCAAACATCTTCCACATGAAAGTCCACCATTCGACCCATATCGTGCCAAAAAACTGACCTTGGGGAAATGCGGGGGATCGATATATAATGCACGTAAGTTCCCCCTGGGAACTACTCTGGGCCACACCCTGGAGCTTTCTCATTCTCGATGTTTTAATTGCTCTATGTTCACACTTTAGCCACCTCTATCCAGTTCCTACTAACTAAAGGGGTTAAGCAATAGTGAAGTGATTATACACCCCAATAGACATCGTCAAAACCCCATGTTTGTACGTCTAGTTCCCTAAATACCTAAAATAGAAGGGGCTAGAATATTTTAAATCTTTGCTAAAACCAAAGTAAAAAATTAAGATACACTGGATCCCCAGGTATTTCTCGCTCTTGGTGTGTTAATCGCCCTACGTTCACACTTAAACCATTTCTCTTTAGTTACTTTTAACTAAATAGGTTAAATAGTAGAGAGGCAATCCTACACACCAACAGATGCCTCTGAAATCTCATGTTTATACGTGTGATCCCCTGAGTGACCTAAAATAAAAGGGGTGGGAATATTTTGAATCTTTTCTAAGACCAAAGTAAAAAATTGAGATACCCTGCACCCTCCGAAGCTTTTCCCTCTCGATTTTTTAATCATCATATGTGTAGACACCCCATTCTATTACCCCCTAACTCTCCTTAGGTCCCTAGTACCTCCTTTCATCACTATAAACCCAGGTGACGTCCCGAATACTGACCTAAAAGCCATCGGGCACTCCCCGGCTCAGTTTGACCCAAAAGTCAAACTCTTCGTCTCGATTGAGACTCAATGAATCTTCTAAGGGCACTGAATACCCTTTCCAACGGTCCGCCCCGTGCGCGATTCTAACTTACCATGCGGACGAACGATCCGTTTGAGTTCGAAACCTGACCTAGAGGCCACCGGGCGCTCCCGAGCTCTATTTGACCTAAGTCAACTCTTCAGCTCGACCAAGGCTGAATGAATCTTCCAAGGGCACTGAATACCCTTTCCAACGGTCTGCCCCGTGCGCAATTCTAACTTTTCATGCGAACGAACGATCCGTTTGACTCCGGGAGGCCACCGATCGCTTCCCGGGCCCGGTTGACCAAAGTCAACTCTCCAAACTGGGTCAAACTCTTTGGAATGCCGAACTACATCTCCTAACCTTTCCAACGGTATACCCCGTGCGTGACTTGGACTTACCATGCGGACGAACGATCTGTTTGCGTCCGAACGATTCTCCGTCCAATGGACCGACAAACGCTTTCGAGCCATATTTGACCCAAAGTCAACTCCCAAACCTGGGACCGGTCCAAAGGACTTTCAAATGTCTATGAATCACCTTTCCAATGGTATGCCCCGTGCGCGATTCTGACAAACGATTTGATCTCGACGATCGATTTTCTGAAAAAGCCTGAACCACACTACCAAACGGCAGGTTCCAGAGCCTGCCTATCGGCACCTGTCGATAGGCAGGAACATGGCTATGACGATAGGCACTCACCTAGGACTATAAAATGAGGCCTTCCCCTCATTTTCAAAGGGAGCCTTGATCTGATAAAAATATATCTCAACGAATCCCATAAACCTCTCTCGAAGGCAGCGTGATTTCAACTCCTAAATCCCTTTTTTACTTCCACTTTTCATCATCCTTTTCATCAAAGTTGGTGAATTAACCACTCTCCATCATCATCCAAGCTCAAGGGCTGCTATTCAACACTCAAGATCAAGCTCAAGATCTTCAAGAAGGTCCAACTTTCTCACCTTTCTCTTCAAATTCTCTTGAGTTCTCAATAACTTGGTTTATTACTTAGCACTTTTTTATTATCTCATCTCACACATCCTAATATACTTTTTATTTAGTATTATTGCACATCTCTTATTTTCATATAAATAAAAACCCAAAAAATAGGAAAAAGAGGGTTTGCTCATAAATTCCAAATAGGGATTCTCACACTTTTTCCACACTTTTCTCACAACTAAAACACTTTTTTTTCTACACACACACACACTTTCAAATAAGAGATTCCCCATTTGGGTTTATGGGATAAACCCCACCCCTCGTTTGTATGCGAACTACGTGGACTTTGATGCCTTTATAGGCTACGTAGGCATCTCGGGGTAAAACCCGAGACTCGAGTCCTTTTTCTCACTTTTTCTTTCATTTTCTATCTTCTCTAAATCCATTTTTCTTATATTATATATATACACTTATTCTTAGTAACGTATTACTCCATACACATTATCGTTCCTTTGTAACGATTAACGTAGGGGTAATCGTGTAAGTCTTACTCTGTAATATTATTCTTATATCTTCCTACGGGTGACTCGCTTTATCTTTTCCATGATATAAGTCGAGGATTCCTACCTCCATTCTATATATACACATGCACACATATCACGGGGGAAACATAAAGGAAAATAGCAAATATTCATGAGAGACCGAAAGTGCGGAATGGGTGCCTAACACCTTCCCATTTCGTAACTAAGCCTCCGAAACCTTCTCGAATCATTTTGGTTTCGCACGCACCAGTATGTTTTTGGATCCCATCCTTCGGGGTGGCTTCCCCTTTTTTCTTTTGTCAGTTTTGAGTAAAATAGACTAGCGGTTCTGAATCTCTCTACATTTTTACACCACATCTCAAACGACGCCAGACGAAGAGCTCCCGAGAGGGACGCGCGGGACCCGAAGGATCCTTCTCCTCCGCGACGGGGATCAGGGATGGACACAGTGGCGACTCATCTGGGGATATGTGTTTTTTCTTGTCGGATTGACTCTATTTACATGAATGCTATATTTGCTTATGTTCCCCCCATATCTGCATGTTCCCCTTTTCCATGTGTATCCCATGCTTATGCTCATGTTCACACACTTGTAGAAATTTTTCCATGTACACTTCGCACCACGTGCACCTAGGGACACCTATATCCCCATGTTGCACGCATCACCCATCCATACTTGGTGTACCTTTTGGGGTACTTGTACTTTGCTCCCTATTTGGCATAATCAAGAAAGGCATTCTCATCATAAGATACTAATAAGAGAATCATGCATGATTCACACGATATCACCAAAGAGCATTGCTATTGACCAAATTTTACCCAGTAACTAGAGGGTCAATTCGTGATGGACGTTGGTCCGACAGGTCGCAGTTAGCCTAAGCGATATGACTCTCACCTTCCATTGGCCAAGTACCTTCGACGTATATCGAACGGTTCCCTCGCATCGTATCGCTTGATCGAAGTCATGACGGGAGGTATATCGCAGGGAATTCGTTCACGTATGCCGAGTATATTGAATTCGCTCTCACACGTACCATCCTCACTAGGTATATGGTGAGGCAATTCACGTACACTCAGGTATATCAAATGGCTTGTCCACACATACCGATTACCCGCAAGAGCAAGACGTATATAGTGGAAGTCACGCCAAAGGGGGGAACCCATGACAATTCACCCAACCAACTGCATACCCGCATATAGGTGTCAAACCTAGGACACGCACTTTAGATTGTCGGTTTCAACCCGAAACTCTGCCGAAATTTCGGGTCGGCCTGCCGCCCAATTTTTGTGAATTTTTAAAACGAGACCCTGTCCATGAGCCTGGTTACAATTCCAAACCATAGCTTTGCATATATTAAAACCCCACTTTTCTAGGCTCGGGTCCCATCCGGCATTGCATTTAGGAGAATTAAATACAAGTGAGAGCATAATAATCATAATAATCATGTTGAGTTCCGTTTCCAAAAACATTTCTCCCTTCTTTATCAAAAAAAAAATCCAAAAATAATTCTCCCTTCTTTATCAAAAACCCAAAAACATTTATCCCTTCTTTATCAAAAATCCAAAAATAGTTTCTCCCTTTTTTTCTCAAAAATAAATTTCATCCTACGCCTTCTCAGGTCGATTGCAAGCCCTTGGCCTGGCTCCCTAGTGGCTTCGGTCTTCAGTCAAGTAACCCCTGAGTTTCATTCGTTCCTCTACTACTTCTTATGAGTCTAGAATCCATCCATCTTCTATGGAGAATACAGATCAAGCACCATGCATACAATCGGATCTGATAACAGTCCTAGCTCAGCTCGTGTCCAAGATTGACAACCTCCAAACTGAGGTCCGAGAGATGCAACGAAACCAGGTTCCAATTCCTCAAGAGCCCGAGGCCCTGTCCCCTAGTGATATGGGTCCACTCGAGCCTATTTGGGTTCCGGAAGAATATCAGCACGCTCCACGTGCCCCTCCTGCCAATGGGCCGCCGCCTGTCCAGCTTCCAATGCAGAACATTGTCCCGCCTATGGCTAACCTGCCTGTGGTCGTTGATCCATATGAGGAGGAGTTAAATAAAGTAAAAGAGGATCTCAACACGCTCACCAAGAAGTTTGACCAAGTCAGGATCTCTGGTAATTACATGGACTACACCCACATGTCTCCTTATCCTAAAGTAAGGTTACCCGAAAAGTTCAAGATGCCAAATATCGAGAAGTTCGGGAGGAGTGGACCCCCAATTGTTCATCTTCGCAGTTATCATCGTTCCATGACTCTACTAGGGGCTTCAGAAGAGGTGATGTCCCAATTGTTTCAGCAAACTTAGAAGGATATTTCCCTCTGATGGTTTTTATCTCTTGAGGAATCTAGAATCCGTAGCTGGGAGGATGTAGCCCGAGAATTCATGTCGCAGTACAAATACAACGAAGATCTTGAGGTCACCCGTCGTGATTTAGAGCTGCTCAAACAGAATCCTGGAGAATCAGTCAGTAACTTCATAACCCGATGGAGGGAACAAGCAGCTACCATGACTAATCGGCCATCCGAGGAGGAACAAGTCAACATAGTGAAGAAGAATTTCTTGCCCCATGTCCGAGCGACGATGGGAGGATAATACTATCCCCACGTCCGAGATCTTAGAGAGGATGGAGTGGAAATAGGGGAAAGCCTTGTTAAAACAGAGGTCGAATCGAAGAAGGTGTCCAAACAGTTCACCCCTAGAAAGTATGATAAGCCTGCCAGTGCTACCGTTTCGACCATTAATAACATCTCTCAACCAACCACATCATGGGCACCAGAAAGATGACTTGACCCCATCTGAAGGGAATACGCTGAGCTCCATGCTCCCCTCTCCAAAGTTTACCAAGCCCTTTTAAGCTGAAACCTCATCAAACCCTTAGATCCACATCCATTGCCAAATCCACTCCCAAGAAATTACAAAACTGATGCTCATTGTGCCTTTCACCAAACTGAAGGTCATACCACCGACCAATGCTTTCACCTCCGGAACGTAATCCAATATCTCATTGATTGGGGTACCATCGCCCCACCAGCCAATCCTAAGCTAAACACTACTCACAATCCACTTCCGAATCACACCAATGCCATCTTGTTGGAGGGAAACCCAGATTTTGATCCCTCAACTCAAATCACACCCATATACTCTCCTAAACCTCTTCAAATTTGCCCATATTTCCTCCTGCACCCTACTAGCCTTTCTAATCAGACAGTGTCACTCCTTACCAGAGCATACATCGCTGTCCGTACCTGTTCTGAAAATGGAGGTATGGAGTTGTCAGAGGTGTTAAACCAACTCCTAGAGTTCGGGCTGAAATTGCCCTCGCAGATGGTCATCGATTGCCAGAAGCTTAGCACACTGTTCTTAGAAGCAAGAAAATGGGCTCGAGATTTAGACAAGTGGGTGGTACCAACCGATGAAGTCAGCCTAGATGACGTTGTCGAGATTATGGCAGAATTATTCGGGTAAACCAACAGCATTTGTAGTATCACCGGGTTACTTGACATTTTCAAGTTATAAGGGCACTTGGTCCCTTCAATCACACATATCCCCACAAAATGGGAGAACTTGTATGAAGAGGCCGTTAAAGTTGGGGAATGTATTGACTTTACATGGCAAGATGAAATTGTTGCCACCGGATGGGGGGAAGAATTCGAAGACTCGAGCGAAGAACAAGCTTCAGGAAGAGCTAGCCCAATAGCCGACATATGTGGGATGATCACGTTTAAAGAACTCCTCGGAGAAATAAATAGGGTGGCAGAACAACCTGAGATTGATGAGGAAATGAGATTCATATTTTTTCCTTCTTCAGTAAATCACAGGACTAGATCACGGAGACATTACCAGGTTCCAAGCTCGCTACCAGCAAATGACAAGGGGAAGGACGCTGAAAACCTTCCTATGCTAGAGATGACCATCGAGGAGAGCAAGATACTCGATCAACTGAAGAAAACTCAAGCTGACATCACTCTATGGGGACTTTTCATGTCTTCACAGCTACACAGAAATGCTTTAATCAAATTGCTCATTGGACCCACAGTTCCTCCCTCTACCACACCAGAAGAAGCGGTAAATATGGTCGGATCCTTGACCTCTACCCGAATGCTATCATTTTCTGAAGAAAAAATGCCCAAAATTGGGCCAAATCACAATCATGCACTCAACATCTTCGTCGAAGTTATGGGAAAGGCCATGTCACTCTCTCTTGTCGATAACGAATCCGCCTTGAATATTTGCCCATTGAGAACCTTCAAGTGTTTAGGCCTGAAAGAAAGCGACCTCGCTCCAACCTCCACCGCTGTACGTGCCTACGATAATACCCGTCACGAGGTGATGGGATCCATAAAACTTGTAATCGGTGTTGGCCCTATAAACCCTATCGTTGAATTCCAAGTCATAGACATCCCAGCTTGTTTCAACATGTTGCTCGGATGCCCTTGGCTCCACAATATCAAGGGTGTGTCTTTCTCACTCCATCAGAAATTGAAGTTCTTCGTCGACGGGCGAGTCATCACCATTTTGGGAGATAACTAAAATGTCGAGGGTGAAAACACCAGCAGTCCAATCCTTGAGATACAACATGGTCGAATGATATGATCCTATCAGGATTCTGAGTCGAGCCACTCCTACTCCCGGTAGGGGACGATTTCAAAAAAAGGGTTTGTCCAGAATATGACCCTCACAGTAATGTCAATGTGATTCAGATGTTTAGAAACATGGACTTCATGCCTGGACTGGGGCTAGGGCAAAGGCAGCAAGGGATACTCGAGACCATCGAACTGAAAAAAGCTTTCCCTCCTTGTGGCTTGGGGTATCAACCATCAGAACAAGAGCTCAGAATGATCCACCAATCTCGACCAAAGAGAAGATCAGACTGCACCCGAAATATCTTAGGAGACTCCTTGAATGGACAATTCATCAAAGAAGGCGGGGACTTCCCCTTTTGTGGTTTTCCAGAACCATAGTATGACCACACCGACAAGAGGATGAAGCCTGGAATGGAGATCTTTTTCCAAGATAGCTACACATGGGCCGAGAGTTTCCCACACCGCGTGCAACCGCTCATCAAAGATGCCGAAGAGATAAAGGAAAGTGATTCTGAATATTCCTTCAACTTACAGATACTGGGGCTAGCACTCTGCATGGTTCATTCAGGCACTACATCAATGGACCCATCCCGTCTGATTAAAGCTGCTGATACTCCTCTCCTCAACTGGCATGCTGCGCCAGTTCTACCCCTTAAAATCTCCCCTAACCCAAATGTTTACCCTATTTCTTCTTCTGTTGTCTATCCTTGCACAAATGTAATCGAGACCTCTTTTAACGAGGTTCTCAATGCTGTTTTTCCTCTCAATGAAATAAACAAAGATTTTGAGTATCATGTTGTGCCTTACATTAATTATTTAGATTCTAATCGAACTTTTGATGATGATGATTTTGCAAATGAATAATTCTTGACTGATCTAAATAAGGTTAATAATAAACAACATAACCACGTTCAAGTTAATGAAGAAGAGACTGTTGTTATTAATCTCGGTTCTAGTAGCCAACTGCGCGAGATTAGGATAGGGGCCACCCTTGACGAGCATGAGCGTGCACAACTCAAAGAATTGCTGAAGCAGTTCGTGGATGTCTTCGCATGGTCCTATGATGATATGCTCGGCATTGATCCTTAAATAGCTCAGCACGAGATCCCCACTCTCCTGGATTACAAGCCAGTTAAACAAAAATTGAGAAAGCTCCGCACCGAATGGTCGCTCAAGGTCAAAGAAGAGGTGGTCAGACAGTTAAATGTGGGTTTTATTGGGGTGATCGAATATCCCACATGGCTAGACAACATTTTACCTGTACCGAAATCAGGAGGAAAGGTTCGAATGTATGTAGATTACCGAGATTTAAACAAAGCTTCTCCAAAGGATGATTATCCGTTACCCAATATCGACATGATTATCGATAACACAGCCAGTCATGCTCTCAAGTCATTCGTTGACGGGTTTGTCGGATACAACCAAATCAAGATGCACCCAGACCACCAAGAAAAAACCGCGCTCATCACCCCATGAGGAACCTTTTGCTACACCGTTATGCCATTTGGTCTCAAGAATGCTGAGGCTACCTACCAAAGGGCTGCCACAATCATCCTGCACGATCTGATTCACAAAGAGGTCGAGGTTTATGTGGATGATATGATTATCAAGTCCAAAACTAGAGAAGGTATTTTTCCCGCTCTCCGGAATTTCTTCGAACGACTGTGACGGTATCAGATGCGACTTAATCCACAAAAGTGTGTCTTTGGCATTACAAAGGGAAAAATCTTGGGATTCATGGTCAGCGAAAAGGGGATAGAAGCAGATCCTGCAAAGTTGAAGGCCATACTCGAGATGCCACCACCCCGAACAGAGAAAGAAGTCCGAGGTTTTCTTGGGAAATTATAATATATCAGTCGGTTCATCAGCCAACTAACCTCTATCTGTGAACCAATCTTTAAGATCCTCCGAAAGGATTCAACAAAGGTTTGGAACGAGGCCTATCAAGAAGCTTTTGATCGAATCAAACAATACCTGTCCCAACCTCCAGTGCTCATGCCACCACAATCTGGTCTCCTTTTGCTCCTATACCTAACCATAATTGACACTGCAGATGGGACTTTGTTAGCCCAATACCTTGAGTACTCCTGCAAAGAAAGAGCCATCTATTATGCCATTCACAAATTGTCCGGGTACGAGGTCAACTACACTGCTTTAGAAAAGGCATGTGTCGCACTTATCTGGGTCACCCAAAAGTTGCGACACTACATGCTCGCCTTCCCCATCAAACTTTTATCCCGAATGGACCCCATCAAATACCTGCTTGAGAAACTCGTCTTATCCAGTCGAATGGCCCGATGGTTGATGCTCCTAATCGAGTTCGACATCGTGTACATCACACAGAAAGCTGTTAAAGTAAGAGCCATCTCTGACTACGTCACTAACTACCCTGTAGAAGAAGCAGATGTCTAGATCTTCGAATTCCCAGATGAAAATATCCTCTGCACCACTCAAGATCGCCTTCGATGGAAAATGTTCTTTGACAACGCTACCAATAAAAAGGGATACGACATTGGGATCCTCCTGATCGCCCCAGATGACTCCCACACTCCCATCGCCATTAAATTGGATTTCCCTTGCACCAACAACATGATTAAATACGAGGCATGCACAGTAGGCCTCAAGGTTTCTCTCAAGAAAGTTATTCAATACCTTGACGTCTACAGGGATTCTGCCCTTATCACCGGTCAAGTGCTTAGAAAGTGGAAAGTCAAAGACGAAAATCTCCAACCCTTTCATGCCCAATTAGAAGAGTTAGCCTCTCGATTCTGAGATATTACCTTCCATTACCTACCCCGAGAAAAGAATAACCTAGCTGATGCTCTCGCCACCTTAGCCTCCATGGTCGACATGCCCGAGGGAATAACAATGACCCCCTTCCTTGTTCAAAAGCAAGACAAACCGACCCATTGCAACTAAATTGATCTTGCCTCCAATGAGGATCCCGAACTAGCCGATTGATGGTACTATGATATCTGGTTCCTCCTCAAACATGGTAGGCATCCCGAGGGTTCCAACAAGAAATATCGAATGACCCTCTGAAGACTGGCCGCCCAGTACATCATCTGCCATAAAGCCCTACTCAAGAGGAACTTCGATGGAACTCATCTACACTGCATCGCAGGGGCTGAGATTGAAAAAACAATGCAGAAAATCCACAGTGGGGAATGAGGACCCCACATGAATGGTCACATTCTTTCCAAGAAGATCATCCGACAGGGCTACTACTGGACCACCATGACCCAAGATTGCACTGCCTATGTTCGGAGATGCCTCAAATGCCAACAATTCTCCAACCTTCAACACTTGCCTCTGCGAGAATTATACAACATGACCTCTCCCTGGACGTTCTCACTACACCAAATCTGCCCATTTGTCAAGGTCATTGACCTTGACAAATCCACCTTGTCAAGGTCAATGACCGTGACATTTCGAGGCGAGACAACTTTTTTTGTCACGGTCGTGTCACGGTCATTGACCTTGACACAAAACTCGCGTTTTGTGTCACGGTCGTGTCACGGTCATTGACCTTGACACGTTTGTCACGGTTTATAACCGTGACAAAGCCGTGACATTTGTCAAAAAAATTGTCACGGTCAATGACCGTGACAATTCTGGGCAGAATTAAAAAAAAAACTGCTGGGCAGTATGGCCACTGCCACTGCCCAGCAGTATATTTGTACCTGTTATAACAACGTTGTACCTGTTCCAAACATCATATATCCGAACAAACTAAAGATAATGCAAATTATTTTGTGAAGAATCCTAATACTAACCAGAATTGGTTGAAAACTCGAAACAGCTTATGATAACTATACACTAAGAAGACGTTTAAATGAAAAGTATGTCATCCAAGTGGGACACCCTTGTGTTCGTTATGGATGTCTTTTCATGGTACATTTGGTTTCTAGGAAATTGACTTTATAATCTAAAGTTTAAAATTTAATAAACATGACTTCGGCCCCCATTTAGCTGTTCGTCTGTTAAGCAAAAAAGTTTGTCACTCCATACATACCCCCCCATGAAAAACTTCCAAAATAAAAGCTCAAATCAGGTGTCAAAGAAGAGGGTGAAGAATGATAGACCTGATTAGTGATTCCAGATGTAAATAAAGAATGTTCAGCGATGAAGACAAAGTAACGATATACTACAAGTTGAAAAAAAACACTTCGAGCATGCAAATATCACACGATATGTTCATACAAATTATATGCCATTCGAACTTAAAAGCACAAGACATGTTATACTACACGTTCAATGAAGAAACATTAAAAACACAGTTTATTGAATAGCATGAGTGAGAATATGTATGGTTGGGGATTGTGTGTGTGTGTTGTGGTGGTGGTGGTGGTGGGGGGGGGGGGGGGGACCAAATTGGACACCTCGCAAGCATTTATCGTGATAATATCCATGAAAAAGCCCCTCCCGTTCAATGTGTCACTGCTGCAGGCAAATTACATAATAAAAAATTAATATAATAGATTTTTTACAAGCAAAACAATTATGGTGATTTGAGGTTTTACCGCAACTAATTCTTTGATGTTAAATTTAGCCTCTAACAATTTCATTTCTTGAGGTTCCCTCGAGATGACTTTCAGTGACACAAAAAGTGTTACAGGATATTTTTTGCATCACTAAAAGTCACTCTAGGGTTTAAGCCTTAAGAAATGAAACTGTTGGGCGGGCAAATTCAATATCAAATAAATAATGAGGTCCAAAGCCCAAGTGACCCATAAAATTAATAATAGACAATTTAAAAAAAAAAAACTAAACATGAAATAGAAAATGTCAATTTAGCAGTAGATCCAATGCAGATCCAATGGATAGGAAAGAGATTTTACTTACCCTGGACTGGGGCCGTTTCTTGAGCAGTCGTGTTAAGACCATCTACTCCATGACTGGGTTCTGAAAGAAATAATAATATTTTAAACGATTCAAAACATATAAAAACATGTTCTAAAATAAGTAATGATATTTTAAATTATTCAAAACACATAAAGATAACAAATTCAGAAATAATAAAGATTCCTACTAGGAGGCTTAACAAAATCCAGGGATATAATAACCGAGCTAATGGATCGGAAAGAGATATTACTTACTCTCGACTGGAGCCATTTCTTGAGCACTCGTATTCGTACCATCAGCTACATGACTATATTTCTAAAAGAAAAAATCATATATACATGCAAAATGAGACAAAAAATACATCAATACAGTCTAGGTCTAATCATAAAAAATGCATAAAGATAGGAATGGTTGGCAGGGTTATAATAATAAATGCAAACTAGTTCTAAATCATCCTTTTATCTTTTATAATTGTGTTTTAAGGAGTGATAAACAATGTGGAAACACATGAAGGATGATGGGAATTAGAGTTTCTTATGTTATTGGTTCGCTAAACACAATCCTATAATTTTAGAATAAATTCCATGTGTGTATTATTTTTAAGGCTTTAATCAATGGATTCATTTAAGACATGATGTGGTAGATGTCTTGTAAAAATCTAGAGATAGGGAAAACGTTTTATATTGGTTCAATAATGTGAAGCACAAAATTTTCGAAATGGTCTACACACCTAAATTGAATCTCAATCCTCCACCCCACCCCCTCCCCCACCACACACCACACACACACACACACACACACCCCACCCACCCCACCCAACCCCCTACCCCCTCCCCCACCCCCTCCCCCTACCCCCTCCCCCACCCCACCCCCTGCCCCCTCCACCACCCCCTCCCCCACGACACACCACCACCACACACACACACCCCACCCTACCCCACCCCCTTCCTCCCTCCACCACCCCTCCCCCAAAACACACCACCACACACACACACACCGCACCCCACCCCCTGCCCCCTCCACCACCCCCTCCCCCACCCTGCCCCACCCCGCCCCACCCCCTGCCCCCCTCCACCACGCCCTCCCCCACCCTGCCCCATCCCGCCCCACCCCCCACACACGCACACACATACACACATATATATATACACATACATACATAAATATACAGACAAATATATATATATAAATGGAAGAGAGAGAGAGAGAGAGAAATTGGACCTGAGAGAGAGAGAGCAGCGTTGAGTCAAGAGAGAGAGAGAGAGAAAGAGGGAGGGAACGGTGGGAGGGAAAAAAGAAGGGGGAAAGGGTTTTTGCTGGAAAAGTTGTCACGGTCGTGTCAAGGTCATTGACCGTGACAAGAATTGTCACGGTCTTGTCAAGGTCAATGACCGTGACAAGACCGTGACAAATTTAATTGTCACGGGCTTGTCACGGTCAATGACCTTGACAAGTCGTTGTCACGGTCGTGTCAAGGTCAATGACCGTGACATAAAACGCGTGTTTTTTTGTCACGGTCAATGACCATGATAAGGCTGGCCGGCTGAAAGGTGACAATTTGCCCATTTTGGTGTAGTGTCTCTACCTGGGGGATCGACATCATAGGGAAGGTTACACCAAAGGCGTCAAACGGACATGAGTTCATCCTAATCGCCATTGATTACTTCACCAAATGGGTCGAAGCTGAGTCATACGAAGTGTTGAATGCCAAGAAAGTGGCCAAATTCCCCAAGAAAAATATGATCTGCCGATATGGGGTCCCTCACGAGATGGTATCAGATAACGGGCTGCATTTTGAAGCAGAAGTCACAGAAGTAGTCAACGAGTACGGGATTCAGAGACAAAAATCTTCTCCCTATCGACCTCAGACAAATGGTGCAGTTGAAGCCGCCAATAAGAACCTCAAAGCAATCATCAGCAAGATGACCAAAAGTTGTAGGGATTGGGCCGACCGGATCCCATACGCCCTCTAGGGCTATCGAACCTCAATTCGAACTTCTATTGGGGATACCCCTTACTCCCTGGTCTATGGAATGGAGGAAGTCCTACTTGTGGAGATAGAAATACCCTCTCAACGCGTCATGCTTGAAAGAAAAGTTAGTGAAGAAAACTGGTGCAAAAGCCGTCTTGATGAGCTAGCCCTCCTAGATGAAAGAAGATTAAAAGATCTTTACCACATACAGGGGTACCATCGCCGAATAGCGCGATCATTCAATAAGAGAGTCAAGGACCGCGGTGTCCAGGAGGGGGATTTGGCCCTCAAAGAGATAATAGAACCCATCTGGGACCCGAGAGGGAAATTCAATCCCAATTGGAGCGGCCCCTACATTGTGAAGAAAATCTTATCCGACGGTGCCACCATGCTCACTGACCTAGATGGGGAGGACATGGCTAGTCCAGTCAATCTGGACCGTCTTAAGAAATTCTACCCATAGTTCGAAATCTCGGCGTGCTAGGACTCTTCTCATCCCCCTTCTATTCTAAAAAAAAAACTCTTCATTTTTCCCTATACCCAGAACTACGTGGGCCTGATCCTCTGCAAAAACTATTTTCAAACAGATACAAACTTTTTCAAAACCCCCACAGGTACGTAGGCATCTCATACTCCTCACATGAGTACGACCCTTTCTTTTTCACAAAATACTATTCTTTTCTTACCTTTGAGAACGACGGTTCATTCTAAAATTATTTGAACAAAAGGATTATCTATGCCTTAGAGATCAATATAGATAATTTAAAATACAAAATTCATCGAAAGACACAGTTGGATGATCAGAAACTTATTTATTTCATTAATAAGAAATTACAGTACGGATTACATAAGAAAAAGGAACGGATAACCCCCTTCCCCCCTACTACCATAAAAAAGGCCAAATAAAATCCCCACATACATTCCCTATTACATAAATAAACTCTCCAAGAGTCCTACCCACAGCTACCAGAGGAGCATGCACCCTCATCATCTACATCCTGAGGACCCCAAGTTTCCCCTGCCTGAATAGAGTGTCGTAAACATTCCATGGATCGATGAGCCTTAACCATCTTCGAAAAAACAATAACACCCCCTTCCATGGAGTCAGATAAAACAAACCATCTTTGTTCAGTCTCTACTTCCAACATCTTTCTGACTACTTTCCTTCACAACCACTTCATATAATTTTTGGGGACATGCCAAACCTTCCCGACACACTGAGAGGGACGGGTCGACGGATGCCAATTTTCCCACATAGATAGAAGCAACAGATGCAAGCGCTTAGTCAAATCCTCTATCGGAAAGAAATTTAGTGTCCGAGGTGGCACAACCTGTGCCCAGCCAAATTGGAGTAGAAGCCGCTAAGGGAAGTAAAAAGAGGTCTGCCTGAGACCAACCATCTGCAAATATGAGTACTCTCCTAGCTCCAGAATAGGCTGCAACTGTCCCCACCAAAGCACTGACCAATACAGCCCACGAGCCCCATATTCCACAAGCCAATTCTCCCAGTTCTCAACATACATGCCAACGCTGATGAAGTAGCGTGAAAAGAAGTTGGGTACGGCCGACAAGGGATATTCTGGAGGAGTCAAAAAGCGGAATCTTTCAGACAACCATATAAACAGCATCACGGGGCTACCCTTCAAAAAGTTAGAACGACCTTCTCTCCAGGCATCCAGGCCATTCAGGGTCTCCGCCAGTAGCACCGCCGCAGGATTGCGACGATATAAGTAATGGCTACAAGTTGTGGGTCCACTTGCACCTCTCCAGTCACCTTCAGCAATTTGGAAACCAGGCCCAAAACAACGGGTCCAGCATAGACAACATCACCTACTCCCCGCAAATGCACGGACTGCAGCACCGCCGGGAGGGAGATCATTCCTCCAACAACCAATGATCTAGCCGCCGAAGGCGAAATATGAAGAAGTCCAGCCAACAAATCCCTGGGAGAGCGGGAAAATTTAGGCAAAGAGGAAGCAACACTGGGATTTACACCCACTATGGCAGAAAATTCCTCGTAGGTAGGACAAACTTCTTCCAACCCAAAACAGAATACATGGTCTTTGGGGTCCCAGAATTGTACCGCCACCATCAGCATATTCCACTCGATAGGCTGATTGCGCCACAAGGAGACTCGACGCATGTTGAAAGCATCGTAGTCGACATTTTAAGAGCACATAGCTTCCAAGGCTTCGAGGTAGTTGGCAAACTCAATGCTACCAGGGAGATCCATCTTGCAAGGCTAAAAGATAATGCGTAAGTATGTAAGAATGCAAAGGCGTGATGAAAACACTCCACCTGTACCCCTTTTTATACTTGAAAACCCTCACAAGGGACATAATCCCTGCAAAAAATCGGAGAGAATCCTACCCCACAAGGTACCAAAGGCTGAAGAATGTACCATTCAAAGCTTTTAATTGATGGGACTGGACTGAACTACCAATAGGCAGGTCAGGGTGCTTGCCGATCGGCCCCCCCCCCCCCCCATTTTTGGAAATTTCCCTTTTTTCCTCTTTTGTCAAATCAGAAAACTCAAATAAATTGATATTGTCAATAGAATTTCAAAATCCCTTTTTCCTTATATAATTTCCCTTTTTAATTAAAAACGTTCCTTCAAAATATTTCAAAAATATTCCTTTTTACGGTCTCAGCAGCAAGGTAAAAAGCGCATGTGCATTCATTCATCATTAAATAAAAGATAATAAAAAAAACCATTGCATTGCATATATCTATTTTCTGTGTTACATCATTTTTGCAGGAAATAAAAGAAAAACAACGGGACTCAACTCGAATCCACATTATCTCTCTCTCTCTCAAGAGCTTCCACCCCTGCGACGTGCTCTCTTCCCCCTACTGCGAGATGACGAACCACCACTTCCCGAGCCAGAATCCTCCCCGGACGAGGCAGACGACACCAATAAAGAGGGAACGGGAACCACATCCCGAATATGGGCAGTCGCCGAGGAGATCCAATCTCTAATGTCCCTGAGCCAAGTGGTCGACACCCGGACTTGCTGCAAGAAAAAGCGAAATCAGTATCAAAGCAAGGATGACCAAAACAGAAAAGAAAGAGAAAAACAAAGGAACATAAAGGTATACCTCAGGTCGAAGGACCTCCTCTGTCAAACCCAACACCTTCGGATCCATCGCATGAGGACGATGAAGCATAGGCACCATCCCTCCATCAGCTCGCCGAATGTTGTATGAAGTGGTATGCAGCCGTACAAAAGGGACCTCCGAGGTCGTCGCCGCCGCAGATGCCGACGGACCATCGCCGCTGTGAGAAGAGAACATCGCCCGACTTGAACCTGCAGGAAGGAAGGGAAACGCATCATATATGTTGGGCGCCATTAACCAGCTCGTCACAAAATCCATATAGTCATACGGCGCAGCCGTATCAGTGTATAGAAAGTAGGATTTGCCGATCATCGCCGCGATCCTCTCATCCTCCAACATCAGTCGTTCCTGCCTCATAGACGTAGGAGGCTACGCAGGTGGCACCACCACCTCCTCCTCAGCAATCTGGAGAATCACCCTCTCCTCGAGGTACCAGGAATGTCCAAACTCATGCACTAGCAAAGGCCTCATCCGCGCGTTCACCCCGGTCGCCCCCGCATCCTGAATGGTTGTCCCCCACGGGTAAAAAGTCATCTAAAAATCTCCAAGCAAGCAAAATAAATACAAGATCAGAAGGTGCAAAAACCAAGACTGAAATGGAAAGAGTCTTACCTTACCACTGGTCAGGTCATTCAAGACCTGACGCACTGCCTCCAGGGAAAGAGATCCCTTCAACTGTCGATTGGCTTTACACCATCGATAAAATCGACAGAAATCCCCAACAGTGTTGTCCTTCAAAGCAATCAGTGGGGTGTTGCACCCAATCACCTCATAGAACCACATCTGAATTCATAAGTAAAAAAAGACGCGTAAGGAAAATGTGAATGCATTAAAGGAAAATGCGAATGCATGAAAAGAAAATGCGTGAATTAAAGAATACCTCAAGAAGCTACGTGGCCCCAGTAAAGGTCTGTCGGCAGCACCGGCTGAATGCATCCAAAGAAGAGTAAAGGGTCGCCAAGGTCAGACTCCCCCAATCATAGAAGGGGATGTTCGAAAACATCCTAAAGTACGACAGAAACCAAAAATGAACGACGTCGCCGCTCGACGCCACCATGAAACCTCCCAACACCAGCAGAACGAATAACTGGGCCATCTGCCTCACTTGCAGCCCGTCCTCCACATCAATCACCCTGCTCAGTAGAAAATCCTTCAATAGGGATAGCCAAATAGAATCCCCAGAAACTATCCTCCCTACATCACCAAGTGCCGCACGCACTACCTCCGATCTCACCCGTAAAGAGCGATCCATCTCTATCTGCTCTCCATCACAATCCAGCTCCAGCAGCTGCTGCACATTAATGGGAGTCACCGTCATCTCCCGGAATCCAAAATGAAAGGTGTGGGTAGTGTCCCACCACCTCTCTCCCAAAGCACACAAGATCGCTGTCGAACGAGGCGTCTCATCCAGCACAGATGCCAACCGCCCAAAACCCGCTGATGATACCATCCAGAACACCACAGGTGGGAGATGCTCCCAGACATCCTTGAGCCTCATTATCCCATAGGCACACATGTTCTTCAAAGAAATAATATATTGGAAAAAAGAAAGGTCTCATCAAAAGTCAAGCAAGAAAAACCACCAAAAAGAGAAGAATGCCAAAGGTCAGGTTACTTACATAACCACCGGGGATCACTCTCGAAGAGCGATGATGCGATGGCTCCCACAGCAGGGTCCGCTCATCCGTAATAGGCTCAAACTCATCAAAGGAGTTCTCACTCCCCAAAGAAAGGGGCACCCTGTCCCTCCAATCCACATTTGCCTAATCATCAACGGTCAACCACTCCCGGTGGACTGCAGTGCTCACAAAAGCGGCCATTTCTTGAAGATCGGAACGCTAGAACGATTTGCAGAAGAATCGCAGAGAGAGAGAAAGCAAAAGAAGCTGTGAAAAAATAAGGGGATTTGCCCCCGTGCCACTGCCGAATGGAACCCTTCATACTATGCTGACCGGCACCCCCCTTAAATTTTGTACAAAAATTCTAAGAAAATACCAGAAAGCCTCCAAAAATCCCAGGAAGGATCTAGAGCCTTTTTACCAAGAAAATTTCGCGTTCCCTCAAGCAGAACTCCTCTTACCCAGCGGAATCATCAAAAACCAAGTGAAAACTCCTCCCGGCAAAGCTCGGAGGATCCTTAAGGATCACCTGATCACTTCCCCAGCGAAATTATTTTATAACACCCAAAATAGGTTATTCCCCCCTGCGAGGTCTCCTAAAAGCTTCCCCAGCTACCAGCTCCCCAGCTCAGATCAAAATCATAAAGCTCTTTCTCCAGCAGAATCAAAATCCAAACTTTATCCACTTTTGGGTCAGAATTGGCCCCGATCTTGGATCGTCACCTGAGTTAGGTCAGAATTGACCTCGGTCCTCGGTCGTCACCACTTTTGGGTCAGAATTGGCCCCGATCTTGGATCATCACCCGAGTTAGGTCAGAATTGACCTCGGTCCTCAGTCATCACCACTCTTGGGTCAGAATTGGCCCCGGTCTTGGATCGTCACCTGAGTTAGGTAATAATTGACCTCGGTCCTCATTTGTCACCACTCTTGGGTCAGAATTGGCCCCGGTCTTGGATCGTCACCTAAGTTAGGTCAGAAATGACCTCGGTCCTCGGTCGTCACCACTCTTGGGTCAGAATTGGCCCCGATATTGGATCATCACCTGAGTTAGGTCAGAATTGACCTCGGTCCTCGGTCGTCACCACTCTTGGGTCAGAATTGGCCCCGGTCTTGGATTGTCACCTGCGTTAGGTCAGAATTGACCTCGATCCTCAGTCGTCACCACTCTTGGGTCAGAATTGGCCCTGGTATTGGATTGTCACTTGAGTTAGGTCAGAATTGACCTCGGTCCTCGATCGTCACCACTCTTGGGTCAGAATTGGCCCCGGTCTTTGATCGTCACCTGAGTTAGGTCAGAATTGCCCTCGGTCCTCGGTCGTCACCACTCTTGGGCCAGAATTGGCCCCGATCTTGGATCGTCACCCGAGTTAGGTCAGAATTGACCTCGGTCCTTGGTCGTCACCACTCTTAGGTCAGAATTAACCCCGGTCTTGGATCATCACCTCAGTTAGGTCAGAATTGACCTCGATCGTCACCACTCTTTAGTTCAGAATTGACCTCGGTAGACCTTTACCCTAAGCCCGCAGATTCGGCTTTGACCCGTAGAATTGGTCATCCCCAGCACACTCCTTAGGTCCTCAAAATCGACCTCGACCCTCTGAATCGGTCATTCCCCCTCAAAAGCATCATGTGGTGTCTGTTCGACGGTCATCATTTGTTCCAAACTCACCCATCGAGGGGCTCTGTAGACACCCCATTCTATTACCCCTAACTCTCCTTAGGTCCCTAGTACCTCCCTTAATCACTATAAACTCAGGTCACGTCCCGAGTACTGAGCTGAAAGCCATCGGGCACTCCCCGGCTCAGTTTGACCCAAATGTCAAACTCTTCGTCTCGACCAAGACTCAATGAATCTTCAAAGGGCACTGAATACCCTTTCCAACGGTCTGCCCCGTGCACGATTCCAACTTACCATGCGGACGAATGATCCATTTGCGTCCGAAACCTGACCTAGAGGCCACTGGGCGCTCCCGAGCTCTATTTGACCTAAGTCAACTCTTTAGCTTGACCGATGTTGAATGAATCTTTGAAGGTAACTAAATACCCTTTCCAACGGTCCGCCCCGTACGCGATTCTAACTTTCCATGCGGACGAACGATCCGTTTGACTCCGAGAGGCCACCGAGCGCTTCCCGGGCCCGATTGACCAAAGTCAACTCTCCAAACCGGGTCAAACTCTTTGGAATCCCGAAGTACATATCCTAACCTTTCCAACGGTATGCCCTGTGCACAACTTGGACTTACCATGCGGACGAACGATCCGTTTGCGTCCGAACGATTCCCCGTCCAATAAACCGACAAATGCTTCCGAGCCATATTTGACCCAAAGTCAACTCCCAAACTCGGGAGTGGTCCAAAGGACTTTCAAAGGTCTCTGAATCACCTTTCCAATGGTCTACCCCGTACACCATTCTGACAAACGGTTTGCCCTCGACGACCGATTTTCCGAAAAAGCCTGAACCACACTGCCAAACGGTAGGTTCCAGACCCTGCCTATCGGCACCTACCGATAGGCAGGAACAGGTCTATACCTATCGGCACTCACTTGGGCCTATAAAAGGATGCCTTCCCCTCATTTGAAAAGGGATCCCAAATTTGATAAAAATATCTCTCAACGAATCCCAGAAACCTCTCTCGAAGGCAGCGTGATTTCAACTCCCAAATCCCTTTTTTACTTCCACTTTTCATCATCCTTTTCATCAAAATTGTTTAATTAACCACTCTCCATCATCATCCAAGCTCAAGGGCTACTATTCAACACTCAAGATCAAGCTCAAGATCTTCAAGAAGGTCCAACTTTCTCACCTTTCTCTTCAAATTCTCTTGAGTTCTCAATAACTTGGTTTATTACTTAGCACGTTTTTATTATCTCATCTCACACATCCTAATATACTTTGTGTTTAGTATTATTGCGTATCTCTTATTTTCATATAAATAAAAACCCCAAAAACAAGAAAAAATGGATTTGCTCATAAATTCCAAATAGAGATTCTCACACTTTTTCCACACTTTTCTCACAACTAAAACACTTTTTTTCTACACACACACACACACATTTACAAATAAATGATTCCCCATTTGGGTTTATGGGATAAACCCCACCCCTTATTTGTATGCGAACTACGTGGACTTTGATGCCTTCATAGGCTACGTAGGCGTCTCGGGGTAAAACCTGAGACTCAAGTCCTTTTTCTCACTTTTTCTTTCAATTTCTATCTTCTCTAAATCCATTTTTCTTATATTATATATATACACTTATTCCTAGTGACGTATTGCTCCATACGCGTTATCATTCCTTTGTAGCGATTAACGTAGGGGTAATCATGTAAATCTTACTTTGTAATATTATTCTTATATCTTCCTACGGGTGACTTGCTTTATCTTTTCCATGATATAAGTCGAGGATTCCTACCTCCATTCTATATATACACATGCACACATATCACGGGGGGAAACATAAAGGAAAATAGCAAGTATTCATGAGAGACCGAAAGGGCGGAATGAGTGCTTAGCACCTTCCCATTTCGTAACTAAGCCTCCGAACCCTTCTCGAATCATTTTGGTTTTGCACGCACCAGTATGTTTTTGGATGCCATCCTTCGGGGTGGCTTCCCCTTTTTTCTTTTGTCTGTTTTGAGTAAAATAGACTTGCGGCTCTGAATCTATCTACATTTTTACACCACATCTTAAACGACGCCGGAGAAGCGCTCCCGAGAGGGATGCGCGGGACCCAAATGATCCTTCTCCTCCACGACGGGGATCGGGGATGGCCATAATATGTTCACAATTAAGCCACCTATCTTTATTTTCCACTAACTAAAGAATTTAAACATTAGTCAAGTGAACCTAATCCCCAATAGATGCCGCCGAAACCCCTTATTTCTCCATCTGGTCCCTTGAGCGACCTAAAATAGAAGGGGCTTTGAATATTTTGAATACTTTCTAAAACCAAAGTCGAAAATCTAGATACCCTACAACCCGTGTAGATTTCTTCCCCTCAATGTTTTAAACACCACACATCTCCATGAAGTCTCCTTAACCTCGGTTCCCACTGTCAAAGAAGGATATACCAAAGGTGACCCCAACCCCCCTATATATTATTATTATTATTATTATTATTATTATTATTATTATTATTATTATTATTATTATTATTATTATTATTATTATTATTATTATTATTATTATTATTATTATTATTATTACTAGGTATAAACCCGCGTGATGCGCGGACCGTACAATTTTCATAGTCATTTTGCAAAAATCATACCTATACCTTACACCCCCAAAAATATCTTTACAACTCCAATATATAATTAGTCTAAAATAACTCAATACCACAAAAAACATAAAATTAATCAATTGAAAACTAAAAAACATATTTTTTGAATAAAATTACAACACTAACATCTTCCATGTCATATATCCATTCAATAATACAAAATAGAGAAATTGTATTTTCTATATGGCTCATATGCTTTCATAAGAACTCTGGAGTTCTTAAAATGCTTCCAACAAATTGCCAATGAAATAAATATTGATACATTATTTTGAAGCCATCCACTGTTCTAAAAAACATAGTCATGACACCTAAACATGAGTAAATGTAACTGAAATAGGAATGACTGGAAAATCTCTATAAAATGGGGGGGGGGGGGATGAGAAGTGAGAATGTACCAAACAAAACAAATTCAACCATTTATCAAGGGAAACAATTGAAAGAGGATATTCATAATAAATAGATGCAACAAACAGAAGTTCTGGGATTGCAAAATGAAATTTTGAGTGCACTTTTGGTATTACTATTATAAACTCGTACCGTTGTAAGTTAATTAGAAGTGTGTAAGGTCTCCTTTGTTCAAGCTAATACTAAAATCAAGCAATTAGAGAATACTCCCAGCTACCATGATTTCCACCATCCCTAGAGTAGGGTCAACCCTTCATGCACATCTGTAGTTTCCTTACACAGAATTTAGAATCTTAGACACATAAACTTGATTTACTCCTTTAAGCTAGACTTCGTCTTCCAAAGGCAAGAAAGAGAGAGAGTTGAGCAACACAAAAAGATCTCAGAATGGACATCAAAGATACCAAACCCGGTTTCACCTGTCAAACCCGCCACCACCAGCAGGTGGTGGCTTGACCCAACCCTCTCTCCTCTATCCCCCATAGCACAACCAAATCCATTAACCCGCTGAACCCGTCTGCCCCTGTCATGACTCCGGCCACCCCCTGTTCCTTCTCCGGTCAAAACCGCCATAGCCAAACCATACTAACCTGCCACCATCGAACCAACATCAGCATGTTGGTGTAAGGAATGCTGATAACATAAGTTGAGATGAGGTCAAATCGTGGAGGGGAGAGGAAGAGAAATTTGTTTGGGGATTTATAGAGTGTATGGAAGTGCCGAATAGTTTTTTTTGAAAGTTTCAAATACTTTGAATCGTGAGATTGCATTCAAAGATGAATTTCATCAACCCTATAATAGAAAAAAGGGAAGGCAACGTGGACAGTGTATTTGAGATTGAAAATTAATTGTAGGCTTTCGTTTTAATAGATTAGTATTAGTATAGATAAAGATGTGC
Organism: Sambucus nigra; assembly: GCA_949130495.1. NCBI lineage: Eukaryota > Viridiplantae > Streptophyta > Magnoliopsida > Dipsacales > Adoxaceae > Sambucus > Sambucus nigra. The sequence goes on along the minus strand of OX422207.1, from coordinate 95,607,988 downwards.
CACGTGGATAGGCTAATTGCAAAGCATAATAAATGCCTTGTTTTGCATTTTATAGTATATAGAGATTATTATTATTATTATTATTATTATTATTATTATTATTATTATTATTATTATTATTATTACTATTATCATGAACGGATACACATATGATGAACGGATTGGGGCCATCATTTTTATATTCCCTTGTCGATTTATTTTGTTCAGTATAAAGCCATGTCCTTGGTCTTATATATATATGAGCTTTATTCTTTTCACTCACACTTAACTCTAGTTCCTACTTTCTTATCCTTATTTTTTCATCACTATTACCACGTGATTTATATGCGGCTATTTCCATTCTTATCTGGCACCACCATATCACAACCCCATCCCTTCCACTATTCAAGTTTCCCCCTATTTTATCACCCCACAAATAATAAACCACCTCCATTATACTTTTCTTATTTTAGTTTATCTTGTTTTATCAATATTATTATTTAGCAAAGAACGCTTAATAGTTATGTAATTTAGCTGCACATACACAACTATTATATTATTTTCAGGACATATAAAAAATACCATGACCAAATCAACCATTATAAGATAAAATAACTAAAGAAAAAAACATGTGAAAAAAAAGCATAAAGAGAAAAGGGTCATAAAACTTATTGGAGGGTCCACTTTGGCTCAGTGATGCTCACACTCATTCAAGAGCATCTTGGTGTTTTCCTCATTCATCGGTAGTGGGGGTTATAAAATAACACCCGTACCCTGGGAACTGCATCCTCTCCCTTCCAGCCTATCTCGGCCCAGTCATCATAATGATGGGTCGCTCTCTAATGCCCAATTAGTTCCAAAACGAACACGCCTGCCCATAAATCCATGGTAATCGGCCAATCCTGCACCGCCACCCTTCCATTATCTTGCAAGACCCCATCATCTTTGTTCGAGACCATAAGCTCATCCTCTTCCACTAACACGGGCTCCAATGAATCCATAACAAACAAATGGGGTATAAAAATACTCTCAAAAGAGTATAGGATTCTTAGATATAGAGAGATAAATCATAGAGAAGGAGAGAACGAGTGAATATGCGAAGAAAACTATCATGACAAAATGATTTATAGGTTTGGGATACTGGGACATTTAACGGATCGGTTAAACTTGTCAATCATTTGATCGTATCGATTAAACATTCAAACCCAAGGGTTAATCGATCGATTAACCGTTTAAATTAAATCCCCAATTCTTTTTTGACAATACCATTTTCCACCAACTTTCCAATTATCATCCCTATACCTCATACTCCCCTAAGAATAGGCAAACATATTCTCTTTTAATTACGATTTCGATGAAGAGTGTCCGCATGCACAAACTCTTACTTGACTACCAATTTGGACACCTGGATCTGTAATAAGGGTGTGGTAGTTCTTTCCTGTAAAAAATGACCACTAACATGAACCCTAGAAAAATCCACAAAATACCGACATCCCTAACCAAAAACAGAAGTTCAAAGGGTAAAAAAAACAAATAAGAAAACCCCAAGGGGTCAGAATGAAGATAGGAAAAAGTGAGAAAAAGTGATCCAAACACGCCCTGTGGGTCCTTTAACCGATCGGTTAAAGACCCCTCCAAATCGATTAAATCGATAACTAATCGATTAAGGACCCCCTAAATACATAACCGATTGGTTATCACCCCAAGATTCATTATTACGAGTTTTTTGAGAATCCCTTCTAAGCCAAACACGTCCCATACACCTCAGATCCACCGTCCAAGGGCTTTAACCCATTAGTTAAATGCTCGGGGATAGACCCCTATAAATAGAAGTCCCCAACAACCAAGAAAAGGGAACCAAAAGACGACCTCAATATGATTTTCTCACTTTCTTCTCCTTAGAACATCAAAGATACTTCTGAAACGTCCTGAAGAACTTCTTACTCTGAAAAAGTCACTTTTCCCTGAGAGAGTTCATATTTTTCTAAAGTCACGTCAGTCCCAAAAGAAGTTTGTACTTATGATTAGTCACCTCCAAAAGAAGATGTAAAAGGGTGGTGTGACTAGGGTCTTAGAAGAACTGGAATAGGTGAGGCATGATCCACTCCAATGGACTCTGCCTTCAAGGTCCTCAAAGTCTCAGGAGTAGCTTCTGGTAGAAAACCTTCCTTTTTTTGGTAAAAATGGAGTCAATGCAAGAACCTCTTTCTTCAAGAAGATAAATTTCACAAGCAACAATGGTAACTTGGCGAGAGAGGTCTCATGATAATGATGGATGTAGTGATGGGAGTGAAGAGACAAGCACTTTGTACTTAGAGAGAAATTAGGGAGAGAATACTAAGTATTGTGTGATTTTGACAGAGTAAATATTTAAATTTGAGTTTCTGATGTCTGATTTGACCTTACTAAGGGTCCTATTTATAGGTGAATACTAGGTCTGTTTGGGACTTTTGAGGTGCCAAAAAATAAGAGTGCACTTAAGGGACACGGTCTCCAATATACATTTTATCCCTACCTGGTCTGCAGTCGCCTATCTCCTCAGACAGACGACACCTGGTGTAAACTAAAGTCAAAAAGTAAATATGTATCCTAATGTTGACAAAACAAATGATTTTTTAAATATCTTTCCAAATGATAACTTGTTGTACAAACTTTGTAAACTTAAGAGTGCCCTTAAGGGCCACCCTCTCTAAAATCATTTTGTAAAAAGCGCTTTCTTCTGAGCAGTCTCTTGGCTACTCACTTCAGTTATAACTAAGTTTGGGATATGTAAGGGCTTGACTAACTCCTAGAGTCCTTCTACTAGTATTCTGTATATATTAAAGTGATAAATGGTTGAGTTTGCGTAATAAATTTTGTCTCTCAGCCACCAAGCCAAAACTCCCAGAATGTCCCAACTAGCCTGCTTGAGCCCTACTTTCTCAACTAGGCTACCTGTACAAGAAATTAAATATTAGTACTTTGTTATTTTCTAAGTAACAAGTATTGGAGATAAGGCCACTTAAGGTGGATCCCCTCATCGTTTGTCATTTTTGTTGCATGTGATTTGGGACAGAGGGACAACTCTAAGTGCACCTCCTTGGCCTACCTCTTTTTCCAGGCTTTCAACTTGGGCATAGGGGTTGATTGTGATGATTCCCCTTACCTTGTCACTTTTCTATAGCCTTCACTCTTGGGTAGAAAGGTTGATTGTGGTTAGCCCCTTCGTCCTGGGCATTTTTATGTGGCCCCAATCTTGTTACGAGGGGTTGCTCATAGTGAGTCCCCTCTTCCTTGGCTTTTTTATGTTGATTTTTATCTTATTTAGAGGGGTTGGTCATGGTGATCCCCCTCGTCCTTGAACTTTTTATATGGCTCCAATCTTGGGTAATGCGGTTGCTCATGGTGAGTCCCCTCGCCTAGGTATTACATTTGATCATAAGGTCACTTAAGGTGGACCCCCCCACTCTAAATATTTTCTTGCTAATTTGGGCAGTGGGAGCCCCTCTAGGTGGGCTCACTCACCCTAGGCTTACTTCAAATGAACACCCCTCTACATTATTCCCCTCGGATAAAAATCTTTGTGTTGGGTTAACCAAAAGGTTTTGTACGCAATGATTCAAGTTGTCTTAGAATGTGAACAATTTCACTCAGTCACGTCATTACACTGTTAGCATTAAATGGTTTTGTCACATCAACCCATATTGAGAGTCTCGAGGTGACACATGTCGAAGAGATAATACGCATCCCATTATTTAGGAAATGATTTGCTTGACTTTTGATTGGCAGGAGCGTGTGGGTCTCTTTTAGTATAAAGGAACCATTTTAACTTCATTAGCTTTAACCTTAGAATTTTTACTTTCAACAAAGATTTTTAGAGAAAGAGAAAACCCTTGCTTTTGCAGAGCCACCAACCCATCATCCCCAACTTTTCAAGTTTTTCCAAATTATTCGAAAATGGATTCTTCTTTAAAGAAACCCTCTGCCGTCGTTTCCAGCACTACCAGTGAGGTTCTCGTAGTTTACTTCCCTATTTCCATTCCGATTTCCACCGTCTTGGCCACCAGAGCAACCACAATCACCACTATTGTTTCAAATTCAACTGCCTCTGCCTTGAACAATTCGTCTTCTAGAGTTGTTACGAGTGGTGGTCTTACTATCTATACCAAATCCCAAAAGGAATACTTGGCAAACCGTTTGAAAATATATTTTGGGTTATACCGCCTTAGTTGATACTTTGACCCTCAAGACACCTTTATGCCTACTCTTGTCAATTTCTAGAAGAGTTTGTGGCTAAGTTCATCGAGTAGCCCCATGTAGGGTTGAGTGAGTCTACCGACTTTTTTATTCTTTTAGCTGATAGTATTCTTAGGATTTGAGTGACTAGAGGTGATTTTCCCCATTCTAACATTGAACTCAAAGTTTATGGAGGATCCCCTGACGAGTGGGCCCTCTGGATAGATCATATCTTTACCACCTCCTCGCACAAGGCTATTATCGAGGGGCTTGACCTTGTCACCACCATTAATAGTTTGAAGACTTGTACCATTTCCAAGCATTCCAGTACTTTCAATATATTGGCTTCTCGTTGGAGCAAGGACTCGTACACTTTTCTCATTGGATAGGGCGAGCTTACCATAACCATGGAGGAAATATTCTAGATACTCTCCTTACCCTATTTAGGAGAGCATGTTTTTTCTGATGAATATGAGGATGAGGTCGAGGAAGGGATGGTAGAAGAACTCTAATCATCTTTAAGTGAGTGCTCTAAATACACAACAATCAATCAGACTGGCACCAACAAATATACCTTTGCCAAATGGTAAAGGTATTGGTTTAAGGATTTCGAGTAGTTTCCCAAGGGGCAAAATCTCGAGCAGGGCGTTGATAAGCTAGGAGGTCCCAAAAATCAACTCCCCCTCTCATTTGGCATCTTTATTTGTAACTTTACTTAGTAGTTTTTTATTCCCTGGGAGGCCAGACGATTCCCCTCGTGAACTTATTATTAGAATTGTTGTGAGACTTGCTCGAGGGAGGGCGGTTCCCATCGCAGCCTTAACATTGGGTTGTATCTATACTTAGTTGGATCGTGCTCATGTTGGCATCCACCAATCCTGTGGCCGTCATGATGCTATCAATTTTGTAAACTCTTTCATTATCATGTCCATTTTGTTTGAGAAATTCCCCAACTTTGCTCGAGAGGCAAGGGCCTACGATAGGCAAGTTGATCTAGCTACAAGGTGGCATAAGAAAGTTCCCAAGGCTCCTCTAGGACCTCTGATAGATAACACTGATGAGTTCTGCTTTTGGACTTATTGCAAACGAGTTAGTGGTATTTTCATGTGGGGCTCCTTCTCATCTTTAGGGGTACTTTTTATTGTCCCTCAGATGATGAGTCTGCGTCTACCTGTCCTCATATTGAGGTGGTAGTTATGCTTTTACCTTGAATTCTTCCTTCTTTGATTAACTTGGGCTAGGGCATGGAGTTTTATCACTCTGAGAGGGTGAGGAGGTAATTTGGCTATAATCAAGGTGTTCATTCACCTTCTTATCCTTCGACCACCTCCCCCTCCTAGTTGTATCTTGAGACCTATGCTAACTTCACCTTTGAAGGGATGGTTCACAGAGTTAGTCATTTATGAGGTTTATATGTGCCTCCTCGAGATTACTTGCCATCTTTTACTCGCTCTAGAGGCAGGTGAGACTCATTCAAAACTATGTGAATGATGTCCTTCGTGAGAACATCCTTACGAAAATCCTCAATAATAACAAATACTTGGATAAAAGAACCCGCAGAGAGTTTTGGCATCATAGTACCATATCTAAGACCCCTCTTGAGCAAGTCACCCCAATCTTGGTGAGACCTCTGCTCGATGAATCTATTTAAACTAAACCTCTTAAGCCTCAACCTATCAATCCCAAGGAAAAGGGCAAAGAAAAAGCCCCGCTGGTTCCAAAAGGAAGGACCTTTACGTAGACGTGTCAAATTTCATAGAAACCACTTATGCTACTACTCTTGTTGTTGGCCCTGCTTCTCCTCCTTCACTAGTAAGGACTTGGGTGAGCAAGAAGAAAAAAAAAGTTAGTGTTGAAGTTGTTGCTCCTTATCTTATACAAAATCAAGAATCTGACACTGATGACCTAGGAGTGGATGATACCTATAAACCTGTGCACAGGAAAGTCAATGAAGCATTGGGATTGTCTTATCAATATCCTCCTATTACTTCCATTCCTATTATGGAAGGTATTATACCTGACTCCTCTTTATTTAGTGAAACTTACTTTCTTAGGGTTTCACTTATTAGTTCACTTTCTCATTCATTTGAAGAGGAACTAGTTGATTATGGAAGCACTCTTTCCTATAATGACGACGGTCCTTCTTCAAATGACGTGAGTGACATTGACCCTCATGGTGAACATTGTCCTGATGCTTATACTTTGTTTTTATTTTTGAGGGAGTCTTCTAGTGAGGACACTATGATATATTCCCCCCCCCCCCACCAGTAGACCTACCATCGGACATCTCCCACATGGGCAGGGCATGCGCCTAACTACTGTAAGTCCTTTCTCTTGACTTTCTTTGCTTGACCTTTTATCTAACGAACTTTTATGGTTTTTGTCTAATTAATTTTTATCTTGGTGACATTTTACAGGTTTCTTCTGTTGAGGTGAGTGATCCTTAGCCTCTAACTCTTGTCCGAACACCCTTTCCTAGTGAGAGGAATTCTATCCTTGTCTCCTAACTGGGTTTTTCTATAGAGGTTTATTACTTCCTACCTATTCAACTATTTCTTTAGTTGTTTCCTTATCTTATAACATTTTATTGACATAGCTTTTTTTTTTTTTGCCATTGCAATTATCTTATGTGTTTCCCACCACCATGAGGACCTCTTCTATGTCTTCTCGTTATGTCTAGGTAAGAATCATCTTGTCTAGTTCTTCAGACATGTCTTTTTTTTATATATATCTTGATGTCTTTCTCTCTATGTGTTTGCAGAGAACTATTCCTCTTAGCCGTACTTCCCCACCTCTTGCCTCTTTTGTGGTGGGCAGTTCTTTAATTGGGATTCTAGAGCTATTTTAATTTTTCATTTCTAGAATCTTTGTATGTCTAAGTTTTCTATTCATGACTAAAATTTATGTTGTCTCTATTGCCTTTGTTTATCTTTTTTTGTAGGGCTCTTCCTCACATGGCCCCTCCACCGCTAGGGCAATGGTGTCACTTACTAGAGTTATTATTTTGGGCTTGCCACCTTCTGGGAGGATATCTATTCCCTGAGTTTGTGTGCGTATGGATAATAGGCCTCATGTCCTTCCCCTTCCATATCAGCCAATCTTCACTATTGCTTCCAGTGATCCTGTTTCATAGTCTATCACCTCTTCTTAGATACTATTTATCTTTATTAGTATCAAATTTTTCATTAACATGTGCTTATTTCTAACAATCTTGTGGCGAACAAGTCACAACCACCGCGTCGGCCACTCCTGTGGTTACCCTTCCTCCCTCTTCACTTGAGGTGGTTCAAGTATTTTTTGAATCTTATATTCTTGACTCATTTTTATTTATTGATGAAATTTTGATTGTTCGTTCGTTATTCAATTGGTTCATACTACGACATCTTTGGTTGCTTATTTTATTGTTTCTTCAATATCCCCTGCAGCCATTGAGTCTTTTTCTTCCATGAGCTCTGACAGAGGCACCATCAGAGCATCTCTCTCGGTATCTACTTCATCTCCACTTAAACATTTATATATATTTTCCTTCACTACATGAGTGATTTTCTAACACTTGTATTTTTTTCTTGCCATCAGGCTAGCATAACCGAGGTCCCATTATCAGCGGGACTTGTTATGAGTTCTAAGGCAGTGACTCCCTAGTTATTTTTTAATTTGCTTTTTTCTGTGCAAGCGCTCGCTAACACTTGCATGTCTTATCACTTTCAGGTTAGTGCTGTAGTTGTCCCTGTTACTGTGGGACCTCGGACTAGTGTCTCAGATGATACTATCCAAGTAAACACTTGGTATATCATACCTTTCAATATTTCTTTTACTGTTCAAGTGATCGCTAACACTTACCTATTTCCCTATTTTCAGGTTAGTGTTGCGGCTGTTCCGATAGCTATTTCAGGTTAGTGATGAGGAAGTTATTGTGAGAGATGTATTATACTATCATACCCTACTTTCCTTTTTAATTCCCCTTTTCTTCTTGCTTTTATAGTGCATGTAAGATCCCTAACACTTATCTATTTCCTTTTTTCTGGTTAGTGTTGTGGTTGTTTTAATAGCTGTGGAACACCTTGAGAAAATCGTTGTGAGAGAGATATTATACTATCATACCCTGCTTCCTTTTCTACATCCCCTTTCTTCTTGCTTTTACTCTGCAAGTATGCTCACCCTAACCACCCTGTTTCCTTATTTTTAGGTTAGTGAAGAGGTTGTCCCTAGTTCTACAGACATGCTGCGAGTGCTATACTGTGCACTCCCCGGGTATTAAACTGTCATACCTAATTTAGTTTTAATTTTCTTCTTAGAAATTTTCATTTCTAAATTATATAAAAAATGTATTGATGATATCTTTTCCTATTCTTTATTAGGTTGGAATTCAGAGTCACGCAGTGCCTCCCCGATTTGGTAGCAGTATACTTAACCCTGTGAGCTCTGAGGTAAACTTCGTATTCCTTGCTTTACGTTTGGATAAACAAACTCAGTTGTCTATCCTTCTCTTTTTTGACTTATCCTTTTTATTTTTCTCATTTTCAAGATCCCATTAGTAACCCTGTCAAGGCATGAGGCAGAGTAGAGTTCTGAGGCCACCCCCTCAAATGGTGTTGCTGGCTCCGACGAGGATTCCTCCATTCCTCTTTCAGAGCTCGAGTCTAGGAACACGGGCTATGATGATATTGAGGTAGAGGCTCCTTGGACCTTTATGAGTGCTTGTGGTGCACAGAGCTACCTTTAAGGTTCAAAACCCACGAGTGGGAGGTGTTTGAGGTGATCTTGGATCACCATCTTGAGACTTTCACGTCTCAAAGTGTGCTCAACATTGATAGTCTTACGGTCTTCAATTTGAAGGCCCTCTCTAGTCATGTTCATGATTTATGGTCCACTCCCCCTGCTAACCTGACCAACACCAGGACTATATTATTTATCCAGGCCCTTCATGATCTTCAGAGATTCTTTTATTTTCAGTTACATTGGATTGGCACTGCAGTTCATCAATTTCCTAGTGATCCTTTAAGAAGATGATGAGACTTCACACGTCGAGGCAATCTAGGATTCAACAGAGTTAGGCTGCGGCCACTCAAATCAGGATTCAGATTCAGTCACTCTGGGCCAAGTTGGCTCAATTTAAGGCTAGTGATACTAAGGATGAGACCAGGATGGCCAGGTTGGAGGAGCAGTTTATTGAGGAGGCAAGTCCATCTTATGCAGACGTGTTCTCGTGGTAGGATTTTTTTTATCTAGCGGGTAGATTATTTTGACATGTAGACATTGCCTTGTATTTTTCTTTCATTCTATACATGTAAAAGGCGGCTTGACATTAATTAAAACCATCACTTTATTTCCATTCCATCTTTTCATTATTTTCCTCTGTTATACTTTTGGCATCTGTTTACTAAGATTTGCTCTATTTAGTATGAGCCTTTTGTTAATTAGAATTGACTCGTGTTCTATGGAGTACTTGCCTATGATCTGGGAAGGCCATAATTTTATATTTTCCCCTCTAACTATGGGATACTTTCATGTGAGATGAGGAAGTTATCTTTTTAATGATTCCCCTCTAACTGCAGAGTATTTGGTGTACATATATTTTTAGGGAATAATTTGAATGAGGTTGACCCCCTTCCCTTTCCCAAATACATAAATAACAATCATAAAACTAGAACTAAGTAAAAAAAAGAATAACTACTTCTTTCTTTTTTTAGTAAACTGACCTTAGTCTGCGGGGTCCTTGTTCCAAACTTCAATTTAAGAAATTTTAACAGTGATTTTTTTTAAAATCTCCATCTTAGAGATGGAGTAGACCCCCTTCTACATATTTTCATATAAACTAGCAAGTAAAATTTACTTTCTTGAGAACAGAGGTGAGAACTTGTTCTCCAGGTTATAAACTTGTAGGAAATGATTTTTGTACAAAAAATGTATTACTTGGAGAACAATCTCCTGTTACTCTATGGAAATGCTCAAATTGTTATGTCTATAGGGACTTTGCTCACTATACTTTGCCTGTGGGATGGATGTACCCCCCCCCCCAGGTCTAATGAGTAAAGTTCATTTTATCACGGTCCTTGTTCTAATATAGTAGAGAGTGTTACTACTCTTACTTTTTTAAGAAAGAGAAAACATTAATCTGGTGTACCCACCTTATAAAGAAGGTAAATAAATAATGCACAAGTTATCAGGTAATTATCAAAATAATTGTTATTCATTTCTTTTGTACTGTATGCTGTTTACAAGACTTTGATCTACTATCTTTACAAAAAAAATCTTGTATTAGAGAGGGATGTTCAAACTTTCAGAAGAAATGAAATTTAACAAAAACTAGGCATAGTACCTTTTCAACCACTTACAGTTAATAGATTGCATGGAGTCACTCTTGGGTTTCGATATCTGGAAGTAACCCGACTTGCCCACTCCCCTCACCACGAAGGGGCCTTCCCAGTTAGGCTTGAATTTTGATGCTGATATGCTTCGAAGATGGTGAGTGGACGCTCGTATGACCAAGTCCCCTACTCGAAATTCTCGGGGATTAACTAAGTTCTTATAAGCCCTCAACACCTGCTGAGTGTAGACCTTAAGATTTTCCTCGTCCTTGTCCCTGTGCTCATCCAGTGCCTCTAACTTCACGTGTCAAGGGTCAGGTATAAGTCCATTACTCAGAGCAATCCTAACTCAGGGTACTGGCAGTTGTACTGGTAGGATAACTTTTATCCCATAAACCCGCGAGAATAGAGTAAACCCTGTCGGCTTCCTCTTTGAAGTTCTGTAGGCCCAAAGCATCATCGGTAGCTTTTCATCCCAAGCTCATGGCATGTCCTTAAGCATCGTTTTCAGAATATTGATCAATGTCTTATTCGCGGCCTCTGCCTGACCATTACACTTTGAGTATGAGATGGTTGAACTGTTGTGCATAATTTTATACTTATCCGTCAGGAGACCCATATCCTTACACACAAATTGTTTCCCATTATCTGTTAGGATCACTTTAGGAATACCAAACCTGTATATGATATATTCCCTTATTAATGGGGTCACCACTTGGACATTCACTCTCCTTTAAGGGATTGTCTCTACCCACTTGGTGTACAATTTTGTGGCAATAATGATGAAGGCTTTGCCATGAGAGGATGGATTTATCTTTCCCACCAGATAAAATGCCCGAGTGTGGAAGGTATAAGGGGTTTATAGGTTTTATAGACTTACTAAGGGGGCATGCAACATATTGCCATGCACTTTGCATGACTTGCACTTCTTGACATAGCTGATAGAGTCAGCTTCCATCGTGGGCCAGTAGTACCCATGCGTCATCAATTGATCATATAACTTGGCATTTCCCATATGAGAGGGCACATGTTCCTCCTTCAACACTCTTTCCATGTCTCCCTTCGCTACACAATTCAATGCCTTCTCATTATATCCTTTCCTATAGAGTTAACCTTCTAGCAGATGAAAGCAGGCCGCTCTCTTCTTGAGGTAGATTTTTTGGCAACTCTCCATCCCTTAAATATGTTATGTATGGTGTTCTCCAATCTTTAAGTACTTCTACAAATTTGGCATCACCTAGTTGATCAAATTGGGTTTAGCACTTCAAACATCCCTACTACAGACAAGCAACCTTCGTGCTCATGGCAGGCCAATAGTAACCCCTCACTGTAACCGACGGTAAAAGGGGATGTATGTATCCTTACAATGTTTTTCATGGATTGCTTCTAGCCTCTCCTTAGCCTGTTATTCTGCCACACATTTAGACAAAAATCCTTGGAATAGAGAGTCCCCTGGAGTAGATGGTAGTTTATAAACTCTAACATTTTCATCGTTCCTTCCCTAGTTTTTAATGACTTCACTATTGTGCACCTCCAATCATTTGGTTCTTCACTTGGAAATAAATACTTGATCGTAGTAGGCATGTTCTTCATCGTACTGTTATGGTCGCTTCTAACTCGTCCATCTCTAACTTTTTGGCTATAGTGGCTAGTGTATCTGGGTACTGGTTCATTGTGAGGGCGTGTCTGTTAATGGTGATCATTAAGAATTGACTTACCAATCTATGGATGATAGACCTATATGGTGATAAATTGGAATTCTTGAGGGGGAACTCCCCATTAACCTATTTCACTACTAGGTTAGAGCCCCATCATATTCACAACACTCTAATACCTCTTCTCAGTGCTTCCAGCAATCCCAAAATGAGAGATTCATACTCATCCTTATTATTTGAACATTTGAAATCAATGTTTAAGGAGAGGGTGATCTCCTCCTTCCTATTACAGATAATAATACACGCTCTACCCATCCCCTGAACGCAAGAGTCGTCAAATTCCATCTTTCATTCTTACATTTCCTTTGCGAGGCAGGTTTGGAAATTTTCCCCTAGTAGCTACTCATTAGGAGGCTAAAAATTTTGGCTTGGGAAGTGGGCTGGTAAATCTTCTACTGCTTGGCTCTTAACATCCATTGGGGCTATGTTAAAAACCTTAGTAAGTTGCTTAACACAAGTTAAAATAGTTAAGTAATTTCCGAACAACTTTTCGAGGAAACGCTTTTTTAAAACAAAACAGTAAGACAAGATGTGTTTTAAAATTATGAACAAGTTATTTCAGTTTCTTGGAAAAAGGTTTTAAAGTTAAACATAAGTCTAGTTTGCAGGAGTAGTAGTGAAGAGGTAAAAACCACACACAATAGACATGATTTTTTATGTGGTAAAACCCGAAATTAGGTGAATCATCCACGGTGACCTCTACGCCACAAAACAAAAATTCGCTAATAATCAAACAATAGCTACAAGATTACAAGTACTAAGCATGCATTCAATATCCTAAGACTCAAAAAGAAATGTACCTACATGAGTTCCCATCTCTAAGGTAATTCTGATCTAACCTCTTTGACCTTCCTAGTAGCTTCTTTACCTTCCTCCTTATTCTTTATTTTCAGTGGCTCAAACAACTCAAGATCAATCAAATAAACCACACTAACTATGTGATCATGTGAGAGTGACAGTGATAGTGATGTGACTACAACTACATACAAATATACAGCTCACACCACTCAAGATTTATATAAATAAATCCTACAAATTACACAGTTTCTATATGCAGAGAGCTCAAATCTCTAAGAAAACAAACTTAAACAATTATTTTCAGATCTAGAAAATCATCTTTCTGAAAAATAGATTTTATCATTTTAAAACTTATTTATCTACAATATAATTTCACAAACTGTGAAACTTGTATTTTTGAAACAAAGTTTTTTAGATCTGAGATTTTTTACTACTGGAAGTCTCTTTTTCAAAGATTTTGAAAATAGAGAATGGATCTTAAAGAAATATATGCATGCAAAATAAGATCCAACAAATAAGAGATATAATAAACCCTAAACTATATCGTGTGGTATATCTCTTAGCAAATCTTTCAATTCCTAGAAAGAAATGCAAGATCCATTGTGAGATGTGGTTTCTAAGAGAGATAATGAGTGAAGAGGCCCTTCAAACTCTCAAAAACCTAACTGATTCTAACTCTAAAGAGGTAGGTTTTCTGGGATAAATGGAACTATAAGAACGTGTTTGGTTTTTGGAAGAAAACCTAAGGGTTTTGGGTAAAATGAACACTGGTTTTCTATCTCTCGCTCTCTCACTTTTTATCTCTCTATTTTCTTCCTTCTCTCTCTACCCTCCCTCTTCTTTCCTTTTTCTCTCAAGTTAGACGAATGAACAAAGTTCTCTAAAGGCTGACCCAAGGAGCCTATTTATACTGGTCTGAGAAGGATCTGGAACATCGAATGATTTGGAAGGCTTCGAGTTGTTTTGACCTTTTGACATCTAATCTAACGAATACAAATGCACCACACAAGGACTTGTTCCCATTGGTTCTTTTACCTCTCATTTAGATTTAACTCACGAGACATGCATATCGTATATTAAAATGATCCAGAGACTTAGATTATATCTCTTATCATAGACACATAGAAAACAAAAATCCCACCAATAATAGATCAACACTTGTAAGGGTGTGAATGAATGAAAAACACATGTTTTAAAACTTTTAAAAATCCAATTTTCACCCACAAATGTATATGCCAATTTTATATTCTACCTTGGCATATTTATAAGGAATAATAATAATTATAATTAAGCCCATAACATTTTAAAACATGATTTTAAATGTTTAAAAATCTTTTTAAAATGTTTTAAAAGTTTCTAAAAATACGTAAACACTTGTGGACACACATTAGCACATATATGCACGAATTGTGCCCTATAGTGTGTTCAAGAGATAAGATTACTTACCTTGTGGTAGATGCATTGTTCTTGGACTTAATGATGCTTGATGATGAAGCTTGTATATACGTTGAAGGTGATGGTCATGAAATATAATCCTATTTTGTCACCATTTCCAAACTAATTCGAACTCCTATGGTACACACTCAAGTGAGTCAACCATATATTGTGTTCTCAATCCCCCCTTTGGATATTGGAGACAAAATTCCCTTGAGTAACTTGTACCCGTGGGTAAAAATAAAAATCCTAGATTTCATATATAAAAGGGATATATACCCATTCCCATACTAGAACCAAAAATAAGAGAAAGAAAATACACAACTCAACTATCATATAGACCATTAACCTAAATCTGGGATATCTGCACAAATAGTTTCTGAGATGCCTGAAAGAAAACACTTAAGGTGGCACTATTAGTTGAGTCATGAGAGATGAAAATATAGCAAGTTACTCAAGTATTTATCCCCCAATTGTTATCAAATGTACAAAGGGTGAAAAACAAAACAGATAAAGAATAATAATAAGTGATATAACAACCTATAATAATCAACGGGTTACTTCAAGAGTCTCCTACATAAACTAGAGATAAGAGGCATCTTTTTTCATTTTTTAAACGACCGTGCCCTATATCCTCGAAGACCAGTTATCGACATGAATGTAACTACATGATACAGTAATGGTTAATAGTCAATTATTCAGGATTAACCATACCAATAGATTTTCTTAAAGATTCAAATCTCAAGTTATCTAAAGGTTTAGTAAATAAGTCAGCTAACTGAAGTTCTGTAGGTAAATAGTTTATCTCTAATTCTTTAGATTTAACTAATTCACGAATTAAATGGTGTCTTATCTTGATGTGTTTAGTACGCGAATGTTGAACGGGATTTTTAGAGATATTTATTGCACTTTGGTTATCGCAATAGAGGTGTATCTTTTATTCATTAATGTCATAGTCACTAAGCATTTTCTTAATCCACATTAATTGAGCGCAACAACTTCATGTGGCTATATATTCAGATTATGATGTGGAAAGTGAAGTGAAAATTTTCATTTTACTACTCCATCCTACTAAGTTATTACCTATATAATAACAAGCACCTGATGTTCTTTTGCTGTTACCAGACTGTGACACCCCGACTAATTAAATACCGGGTAGCTACTCCTTTATTAAACTAATTCAAAATGCCAAGTTGGTCCAGTTAATAGCATCACTGTCGAAAACGTTTTAATGATTACTAACCACCTAGTATTTAAAAAGTAATGCCAAATTTTATTTAAAGTCTGATTAACATGCAACAAGTGTAATGAAGAAATAAATACACCATTCACCATACTGAAGTAAAATGAATAACCATCACAATAGAGTAAATACAGTCTGGAGGAAAAACTCCTCACTACAATCCCACAACTGAAAAGTAAACTGAATACTGAAACCATCCATGCAAAAGTCTGAAAACTGAAAGGTAAAGATGCTCTAAATAGAAATGGGCAACATGCCCTACAACTGATAGATAGTGACTCTGGAATCCAAAAGATAGAAGTGTCTACATGCAAATCCCTGTAGCTTCCACAAACAGCTACAGCTCGTCACCTGAATAAGTATCCTATGCTTGGTGTCCCTGTGGCTGGGCACCTAAAATAGTTTTACAAGAAAAAGATTTGAAAAGCAAACGGGTCAGAGCCCGAATGTGGAGTTATATTTTAAAAACCTGCAAGTGCTTTAAAAACATTTAAAACATAAAATGCAAAGTACATGTTAGGACGTACACTCACATGATATTCTCACCTCTCGTCTAACTGTGCACTCCTAACGTAAGTACCCATCTACAATGATATAAACCACTAGCTAAGTGACATCATAACTAGCTAGACTGTAATAGTTCCTACCCTTATTACCCGGTTCTATCAACATATAACGCTCGTAATTAGATAGGGATTTAGTGTAATCTCAGATGCTCAATTATGCAATATATCTCTCTATCAGCTAACTCATTATGTTTCTCGAAACAATACTGTAATTATTTATACAACACTAGCATGAATATTCTTATTACTTAAGTGAATATTATTCACATCATAAATATACAATACAAGCACCTCGAGAACTAAGCTGCGGTGCACACATACTCTGCTATCCATCCCGGTACATCACGTACATAAGGATCACATATTCCGAATCTCTCAGGAATAGTTCAGATAACACAAATCACAAATAGTGGAGGCGAACACAGTCACATCACATGGGTCACGTACATACCTACGCTCCCACGATCATCGGACTTATTAACATCCCAATAAGTCTTTCTCTGACCTATGTTCATCGAGGTAACCAGTCTAAATCCGGGCAACATAAGGATTAGAGGGCCCTAAGAGAACGCAAACCTCCCGTGATAGCAAGTATGGTAGGTATGTCATACACACAAATCATATACTAATACTAAGTAAACACACGTCTTAGTAATACCGTATTTTAATCGTAGTACATATCGCATTCTCGTACTAACTTATACTTATCACAATTTATACTATTCCGGTTTGTAATCCTACGCGCCATAATTTACTCTCGTAGTAGACACTCACGTCTCAACCCAAACCATCCATGTAATACAACCCTCGTATGCAAATTCTTTCTCATAAATACCCAAATGTCCCAATTCTATCATTACTACATCTACGGAATGATATCTATATCCTCGAATAAGTTTACGGAACTCCAAATATCAAAACAGTCCAAAAAGGACCAAACTGTCAACTCGTTAGAAGTCTCGTTCGAACGAGCCTGTTCGAACGAGATTCCTCTGCCAACTCGTTAGAAGTCTCGTTCGAACGAGGCTGTTCGAACGAGGTCCCAGTTCGTTCGAACGAACTGTACCTTCTAACGATATCTCGTTCAAACGAGATATCGAACGAAATCCATTCTCGTTAGCAGCGACTGGTCAACTCGTTAGAAGCTCGTTCGAACGAGTTCGTTCGAACGACCTGGGTAGGGGCTTCTAACGAGATGCCAGATTCGTCCCAGATTTTTCCCCTTCTCGTTTTTAACCATTTTAACACCTCTAATCTCCTCCAAAGTTCCTCCCAACAATGTTTTATGGTCTCTAATTGATCCTAAACATATTCAAGTCAACTCCTAACATGTTTTCAAGGATTAAATCTCTTCAACATCAATCAACATATGAATTTCTACACTTTTCCCCAATTATCTCAAGAACATGAACCCTAACATTTTGAATAATGAGTTAACCCAACAAAATCCGTTTTAATTTCTTTCCAATCATGTATATCATCAGTAAAAACATCTACCTATCATTCTACATGCAATCCTTCTCAATTTCTCAAGTTCTATGATCTAAACTACATGGGTTTTCATTATCTTTCAAGAACAATTAATAATCTCCAATTTCTAACATGGAAAAGACATTCTTTGAAATTAAATGGAATAAAGTCACTTGCCTTGATTCGATTTCTGACTTTGGTGTAGGTTTGATGGTGTTTTTCTGCAGAATTTCCTCTCTCCAAGCTCCTTCTCCAATGGTGGCTTAAGGCGGCTAGGGTTTGTTTTGGGGAAAGTTGTAAACCTAAAGATAACCTCCGTAGCTTAATGGTTTAATATGGGATGGTTAGTGGGCTTTGTGGGTTTAATCCACATCAGATTTACATCTCTAATTTTCGTCACTTTTAATTCCTCAAAATGTAAAATTACCAAAATACCCTTTAAGTTGCCGGTATGGCCTAAAAATACCCCGGGACCCAAACTATACCCCCGGCTAGTGTTTTCTGACTATCTCGACCCTTCCGGACGCGTTGGCGCACTCAAAACGACCATACGGTTTATAGATTTTAAATTCACTTTTATTAACAAAATATTACACCGTGACGCGGCGGTCCCACGCGTCTCAACAAAATTTCTAAAATGTCGTATATAAATCTCACGACAAATCTCATAATACCAAATACATATATCAAAACATGTATGCACATAATCAAATACCAACTCGCATCTCGTTAGTATTTATAACCCGGATTAATTTCCAATTAATACACATTTAATTAATTAATCCCAAAAAATAAATATAGCCAAAAATAAATATAGCTAAAAGTACGGGGTATTACACAGACTAGCCATCTCAATCTGCGTCGGTGTATCCTACAATTGTGCTAGATGTATCATTTGTGTACCATATGCCTAGGTTTATTGTGTCGTTAACATATTTGATAATTCGTTTGACACATAGCAAGTGACTTTCCTTAGGTGCACTTTAGTAACAGGAACAAACACACATAGCATACATGATATCCAAACATGAGGGTGTGAGATATAAGAGGCTACCGATCATACTTCTATATAGGGTAGGATCTATGGGTTTCCCGTGTTGATATTTAGAAAGTTTAATTGAAGTACTTATGGGAGTCCTAGCAACCTTGGCATTCTCTAATCCAAACTTTTTCACCAACTATATAGCATATTTTGATTACGAAATGAATATCCCATAAGATTTTTGCTTCACTTTTAGTCCTAAGAAATATTGAAGCTCCCCCTTAAGAGACATTTGGAACTCCCCGCGCATAATTTTAGAAAATTCTTTAACCTCAGAAGGGGAAGTAGACACAAATATTATGTCGTAAAGATAAACTTGAGCTATTAAGACATGTTTGTTAAAATGTTTAACAAATAATGTCTGGTCATTTCAACCTCGTTGAAACCCTTTTATTGATTAAATGGTTGACAGGCATTCGTATTAGGACCGAGGGGCTTGCATTAAACCGTATAGAGCCTTTTTCAATCTATAAACATGGTTTGGGTAATATGGGTCATAAAACCATTCGGTTGTTCAACATAAGTCTCCTCTGTTAAAATACCATTTAAAAAGGTTGATTTTACATCCATTTGATACAGTGTGAATTATAAGTGACAAGTTATGGCCAAGAGTAAGCGAATAGACTCGAGGCCTGTGATCGGGGTAAAGGTCTCCTCGAAATCTATTCCTTCGACTTGAGAGTAACCCTAGGCAACTAATCTAGATTTATTTCTAACTATAATTCTAGATTCATTAGTTTTGTTTTTGAAAATTTAGCGAGTGCTAATAACCGTTTTATTTTCTGGCCTAGGCACAAGATACCACCCGTCATGACTTTTAAATTGGACGAGCTCTTCTTACATAACACTTGTCCAAATGAGTCATTTAGTACTTTATTTACATTCTTTGGTTCTACCAAAGAAATAAAGCATGAAAAATGAAAAACATTACGTAATTAGGATATTGTACGCACTAGATCTTCAGGGTTACCAATAATATTATCTATGGGATCATCTTTAGAAACCCAGTTAGGTACTTCAGGGGTCTCAGTTGGTAAAGGATCAACTATCTCTGGAGAGTCATAAGTAAAATTGTTTTCAGACTCATCCACTATAGTTGGCCCTTGTTCTTTACTCTCGACATTAGCGTCACTCACTATCACATTTATCGATCCCATTATGACTTTGGTATGCAAATTATAAATGCGATAAGCCCGACTATTATGGGAGTAACCAACCTAAAAATATGGCTTTGTCACCACGGGTTTCAAATTTAGATAGGTGTTCTCTGTGTTTGTAAATATAACAAGTACTCCCAAAAGTTTGAAAATATTTTAAGTTGGGATTTTTGCCATACCAAAGTTCATAGGACGTTTGTTTGGTATTTTTTTGAAGGTATACTTTGTTGATAATATAACATGCTATTTGAATTGCCTCAACCAAAAATATTTTGGCAAGTTTTTAGCAGGTATCGTTACCCTGGCCATTTCTTGGATTGTGCAATTTTTACGCTCGGCAAGACCATTCTACTGTGGTGTTTTAGGTGCACTGAACTCGTGTTGGTAATCATTACAGTTACAATTTTTTGTTATGCCTAAGTCTTTAAATTCACCTCCTTTATCGCTACGGATTCGATTGACTTGGGTATCTTTTTCATTCTAGATTCTTAAAAGAATTTTAAAAAATTCTCAAAATGTATCAGATTTTTGTTTTAAACAAGCTACCTAGGTGAATCGAGTAAAATCATCCACCATAAACGAAATATAACTGTTACCACAAAGGCTTACAGTTCAAAAAGGACCCATGAGATCCATGTGGATTAGCTCTAGTGTTTTTGTTGTTAAAGTGCCTTTAACATTCTTATGAGAAGATTTAACTATTTTTCATTCCTGATAGGGTCCACAAACAACAATTGAAATGGGTTTTATTTTTGGGAAACCTCTAACTATATCTTGGGAGCTTTATTTGATAAGATTGTCATAATTTATGTGACCCAAACGATTATGCCAGATTTCATTATCATCAAGTCTAGCTAACCTACAAGTCTTATTACCCGGATTTACTGTGTAATAGTTATCTAAGGTCCTGTGACCAGTAAGGATACAATCACCATTCTTATTTAAAATTTTACAATTAGTTTTTGAGAATGTGACTATATGATTGGAGTCACAAAATTTTGATATACTTAACAAATTATCTTTAACACATTTCACTAATAAGACATCGTTGAGAATAGGAAGTCCTTTTTCTTGGAGTGTTCCTTTTCCTATGATTTGAGTTGATACTCTGCCCTGAAACAAAACATTTCCTCCTAATAAGTCGGTTATGTCGGACAATTTAGTATCGTCTCCGATCATATGTTTGGAACGTACAGAGTCTAAGTACCAACCAGAAGCAATATGTTCACCTTTTAAAGCGTTTATAACTATGTTACACTTCAACTGGGGTATTAGATCGTTGTTTCTAACCCATATAGCTCTAGTTTTAAAAGGTTTGTGAGCTTTTGGTTTAGAAATAGATCTAGAACTCATTCTCTTAGATTTTTTCTTAGCGTGAGATCTTTTATTCATATTCTTATAGTTAGAGTTTTTATTGGGCTGTTTAGGAAGTACATAATTATTTTTTCTCTGTATAAAATAGTTAAAGTTTTTGTAAACTGGTGATTCATAGAAAAGCTTATATAGTCATTTTTGAAAACATTCATCGAGACAGTGTTTATAAACATCATAGTATGAATAGTATTGGTGGCTAGAAGGTTCTATCTAATTTTTAAAATCTTTGAAAAGGAGGTTTATCCATTTTCTGGACATTGACCTTTGGTCTAACTGCAACAGTTTTCCATTCAGGTTCAAATATCGTGACAGGGGGGAAAACATATTTAGCCTTAGGTTCAGCAGTAAGCTTTGGACAATTTTTCATCAAGATATCTATCCATTTATGCTTATTATCAAAATCAAGTTTTATGGTTTGAAAATTAGGACATAGATCAATAGGTCTTTTTCTAGAAGACACAAATTTTATATTTTCTGAAGGTTTGGTTTATATCATAGTTTTTTTTAATCAAAACCTATGCATGTTTTGTCTTCATAATTGGTTTACTAGAGGAAACACAATCTTCAAAACAATTGGAGTAGTTTTCAATCTTAGAATTTTTTTAAGACAGTTGAAACCTTTTCTTTATATTGTTCCAATTCTATCAAAGTTGTCTTATAGTTATTTTCCAAAAAATCATTTGATTCAAACAGTTCTTTAATTTTTTTCAACAAAAATTTTAGTTTAGTTTGGTATCAGACTCTTCTAGTACAGTGTGTGAATTGTCCCCTAGCGTTTCATTTGTCGTACTCACACACCCATTCAATTCGTCATTAGAGCGATCACTTTGAATCACACACATCATCGAAGAATTATTACTAGCAATGTCAACAACATTGTTTTCTAAGCAAAGAGAAAATAAACCAGTAGTTGGTATAACATTATAAGTCATAACAGATCTAGGCATAATAGCATCAGATTCAGTCTCGGACATATCATTAGAATAAATAATTTTAGCAAAAAAAGCCATACGGGGATCAAAAGAATTGGAAGACTTAGGCTCATCTTCTTCAGAGTCAGTTGAGACATCCCAAGTCTAGCATATATATTGACCTTAGGATTATTATTGTAAAGTTTAACTCTACATTACAGGCATAATGACCTAATTTCCCACAATGATGCCATTTAACATTCTTCATGTCAGTCCTTGGTCTATTATTGTCATCAGTGTTGTGTTTGTCCTAATTTTTCTCAAGAGGTCTATTATTAAAATGAAATGAATAAGTAGCCTTCCCTTGTTTAGAAGCAAGATTGTTTCTAAACTTTAAAATTTTCTTAAAATTTTTAGACATTAGGGTTATATGATTATCCAAGTTATCTAAGTCACAGTCTTCATCAAAAGACAAATATATGTTAGGTGCAATAAAATGTGGTGTGGTCATTTTAGACTGTAATACTACATTAGGACTGGTGTACCTCTTTTGATTATTATAAATATGTTTCTTAAATTCCAATTTCGTTTCTACAGTCCTAAGCTTGATACTAAGGAATTCAGGGGTCAATTATGGGTCATCTTTCTCCTCAATTGCATAATGTTTGTTATCAAACCTAGGGGGAATGGATATAGGAATTTCAGAGACTATTTCTTTCCTATCATACATAATTCCATTAGCATGTAATTTGGTAATAACATCAGTCAGTCTAATATGGAATTCATCAAAAGTCTCAGTTTCATTCATAAGGAGAGTTTTATACTGTTGGATTAACATATGAGTTTTAGATGCCTTAACACCGTCATCACCTTCATGTGCAGTGACTACCGTGTCCCAAGCTTCCTTAGATGTTGAACATATGGATATTATTTTAAATTCATGTTCATTAATAGACATAAATATGGCATTTTCCCTTTATTATTGCTTAAAGAGGCCAATTTTTCATCCTTGGTAAATTCATTGAGGATTTTTTTAATTCTTACACTACTACCTTCTGCAACAGGCTTAGTTGGATGAGTATATACATTTTCTAAGGCATCCTAGGAATCATCTCCTAATGTCCCTTGGATGAAGGCAATCATCCTTACTTTCCAGTAAGGAAAATTTGTTACATCAAATAGGGGAGACCTGGACAAATTTCCAAGACACTCAAATTTCTAGTCCAGTGAGATTTTATTTTTAAAACAGTTTCAAATCACAGGATCTAACAAATTTTGAAAAACAAGTACTCATCTCTAGTACCAATTAAAAAACCTTACTAAGTTTTTTTTTAACACAAGTTAAAATAGTTAAGTAAGTTTCGAATAACTTTTTGAGGAAACTCTTTTATAAAATAGAACAGTAACATGATGTGATTCAAAATTATGAACAAGTTAGTTCAGTTTCTTGGAAATAGGTCTTAAAGTTAAACGTAAGTTTAGTTTGAAGATGTAGTAGTGAAGAAGTAAAAACCACACACACGAGACATGATTTTTTACGTCGTAAAACCCCAAATTAGGAGAAACATCCATGTTGACCTCTACGCCACAAAAAAAAATCCACTAATAATCAAACAATAGTCACAAGTTTACAAGCACTAATCATGCATTCAATATCCTAAGACTAAGATAGAAATGTACCTACACGAGTTCCCCTCTCTAAGGTAATTCTGATCTGACCTCTTTGACCTTCCTAGCAGCTTCTTTGCCTTCCTCCTTGTTCTTTATTTGCAGTGGCTCAAACAACTCAAGATCTCTTAAATAAACCACAGTAACTATGTGATCGTGTGAGAGTGACAGTGATAGTGATGTAACTATAACTACATGCAAATATGCAGCTCACACCTTTTAAGATTTATACAAATAAATCCTGCAAATTATATAGTTTCCACATGAAGAGAGTTCAAATCTCTAAGAAAAAGATTTTGTGTAAAACGAACACTAGTTTTCTCTCTCTCTCTCTCTCTCTATATATATATATATATATATATATATATTCTCTCTTTTCTCTCTTTTTTCTCTATCCTCTCTCTTCTCTCATTTTTTTCTCAAGTTGGAAAATTGACTAAAGTTCTCTAAAGGCTGACCCAAGGAGCATATTTATACTGGTTTGAGAAGGATCTGGAACATCGATGATTTGGACTTCTCGGATTTGTTTTGACCTTTTGACTTCTAATCAAACGAGTACAACCGCACAAAGGCTTGATCCCATTGGTTCTTTTAACTCTCACTTATATTAACTCGGGAGACATGCAGATTGTAAATTAAAATGATCCAAAGGCTTAAATTATATCTCTTATCATAGACACATAGAAAATACAAATCCAACTAATAAATGATCAACACGTGTAAGGGTGTGAATAAATGAAAAACGCGTGTTTTAAAACTTTTAAAAATCCAATTTTCACCCACAAATGTCTATGCCAGTTTATATTCTATCCTAGGATATTTTTAAGGAATAATAATAATTCTAATTAAGACAATAAGATTTAAAAAAATATATATTTTAAATGTTTAATAATCATATTAAAAATGCTTAAAAATGTTTTAAAAATTCCTAAAAAAATGTAAACACTTGTGCACACACATTAACATCTATATGCATGAATTGTATCCTATAGTGTGTTCGAGAGATAAGATTACTTCCCTTGTGGTAGATTCATTATTCTTGGACTGGATGATGTTTGATGATGAAGCTTGTATATACCTTAGTGGGGATGCTCAAGAAATCTAATCCTATTTTATCACCATATCCAAACTAGTTGGAACTCCTATATGGTACAAACTCAAGTGAGTTAACCATATAGTGTGTTTTCGCTATGCACTTCAAATCATTCTCTAAAAAGATTAAGAACCACCTTGTTGCTATTACTACCAAGACCATCCTCTCTAGGAGGTACTTTATAGGATCACACTTGGTGATAATATGGATCGTAAATGCCAGTAAGTAATGCCTTAGCTTCTGAGCAACAAACACCAAGGCCAGAAAGTGATCTCTACATTCGTATATATAGATTTATTACTTGAGATCACTCGCGACAACTAGTAAATGGGCCTCTCTACCCCTGCACCTTTTTAGGCAAGCAAGGCCCCTATGGACCTCTCTATCAAAGTTAGATAGAGCAGCAGCGATGCACCCACCTTTGGAAGTGCCATAGTTGAAGGTGATGCTAATATTTATTTAATTTTATCAAAGGACTTCTTTTATGCATCTCCCCAAACCCATTTGGATTTTTACTTCATCAGCAAAGTAAATGGGTGGGTCACCTCTACTAGTGTCGGTATAAGCCTTCTTAGTTAGGAAACCTTCCTTAAGAATCTTTTAAGTTGCATCTGGCTCTTCAGCGATGGCATTAGTAGTATGGACTTATTATTTTCCTCATTTACTTTCACCCCCTGTCGATTCACTACAAAACCTAGGAACTTTCCAGTTGTTACTCTAAAAGAAAAATTTGAAGGGTTCATTCCCATCTTATACCTACAACACCTTTCAAACACCCACCTCAGGTCTTGGATATGTTTTCTTTCTTTCTGTGATTTCACCAGCAGATCATCCATGTAGAACTCCAATATGTCATGAAACAAATCGTGGAGTATTTCCGTCATAGTGCGCTGGTACGTGGCTCCCCCATTCTTCAGCCTGAATGGCATGACCGTGTAGTGAAAATTTCCCAATGGTGTGTGGAAGTCAGTCTTTTTCGTATCGGTTGGATCCATTTTGATCTGATTGTAGTCATCATACCCATTAATGAAACTATACATTTCATGACCCGTAACATCATCAACTAAACTGTCAATATTGGGCAATGGGTATTCATCCTTTCGGTAGGCCCTGTTCAAATCATAGAAATGAAGTTCCTTATACTCTTGACTTAATTGAGTCTACATTGTATAAGTGATCATCTAGTTTGGAAATTGTGACAAAATATTGAGTCCCATCCCCTAGATACCGAAGAACCTCAGATACAACACTTGATGCCTCAATTGATTCATTGAAAGGTAAAATTCTCAACTCCTCACACACTAGGATTTCATACATTCATATATAATGCATTAATTGTTTGTGTGAGTTAATTCCCTTTTAAAATAAGGTTTTAATATTTTTGGGAATTTTTAAACAATTTTTAAAAAGATTTCTTTCATAATAAAAGTTGGTTTTATAAACTTTTGGGGTCATTTTATAATTTCTAATTTTATCTAAACTTGTTGAATGTTTGGTTGGGTAGAATCCGAAAGCGCTTGAGACTTGAGGGTGCGTGTATAATTATTTTAGAACACGAGTTTGGGTTTAATCTTGGCCTTACACTTGTCATTGTTACACCGGCCTGATGTGTATTTGGTTATACACTCAGAACCTGTTTGCAATCTCAGCCCTTGGATTGTTTTCATCAACGATCTGCATGCGTTTTATCCCAATCCACGTGAACCCTTTTTAGACCAATCAGCGTATGTTAATTCCACCACTTTTGTTAAACCGTTGAATGAGAGTCAACAGTCCATGACCAAATCTCAGCCATTGGATTTGATCTCTTATTCTCGAACCTTCCTTGCTTAGTACAAAAGGAGGTTAAGTCTAAGCATTTGAAGACTTTAGCCAATTCGTCCAAACTGAGAGAAAAAGAGAAGAGAGAGAAACCAGAGAGAGAAAACCCTAAATCGTTCAAACCCCAATCTCATTTTTAAACCCTAAATTCTTTTTTTCCAAAATTAGTTTACATCAAAACCAAACCTGAGTGTTTGGGAGTTATTTTGGTAGTGGTTTGAAGGCATTTCGTGGTTTGAATCCTCTGAGTTTGAGATCTTGTAACCAACTTAAGCATTTCAGTTTGATCGCTATTTATTTCTTATAGAAATAATAGATCTTGGTATGTTATGTTATATTACACTTAGATCTGCATTTTTACGTTTTTTATCTTGAGAAATCAGATTTGTTGATTATTTTTCTATAAATGTTTTTCTCAACTCTAGAATCAACAAATTATTTTTTGTTTCTAGTTCTTATGAAACAAGACTTCTAATCTAGTTGGAATCACAATCGGTAGTTTTCAATTTCAAAAATATTTTCAAAACCCTCTGAAATTGATTAAGACCTTGAATCGTCGTTCGAGTAAGGTAACCTTGGATTCTGGGTTAGTTTAAAGATCAAGAAAGTTCTTCATTTCTAAAGATGAGAGAAACTGAAAAACTTAATTCATTTAGATCTTTCTGTAATTTTATAGGGCTTTTTTGTATAAATAAGTGTGCGTGTGTGCATTCATGTGTTAGATCACTTTCACAAACACTTGTCACACTACAACACAAGAAGTGTTGGGTATAAGATCTTGAAAAGTCAAAGAGTCGACGTAAAGATGAAACAAAGTGTTAAGAAGTTACCAAGCTGAGAAAGCAACATCAACATCAGAACTGCAGAAAAGTTAGAATTAAACCGGTGGGTATATATTCTAAACTTGTATAGGTCTATTTTTTTTTTTGCATGTGTGTTAAATAGCCTGTAACTTGTAGATTTTGTTTTTGTGGATTTTTGGTTTGTGACTTAGAAGTCACCGTGGATGTTTTCTCAGTTGGGTGAGGTTTTACCACGTTAACAACTGTGTGTATTTAATCTTCCTACATCTCCTCATCTCATTCTTGTTAGTGTGCTGATTTAAACTGATTTTCAAAACTGTTACATAATCTTGAACTTATCTCGTACATTTTTATTAAACATATCTTGTGGTTAATCTGTTTTTATTTAAAGAAAAGAGTTTCTCCAAAACATAATTCGGATTTACTTAGACAGTTTAATCTTGAATTAAACGGCTTAAGTAACAGCTTTTCAATTGGTATTAGAGCTTGGAAAATTTTCTTTAAAAGGATCTTGTGTTTCTGAAATTATTTTTCTTAAAATCAAACAATGGACGAGAAAAATGAAAGATTTGGTAATCTAACGAGACCCCCTCTCTCTGATGGAAACAACTTTCCTTACTGAAAAGTAAGGATGGTTTCTTTCATACAAGGAACCTTGGGAGATGATGTCTGGGATATTATTGAAAATGGATATACTTATCCTACAAAACCAACCACTGAAGGAAGCAATGAGAGGATTAAGAAACTATTAAGTGAATTCACTCAAGAAAACAATAAAGCCTCTCGAAACAATAACAAAGGCAAGAATGCAATTTTAATGTCTATAAATGAACATGAGTTCAAAAGGATCTCATCTTGTACCACTTCTAAAGAAGCTTGGGATACACTGGTTACTGCACAAGAAGGTGCCACTAGAGTTAAGGCTGCTAAAACATAGATGCTTATCCAACAGTATAACTCTTTAATCATGTCAGACTCTGAATCATTTGATGACTTTTAAATTAAATTAACTAACATTGTGATCAAATTACATTCTAATGGGATAACTTATGACATAAATGAAATTATTTCAAAAATTCTAAGGTCATTGCCACAAAAATTTGATAACAAAAGATATGTTATTGAGGAAATGAGTGATCAAAGTCTCACTCCTGAATTACTCAGTAGTAAACTGAGAACTGTGGAAATGGAACTAGAATTCAAGAAATAATTAACCGAGTCCCATAGGAAACAGACTAGCTCCAATTTGAGTTTCTCCTCTAAATTGATAAGACCCGAGCTTAGAATTCCCAATAATTATTCTGATGAGGAATATGATATAGATAGTTTGGATAATCAGATTGCCTTGATGTCAAAATAGTTTAAGAAGATTGTGAAACATAGATATAAAATGGCAACCAGACAAGGCAAGCCAAATTATCCAACTCAGTCTAATCACATAACTCATGAGGAAGGTCAAGACAGACATCACTTGGACATTCAAACGAGACCTAACAAAGACTTTAAGAATATTGAATGTTTTATATGTGGAAAATTGGGTGACATAGCACAAGACTGTAGAGTTAACTTGAACACGACCAATAATCATACTAGGGCCAACATTTGCAAGATATGGGATGATTTAAGTGACTCTGAGAATGAGGAACCTGAGTCATCTGTTGTTTTTTATCCTTGCATGTATTTCTTTGCTAAGATAATCTATAATGATGATATGCATGTGCCTAAGTATGAGAATAATGCTAGTAGCACTACTTCTATTGTTATGAATCATGCTGCTACTGGTTTAGACGCTTTAACTTTTGAGAACATTACTAGTTCTACAATGGGGTGTGTGAGTCAAAGGGAAAGCGATAATGGCGATGTCAACGTGTGTGAGTTCAAGAATTGAATCCTTAGGGGTCACTTCACACACTACACTTAGTGATTCGGACACTAAAAACCTCCCTGATGTTCACACACTTTATGCCAAAACTCTCAAGAAAAGCTCTAGACTAGAGAAAATAGTGAAAGATCTCACTAAGAAACTAGAAGACCTAAGTCTAATGGTTAAACTTAACACTGAAGAGTACACTACCCAATGTCCAACTCATCAAAATGAAGTCAAAATTTTTGATCAAAAATTGAAAGATTTGATTGAAACAAATGAAACTCTGGAGAAAAAATATAAAGGGACATTATTAGAATTGGAACAAGCCAAAGAAAAGACAACAACTGTTTTCAAAAAAATTGCTAAGTTTGAAAATAATTCCAATTGTTTTGATGATTTTGTTGCTGATTCAAAAACAAATTCTGATGATCGAACTGGAATAGGATTTTGCCCACAATTAAAGACACAAATTAAAAACATTAAATCAATCAAGTTTGTGTCATGTGGCAAAAAGACCTATGGAAACATATCCAGATTTCCAATCTCTAAAAGATGAGTTTGATCAAAAACATCAAAAGTTGGATATTGGTAAATCAAGTCACTCTAATGGTGATAGTTTGCCTAAGGCTAAATACGTCTGCCCTCCAATTAGGAAGAGTGAATCTGCGTTTCAAACTGTACTCCCTAGGAATAAGGTTCAAAATCAAAATTCCATGAAACCTATGTTTAGAGACTTTCCTAAGGAGATACATTCTTCAAGCAATCTGTATTGCTCTTACTGTGACATATACGGACATTCTTTTGAAGGTTGCTACTCTAGACGTTTAGTTAATCCTGTCTATAATACTCCGTTATACCAAAACTTTAACTACTCTAGGAGAAGTTGTAACAATTATGTTATGCCTAGACAACCAGACAAAAACTCTAACTATAGAAAGAGAAATACCTAACCTAAAAGATCATTTACAAGAAGGATTCCTAGGAACTTTTCTAAACCAAATGCTCATATCCTCCATAAAACTCAAATGCATGGGCAAAATATTTTTCAACAAAAATCTAATGCTCGCAAGTTTAATCAAATAAGAGAAAATATGGGTAAAAAAAATTAAGAGCTATTTGGGTTAGAAAAGATTAGATATTGCCCCAGATGAAGTGTAATACTGTGATTACTGCTTTAAAAGCTGAACACACCTCTTTTGGTTGGTATTTAGACTCTGGGTGGTCAAAAAATATGACTGGGGATGATACAAAACTTTTAGACAAAACCAGCTTTGTTGGAGGAAAAGTTATTTTCGGTGATGGTGTATCATCTCAAATCATTGGCAAAGGAACTCTCAAAGAAGAAGGATTTCTTGTGCTTGAAAATATTCTTCTAGTAAAAGGTCTTAAGGCTAATCTACTTTGTATCTTGCAATTTTGTGACTCAAATCATACTGTCACCTTTTCAAAGAATAATTGCAAGATTTTAAATGAAAAAGGTGAGTGCATACTTACAGGATTCAGGACTCCTGACAATTGTTATACTGTCATGAACAATACTGAAATCTATAACATTTCCAGAATGGATGACAATGAAATATGGAATAATAGGATGGGTCACATAAATTACGATAGACTTAGTAGATTGTCTTCACAAGAAATAGTTAGAGGAATTCCAAAAATCAAACCTATCTCTAACATTGTCCGTGGATCATGTCAGGAATAAAAAATTATAAGGCACCTCATAAGAAAGTTAAAGATTTCTTTACCTCTAAACTCTTGGAGCTCATCCATACGAACCTAATGGATACTTCTCGTACTGTTATTCTATGTGGACAGAGTTACATTCTACTTATGGTAGATGACTTCACCAGGTTTACTTGGGTAGCCTTCTTAAAACAAAAGTTAGACACTTTCAGAACTTTTTTGAAAATCTTACTTCGTATTGAAAATGAGAAGGATACTCAAGTAAATAGAATTCGTAGTGATAGAGGAAGAGAATTCATAGATACAGGTATTATAGAGTATTGTGACTATAATGGTTACAAACATGAATTTAGTGCTCATAAAACTCCTCAACAAAATGGAATTGCTGAGCAAAAGAATTTCACCCTTCAAGAGATGGCACGTGTTATGATTCATGCCAAGTGTTTACCTAAATATTTTTGGGTAGAATCAATTTGTACTTCTTGTTATATTATTAATAGGGTCTATCTTAGGAAGAATTCTAAACAGACTCCTTACGAACTATGGTATGGGAAGAATCCCAATCTTAAATACCTTAGAACTTTTGGTAGTGCATGTTATGTCTGTAAAGACAGAGAACACTAATCCAAATTTGAGACTCGTGGAGATAAAGCTATTTTCTTAGTATATTCTCCTGACAGTAAAGTGTACCGTGTCTATAATACTCGCACAAAGACTTTTATGGAATCCATAAATGTTATTGTAAGTGACACTACTGTTGAGAGTAAGATTGGAGAACCAACTATTATGGAAGAGCCTTAAATTATTTTAGAAAATGACTCCAGAAATAGATGATTCTTTACCAATTGAGACACTTGAAGTACCTAAATGGGTTTCTAAAGATCATCACATAGATAACGTTGTTGGTAACCCTTATGAGCCTGTACGTACAAGATCTCAATTAAGAAACTATGCTCATTATACATGTTTTGTCTCCCTTGTGGAACCAAAGAATGTAAATGAGGCATTGAATGACCCTCAATGGATTTATGCCATGAAGGAAGAACTTCTTCAATTTGTCATTCATGATGTTTGGTATCTTGTACCTAGGCCTGATCATAAAAAGGTTATTGGCACACGTTGGATATTTAAAAATAAATATGATGAAAGTGGGATAATCATTAGAAAGAAATCTAGATTAGTGGCTCAAGGATATTCTCAGATTGAAGGAATAGATTTTAACAAGACATTTGCTCCAGTTACTCGTCTATAATCTGTTCTTCTTCTCTTTGCAATAGCCTGTTACTTGCACTTTGCGCTTTACCAAATGGATGTTAAATCAGCCTTTCTTAATGGGATCTTGACTGAAGAAACCTATGTTGAACAACCAAAAGGGTTTATTTACCCTCAGTATCCAAATCATGTTTATCATCTTAAAAAGGCGTTGTATGGTCTGAAACAAGCGCCAAGAGCCTGGTATGAGCATCTTTCCAACTTTCTCTTAGATAAAGGTTTTAAGAGATGCGAAAATGATCAAACTCTTTTTGTTAAATATTTTGACAAAGATATCATTATAGCTCAAGTCTATGTCGACGATATCATTTTTGGATCCACTTCCCCTTCAGAAGTTAAATCTTTTTCTGAAATTATGCATAAAGAATTTCAAATTTCTCTTATGGGGGAGTTGGAATTTTTCTTAGGTATTCAAGTAAAACAGAATTTAGAAGGTTTATTTGTGTCACAATCAAAATATGCTTTAGATATTACCAAAAAATTCGGTCTTGAAAGTGCCAAAGAAGCTAAAACTCCCATGAGTACTATGGCCAAATTATCTAAAGAGGAGAGTGGAAAATCCATAGATCCTAATTTATATCTTAGTATGATAGGAAGTTTACTATACCTTACTGCCTCGCATCCTGATATTATGTACGCAGTTTGCGTGTCTGTCCGTTATCAAAATAATCCTAGAAAGAGCCACTTAGTATGTGTAAAAAGAATCATTAAATACATAAAAGGAACTCTAAATTTGGGACTTTGGTACATCAATGATACTCCTAGTACTATAATAGGATACGCTGATGCCGATTGGGCAGGGTGTACTGATGATAGTAAGAGCACATTAGGAGCGTGTTACTATATTGGTAACAATTTGGTAGAATGGAGTAATAATAAACAAAACTGCACTTCGTTATCTATAGCTGAATCTGAATATATAGCTGCTGTTAGTTGTTGTACCCAATTACTTTGGCTTAAACAAATGCTAAATGATTATGGCATTCAAGAAGACCAACTGTATCTATATTGTGATAGTCAAAGCGCAAACAATATCTCTAAAAATCCTGTTCAACACTCGTGAACAAAAAATATAAAAATTAAACATAATTTTATACGCGAATTAATTGAGACTAAGGAATTAGAAATTAATTATCTTCCTACGGATTTGCAGCTCGCAGATATGTTTACAAAACCTTTGGATTACAATAGATTTCATTCTTTGCGAAAATCGATAGGAATGGTTTGCGCTGAATAAACTCGTGTGGCTTAAGTATTTTTTTCCCTATGTCTATTTGAGATAAAATGGGGGACAAATTTGAGTCGTATGAGTTCATTTTTTCTTATATATGTCTAAAAAACTTGATCTTAGTCTTATTTACAGGAATCTGTACCGTTGTCTACAACAAACGTTATTAGGGTATTGGTTTGTAAGTAGCTGACTTATGTAATTTTATTTTTCTAGGATATGGGTAGATAGAATTTTGTATACGAATACGTTTTTCTTATTCTTTTCGTGTACCTACGAGTCATAGGTGACTTAAAGGAGATTTTGTCTCATATTTCTAAAGAGGCATATTGAAGCACCTTATACTCTTGACTTACTTGAGTCTACATTGTCTAAGTGCACATCTAGTTTGGAAATTGTGATAAAATATTGAGTCCCATGCCCTAGATACCAAAAAACCTCGGATACTACACTTGATGACTCAATTGATTCATTCAAAGGTAATATTTTCAACTCCACACACACTAGGATTGCATACATTCATATATAATGAATTAATTACTTGTGTGAGTTAATTCCCTTTTAAAATAAGGTTTTAATATTTTTGGAAATTTTTAAATAATTTTTAAAATGATTTCTTTCATAATAAAAGTTGGTTTTATAAACTTTTGGTGTCATTTTGTAATTTTTGTTTTTATCTAAACTTGCTGAATATTTGGTTGGGTAGATTCCGAAAGCGCTTGAGACTTGAGGGTGCATGTGTAATTATTTTAGAACACGCGTTTTGGTTTAATCTTGGCCTTACACCTGTCATTGTTACACCGACATGATTTGTGTTTGTTTATACACTCAGAACCTGTTTGCAATCTCATCCCTTGGATTTTTTTTCATCAACGATATGCATGCGTTTTATCCCAATCCCTATGAACCCTTTTTAGACCAATCAACGTATGTTAAATCGACCTCTTTTGTTAAAACGTTGGATCAGAGTCAACAGTCCATGACCAAATCTCAGCCATTGGATTTGATCTCTTATTCTCGAACCTTCCTTGCTTAGTATAAAAGGAAGTTAAGTCTCAACATTTGAAGACTTTGGCCAGTTCATCCAAACTAAGAGAAAAAGAGAAGAGAGAGAAACCAGAGAGAGAAAACCCTAAATCGTTCAAACCCTAATCTCATTTTCAAACCCTAAATTATTTTTTTCCATAATTAGTTTACATCAAAACAAAACCTGAGTGTTTGGGAGTTATTTTGGTAGTGGTTTGAAGGAATTTCGTGGTTTGAATCCTTTGAGTTTGAGATTTTGTAACCAACTTAAGCATTTCAGTTTGATCTCTATTTCTTTCTTATAGAAACTGTAGATCTTGCTATTTTATGTTATATTACACTTAGATCTGCATTTTTACGCTTCTCATCTTGAGAAGTTGGATTTGTTGATTATTTTTCTGTAAATGTTTTTCACAACTCTAGAATCAACAAATTCTTTTTTGTTTCTAGTTCTTATGAAACTAGACTTCTGATCTATTTGGAATCGCACTCGGTGGTTTTCAATTTCAAAACCCTCTGAAATTGATTAAGACCTTGAGCCGTCTTTTGAGCAAGGTAACCTTGGATTCTAGGTTAGTTTAAAGATCAAGAAAGTTCTTTGTTTCTAAAGAGGAGAGAAACTGAAAAACTTAATTCATTTAGATCTTTCTGTAATTTGATAGGACTTATTTGTATAAATAAGTGTGCGTGTGTGCATGCATGTGTTAGATCACTTTCACAAACACTTGTCACACTAAAACACAATAAGTGCTGGGTACAAGATCTTGAAACGTCAAAGAGTCAACGTAAAGCTGAAACAGAGTGTTGAGAATTTAGCAAGCTGAGAAAGCAACATCAACATCAGAACTGCAGAAATGTTAGAATTAAACGAGTGGGTACATATTCTAAACTTGTATAGGTCTGTTTTGTTTGCATGTGTCTTAAATAGCCTGTAACTTGTATATTTTATTTTAGTGGATTTTTAGTTTGTGACTTAGAAGTCACCGTGGATGTTTCCTCAGTTGGGTGCAGTTTTACCACGTTAAAAACTGTGTGTACTTAATCTTCCTACATCTCCTCATCTCATTCTTGGTGGTGTGCTGATTTAAACTAATTTTCAAAACTGTTACATAATCTTGAACTTATCTCGTACATTTTTATTAAACACATCTTGTGGTTAATCTGTTTTGATTTAAAGAAAAGGGTTTCTCCAAAAAACAGTTAGGAGTTACTTAAACAGTTTGATCTTGAATTAAACGGCTTAAGTAACATCTTTTCAAGAAATCCATGCAAATCCGTATTTGACACTTGTCTTTCTTTTCCACTAGTACAATGCTATAAAGCCAGATTGGATGCTGGATGGGTTTGATGAACCCTACTGCTAGTTACTTTTCCACCTCTATCTTGATCTTAAGGTCTAGTTCTTCTTTATATGTGCGGGTAGCTTGCCTCACTGGTAGAGCATTGAGAAGAACATTAAGTTTTAGGGAGCTCACCTCTAAATGTATCCCAAATATCTCCGTATACTTTTAAGAAAACACATCAGTGAAATCTTTGAGCAGAGCAATGGTCTCCTCCCTTTTCTTTGGTTCTAATCCTTTGGAAATTAGAATTGGTTGACTTTCTTCCCCTTCTAAGCCCAAGTTTATCTCTTCCAGCTCCTGCAGCTGGTCTCTTGGACCGTCTTGCATGCATGTTGGTGCCTCTTCGGTTCTTCTACATGCTCTATAATATGTGACTCATCTACCATAAAACATTGTAATGTCGGGTCGACGCTCTCATCCCAGAATGCTTCCCACGCAAATCGTTATAAGCGGTATATAATTTTTCCATCGAGAAGGATGACCTTCTTACATATTTGAGGGGGCTTGGCTACGTCCTCTACCTTCTTTTTTCCTTTTGCCATTTGGGGGATCACTCTTTGTCCCAATCAATCATGAACAAACTTCCTTGGTTGAGTTCCTCCTCTAACCACTTGCATCCCCTCTAATTTTCTCATCGATCTCTTTCTCTCTTCGTCAAGCTCAGTATAGAATGTCACATCCACCAGATGAGCTTCCTCAAAATAAATTATCTTTTGCATTGCTTTGATTATAATCTTGGTACCTTAAACATAGCTTTGGTGCGTTAATAATATGTGGAGGCCACTACGCCATGAGTGTGCATCCACACTTTCCTTATGAGCACCTGGTAGCTTGTGTTGTCATTGATGCCATGAAATTTAATGTGGGAAGTAAAGTTCCCCAACTTGATACCCACATTCACATACCCAAGTGACTATATGTTGCACTGTCAAACCCTGAAATTACCAATGGTATATGTATATCTTGTCTTGAGGGATCCCTATCTCATATAGCATTCTGATTGGCATGATGTTGATGGACTCTCATCCATCCATCAATGCCTTGGGGAAAGAAATCCCATTGATCAAGGTTAACACATAGAGTGGGCAGTAAGGAAAATATGGTACTTATCTATTTGCCTCAGAAAATACCACCTCAGAAGTGTAGTATCTTTTGATCAGTCGCCCAATGGGTCTATAGAACTTTATCAAGGGATCCACTCATTGTTGCACCATTTCTAGAATCTTTCTAGTAATAACCACCCGGGTGTTATACTTCACCCCTATCTGGTAAAAAAAACCATTTGAAATTGGGACTCCTTGTTATAGATTTGCACTCAGAGTCCAAGTTTACCTCATAAGTTTTGAGTATTATAGACATATTCTGCCTCAGATGCTCCTCCTCCATTTAGAGCACGGATTATATCTGCATTGACTTTTGGGGGTTCACCTGCTCAACCCCCTCATATTCAACTTCTTGATCAGGGATGAAAGACCATTCTTCACTCATCCTCTCATTTTCAACTTTTTGTTCTCTATCAAGGTCCAGCCCTTCCAGCTCTCCATATATCTTCTCACTGTCTCCCCAGTCCTTCAGGTCTCGAGTTGCCTCTTTATCATATACTACCACCATATAAGCAGTGCCATAATAATGTTCAGGAAATGGGTTCTCATTGACATCTAACGGTGGTATTGCCACTTGCTCTTCAATGATCCTACGTAGCTAAACGTAGTCTTTGGTGGCGTGTTTCACTATCGAGAGCAGTTTATAATATTTGGCATTCACTTTGTCTGTTGATGTTGGTATTTGTCCGTTGGATTGGTGTGGACTTATTTCCACCTCTCTAACTAAATTGAGATAATAATCCATGGCCTCCGCCAAACTATAATGTAGCGGTGGAGGGATGTCATCTCCAAACTTCCTCTTGTTTGTCAGGATACCTATTTTGAACCTAGATACTCATTTCTTATCCTTTGAGTTTCCATCTACGTAGCTAATATTTTTCCTCTTAGAGGTATGGAACCTCCCTGAGGTCATAGGCACTTGCGTCATCCATTATGACTATGTGGGCTTTATTATCATGGCAATATTACTAGCTGCCCTAGAGAATTCTCTTAATGTCCCATCTCTAGTGTTATTGAGTATATGGAGTTTATACTCCTCTAGGAGACCCTCAACACAGATCTTCAGCAACCTCGCTTCAGCCACGTCTTTGGGAACATCCAACACCCTCTCTCAGAAACATTTGATGTAATGGATTAATTCTTCATCAGGATTCTTCACTTCCTGGGTGAGGTGCCTTAACGTAAACTCATATTTCGCCATAATTTTTTTTGGAGGAACTGCCTATGTATCTCCTTCCATATGGGAATTCTATTGTGTGCAAGGTGGGAATACCACGTATATGCGTTTCAAGTGAGAGTCTTAGAGAACTCCCTCAGCTTCAAGTCCTTATCATTTCCATGCATGCCCAAATATTCCACAAACCTATCTACATTCTCTCGAGGGTTTTTTCCTTTGCCATTGAACTTTATGAACTTCGGTGGAACATACCCCGCAGGTTAGGGATTTTAATTGATACTTTCAAGATAGGGATTTTATTGCTCATCATACAAGTGAGATGATTCCCTCTGAGAGGAAAGAAACTTCTTCACTTCCCCTATAGGTCTAGATTTGGAGGGAGACTCCTCCAAGCCAACTTTCTTACCTGCGGGTGAACCTATTGGTACTTCTACTTGTTCCGTAACCACCTTTTGCAGTGGTGCAACTTCTTTGGTTTCTGCTATTGCAACGTCTACTCCTCCGGTGGTGGCTACCGGCAGTGTCATGCCTAATTGGCTCAAGCTTGCCAGATCAACATTGTTTTTCTTCAGAAACTCAAAAACCATGCTCATAAAATTCATACCTACTAGTGACGTAGTTATTATCGCGTTACTCTGTCCTACTTAAGGAGTAGGTTCTCTATCTCCTATCACCACCACCTCTTCTTGTGTGGTCTAATTGCTCTGAGCTATATTACCGACCAAAGTGTCTTCAGAAATTAGCTGCTTAGAAACATTATGACCTTCTTTATCCATGGTAATGAGGATACCTCCCTAGAGAAGTCGCCAAATGTAGAAGGGTGGTGTGACTGGGGTCTGAGAAGAACTAGAATGGGTGAGGCATGACCCACTCCAATGGACTCTCTCTTCATGGTCCTCAAAGTATTAGGAGCAGCTTTTGTTAGAAAACCTTCCTCTTTTGGTAAAACTGGAGTCAATGTTAGAACCTCTTCCTCTAAGAAGATGAATTTCACAAGCAATAATGGTAACATAGGGAGATAGGTCTCCTGAGAATGATGGTTGTAATTATGGACGGTCCTATTTATAAGTGAATACTAGGGATGGTTTGGGCCTTTGGGGCACGAAAAAATGAGAAGGAACTTAAGGGACAAGGTCTATAATGTACATTTTATCCTTACCAGGTCTGCAGTCGCCTGTCCCCTCTGACAGACGACCCCTATTGTAAATCACAGTCAAAAGATTAATATGTCTCTTAATGGTGACAAAACAAATGATTTGGTAAATATCTTTTTGAACGGTAACTCACTGTACAAACTTTGTAAACTTGAGAGTGGCCTTGGGGGCCACCCTTTCTACAATAATTTTGTAAAAAGCTCTTTTATTTTGAGTAACCTCTTGGTTACTCACTTCAATTATAACTAAGTGTGGGTTGTATAAGGGCTTGAGTGACTCGTAGATTTCGTCCACTAGTATTATCTTTATCTTAAAGTGTCAAATGGTTGAGTTTTTTCAACAAACCTTGTCTCTCAGCCACGAAGCCAAAAATCCCAGGAGATCCCAATTAGCCTGATTGAGCCCTGCTTACTCAACCAGGCTACCTGTACAAGAAAGTAGATATTATTACTTTGTTATTTTTCACCCTCTCACCCTCTGTCAATTTTTTAGCATGTGATTTGGGACAGAGGAGCCACTCTAGGTGGACCTCCTCACCCTACCTCTTTTTCCAATGTATTAACTTAGGAAGAGGGGCTACTCGTGATGATTCCTCTAGCCCTGGCCCTTTTAAATAGACTTCACTCTTGGGCATAGGCCTTGGCCTTTATGTGTGGCTCCAATCTTGTTATAAGTGGTTGTTCGTGGTGAGCCCCCTCATCCTTACCGTTTTTTGTGGCTCCAATCTTAGGTAGAGGGGTTGCTCGTGGTGAGTCCCATTTCTAAGGTATTACATTTGGTTATAGGGTCACTTAAGGTGGACCCACGCACTCTAAATATTTTTTTCCCAATTTGAGCAGTGGGAGGCCCTCTTGGTGGGATCACTCACTCTAGGCTTACTTAAGATGAACAAACTTCTATAGAATAACAGAGGCAAGCCTCTACGTGCATTCCGTGAAAGTCGGTACTTCTAAACAAAGCTTTGCCCAACTAAAAATGAAGCTTTTTCCACCTTGAGTACCTCAGTGGGAATTTTTTTTGTTTATACTACAAGGGTAAGGATACTATGCCCGAATTTTGAGTCAAACATCCATTATATATAATTGTGATAAACAATATCAGCCCAAATTTTGGGTGAGATACCCCATATATTATGTGATAAAATATCCATATCTATTTATCTCTTTTAACCCGGCCCCTATTTATGAAACCGGGTATGCACTTTACAGCGTTTGTATTTTAATGTATGGTTTTTAACCCAACACTTATGTTATTTGACTTGACATGCTCATATGTTAAATAAATTCTAATCAAATGACACAATGAACAAATACAACACTTGAAAATATACTTTTCAAAATCGTTATGAGGAAAGTGTTCGTGAGGTGAGTCAGTCTTAAACTTTGCACAAGACAAAGTTTGAAATCCAACTACTCCTACTTCTTCTCCAAATGAAAAAATGCCATCCTCACGGTGGCACCCTGAATATATGTTTTCATAACAAATACTTGTCAAATGTCGGCCTCATACTTTTAACATATAAATATATCAAACCGACACAACAAAAATGATATATTAAGACCTAAGCTCCATAAATGCTATAATGTTGTATATTATATACCTTTTATCTCATTGTCTACACCCGTAAATATGCCCCATTTATTAGAACAATGTTGGATTTGATCCTAAGTCTTCTTGGGTACGTAGGCTCTATACCAAACTAAACTCATAAAGAGCAATCCTCGTAATATGTCTCTCGAAGTATTATTTCTTAGGGATGCATCCGTCCCCAGTCATAACTCACGCTACTTCTACCTCTACCTCTATAGCCAAGGTTGTCTAAAACATGACATCCTTAATGTTACACCTCCAAACTAGATCGAAGGTTCAACAACACCTTTGAGTTAGTGACTGCCCCACAGGTGATTAATGTCTCTGTCAGTAAATTTAGGTCGAATCCTATTCCGAACCTCCACCGAAGCTAACCTCTGGCCCACAGGTAGCTTATCTGCCAAGGTAAGTCCTACACTTGAACATACATCGCGCTCTAACATATGAAAATCCAAACTATATAGGCTTTGATCTTATGGCTACACGAGTACGTAGGCACAATACCGAGTTCTTCTCGTGAGCTCGATCCTCAACAATATGTCCCTTAACATATTTTCCCCATAGAGATGTGCCCATCTCTCACCTCTCTCATGCACACTACAAACAATATATCAAACTATCTTAAATTCGCGATCTCTCACGCACCCCATACAAATGTGCAAACACATAAATATACTTTATACAAAATTGAACTACATAAGATTTGATCGCAAGTCTTCTTGGGTACATAGGCACAATATCGAGTCCCTCTCATAAGAATGATCCTTGACAACGTCTCTCGTGATATTTTATCACAATCGAGATGCACCCATCTCTCATGTTACCTTTATTTATCTCCTTAAACCTAGAAATAGATTTCAAACTATCTCAAAAGTTGAGTTCTCTCGCATATTTACATACATACCAATAGCCACCCATTATGCACAATCATGGAGTTAGATAGAAGTGCGCTTGTGTTCCTCACCGGTTGAAGTGATGCTCCTAAG
Organism: Sambucus nigra; assembly: GCA_949130495.1. Classification (NCBI taxonomy): domain Eukaryota; kingdom Viridiplantae; phylum Streptophyta; class Magnoliopsida; order Dipsacales; family Adoxaceae; genus Sambucus; species Sambucus nigra. The sequence continues at coordinate 95,565,959 of OX422207.1, read as the reverse complement.
GTCTCTAAAACAGTTCTAAAAATAATTAAAAGTAATCAATTAATGTTAAGAGCGATAATAAGAATATAATTAAGGAAGCATAAAGAAAATGTGGGGTGCCTAATACCATTTCCCACTCGTAACCCAGTTCCCGAACCAACATAATAAGAATCTTTGGACCAACTGCAGACTTAAACATGCCTTAGTATTATCCTGAATCTTTTATTTCTTTTTGTATAAAATAAAGTGATGACTCTAGAAATACCAACCAAACCCCTTATGGCACGGAACACACTTGTTCCTACACCAAAAGCAATAGGTGTGGGACTCAAAATCGACATGGCATCAAACATCTTCCAGGATAAAGTCACTTCGACCCTTATCGATCTGATAACCTGACCACGGGGGAAGAGGAGGACCAAGAGACAAGCACTCTGGGCATCCACCATTGAGAGGAATAACTCTCTCTCTATCTCTCTCTATCTCTATCAAAGAGAGAGAGAGAGAGAGAGAGAGAGAGAGAGAGAGTTGTTACCTCTCCCCCCTGGGCGTCGCTCGGGGACCCCACAATGCCACACCATCGAAGAAGATTTAGACAAAGTCGGACCACAGTATTATCATATCTTCTGCCTCATCAAGTATGGTTTATACCCTCAGGGTTCTAATAAGAAAGATCATATAACTCTTATGAAACTCGCAACCCAATACATCATTTATGACAAATCTCGATTCAAATGGAATTTTTATAGGACCCACTTGCAGTGCATAGTAAGGGTTGGCATTGATGAGACCATGAAGAAAATCCATGATGGGGAATGAATACCCCACATGAACGACGACATTATCGCTAAGAAGATCATTTCACAAGGGTACTATTGGACTAAACATACATTAAGAGGTGGCTCAAGTGTTAGTAATTCTCCAATCTCCAATAATTTCCTCCCCGCGAGTTATACAATATGACCTCTCCATGTCCCTCTTTAACTTAGGGAATTGACATCAGTGGGATTGCTCCCAAAACATCTAATGAGATTAAATATGTCTTATTCACTATTGATTACTTCACTAAATGGGTCCAAGATGAGTCATACGCTATGTTGAATGCCAAGAAAGTAGCCATGTTTATCGAAAAGAATATCATATGCCGCTATGGGGTCCCGGATTAGCTCGTACTCTATAATGGTTTCCATTTCGAAGTTGAAGTCAAATAAGTGGTCGAGGAATACAAAATTCAGAGACATAATTCGTCACCATAAACACCACAAACCAATGGGGTTGTTTAAGCTGCAAATAAGACACTCAAATCCATCATCAATAAGATAACCAAAAGTTGATGAGATTGGGCTGAAAAAAAACCCTGTGCCTATTAGGGATATCACATACAAGGAGTTGGCATTCTTAAATGATAAGAGATTGAAGGCTTTATATCACATACAAGGGCATCACCTCCACATTGCACGATTATTTAATGATAAACTTAGAGATTGACATGTGCGAAAATGCGACCTCGCTCTCAAAGAAATCACGGAACTCATTTCAAACCCTCGAGGAAAATTCAAGCACAATTAGAGTAGGTTATACCTTGTAAATAGTATGTTACCAGTCATTGACGTTATACTAACTGACTTCGACGAGGAGGAGATGGAACGTCCAGTCAACCTGGATCATATCAAGAAGTTTTATCTTTGATCTGACTCCTGTCGTGCTATGCATTTCTCACATCGTGCTACACATTTCTCACATTTGTTCTCTTATAAGAGAGAGAGAGAGAGAGATAGAGAGGGAGAGAGAGAAACATCTTATTTTCTCCTTTTGTCAAAACTATATAGGACATGATCCTCTAAAAAAACATTTTACCACCATTACACCTCCTTTATCCCCATAGAGATACGTAGACAACCATAAAGTGACTTTGGGTGCGGTCCTTTATTTTTCACAAAATACTCTTCTTTTCTCCCAATAAGAGGAATAAGTGTCCCTAATTATTTTGAATTGAACAAAAGGACTATGTGAGTCATAACGATTAGTATAGATAGTTCGAACATAAATGATTCTTACACTAAAGCACAATAAAGATACGCATAAAATTAACATTTATTTCATAGGAACACATTTTAATACAACAAAACATCACAAACACCAATTACTTCTATTACAAAGACCAATAACTAAATCCAAACTCACAAATACACCAAACAGACACCAACATCCGAGGTCTATACCAAACTTCTACTAACAACCAAATCTACTAAACTATGTCCCACAGAGTTTCATAAAAATCGCCATCAGTTACTAGAAGGACCCACTACATCATTATCACCGTCATCTTACCCTATAGAGGTCCACAGTAATATCCATTAGATTCGTACCTACACACGGTCAATGGGATGGTACATTCTAAAATGCTTAACAGGAGCCACCGCACCCCCTTCAACTAACTCAGTCTCAATGAGCCACGGTTAACCAAATTACTCCATCAATATTTTCAAGACTATGTCCCTCTGTAGACATTTTAAATAACTTGCTGACACCATTGAAGCCTCCCCCACTGAAAGGGTCAGACAACAATCAGGCCTTTGACATTACCATTAACTCCCTGGAGACATCCTCAATGACAGTATACGAAATATGTTGCTTATGTGAGGAGGAATGATTTTCTCCTATCCCACTTGATACAAGAGTCTCTAAAAGAGATATAATGAAGTTCGATGGAGGCCCATAAGTTAAAATCATCCAACTGTCATATGAGTATTAACCCACCCCACCAAGGAACAAACCAACGCAAGGAACCATCTTTATTCGCCATTATCTAATCATACAAGTCATTCACAAATGCTCTAAAGTCCACACAGGACTAGCTGAAAAAATTTAGTACTAGATGATGGGAAAGTAAGGGGCACAATTAACCAGAACCTCTCTACCATCCACATGTACAATATCACAGGATTTTCTTAGAAAAAGGTATAAGGGTATGCCTTCTAGTCGCCGATCCCATTCAACGCCTCTGACAGAATGTCAATAATAGAATTATAATGACATCCCACCCACATAACTATAGGAGTAACTTGGGTATTTACACTCGAACCACCCGTTACGAGAAGTAACTTGACGGTCAAACCTAGCGCAACTGCACTTGTGTACCATGTAAATCAAATATCCTCATAAGATGGACATACCTCGTGCACTCCAAACAGAACATGTGGTTCTCTGGGTATCAAAATTACACACCTCCAAAAGGCCCCATTAGATATATCGGTTGCACCACAAAGTGACTGGATGCAAGTCAAACACTACATAGTCAACTTCATACAAGCACATGTCTTACAAATGGTTGAGATAAGAAAATTACCCCTCATTAAAAAAAAATTGAAGAAAAGACTTTGACCCAATGGAAAGGAAGTGGTGATCCTAAAAACCCCATTTTAAACCCCTTTTATATCCAAGAGTCACTATAAAACAACAAAAAAGTTGAATGTTATATGTAAAAATTATTTATCTACTTGGATCAATGAGGAATGGACACATGTCCTCCTATGTGGCTATCTTCACAATGCTTACCTTTTTAGTCGGCTCTAGAGATAATTGGTTGGACAAGAGGTTGACCAACCTCAAGAATACGAACCATCAAGAATAGTAAGAGTCACTCAAATGGAATTACTAACATCATTCATATACATAGATGTGTACATCAATAGTCTTATTTATTGTATACAGATGTAAATGCATGAATATATAAAGTAAATCCATCTTTTGGGTTCCCAATGAATATAAATACATGATACCCCTTAGCTCACAACGACGATTCAATTAGGCCCATACATACTCAACCCTGGGCTATTGTAACCACCAAAAATACTAAAAATAGTGGACATAGGCTTTTCTCATAGCTGAACCACTTTAAAAGCCTCTTTGTTGTGTGTTTGTCTTGCTTTATTATATTTATTTTATCTGTGATTATAAATTTGGACCCAACCTATTTTTAGACATCAACATATTGGCACCATCTGTGGGAATGACTGTTGGTCATCGTTCTCTACATATTTTATTCATTTGTTCACCTTGAAAGTTTTCTGAAGAATGACAAGTGTTCCTCAGAGCAGCCTTTCTATTGCAGGTAATAATCCAGATCCATCTTCTCATCTTAGTGTGGTATATCTTAAGGAATTTTATTCAAAATTTCTAAAGGGAAATAAACCATGTAAGAGTCAGTTAGGTAACTGGCTCGCACGTTGTAGGACAAATCCATTGCTATGCCATCCCAGAGGGAAATGCCACCTCCACTTCTTGAAAATAAGAAAAGTAGACACTTCAGATCTTCTCGTGAGAGATCTTACCGTCTGAGGGGAATGTCGTCAATCTGATTAACATATTATTATGATGGATGGTCTTTCTCCTCTGAATGGTTGGGCGTGTTATAATTCTTAACTGAGGCATCTGCCTTTGATCATGTTGGGCTCCGAGAAGACAGAGGTTATCACAGAGATAAATCTCGATCTCTTGAGCATACAGAAGGATCCTTTAGATCTAGAGCTAGCTTAGGAGGCTCTGTATGTGTTCAGAAGACTTCTTAAACAAAGAGCTTAACACATGTGCATAATAAAGCCACCAAAGTAGCCTCAGCCAAGTGTAAACTAGAGGATAATTACTAGAAAGGCTTCATGCCGGTGACTAGAATATCGTTTAGGAGAAATGGATAAGACTAAGAACCTTTTGCAAAGGAGTTTTGTGAAGGTATCCCATTTTATCTAGGCTATTGTGGATTACCCCACACCTTCTAAATTTAAGTCACCAGTTGTAAATCCCAAGTATAATGGGAAGACTGATCTTGTCCTCCATATTGAGTAATATCAAGCTACTGGTAATATATACTCTGTCCCCAATGAGATGCGATGTTGGGCATTCTCAAGTTCCATCATAGGCTTAGCCCAAATATGGTACAACAACCTACCCAAAGGGAAAATTTCTAGCTTTCTTAAATTGGCTAAGCTATTTATCGACAACTATTTTGGGGTAAAGACGATCAAGTGTGTTACTCATCTCTTGAGCGTTCGTCAAATACTTGGATAAATATTCAAGAGTACATCACTCATCTTAATAATAAAAAATTAAAAGTGATTAATTATAAAGAGAAGATTGCCATCACAATGTTGATGAGTGGTGATGATGCTAAGAATTAGCACCACCAGGTGAGGTGTTTCCAAGCTCAATATAAGTATAACAATGGTAGCACAACAATATAAAGAGATAGGAGAAGGAGGTGAGGATATGAGGAATGAACACCGGAATATAGGTGGTTCAGCCAATCCGGCCTACGTCCACAGTGGGTGTGTGAGTAATATCACTGACTGAAGGCACTAATGGCCATGGATACACTTCTCTCCAGCTCTCTCTCTCTACTGTATATATATTTAGACAGAGTTTTGGCTAGGGTTGGATAACTGGATCCTTTTGCAAGGTAGGGGATGATCCATATATATAGTGCCTAGGGGGCGCACTGTACCCCCCATGCATGTAATGAGCATGTGTGTGGTATCCTCACCAATGTGGAAATGCCATCTGTCACTGTCACATGTAAGCAATGATGATGAAATATTCTCCCCCATTTGGAGAATAATCTTGTTACAACTGATTTGTGCCCAGGTGTCCTTATCCAAATGTCAACAGATACTCGGCAGTCATGTTGGTGAATGACCTCGGCCTGGGAGAGGCCGAGCTGTAAAGGCTTGGTCCGTTCGATCCGAGTAATGTCATGAGGAGTCTCGGCCTGATCTCAGCCGAGACATTATGCTAGGTCGGCCCTAGCCGAGGTTGGGCATATACATTCTGATTAATGCTTCTCGTCACCTCAGCCAAGGCCGAGGCAGGATTAGTTCCATGAAGATTAGGGCTCCTTGTCACCTCGGCCTACTATTAGCCGAGGTTGCTATTCCCAGACGTAGGGTCCATGGAAGTGAATACGGTAGTGTCGGCCTGGGCCGAGGTAGGTCTGGCCGAGGGATGATATCGTGGGCCCCTGCCCCTCAGGGTCGATCAATATCTCGGCCATCATCTTGGCCGAGGTAGGTATCTCTGGGCCGAGGTTATACTTGGGCATATCAAGTGGATTGCTCGCTAAAGACCTTTACAATACACTGGAAAAAAATTATGACCAAGGTTGGGAATATTATAAATGCTGAAGAAGCAATGTCTACTAAAGAAGCTTTAGAGGTGAAGACCAATAGCCAAAAGAATTCAACCAAGAAGGATCATAAAGACAAAAAGGTAGATAAAATCAATAGGCATGATGAATATAATCCCCTCACCCAAGGCGTGCATCACATACTGGAAGAGATTAGGGGTAATAAAGATTTAAGCTGGCTTGGGAAACTAAAGTATCCTCTGAACAGGAAAGAAAAATCCAAATATTTTTATTTTCATATAGATCACGGGCACACCACTGACAATTACATCTCTCTGAAGAACGAATTAGAAGCTCTCATTCGTCGAGGGAAATTAATTAAATTTATTGATCAGGCTGGTTGTCGGGACACCGAAAGAGGTTTGAGTAACCTTACAGAGGAAAAGATGATAACAAAAGTACTCATGACGATGATTATGAGGATGATCCAAACTTTCCAAAGAAACCCAAGGAGCCAGAAATTGAGGTGGGAATGATTTCTTATGGCTGTAATTTCATTGCAGGAGGAGACATCGGTGGCAGAGATGAGATATATAAAAAAGGATTATTTAAATAAAGCCAAAGCCTATTCTTACATAAGATAAATTGACATGACCGAGTACACAAATGGTTGGACTAGGAAAGTGAACAAGAGAAGGTTGGTAATTAGCTTCTCTAAGAATGATCTGAGTGGATTACTTTACTCTCATGACGACCCACTGGTTATCACTTATCGGGTTTATTATGGCAATCTTGGTAGACAATAGGAGTTCATCAGATGTCATGTTCTATAATTGGTTCCACAACCCAGGGGCTATGAGATAGAAAATTAGAACCTTATCGCATGCCCTTCATATGATTCTCAGGAGGAAAGTTTATCCCTTAGGGATAATCAAGCTGGATGTCTTGGTCAACACTTAGTTAGGAAGCAGAAAAGAGAGCATTTGCTTCTTTGTACTGGATAAAAATGTTCCTTCAGCCTATAACATGATTCTCGATAGATTTGGGATGAAGCAGTTGGAAATAGTATCATCTACAGTACATTAATGTATGAAATTTCTTACTAATTATAGAGTCAACATAGTGAATAACGAACAGATGGAAGCTAGAGAGTGTTATTACACTTCTGCTGACCAACAAGAAGTCTAAAAGAGCACTACCACCTATCATATCGACACTCTAAATCACCGAGATGAAGAAGATTTGGTCAAAGGACAGGCTATAGAGGCAATAGAGACCATTGTGCTTGATGTCGAGAAGTCTAAACGAATCACTCAAATTAGCTCAGACTTAACACCTTCCCTAAAATAGGAATTGATTGCATTCCTTAGAGAGCGAAAGAACGTGTTTTCTTGGAGTCATGAGGATATGCCAGGAATTGACCCTAATTTCATCTTCCATGAGCTCAACATCTACACAGATGCAAAGTCGATCAAGAAAAAACGTAGAGTGTTCAGTCTCGAGAAGAATATGGTCATCCAAGAGGAAGTAGAGAAATTATATAGAGCTCAATTTATAGAAAATGTTAAGTATCCCAGTTGGTTGGCCAATGTAGTGATGGTAAAAAATAAGAATGAAAAATAGCGTATGTGTGTATACCTTAATGACTTCAATAAAGCATGACCAAAGGATCATTTTACTTTACCAATGATAGATCAATTAGTAGATGCAACTGCATCTCATGAGCTACTCATTTTCATCAATGCCTATTCGGGTTACAACCAGATTCACAAGACAAGGAGAGCACTTCTTTCATCAATAGCCGAGGTACATAATGCTATAACAGTATGCCCTTTGAGCTAAAAAATGATCGAGTAACATACCAGAGGCTAGTGAGCAAAGTGTTTGAATAATAGATTGGTAAGAACATAGAGGTAAATGTGGATGGCATGATTACCAAGAACGAGTCTACTTCTGACCACATTAAAGACTTGGCTGAAACATTTGACCAGTTGGAAAAGAACCAGTTGAAACTCAACCCAACCAAATGCATATTCGGGGTATAGGAAGGAATGTTCTTAGTCTATATAGTGAACCATATGGGAATCAAAGTAAATCCTTATAAGATAAAAGCTTTGATTGAGACGTAATCTACCACATGCAAGAAAGATGTGCAGAAGCTGAGTGGAAGAGTGGCAGACCTTAATCGTGTTGTGTCGCGATAAATAGACAGGTGTCTTATATTTTTCAAGGTACTCAAAAATACCTTTGAGTAGAACGACAAATATGATAAGGATTTCCTAGAGTTGAAAAAATATATGCGGTCTCCGCGACTACTCTCATGACCAGTTTTGGGAGAAAGGTTGTATCTGTACTTGGCTGTCTCAGATTCAGCTATTAGTTTTACCTTAATTCGACTATAAGGTGGAGTTTAAAATCCAGTCTACTACACCAACAAAGCATTCTGAGGAGCAAAAATCAGGTATCTACGCTTGGAAAAACTAGAACTTGCACTTATTGAAGTTTCGTGGCGGATGAGACCATATTTTTAGGAACACACTCACTACACCCAAAATTCTAATATAGCATGCTTGGGTAAGGAGAATCTATCACGATTTAAAACCATGCTAAATTCTGACACATTTTAGTCCCAATCTAGTACGGTTTAAAACGGTGCCAGAATCTGGCATGGTTTAAAACCGTGCCAAATTTGAGCATGGTTTATTAAAACAACAAAACCTTAAATCAAAATCCAGTGACTCATTAATTTTAACTAAAAAAAAGATGATTCTCTCTCTCATTCAACCGTAACACCCCAATCCTACTCGAGTTCTTCCTCTTGACTGGAACCTACCACAACCCGAGTCAGCTTCTACCCCAATCTCGGTCATCTTCTTCCTATGGAAACTCTGGTCATCTTTTTCCACAAGCAACTCCGGTCACCTTCTTCCTCAGGCAAACCCTGGTCCCTTCTTCCTCGGGTAAATTAACTAGTTTTTAGAATATGAGATTTTAGTTTTTGTCAGATTTTTAGGTTTTTATAATATGAGATTTCATTTTTTGTTTGATTATTTGTTGTTTAAATTAAGAGATTTCAGTTTGAAATGAGATAAACCATGAGATAGTCAGTTGAAATGCCATTTTTTTCTTTGATTGTCAGTTATGTGTTGTTTGTCAGGGTGTGGGGGTCCACGCTTAATTTTCTAAGAAGTTGTAACAATGGTTGTCTCATTTTGTTCGGTTTAATGGTTTCATCAAGTTTGAGAGGGTTCCTTATTATTAGTCAGATTATTATATCATTGATATGGGTATCATAAGTTAATTGGATCTCCTATTAGATTATTTATCGTGCCTTTTGAACTGTTGAGGTTGGATTCTTTTTACGCAAACTATTATGCTTTATCCTTTCCTCAGGCACTTATAGGTTGTTTTTTATGTCGTCAGTATCATATGTGGTGGATGACTTCTTTTTCGTTTAACTGGTGATGCTAAATAGCTTTGGGGGGTTCAATTTATGCAGTTCTTTAGTTTAGGGGGAAGGGGTACATAAACTTTTATTCGTTCTTTCTTATTTAGGCAGTGAATTTAGCCATGCGATTCTTAGGAGTCAAATTTTTATAGCATGGATGACACGATAAACTCTTTTAACATTGAAAGAGGAATATGTGATGGGATATATTTTGTTTATTTCGATCTATTGATGTTATTCAGTTTTGATTTGCTTCATATTAAGTCAGCCAAAATGTGTGAATAATACTCTTTATTAGTGAATCTCTTTAGGTCCAGTTGAAGTCTACTTGATTACATGTTCTTCTCTTCCATTCTTGTGAGAAAATCCTTTGATGCTTCTCAAAGGTTTGATTTTTTCCTTCATGGGAGGTCCAACAATAAATATTGAGCGCTCTATCATGTGTATTGGGTAAGACCGGTAATTGATGCACTAACTTTACTTTTATTCTTTTTTAAATTATTGTTCCATGTTCGTATAAATCAGACTATTTAGTTTGTTGGCAAGGTTGCATTTTGACCGCATTACACATTCCTGTCAAAGTTTAATGCAAGTCCTTTGTTCAACTGTTTTTCTCAAAGTTCCAAGAATGATTCCATCAGTGGCGTAGCCTATACTTGACTCATGCTTATTCATAAAGACATCATTATGGGAACTTTTCATCACATCTGACTTGGGAAATGGAGCTATAGTATCAAACTTAATGGTCTTTACCACAACTGTGGTATCAATTTTTGAGTGCCTTTATATAGGCATTATGGTATGTGATTGAGGATTGTTTTGATTTAGGAAAAGTATTCTTGGTTTTGTATGGTTCTTTTCATCATTGTTCATAACGTATTATCTAGGTATGCTTTTTACAATTGGGATAATGTAAAGGTTTGCTGGAAATTCTATTTTACTATGGAGTGTTATGATTTTTGGCCACTCTTGGCTCGCACTTAAACATCATCTTTGCAAATTTTGGTTTTAATCCAATTTCAATTTTTATTTGGTAGCCCAATAATCCAATGTTAATTTGTATTTCCTGTATCCAAAAGTTCAAAGATCATTTAACTTTCATTTTGTATAATTCTTTTAGTTTTTTATCTTCATTTTAATCAGCGGATAACAAATTAAGCGTTTGATGAATATAAAAAAGCTTTATAATTTGATAACTGGTGGAAGTTTATCAGTTGCAGATCATGGGTGAGGTTTTACACTTGTCAACCACCATGGCTTCAGGATTTGAAAGGTCCCCCCTATTGATCTTTTCAATTTAGTGCACAATCTTCGTCGAATCAATTGCTTTTTTCTGAACAGGTATATAATGAGACTCTTGAAACTGATTTCTCGAACAGGTTTATAGGCAGGAATACGATGTTATTGAGTAGGTTTTTTCAAGATGAATGTATATTGAATTTAGTACTCTATTTCTAATTTTAAAATTGAGATATCTCTATTTCATTATTATAGTGCAAAGGGAGGGTCAAGCATGCATTGTGCCTAGTTTGTCATTGTGTTCATAGTATTTGCAAACTATTGACGAGCATACTTAGCATTTGCAAGTAGTTTTATAATCATTATGAGACCACAACTATATGATTAATATTTGCAAGTAGTTTTATCTCTAAATGAGGTATTCTATTAGAAATAAGACATTTACTCTCGATTACATTATTTTCTAACCATGTAAACTTTTCAGGTTCTATACGTCCTTTGCAAGGCCACAATCACAAACATAGATGAACACATTGGCTGGAATTATCCAGCATGCAACCATTGTAATAAGAAACTCAAGCATCGTTGCAATATATTCATCTGTGAAACATGCAATACTGAAAACCTCATTCACTCTCCTAAGTCTTATATTTTTACAACTCATTTTTCTTCTATTTTTCACCATATCATTCATACCACACTACATTGCTCCGTAAATTGGTACAAACTGCAAATCAGTGTCAAGGACGACACGGCTTGCACCTCATTTGTGCTTTTCAACAAAGAAGCTGAATCTCTAATCAAAGTCCCAGTTTCATAGCTTGCACAAATAAAACATGACGTTAACATATCTTTTTCTATCATTTACATTTCTAACTACAGTTATACTTAATGTTTACTTATGACGACTACTCTAGATTTTTAATATATTGACCAGTTTTTTTCGTCTTTCTCTTATTTAAATTGGCTTCGTTTATTTTTCATTTGATAGAGTATAACCCGCGCATCGCGCCGGTTTTCAACAAGTTAATATGAGAATTGGCCATTCAAACAACATGCTTATTGGTTGCACTTGGATCTGCATCATAGGTGTTTTACTTGATAAGAATCTCATCTTCTGCATTCTTAACAGTTTGGAAAATGTTTCCAAAAATATCCTTATTCCATTTGTTTAAGCATAACTTAATTCCTTATTCAATTACTTTTTGATTATGACATTATATATTTTAATGACTTTCATGGTGATGTTATGATTTTTTCTACGACATTCACAATGCCATTATATTTTTTTCCCAAGTATTTAAGGGTAGGAAATATGTGTTAATAGAGAAATGTAATATATGATTACAAAAAAAGAAGAAGGAATGTTAAAGTTAAAAATAAAAAATGAAATCTATAATCTTAAGTATAGTAGCTAGTTGGTTTTGGTCATATTTGATAATGGGCTTTGGAACCAATGGTAAATTGGGAAGGAAAACATTTAGGATTACAGTTGAAAAGTTTAATGGCTTAAATCTCAGTACGCTAATAATGGTGGCCAAAGTTAAAATTACCCCTAAAAGGAATTTTTTGAATTAAAATGAAGTGAAAACAAATGAATTATTTAGCATAAACACCTCGCATGGGGCCAATGTAACTTGTAGGAACTGATCGCATAGTCACGGGTCTCCAAGTTTGAGAATATGACGATAATTTGAAAATATCTAGATTAGGCTTAAAAACATGTCGTTAGAGGGTAAAAACACAAACCAGCCCTCAAACGTTCTCGTAAGAGGGACTAAAACCTCGCACGAGACCATTGTAACTCATAGCAACTGACTGCATAGTCACGAGTCTCTCGATTTGAGAATATGATGATAATTTGAAAATATCTAGGTTAGGATTAAAAACAATCCGTTAAAGGGTGAAAACTCAAACTAGCCCCCAAACAGCCCCGTAAGAGGCACGAGCACCTTACACGGGACCAATGTAACTTGTAGGAACTGACTGCTTAGTCACAGGTCTCCCGAATTGAGAATATGGCGATAATTAAAAAATATCTAGATTGGGGTTAAAAACATGCCATTAGAGGGTGAAACCCCAAACTAGTCCCCAAACGGTCCCGTTAGAGGCACTAACTCCTCGCACGGGACCAATATAACTCATACGAATTGACTGCGTAGTCACGAGTATCCTGATTTGAGAATATGACAATAATTTGAAAATATCTAGAATAGGCTTCGTTAAAAGGTGAAAACCCAAACCAGCCCCGTTAAAAGGTGAAAATATTTTATTAGTCTCAACTTGGGTTGCAAAGGGATAATTTTTCACATCTTTTTATGGCTAATATTTTTGGGTAACAAACGAAGGCCTACTTCATTGTCCAAATTGCTAATCACCTTACCATATGCATCTCGAGATTAATTGAGTTTAGAGATATATTTAGCACGAATTTCGAGATAATATTTCACACATTTCCCATAACCGATCAAAACAAAGGATTGAGATCATCAACGACTTATTAAAATGCTGAAAAGAGCTTTGAGTTAATCATAAACTCGGATTGATTTAAAAACTCAAAAAAAAATTGAAAGGCTCAAAATCTCACCGGGTTTGATCAATCTCCACACTTATTCGTAAAGTCGTCAAATTTCTTTCAATTTCCATCTTCGGTCAATTTTGGCTTAGTGCAATTTGATTGTTAATAATTTGAAACTTTAAATAGAATAAAGGTGATATTTATGAAAAATTTAAATTCCAATTTTTATTTATTTCGAAGAAAAATATTTTTGGCTTTTTTTCAAAAATTTTAAATTTTTTTTCTAAAAAAAAAACACTTGGAAAGAACATGTGATCGAATCAATGAATCTAAACAATAAATGGGAAGAATATCCCACACCCCCTAACTTAAATATTGCATTGTCCTCAATGCGAATCAAGAACACAACATAAAGAGAGGAAAAGAAAGATATTACCCAAATGGAGCGATCCTCGGTGAGTACGAGTCCGCTGAATCTACAAAACACGTTAGAACCAAGCATAGAAAAAAATAACTAAAATTCTAACTATCAAAACTAGAGAATAAAATAAAAAAAAGTAGTAGTAAAAAAACTAACTATGTACAACCTAAAATTTGAACGGCTAATAAATCATACACTAAAAGTCGAAAAATTTGAGGGTCCACCCAAAATACAATTTGACTTTGAGGGATTAATAGTATACCCTCACTATTAAGCATGCCTCCCGAAAAATAAGAATTCCGTTTCAAAAACGGAAGGCATGTGCAAAGTTTAAAAAATGAACCATCACCAATTACAAAATTTAGGGGGATAATGAAGGGTTTGGGTGCATAAGAGGACAAGTCCCATTGGGATCCAAGAAAAATAGAATCACTTCCCAAATATTTTTCAAGTAGTATGGGAAGCGGAGAACACAAACTAAAAGAGTCCATCTTGGAAAACAATTCAAGCATAGAGTCCTTGTCCTCAAAATCTTCTCCCTCAAAATTTTCAATTGGATCTGGTGGAGTGACACGTCTAAGTGTATGGCCCATAAGATGAAGCATCTCAAAATAACATTCCCATACAAGAAGCGGATCAACATCCTCAAGACATTCATCCAGTTCTTGTGATGGATTTAATTGTTCGATAATAGTGGGGACCCAAGGAAACAAATGATCTTCAACCTCAATAGGTTTTGAAATATTTATAAGAGGTTGATATTCAAAAGAACTTGGATCACTCTCAATAATTTCATTCTCAAAAGTATTAGGTGAAGCGCAAGTATCGACCTTCTCTAAGTTGTCCAAATAATCATTCAACTCCTTGCAAGTTGCTAAAATTTTCGACTCGGTAACAACAAGGTCATCAGATTGCTTTTTTATATCAAGCAAGAGTTCTTCCAAAGTAGGATTCCTTGGTTCTAGCACCTCGAATTCCTCATTTGGTTGAAAACTTACTTCATCTTCAAAACTATCGAAAGAAAAATCCTGATTGGGTTCAAATAATGCATCTAACTCTTGCTCCCAATAACGATTTTTTTCACGATATTCTTTTTCAAGTCTTTCTTCTTCAAGCAATTGATTTTGATAAATTTGGAGTTTCTTAGCACTAGGCTTGTATTTTTGATAATCATCTTTAGTGATATTGATCCAATGGTCATAAGTCTTGAGTGCCTCCTCCTCCTCACTATTAGCATAACAATTAAAGCCACCAAAAGAGTTAAAATAAGACATTTCAATTTGGGCAATTCAAGAACGTGACATCCGTATTTTTCCAATTTTTTTTTTTTTCAAAATCACTTGTAGATAAAAATAACTTTCTTTAAAATTTAACAATTTCGGATCCCCGGCAACGGCGCCAAAAACTTGACGCGACTAAGAATTTGTCTCAAAAGTGCGTTTTACTCTAGGCTCAAGTGCAAGCCTGTCGCTCAAGTAATACCCGGTAAGTCGGGATCGTATCCACAGGGATAGAGATTGCCAAATAGTAATAAGAAAAATTATTAAATCTTGAAATGATTTCTTAAAAGGAACAAAAAGATGATTAATGATTGGGAAAATTTCTATTGAAATAAAAATCTACTTAAGAAAAACAAACTGAAAATTGTAGAAAAAAATTGGATCTGACAAATGGGAGAAAATAGGGTAGGGTACAATCCCTCAATCCTTAACAAATTAACTTATAGAATACTAGAATTGTAAATTAAAATTATTGACTAGATCCAGTCTTTATAAATTCTAAGCATTACATATATGAGGGATCTAGCCCGCATCATATGAAATCAAAGATAGATATAAAGAGGTGAATGATAAATCATACTCGCAAAGCGTTCTTAAACATCTCAAGTACCTAGGGCAAGAGAGATTAAAAGATTGACAATGTTTGTATGATTTTCTTTCACGATTCAATCAATATTTTAATTTAACCTCTGTTTTCTACATATATAATTTGCCTTGGATTGAGTTCATGTACCCCAACCCTAGGGAATTTATCTACTCATGATTTGGTTCAAGAATAAATTCTCATGTAAACTTATGGATCCACAAGACATTGTAAGTAATTTGAAAATAATAAAACTAGAGAATGGAATGAGTTTACTTGAATTCAGCAACAAGAAAGTAATTGGAAGCCCGAAATCCTTACAACCTAGAGTTCATGAAAGAAATTGAAAACTTTTGAATTACTCTCTCAAAAACTAACCCTAGAATTCCCTAGCCACTTTGTAACCTAGCCTCTCTTAGCAAAAACCCTAGCTAGCTCCTCAAATGATGCAGAGCATGAGCTTTTATAGTACAAACAATTGAAATTGACAGCTCAATGTGCTTGTGGCACAAGTTTCACCATCCTGCACACTAAAAATCTGCATAATTAATGCCAGGATTTCATATGACCCCACCGGTTCGAATTACCCTCGGATCGGTCCGATATTCACCGGATCGGTTCTTTTATTTCTACCGGATCGGTCCGGTCCTAGTCGGATTGGTCCGAATTTCATCTCCATCGGTTTGCTATCCATATGGGGTCTACTGGACTTGGATCATTTCGGATCGGTCCGGTTTCCATCGGATCGGTCCGATTTTCTTCCTTGTTAACTTTCTCCTTGCAACTTTGACTGGTCATATCTTTTGATCTAGAACTCCGATTTGGGTGCCGTTTCTTCCTATGCTCTTGTGAACTCATGCTCTTCAACTTCACTTTTGGTGTCGCCTTCGATTTTTGAGTGCAACTTTACTCTTTTTCCCTTTGACTTTTCTTTTAATTTCTTCTTTTCCTTTCTTGCATTCCATTCCTGAAAACTTCATCACAATTACACAAAAACTAGGGAATATTGTAAGAAACAGACAATAGAGTGATATGGACTAAAAATGATTCAATTACTTTGTTCGAGATATTAAAATCACTGAATTAAGGGGCTAAATTCAGAAGAATTTACGCTTGGTCAAATCCCCCTAACTTAGGACTTTGCACATCCCGGGTAATGTAACTGAATCTAACCAAAATTCTACTCTTGAAAATTCCTTTATTGGGATAGAATACCTTTTTCGCGGGCAAGCGATTGCATTTAGCGTATGCAGCAAGCCTTTAAACCTCTAGGTTACCCTAGTAGGACGAGTTTTGTCTCGTGAGGGTTTGCAGTGAATATACCCACAAAATTCTTTATTGACTCAAATAAATATCAAAATACTTAAAAATTGTACAATTTAAAATTTTTGAAAAATACTCACCATAACTTCATATTCAAGTGTCTCAAGCCGTAGTGTGTGTGTGCAAAGCCAAAAATTCAACCTCAAATTTCCACCGATTGAGCATTACGTTACTTTTCGAAAATTCGTTTTGATTCAAATTCTTACGGATGCACTCACAAACGAATCATTCGGATTGTGTTTGTTTTCTCTCGGTATGCATGATATAAAGAGTAAATATGATGGACACAAATTCATGCATACAAAATTGAAAAGAAGGAAATATATGGTGAAAAGATCTCATCATCGGAATACAGTTATTAGGAAACTGGAACATCACCTCTATTTCACACCATTTAATCTCTCATTTTATCTTTTTGTATCTTGGCTCTCCACGCGGTAATTAATTTCGCCATTCGGACTCAGTTAGAACTTTTCGGGTTAAAAGTGTAAAGGGTAAAATTTGGAATGGTAGGGAATGTTGGAATTAGAAAATGTCCTTATGATGTCCATTAGTGCTTTTTCGGGCATCTGCTCATTTTTCTCTTTCTTTTTCAATTTTCATTTTTTTTTCTTTTTTTCTTTTCTTGCTATTTTTGTTGAGCATATCTATTTTTTTTCTTGCCCCTTTTTGTTGCACAATTTGGACTTACTTGATGAATTTTCTCAATTTTCACAATTTCGGCCTATTTGGGTTTTTTGGGTTATCAAACGAAAGGAAAATATTTTATTAGGCTCAACTTGGGTTGCAAAGGGATAATTTTTCACATCTTTTTATGGCTAATATTTTTGGGTAACAAACGAAGGCCTACTTAATTGTCCACATTGCTAATCACCTTACCATATGCATCTCGAGATTAATTGAGTTTAGAGATATATTTAGCACGAATTTCGAGATAATATTTCACACATTTCCCATAACCGATCAAAACAAAGGATTGAGATCATCAACGCCTTATTAAAATGATGAAAAGAGCTTTGAGTTAATCATAAACTCGGATTGATTTAAAAACTCAAAAAAATTGAAAGGCTCAAAATCTCACCGGGTTTGATCAATCTCCACACTTATTCGTAAAGTCGTCAAATTTCTTTCAATTTCCATCTTCGGTCAATTTTGGCTTAGTGCAATTTGATTGTTAACAATTTGAAACTTTAAATAGAATAAAGGTGATATTTATGAAAAATTTAAATTCCAATTTTTATTTATTTCGAAGAAAAATATTTTTGGCTTTTTTTCAAAATTTTTCAATTTTTTTTAAAAAAAAAAACACTTGGAAAGAACATGTGATCGAATCAATGAATCTAAACAATAAATGGGAAGAATATCCCACACCCCCTAACTTAAATATTGCATTGTCCTCAATGCGAATCAAGAACACAACATAAAGAGAGGAAAAGAAAGATATTACCCAAATGGAGTGATCCTCGATGAGTACGAGTCCATTGAATCTACAAAACACGTTAGAACCAAGCATAGAAAAAAATAACTAAAATTCTAACTATCAAAACTAGACTATAAAATAAAAAAAAGTAGTAGTAAGAAAACTATCTATGTACAACCTAAAACTTGAACGGCTAATAAATCATACACTAAAAGTCGAAAAATTTGAGGGTCCACCCAAAATACAATTTGACTTTGAGGGATTAATAGTGTACCCTCACTATTAAGCATGCCTCCCGAAAAATAAGAATTCCGTTTGAAAAACGGAAGGTATGTGAAAAGTTTAAAAAATGAACCATCACCAATTACAAAATTTAGGGGGATAATGAATGATTTGGGTGCATAAGAGGACAAGTCCCATTGGGATCCAAGAAAAATAGAATCACTTCCCAAAGATTTTTCAAGTAGTATGGGAAGCGGAGAACACAAACTAAAAGAGTCCATCTTGGAAAACAATTCAAGCATAGAGTCCTTGTCCTCAAAATCTTCTCCCTCAAAATTTTCAATTGGATCTGGTGGAGTGACACGTCTAAGTGTACGGCCCATAAGATGAAGCATCTCAAAATAACATTCCCATACAAGAAGCGGATCAACATCCTCAAGACATTCATCCAGTTCTTGTGATGGATTTAATGGTTCGATAATTGTGGGGACCCAAGGAGACAAATGATCTTCAACCTCAATAGGTTTTGAAATATTTATAAGAGGTTGATATTCAAAAGAACTTGGATCACTCTCAGTGATTTCATTCTCAAAAGTATTAGGTGAAGCGCAAGTCTCGACCTTCTCTAAGTTGTCCAAATAATCATTCAACTCCTTGCAAGTTGCTAAAATTTTTGACTCGGTAATAGCAAGGTCATCAGATTGCTTTTTTATATCAAGCAAGAGTTCTTCCAAAGTAGGCTTCCTTGGTTCTAGCACCTCGAATTCCTCATTTGGTTGAAAACTTACTTCATCTTCAAAACTATCGAAAGAAAAATCCTGATTGGGTTCAAATAATGCATCTAACTCTTGCTCCCAATAACGATTTTTTTCACGATATTCTTTTTCAAGTCTTTCTTCTTCAAGCAATTGATTTTGATAAATTTGGAGTTTCTTAGCACTAGGCTTGTATTTTTGATAATCATCTTTAGTGATATTGATCCAATGGTCATAAGTCTTGAGTGCCTCCTCCTCCTCACTATTAGCATAACAATTAAAGCCACCAAAAGAGTTAAAATAAGACATTTCAATTTGGGCAATTCAAGAACGTGACATAAATATTTTTCCAATTTTTTTTTTTTTCAAAATCACTTGTAGATAAAAATAACTTTCTTAAAAATTTAACAATTTCGGAACCCCGGCAACGGAGCCAAAAACTTGACGCGACTAAGAATTTGTCTCAAAAGTGCGTTTTACTCTAGGCTCAATTGCAAGCCTTTCGCTCAAGTAATAACCCGGTAAGTCGGGATCGTATCCACAGGGATCGAGATTACCAAATAGTAATAAGAAAAATCATTAAATCATGAAATGATTTCTTAAAAGGAACGAAAAGATGATTAATGATTGGGAAAATTTCTATTGAAATAAAAATCTACTTAAGAAAAACAAACTGAAAATTGCAGAAAAAATTTGGATCTGACAAATGGGAGAAAATATGGTAGGGTACAATCCCTCAATCCTTAACAAATTAACTTATAGAATACTAGAATTGTAAATTAAAATTATTGACCAGATCGAGTCTTTGTAAATTCTAAGCATTACATATATGGGGGATCTAGCCCGCATCATATGAAATCAAAGATAGATATAAAGCGGTGAATGATAAATCATACTCGCAAAGCGTTCTTAAACATCTCAAGTACCTAGGGCAAGAGAGATTAAAAGATTGACAATGTTTGTATGATTTTCTTTCACGATTCAATCAATATTTTAATTTAACCTCTGTTTTCTACATATATAATTTGCCTTGGATTGAGTTCATGTACCCCAACCCTAGGGAATTTAGCTACTCATGATTTGGTTCAAGAATAAATTCTCATGTAAACTTATGGATCCACAAGACATTGTAAGTAATTTGCAAATAATAAAACTAGAGAATGGAATGAGTTTACTTGAATTCAGCAACAAGAAAGTAATTGGAAGACCGAAATCCTTACAACCTAGAGTTCATGAAAGAAATTGAAAACTTCTGAATTACTCTCTCAAAAACTAACCCTAGAATTCCCTAGCCACTTTGTAACCTTGCCTCTCTTAGCAAAAACCCTAGCTAGCTCCTCAAATGATGCAGAGCATGGGCTTTTATAGCACAAACAATCGAAATTGACAGCTCAATGTGCTTGTGGCACAAGTTTCACCATCCAGCACGTTAAAAATTTGCATAATTAATGCCGGGATTTCATATTACCCGACCGGTCCGGATTACCCTCGGATCGGTCCGATATTCACCGGATCGGTTCTTTTATTTCTACCGGATCGGTCCGGTCCTAGTCGGATTGGTTCGAATTTCATCTCCATCGGTTTACTATCCATCCGGGGTCTACTGGACTTGGATCATTTCGGATCGGTCCGGTTTCCATCGGATCGGTCCGATTTTCTTCCTTGTTGACTTTCTCCTTGCAGCTTTGACTGGTCATATCTTTTGATCTAGAACTCCGATTTGGGTGTCGTTTCTTCCTATGCTCTTGTGAACTCATGCTCTTCAACTTCACTTTTGGTGTCGCCTTCGATTTTTGAGTGGAACTTTACTCTTTTTCCCTTTGACTTTTCTTCTAATATCTTCTTTTCCTTTATTGCATTCCATTCTTGAAAACTTCATCACAATTACACAAAAACTATGGAATATTGTTAGAAATAGACAATAGAGTGATATGGACTAAAAATGATTCAATTACTTTGTTCGAGATATTAAAATCACTGAATTAAGGGGCTAAATTCAAAAGAATTTACGCTTGGACACAAACCAACCCGAACGGTCCCCTAAGAGGCACTAGCACCTCACACGGAACCAATGTAACTCGTAGGAACTGATCTTGCAGTCACGGGTATCACAGTTTGAGAATATGATGACAATTTGAAAATATCTAGATTAGGCATAAAAACAAGCCGTTAAAGGGTGAAAACCCAAACCAACCCCCAAGCAGCCCCGTAAGATGCATGAACACCTCTCACGGGACCAATGTAACTCGTAGGAACTGACAACGTAGTCATGGGACTCTTAGTTTGAGAATATGACGATAATTTGAAAATATCTAGATTAGGCCTAAAAATAAGACCTTAGAGGGTGAAAACCCAAACTAGCCCTCAAACGACCCCGTAAGAGGCACTAACACCTCGCACGGGACCAATGTAACTCGTAGGAACTAACCGCATAGTCATGGGTCTCCTAGTTTGAGAATATGACGATAATTTAAAAATATGTAGATTAGGCTTAAAAACTAGTCGTTAGAGGGAGAAAACCTAAACCCGCCCCCAAACGGCCCCATAAGAGGCATGAACACCTCGCACGGGATTAATATAACGATAAATTGAAAATATCTAGATTAGGATTAAAAATAAGTCGTTAAAGAGTGAAAATCCAAACGAGCCCCCAAATATCCATGAACACCTCACACGAGACCAATGTAACTCATAGGAACTAACCGCGTAGTCATAGGACTCCCGATTTGAGAATATGATGACAATTTGAAAATATGTAGATTAGGCTTAAAAACAAGTCGTTAGAGGGTGAAAACCTAAACCATCCTTCAAACATCCCCATAAGAGGCACTAACACCTCGCGCATGACTAATATAACTCGTCAGAACTGACCACGTTGTCACGGGTCTCTCAATTTGAGAATATGACGATAATTTGAAAATAACTAGATTAGGCTTAAAAATAAGTCGTTAGAGGATTAAAACCCAAACCAAACCCCAAACGGCCCCGTAAGAGGCATAAACACCTCACACACGACGAATGTAACTAGTAGGAACTGACTGCATAGTCACAAGTCTCCGGGTTTGAGAATATGACGATAATTTAAAAATATCTTGATTAGGCTTAAAACCAAGCCGTTAGAGGGTGAAAACCTAATCAGCCCTCAAACGGCCCCATAAGAGGCACTAACACCTCGCACGGGACCAATGTAACTCGTTGGAACTGACCACGTAGTCACGGGTCTCCTAATTTGAGAATATGACGATAATTTGAAAATATTAAGATTAGGTTTAAAAACATGTCGTTAGAGTATGAAAATCCAAATTTCCCCCAAACGACCCCATAAAAGGTATGAACACCTCGCACGGGACCAATGTAACTTGTAGGAACTGACGGCATAGTGACGAGTCTCCTGGTTTGTGAATATTACGATAATTTAAAAATATCTAGATTAGGCTTAAAAGCATGCTGTTAGAGGGTGAGAACTCAGACCAACCCCCAAACGACACCGTAAGAGGTACTAACACCTCAAATGCGACTAATGTAACTCGTATGAACTGACCATTTAGTCACAAGACTTCCTTTTTGAGAATATAATAATAATTGTAACTCGTATATGTAATTTTTCTATTTGAATACAATTTTTTTAAAATTACTTGGTTACTATTATCATATCTTTTTTGTATCCTAGTTTTTTGCAGGACAACATTTTATCGTTAGCTTTTATCCACATAGAACACAGGAAGAAGTCAATGGTTTACAACAAGGGGATTATTTATTTAATGTCGTTAATATTCGGAATTCTATTTTTTATTTGTTATGGTCGTACCGACTTTTGTAGTTTTATTGTAAACTTTTATGGCCATGCGGACTATTGTAATTTTATTATTATATGTTATGGACGCGCGGGCTTTATATTAGCAGGTTTTATATTAGGAGTTTTTAGAAATGTCCATAAATAGAGGAAATTTTGTCCAACTTGTTTTGGTCTGTGACTAATTAAGACTTGTAATATTTTGAAGCTTGTATATACATTAGTTTATCAACAACGTGTGAGATTCGCAATTTGTGAATTTTCTTGATTTTGTTTCGCAAATAATAAATATTTTTCCTACCAGATTTGGAATTTGCTGATTTTCCTAATTTTTTTATTAATTGAAAAATCTCGTACGGTTTAAAATTGTGCCAAAATCGTAACAAATTGTATAATTTGAGTACACTTATAAAACAATCTGGCACGCTTTATAACCGTGCCAAAATGGAAATCTAGCACGATTTTAAACCGTGCCAAAAGCGTGCCAGATTGGACAATCTGGCCTGATTTTAAATTGTACCATAAAATCCGTCATCCCTGATCTGGCACGGTTTTAAATTGTGCCAGATTCACGTTTTTGGTGTAATGACTATTGTGGTGTACACTGATTTGCCCTTGCGTAAATCTTTGCACAAACTAGAAAAGTCAAGAAGGTAGATGTCCCGGGGAGTTAATTTAAGGGAGTATGAGATTGTCTATAGACCAAGGGCTGCATTGAAAGGTCAATCAGTATTATATTTCATTACAGAATTCACATACCCATAGGTGACTAATAACCCAAGTTTGCCTGCCTAACATACTTCCTTGGAAAAGAGGTCAGCTTCAAAGCAAGCTAGAGTTGTCACCGATCAACAGAAAACATCAGATGCCCAAGAAAAAGCTCAGCGATTAGCTAAAAACTAAGAAGATATTTAGACATGGAGTACTATCAAAGGAAGACTTCAACAACAACATTTTCAATTTGGAAATTATTCATAGATGGATCTTTATGCACCACTAGCAATGGAGCAGGACTTATTAGCAACACTCATGATCACCTAGATGTGGAATACCCTTTACATTTTCAGTTCCAAGCTTCCAACAATGAGGCTGGGTACGAAGTGTTGATTACGAGTTTGGAACTAACTTTAGTACTAGGTGCCGAGCAAGTGATAGCATATAGTGATTCTCAACTCCCTGTCAATCAAATGCTTAAAATATATGGAGTCAAAGGAGAAATTATGGTAAGTTATATTAACAAAGCCATGTAACTTATCTCTTGATTATCTTTAGTCAAGAAGGTTAAAATTCTTAGAGTGGAGAATAATTGAGCAGATGCACTTGTTCGGCTGTTGTCAACAACTAAGATAGAACTCATACGAACCATTCTAGTAAAGGTCCTAACACATAGAATCATCGATGTGGAATATGTCAACGTTATCTTTGTGGAATTGGAACCTTCTTGGATGGATCCAATTAAAGACTACACTGACAAAAGGTTGCTGCCATTCGACTAGAGAAAACCTAGGAAATTGAGATACAAATAGACTAGTTATGTTTTGGAGAAAGGCATTTTGTACAGAAGGGGATACACTATCACCCTGCTTCGTTATGTTCATCCTGTAAAAGTACATGACTTGATCAAGGAGGTACCTAAAGGCTCATGCTGAGCTTATTCATCCGATCGATCATTAATATAAAGAATAGTCATGTAAGGATATTATTGGCCGACGATGAAGGAAAATTGTGTTTCTTTCGCCAAAAGTGTGATAAATGTCAGAAGTTCGCTACTATACATGGAAGACATTGGGATGCCCTAAATCCCATCGCTTCTCCTTGGTCATTTTCTATTTGGGGGATTGACTTGGTCGGCTTATTATTAACAACCAAAGAAAGGTTCAAGTACTTAGTTATAGCAGTGAATTACTTCACCAAATGGATGGAAGCTGAGCCTTTGGTTGATATGCCTCATCAGAGATTTTTTCAGTTCATATGGAAACAAATTATATGTTATTATAGGATGCCTTATGACTTCATCACTGAACCTGGTACTTATTTCGATAATGAGGAATTTGAAGAACATTGCACCGGGTCTAAGATTCAATAACTTCATTTAGCACCTGGACATCCACAATGCAATGGTGAGACAAAGGTCACTAACAAGACTTTGGTTGATGGGTTGAAAAAAATGTTGGATGTTACTAAGGGGAACTGGATTAATGAGCAGCACCGCATCTTTTGGGCTTACAAGACTAAACCGAGAAGACCAACAAGAGAGACTCCGTACGTGATTTGTTTTCGTACATTGGCAGTTGTACCAGCTGAAATTGGTCTGTAGATTCATTGGATATTAAATTTTAACTCCCCTAAGAGTGATCTCATGAGGAGACTGGATCTAGACGTGGTTCAAAAGGTCAGAGAGGATGCTGCAATTCCAATGGTTGCTTATCAACAAATGCCTGCTAGATTATATAACCAGAGGGTCAAGCCGAACAATTTCAAAGAGGGTGATTATGTTCTCAAGAAAGTAATTCAAAATGATAACAATTTGGAGGCAAATTGTCATTATCCTTATCACATCTCCGCATTCATCCGACCAGACACCTATCACCCTAAAACACTTTAATGGGAAGAATTCAAGAATTTATGGAACGTCGACCACCTCCGAAAATATTATCAGTAATTTTGATTTGATGTAATCATTTAATCAATTTAATGAAGTTGTGAGTTTCTACCTATTATGCTTCCTTTTTATGTTTTTTTTTCTTCTGGGAATAGTTATATATCCACCACTAACAAACTTTTCTAACATAAAAAAAAAAGTCAAACTTTTCCAACTTCAAATACTTCAAATTCGGACTTTTTCAACTTCAAAAAAGTTTAGAAATTTCCTTTAGACTTCATATACGATTTCTTCATTGACAAGTCAAGAACAAGAAGTTAGTAAAACTTCATGTATGACTTAAAGTTAAACACAAGAAGTTTTACCCAACTAGGTTAAACACGGGAATAAATATACATTTCTAGAACACTCGGTCACCAATGATAATTGCTGAAAACACTTAGACTACTTATAGTTTTACCTAAGTGCATTAGTAGAATCTAAGGCATTATAAATTGGATTTAGCATTGGACCAAACACTTATCATTTAAGAAGGTTACCTAGTAAACAAGCCGATTAACAAATCACAATCTTAAATAAAGGATGAAATGTATTAAGGAACATATATATTGAAAAAAAAGTTTATTTTATTCCCAACATATTTTGTGTTATAATACAGAGACAAAAAAGTAGGAAATGCAAGTCTATTCTACTTGGCATTTTCCTTCGACTTTAATCATCCCAGCGGGAGGCTCATGGGAAAGGATATGAATCTAAAATATCTTGGCCTATTATGTTTGTTGTTGCTCGACCGATCTAACAGGTGTGGGGTGAGAACATATTCATTTTATCCTTGAAGGCCATAATCACTTTTATATTTTCTCACTATGCTCTCAGAAATGGTGTCGTTCAGAATCCAGTTAACATCAATATTCAAAGGGGGATCACGGTAGTCCAGCATACCTAGATCATGTTAGTACCACAATTCATTTTCGTCGTGTATCTTCAATAGCCCCAACAAATTCAACCAAACACATTTATATCCTTCCCGATGAGTTTGCTCCTTCTAGTCATCCAGATGATTTAAAGCTCCATCATATCCATACATCCAAACAACCTTGGGTTATTTATGAAAATGAAAAGTTAGTATATCAAGTATCTGCAGACTTTGTTGTCAAGTTTTATTTGTTATAAAACTACCGCAAGTGCACGGGCTATTGAAATATAGCGGGTGTAAGTACGGGTCGAACCCACAGAGATTTCGTCAATTTTTATAAAGTATTGATTGTCCAACTAGACATATGAGTATATAAGAGTGATTAAGTTTCAAAAATAAAAATAAAAAAAATAAAAAATAAACGAACAAGTACAATAGATAATATTAAATGTGGAAGAATCTAGGACGTCGGTTCTGTTTGTCAATTCTAATTAAATTAACACATCAATTTAATTTCGTAATTCCGAATTTATAACACAAAATATACCGACTCTCGTCGCGTACATTTCAGAGAATAAAACAATACATGCGCTCAAAATATTTTAACGTCTCTTAAATTAGACACCATAAATCCCTATTCCCTCGAAAATATCACGTTCTAAATTTCTAATGTGTATTTAAGCATGGGATATCAAAACATCTCAGTGCAAGCATAACCCATCAAAAATGACAAATCTAAATTTTTAAAGCATGAATTTATAATTAATTCTTGAGGTTTAAAAATACACTCTCGTGTATTTTTAAGCGAATACTGAATTTTTTTATTTCAAATTAAAACATGTCGGAATATGTACGAAATTAAATTAACATGCGTGGTTTAATTAGTCATGACAAACATCACCTAAGTCCTAGTAAATAAACTACTCACACAACATATTTGACACACAAATATTGCAAGATGAAAAAATAATTTTCATTAATAAATATCAACTTACAAAATTTTGGGGCCAAGACTTGAATTATAATACACAATATGCTCCTCCAAAGTGTGTCTCAAAAGTACTCTCTACACATATTTTTTTTTTTATCTCTCAAAGTGTGTCTTTTTTTTTTCTATCCAAAAGTAAAGTCCACCCCTTCATGTCGGAATTGTCTTATGATTTATACCCCAAAATGGGGTACAAAAACGTAGGGAAAATAAGGTGGAGTTGTGGGAAGAAACATGGGTTGTTGGAGTAATGGTAATGGGTTTAGTGGGCACGTGGGTTATTGGGCAAGTGGCAAGTGGATTTTCGCCAAAAAAATATAGGGGAGAGGCAGGGGTCGAACCCCTGACCTCGCGCATAACTCTCCTTTCCCCAACCAGCTCACCTAACAGCTCAATCTAATATAAATATACACCCAATTATATTTAACAACATATTACAACCCAAATTTCATAATTTGCACAATAGCTCAAATCACCATAACTTCTTCATTCGAAGCCCGATTAACATGCCGTTTGAACCGACGTGACCCTCATTCCGGTGCCAACAATATTTCAGTAGTGTTCAGGTCTCGGGATTGACTTTGGGCGTTGACCCGGGGCTTTGACTTTGACTTTCTTTTGAATTCGAACTTTGCACGGCCATAACTTCTTCGTTTCAACTCTGATTGATACGCCGTTTGAGCCCAGGCGTCCCTTGATTCAAGGCCTTCAATTTCCATGGTTGGTCCGAGTCCGAAATCAGCCATTTGAATTTACAATTTTTCCCCTGAAGGTGCGTAAGTGACCTTTTCATGCTCAATTTGCGTCCGGACTTCACCGCTTTCTTTTTAAACCTGTCAGTACTAAAAAAAACAACTTGAACAAGAGATTAGCAATGAATATAAGATGTGAGCTTGAAGTTCCCAAAATTGCATTATTAACCCCATTTATTCTTAAATTTCTATTTTTCTCTAAAATAATAAAAATATGTATAAAAGCTCTTTATTTATGATAAAATGGGAATAACAACACTTAGATTTGAGTGTAAATAATACAAAATAATGCACTCATCAGACTTCTTCAAGCTTTCCAGCTCATTCCTTAAATTGTTATTCTCTTTATCAAGAAGAGTAGCCACCTCCCAAGCACTTCAACTTCTCGGCTTAACATAATTTCCTTCTTCTTCAAAGCAAATGTGATTTCTTGAAGCTTCTTAACTATTCCCCAACCTTCACTTAATGCTTTATACTTGGCTTCATAATAAAAGTGTAGCAGGGCCCGAGAAAGATTATGGTCATCTTGTAGTTGTATAATCATCTCGTAGGAGGCATTGTTGTTCGCCACTGCCCTATCAAAAAGATAATGTAAATAAACATCGATATCTTTCACTTGGTCTGAAGCATCTGATTTGAGCAACCCTACCAACTCTGTTTCAGTCAAAGTCACATGAATAACTTCAAAAACACTGCTATAATATTTCAACAGGTCGAATTCTGCAAAATTAATCACATTCTTCCTAGTATAAAACTGGAAATTCACAAGTATAAGAATATAAGGTCAACTAAGTAAATAAGACAAAAGCAGACAAACAAGTAAATAATATCATAAAGATTAACAAAAATCGTCATTTCATTAATAAACCAAGGATTACAATTGTGTTTCAATTATAAATGAAGAAGGAAGAAAGGAAAAAGGAAAAATACATAAAAGGCAAGCAAAAACTAGATAAAAGATTTAAACCTTCTCCTTATCCTTGGAGGATGAGTCAGGAGGAGGTAGGTCGGCTATAACACATGGCATCATAGAATATTCCCCAAAATCCTCTTCATCATCAAACTCCTCATCCATGTTGGGAGGGGTTCCTAGGTTAAGCCTTTAAAATAGTTCAGAATCGGCTTGGGTGTCGACCTCCTTCAAGGCATCCAGCTGGCCATCCTTGAAAGAGAGATTCTTGGCATAATCAATTTGGATGGATACAACACCAAATGCCTTGTTCCTCCTTAATTGGTGGCCTCCTCCTTACATTTCTTACTCTTGGCCTTCAAAGCAGTAAGTTCAGTGTTCGGGCTGATAGTTTTCTCCTTAGTAGCCTTTGCCCTACTCTTAACTTCCTTCACATTATACTCAATAAGAGTCACTTTATCATCGACAACCTTTATTTTGTTCTTTGCTGCAGTTGCCCTATCCTCGACCACCTTCAACTTCTCTTGCCAGGATTTTCTCTCTATCTCTTTCTCTCTCTCCAAGGCCTCATGAGATTCTTTTAAGGACTTCTGTAAGCCTTCAAAGGCTTCCTTTACATCAGTCGAGGACGATTTTAATTGGTTTTCCTTCTCTAGCATTTGTTTATAATCAACCAAGAACTGAAAAAGAAGAAATACACAACATCAATATAAAATAATTTTAACGGAATTTATTGAAGACAAACAAAAAAGTAAAATACTTACAAGTGATAAATTATGGTTAGCCCTTTCAACCAACTAGGCTATGGACATCGGGATTATTGTCGACCTGTCTGCTAACAGAGTTCCAGCCTTAATCAAACCCCAGGCCAACCCATGGTTGACAACCACATAGGCAGATTCAACTTTGACTTGGTCGATAGAAGCTTTTTATGCCAACTCCTGTTGACTGGGCAGACCCCTCTTCAACCTCTTGAATTGAGGCTCAACAATTCTTGTTTCTTCCATATTGAGGACCTGAGCCCTCTTGTGAGTGGGTGTAATTTTCTTGGCAGGAGGGGGAGATCCAGATCCAGATCCAGTCAATAAGTTTGGGATTCTTCTCTTCACTATTTCTATAGAGGGTGAAGTTGGGATGGTTGAAAGATCAAGAGATTCGAAGGAAAATGATGTTCCTCCTTATGAAAATTCTCTCTCTACTTCAGTTGACTCGACAACAAAGCAGGTAGAAATCGGTTCCTCATCCAAATTGATAGGGTACTAAGGAAGAATAATTGTTGGTCGGGCAACAAATGAGGTAACATAACTCCTGTATTCTAGCGTAACATAAGTTACCGAAGGATGCGCTTCTCCTTCTCTTTGGTAGATGACCCAAAAATATTTAAGATCTTTAATATTAATGACCCCTTCCTTCTGATACTTCTTACGTTTTCCTTTGTACAAAAACAAAGCAAGACAGTTAGTCAGCAAATTATCAAATAATTAGTAACAAGAAAAAAATAGTATATCAAAATATTATATAACCTATGCCACACCCTTTCTGGGGGGCACTTGGGTCCTGTATATCTTACACCCTTAGGAAGGGGGGCATGTTACCAATTCTTTAGTAATACACCATAATCCCTATAATCCTTGTTCGACTTCGGCAAACTAACCACCAGTGCCCTATTAGCCTGCCTGGTTTTCAAGTAGTAGGTCTTGTCACGCGTGGTTCACCATTTATAATAAAACATCAATGAGGGATGCCAATACGAGTCCCATGGATTTTATTTAATCTATTTACCTAATTTACAACCCTCCATGTATTGGGGGATACTCTCGTTGGGACTACATCATAATACTGGGAAAATTAAAGAAAGAATGTATTTAGGGGAAAGGTGATGCCACACTCAACAATGAACAAAGTTGGGATCCAGTGAGCCTTAGACAGTGACAATACATCAACAAGGACACTTACTATTTCTAAGCCTACCCAACTAAGGATCTTTCTTCTTTACCTAAAATCCTTTAAGGAACCTTCATCTAAAATGTACGCCATGTTAGAAAAATAGAAAAATCAAAGAAAGGAAAGTCAATAAAGTTTACAGAGTTTGAGAAACAACAGTAAAGAGAAAACAACAGAAGCAGAGAAAGAAAGATTGAGAAGAAAAAGAAAGCCTATGTTTAGAAGTTTTGAGGTAAAGAAAAATTAATGGGAATCTTTGTCCTTTTATAGGTTACCTCGAAATTAGAAATGAAATGATTAAAGTGAAGAAACGATTGAACTGTTGGCTTTCGCACGGTTCCTCAAGCTACAAAAAGACAAACATGTCTTTGGCTGTTCATTTTTTCCAAATTATTTACAAAAATGCCATCGCCTGCAAAAATGGGGAAATTTTTTACATGTCCAGGAGGTCGGCTACCGAAAAACACACACCGAGCAAGATTTTAGAACAAATACTCCATACTTTCAATCAATCATCAAGCATGGAGCATTAGGGGCTTTTATTTTATGTAAAAATTATTCATCTACGTGGACCCATGAGGAATGGACACCTAGACTCCTATGTGGTTGTACTCATAATACTTACGTTTTTTATCGGCTCCAGAGACATTTAATCATCTAATGGTCCGACCAACCTCAAGAATACGAACCATCAAGAATAGCAAGAGTCACTCAGGTGGAATTGCTAACAGCCTTTATAGACGTACCTGTGAATATCAACAGTCTTATTTATTGTATAGAAATGTAAATGCCTGAATATATAAAGACATTCAATCTCTTGGGTTTAAAATTAATATAAGTACATGAACTCCCTTAGCACAAAAGGACGATTCAATCAGGCACATACGTACTCAACCCTAAGCTATTATAACCACCATAAATACTATAAATAGTGGACATAGACTTTACTCATAGTTGAACCAGTTTGAAAAAACTTTTTGTGGTGAATTTTTCTTGTTTTATTATCTTTATTTTATATATGATTATAAATTTGGACCCACCACATTTTTAGACATCAACTTTGAGCTACTGAAAATATGCTAGAATCATTATATCCATCCTGCAGCAAGAGAGTACAAAGGCTAAAAAGAAAACTACTTCTCCAAATGATTTCCTAATAAATGATTTTTCACCTTAAAAGTCTCTCAGGTGTTTATTTTGTTTATCCTTATAAAAAAATATTCAAAACTTTCAAATGCATCACATTATAAACAAATATTCAAAAAATTCAATTACATTACATACTTTTTATCTCATAAAACCCTCGTTGTAAAATTAAAAGTGCATGTAGATTAACTCAATTAATCAATATAATCAAATAAAAATGAACCATTATATATATGTCGATTTTGAGTTTCATGTACATTTACAGAAAGAAAAGAAAAATAACAAAAAAAATCGAAATCATCGGGATGTAACCTAAAATTTTCTCCTAATCCTACCAACAATCATCTATCAACACTCTTAATAGACACACTTCCCGCAGTGGAAAGAGGTAGATCCTTCATTCCCACAACTAAAAAAGGAAGGGACGTAATCTTTAGAGACTATAGGGGAAGTGAAAGCACGAGTCAACATCTGAATAAGCTTAAATGCTTAAGCCATTTAATTAAGAACATCTTGCACCCATGAAAGTCCGCACTGATATAGTCTGAAAAGAAAAGAAAAGAAAATAAGGAAGAGACATGAGAATCAGTAAATAAAGAGAATAATCCAAAATGTAAAAATTAAGAGAAAAAAAGTAAGTGCATTTATCCGTATCCGACCATCCCCTGCCAGTAAAGGAGGAAAACCTTCCAGATCATCATGAGGGAAATGAGGAATATCCACTTTATCCCAACCATCCACCCGTATGTGCCGGGAAGGAAGCCCATGCTCGTGTAGCGAAGGAGGATCCACTTCTCTGGAATCGTTGGGAGAGGCTTGGCCCATTTAACCAAGAGCCCTGTTTCCTCAAACCCGAGTCTTCAGGGGTGGAAACCTTTGCATGTTATTGATAGAGGGTGTTATCAACTAACTCATCGCAAAATCCAACCAGTCATATATCGCTGCCGTTTTTGTATTGGTCAAGTAGTCATCCCCTATCATAACCAATGCCTTCCACTCACCAGACATCCTCTATGGATCTCTCATGTATACTAGAAGACTTACTTGCAGAATGTCCATCACTACACCAAAATGTTAATTTTGTGACTGCCTTTTTGTGACTGCCAATAGGGGTGACAAACTAGTCACTCCCGGGAGCAGTCACAAAATTATTTGTGACTGCCATTAGGGGTGATAAAATTAATTGGTTAAAAATTTTTTGAGTCAATTAGTTTGTTACCGCTAATGGGAGTCACAAATGTTACCATATAATTAATTTTTGACTCCTATAAGCAGTCAAAAATTTATAACTGTCACAAGCTTATTAGTAGACATAAGTTATGACTCTTATGAGCAGTCACGGAATTATAACTGCTATGAAGAGTCACAAATTTTAGTCTTAGATTTAATTTATGACCGCTATTAGCGGTCATAAATTTTGGCCTAAGACTTAATTTGTAACTGCTATTGGCAGTCATAAATTTGTAACTGCTCCCAGCAGTCAGAAAGTTTGATCTTAGACTCAATTTATGACTGCTATTAGCGGTCACAAATTTGTGACTGCTATTAGCATTCACAAAATTTTTCACCTACTTTAATTTCCCTCTATCTTACATGAAGAGCTCCCGCTTTAATTTCCCTCTCTCTTTCAATTGCCAAAAATGAAATTTTGGCCTAATTTCGTTTGTTATTTCATTTGCCAAAAATGAAATTTTGTCTTAGCTGTGAAGAAGACGTTGATGTGAAGAAGCATTTGCGATTCTAAAACCCTAATTTCTGTGAATCAAATAAGTATATTTTTGGGTATTTTTGTTGTATAATTTCTGTCTAAAGCCTAATTTCGATTCTTATTATGTGTGGGTATGTGTGTATATTTGTGTGTATGTAGAAATTTATGTTTATATGTGTGTGTGTATGTATAAAAATATGTTTACATGTGTGTGTATGTATGTGTATGTATAGATTTCTATTTATATGTGTGTTTATGAGTGTATCTATATATAAATTGTATTTTATGTTAATAAGCCCTAGAAATTGTATTGAGGTTCTTTTTTTGACAAAATATTATTAAAAAACTCTAGACATTATATTTTTTTGACAAAATATAATCAAATGGATTTTTAATATTACTAGTTTTTCCCGAGCTTTGTGGTCAATGTTCTCTAGACAAAATATAATCAAATCTGATTGTTTTGTTGTGAGTATATCTACACATCGTTTAACCTCTTTCGTTTTTTGAATATTATCTTGTTTGGGAATATGTTAGATTTTTTTCAATAATCATTTTATACTATTCATATTTATTTTATCTAAAAATTAATTAAATAACCATTATTTTGTGCTCGTTGAAGTTTTGACGTTTTGTGCTTGGTTGGGTTTTCCTGTGAGTTTTAATGCAATGATAGTATTAATGCAATGATAAGTCAGAGATTATGTTCTAAATATTAGCTCAAACTTCATTTAGTTTTATAATTTACGCAGATTCTATTTGTTTGTATTGTAGAATTAATGGCGTTTCCACAATATAAGCAGTGGATGGGTGAAAGTTGTAGAGTGGGGCAAGTATACGTTAATGGGGTTAAAGACTTTGTGAATTATGCAACGAAGAATCTCGAAAATGATATTATCCCATGCCCGTGCAATCGTTGTAAAAATGGGAAATGCTTGAAAGGGGTAGATGTAAAAGTACAATTGTTTCATTGGGATATGCAATCTGACTACACGTTTTGGCATTTCCATGGGGAGAGGGAATTTAAGTATATTCCGAAGAAATACTTGTCAAT
The DNA here is from genome assembly GCA_949130495.1 of Sambucus nigra. Classification (NCBI taxonomy): domain Eukaryota; kingdom Viridiplantae; phylum Streptophyta; class Magnoliopsida; order Dipsacales; family Adoxaceae; genus Sambucus; species Sambucus nigra. The sequence goes on along the minus strand of OX422207.1, from coordinate 95,530,840 downwards.
GAAATCGTTCACACAAATGGTGACCCGTTAGTACATGCTAGGTTAAACGATCTCATAAATGATACGTATGAAGTGCACGCAGCACAAGAAAATCAAGATAGTAGAGGGAATGCTTTAGGATGTGAGGATCATGTTGGCAGCGATACGAACCAAGTTAAGGATTATATACGATTAAAAGCAGCAGCCGCAACACCATTATACCATAACTCCAACTCTGACCACACAAAGTTTTATGCCATGGTTGGGTTGCACAACTTAAAGAGAAAATTTGGCTTGTCGGGAAAAAGTGTGACGACAATACTCCTATGGGCGAAAGATTTGCTCCCCAAAGAAAATACACTGCCAGTCAATTATCCGATCATGAAGGATAATTTGAAAGGTTTGGGTATGAAATACAAATCAATTCATTACTGCAAGTATGACTGCATTTTATACTATAAGGAGCATAAGGACAAACGGGCTTGTCCTATATGCAAGGAACCTAGATATGAACAAAAGATGATAGTACATAATAAACGTTTGTTGAAAGTAGATATGCAAATACCTAAGAAGGTGTTAAAGTATTTCCCTTTAGGTCCTCGATTGAAGAGACTTTACACTATACCTTGGATAGCAGAGGCAATGACTTGGCATGGTCGAGCGGAGGTGGGTGAGAATCTCATGCGACATTCGATTGATTCATCTGTGTGGAAATCTGGAAATCAGCGATACCCGGACTTTGCTACAGAAATACGCAACGTTCGCCTCGGAATATCAACCGATGGGTTTAACCCGTTTGGCAAATTGAGCACAGATAAGAGTATATGGCCTGTGTTTACGGCGCCTTTAAATTTGCCCCCGTCGTTGTGCATGAGAAAGGAGTTTTCAATTTTGTCGTTGTCGATACCAGGTCCAAAAGCAGCGGGTAGTGTAATTGATGTTTTCTTAGCTCCACTAATAGATGAATTGAATGAGTTATGGGTTGAAGGTGTGAGAGCATTCGACTCATACAAAAAGGAGGAATTCATTTTGAGAGCTATGTTGATATGGGCAATTCATGATTTTCCTGCTTATGGGACCTTATCTAGGTGCAATGTACATGGTTACCTAGGTTGTCCTATATGTGGAGAGGATACTGAAGCAAGCTGGCTTAAGAAAAGTGGTAAACTTTTTTATCATAGTCATCGAAGATTTCTGCCCCAAAGTCACAAATTCAGGTCAATACGAAGCAATTTTCTCCCAGAAGGCACCGAGACGCAACCACCTCCACCAAGACTTTCTGGTTTGAAAATTGAAGAAAGGTCATTAAAGGCTGATCAAAAGTTGAGGGGGAAACACCCCATAATTTTGACCCAAAAGCGTAAAAGAAAGGATGTTGATGTGAAAACGGCGTGGTCTAGGAGATCAATAATGTTTGATTTCCATATTGTAAGGAACATCCTATCGACATGTGATAGACATAATGCACGCTGAGAAAAATATCATTGAGCATCTCGTAAGCACATGCATTGGTGGTTCTCATTCCAAGGATGGAGAAAAAGCCCGTGAAGATCTTCGTGATTTTAAGATTAAAAGATCATTATGGTTGAAAGAAGATACAAACACTGGAAAAAAGCATATGCCAGTTGCATCTTATACTTTGAGCATTGAAGGAAGAAATATGTTCTTAGAAACATTAAAGGGCTTGAAGGTCCCTTCTAATTTCTCATCCAACTTACGCAGGATTATCTGTGACGCAACAAAAGATTTGAAAAAGTGCAAGTCCCACGATTGGCATGTGATAATACAACTTATCCCTCTGTTGTTCAGACACTATTTTTCGAAACACAAGGATCTTCGAAGGGCCATTCTACAAATTAGCTTATGTTTCTCCCTATTGTGTGAGAAAGTTGTCAACAGGACGCACATAATGGCAGCGAAAGAAACTTTGGTCGAGGCTATATGTGTTTTGGAGAAGCACTTTACTCCCTCATTCTTTGACATAAGCATCCACCTTTTAGTGCATTTGTGCGATGAATCACTTTTATGTGGACCAGTAAGGTACCGATGTATGTATCCGTTCGAACGATTAATGAAAACTTTTAAAGATTACGTTAAGAATACACGGTACGTTGAGGGGTCCATTGCTGAGGAGTACATTATGGAAGAGGCTTCCTTGTATGCAAAGGAATATATGCCTAACCCAAACGTTGGAGGTCGTGAACGCTTTATTGATGAATTAGAAGACTTTGCTGATGAGGAGGCCCTGGGGAAAGGTAAGGTAGTGAAGCTAACAAGTACACAATATAACCAGTTGGCTTGATATGTATTCGAGACGCATGAAGACATAGATAAATGGAAAATGTGAGTTTATTTAAAGTGTTTTGTAAAATAATGTAATATGTTCGATGTTATATTCATTAGAAATTAATATTTTTAGTGTTTTAACCTAGGCAATATAATGAGTGCGGGCATGCCAAGAGGAGGAAGGGAGGCACGAGCGCAGACAATGACTTTAGGCATTGGGTAGCTTCCGAGGTGACTACAGTAATACCTCACTTTTATTTACTGTCTTTGCAACATATTCACAATGCAAATACTTTCTTGGTTTCAGTTATTAAAAGCTAGTGAAGTATGCTTGCACGTCTAGCAAATGGGACTAGTTTTGTAGCCAAGGAGTTTGGACAATATCGTGTCAATGGTTTTGTGTTCTCTTTAAGCACACACGAGTTAAAACTCATTGGAAAACAAAACAGCGGCATTTCATATAAAGCATTAACTCATTTCAGGGAAAGGGCGAAAGATAAAAACTTGATAGAAGATGAGATGACGTATTATGGCATTATAAAACAAATTATCCTATTAGATTATATATCTTTCAGCATACCTGTATTTTATTGTGATTGGGTGAGAGTGGAGGACAAGAATGCATGTATGGTCGACCCTGATACCCACATGGTGAAGGTTGATTTGGCCAAGTTGAAGAGTAAAGACAATGTTAATGATGAGCCATTCGTTTGTGCATTCCAAAACTTAAAGCAAGTGTTTTATGCAAAGAGCCCCAACAATGATCCATGGTCTGTTGTTTTACATTCTCCTCAGCGCTTGACTACATCGTTAGACGATATAGAGGCACCTATCGAGATTTAGTCTATTCTGGATGACAACCCAGAATTAAAGAAATTATTAAACGCATTAGAGGAGTAGATGTTTAATTGTGGCATGTTATGTTGGTTTCAGTTATCAAAACTTTTAGAATATGTTGAAAAGGTATAACTTATATTATATTTTTTATATTATTTCCTTACTCTTGTATTAACATATGAACTAATGCATAAATATAAAAATGCAGAAAATGGCGTCCGAGAATACAATTCCATCATCCAGGCCAGAAAGTTCAAGTCATGATGAACATTCTACCATTGATTCTCGTGCTAACGTTTCCCTTAACCTATTTGGTTTGCCAATAGGAGGCAAGAATCCTTTTAAATCTCGAGCCTTATCTTTGTTAAAATCTTGTATTGGCTTAAAATATGAGAGTTGGGATACGGTTGAGCAAGTAAAAAAGGACGACTTGTGGGATACGCTCATGAAAGAGTTCAATCTTTCGACCGACCAGAAGGAGGGGTCCATGAAAGCCATTGGTTTTCAATTGAAGACTTTTAGAAGTAACCTCCGCTCGACTTATTTTAAGGGATTGAACAGTGATGGGATAAAGTCCCTGAAGGATCAAGTACCATAGAAAGATCATATCCCTGTTCGTGAGTGGAATGAATTCGTCTCGCGCGAAGCATCTGAGGAAAAATTAAAACAACGACACCAAGGCCGGGTGAACAGGGCTAAAAAGACTGACGTCCATTGTCTTGGTCGGATATCGTATGCTGAGAAAACCGAGGAGATGGTATAAACACTTTCTTATTTTAATGTGTATATATATTATATGTCTTGCTCAAATAGTTAATGGAAAATTAATTTATAGGTGCTTAACAATAAACGACATGTTGATCGTTCGAAAGTGTATCTCGAAAGTCGTAGGCAGAAAACTGGGGAGTTTCACCCAAAGGTAGCTGATGATATGGTGAGTTTAGTAATCTCAGTTGTAATAATTAAATTCCTTCAAGTTTTGTCGTTCAATGGTTTTAATCGATTCATAAATAATTTTGCAGCAAAAATTGAGTGAGCTGAGAAGTAGTCAAGGTTCTTCAAGCCAAAACAGTATTGATACAGATGCATTAACTGCCTTTAGAGGAAAAGATACTAGGGGGAGACTCGTGGTGTTGGACCCGTGTCCAAAAGTAAACTTAAGGCAATTGCTCCTATAGTATCACAGTTGACTAGAGCAAAGACACGAGAAGAAAAACATGATGAGGATATGGCATTTCTCAAATCATCCGTTACCATGCTTTTAAGTGCTTTTGAATCGAATGGATTGAAAATACCAAATCCAGGTCCTCGCAATTATACTCTTGTCCCACATCCAAGTCCTCGTAATTACACTCTAGTTCCGCATTCAAGTCCCCATGATTACATTCCTACCCCCCGTTAACTGAGCCAAACTTTGGAGATTCAACTGAGCCAAACTTTGGAGATTTAACTGATCCTCCACATGATCCATATGTCAATTTATTAGATTTTTCAAATCAGAGAAAGATTGCAAGTGGACAAGTTGTTGCTTCAGCTGCTACTAGAACGGTGGTGCATGGCCATCAATTGCTGATATTTGAACGTAAGGTTTACGTTAGTAGTGTTGAGACAAGAGAAGAGAATCATCCGTTGTATCATTGAAGTCATGGGGCGGACACTATTAATGATGCTGAGAAATCTTAGGTGGTTTGTCCGTTGCTTTGTCTTATCCTTAAGTGATCCAGAGTAATTTTTCTTGAGAAATTTGAATAAATTGTCAAAGTGAACAATTAGTAGTGTTTAACTCTATTTTAAATATTAGTAATCTATTTTGAATCAATTAGTAATCTGTTTTGAATGTCTTCCAATCTAGAACCCGACATAATTGTTAAGTGTGTGAACTTTAGTTGGAACGAAGTCGGAAGAATGGGAAGAATAGGTGTTCACATTGTGAATTACGTCCTAATTATATCTGCGGATTTACAACCGGACATCGTACGCAGCAGCCCCGTTAGCAGGGGTGATTGGGTTCGATAAATTCTCAGTTTTGGTGCCGAGCATCCCCCGGCACGTGTGGGGTTGCATTTTTTGGTTCCGGACCTGTTACATACATTAGATATACCATATGGGTCCAAGAAATCCAGTTGAAGGTGTAACAATGATAAAATTTCATGAGATTTAGGAAATCAGCAAAGCAGAAAGTTTGATCCCAGCATCTGAATCGATTCGGTTTATCACCGAATCGATTCGACCCCTTCCAGTAGACAATTAAGGGTTTGCGAATCGATTCGGGTTACTTTCGAATCGATTCGGAAAACCAAAAGTGTCAGGTCTCTACATCTGAATCGATTCGGTTTATCACGGAATCGATTTGCCCTTAGACAGTGTTGAATTCGAGAGTTTCGAATCGATTCGGTTTAACTACCGAATCAATTCGGTTCACCTGGTCACTTAAAATTCCCTCAAAATCAGCAAATCAACTTCTCATTCTCTCTTCTCCCTTAGCCGAAGACCTCCTCCTCTCCTATATCATTTCCTTTATTTTATTCATTTTCACCCTCATGGCTTCCTCATCCAGGGCATCCTCATCTAAGGTTACTAATTCAACCCTCTTAAATTGTTTTCAAATCTTATTTAGTGTTCTTTGTATAAAAGTAGGGTTAAATGCATTCTTGTAAAATCCACATTTTCTGCAGGAAACTTCATATTTTCTCATTGTTTGTGATGTGAATCCAACAAATACAACTTGTTTATGTTGCTTTGATGATTAAGTTTTATTTGTTGGGGTTGTTTCACTTTGAAAATGACATTTTCACCCTACTTTCTATACATTGCACGCTATATGTTCGATAAAATGCGTCTGTGAAGGTTTTGTGCGCTAAAACTCCATCTTCGCACCTTTTATCGCACATTCTTGTTGAATTATCCTTGTTTGAGTGTGGTGTGCGTCGGTTACGTCTACTCGACCAATTTTTCCCAACGCGCACCCTCCGAACCGAGTTTCCCCAAATTTCACGATTACTTTGATTTTATGCATCGCACTTATGGTGTGTGTATTGAATTAATGTTTTGTAGGTTCCTTAGATCACCAAGCCATCATCCAATGCAGTTACTGGAAGGGGAGACGCTGGTTTTGAATCTTTTCGTTCCAAGGATGAGATGGAGTGGTATCGGGCCATGTTCAAAACCAGTCGCCCGATTGCTATTGAGAAGGAGGTGATTTTAGATGAGATGTCGGCTTCTGTAAGATGGTATTTAGCCAAATTCAATTGGGAGGCCCATATGTCCATGAGAGGGGAGGTCAACGAGGACCACGTGCACCATTTTTATGCTTCTCTAGTATCTACGCGCGGCGGCACGTATGAAGCGTATGTGAGAGGGAGGCGAATTACTATTTCTAAGCCCATCTTGGTTGCGCACCTTAGTGGGGCTTCTAACCCCGAGCTTTATCATTACTCGGTCCTCGCAGATGCGCCTCAGCTTCCACAAGAGGTACTTATTGCACGTCTTGCACTCGGCAAGATTTGGGCGGGGGAGACTTTCCCCACTTCGAGCATGCCCGATGTACATCGTATCCTCCATCTCATCTCCGTTAATTCCATCATTCCAATTCAGACCAAGGTTGTCCTCCGTTACAAGAAGGCCCTCTTCTTATACAGTCTTTTAGGGGATGACACGGTCATCAGTCTTCCCACCCTCATGTTGCATCAAATAGTGAACGCTGCCTATAGCGAGAAGGGAACCACAACTCTTCCTTTTGCGCGACTGATTTCCCGAATTTGCAGGGATGCCGGATGTGAGGTCTTGGGCAACGACAAGATACCTAGGCTGCCCAAGGTGTTTAATGATAAGACCATTGCTAAAAACTTGGGGCAAGATTATTGGGAGAGGAGGAAAAAGCGTATGTTGGATGCTCCTGATGCCCCTGATGCTCCTATGCCGGATATTCCGGAAGTGCCTCATCCAGTCCCACCTCTTGTGCCTCCTACTGTTGACCCCATTACATATCTCGGGGTGCGGATGTATGAGTTACAGGCTAATTTTACTGAGTTTCAGGGCACCTATATGGCAAACTTCGCATCGTTGTAGGGTGATTTTACCGAGTTTCAGGACACTTATATGACGAACTTCGCATCCTTACGGGCTGACTATCAGCGAGATACTTCCATGATTGCCTGAGCACGGATGAATTTGTTTGCTCATATTCGTGGGGGCGAGGCTGCTGTGCCTCCTTACCTTTATGATCCCTATGCCCCTCGTGACCCCACCGCGCCCGAGTCCTCGAGCCGCCATCCGGACCATATGTAGGGCGTTGTCATCCCGCTTTCTCTGCTGCTAACTTTTGTAGTTCTTTATTTTGATTTTTGGGTTTGTAACTTTGTAGTTGTGTAGTGGTGTGGGGAAGAGAGAGTACATTTAGTCTATTTTCTAATTTTGGTTTTTGTGCCCCATGTACACAACTGGTGATTATTAATGAAATTACTCATTTACTTCTTCTCAACTTGTTCTACTAGCTTTAATTTGCATTTAATTCCATCTCTTGTATTGGTTTGTGTTTAAACTAGATAACTAACTTAATTATGTTGTTAACTAGCATGTGTAGTGTAGTTTCAATTATGAGTAGCTAGACTTATGATTGGGGATCATAATCCCACCTTGGATGCTTAAACTTCATATTTAGGGTTTGGTTTATAATTGTTCTAATGGAACTTCATGTGTTGGTATTGGAGTATCATAGTTTCTTAACTTCTCTTGTCATACAAGGGTTAGTGTTTGAAGCTCTACTAATGCGTTGCGATAGATTTGCACTTGAATCACAAGCTTTATTTAGAGCGCACCAATGCATCATGTATGAAACCTGTATTATTTCTTAAATATGTACTACCCTGCCGAGGTCTACTAATCAACAAACCATCATGTTCACAACTTTGTAGTCGTTTGGTACCAGTAAGTGTTTATTTCTATGCTGCTAAACTCTCAAAGACAACATCTCTATTAATTATATGATAGGTATGTGAATTACTATTTCATAAGGTTTATTTGATTATTGTATTAATAGTCTGGGGGACTTGATTGAAAATATTCAAGAATGGTTTTTATGTACCTATAAATTGTCACATATGCATAGAATGCTTCTGTTTTACAATGATTTTTGTATTCAAGTAAAATGGATGGTTTTTGGTTCAAGTTGTGCTATCATTTTTAATTATCAATTCACATGTCTTATTTCAGGTGAAGGAGTAGGTAAGAGGTAAGATGATGGTAATGAAATTCATATATGTTTACCCAACTTTGGGGAAGTTGTTTGTTTGTATCATTCCTATCATATCCACCACCACCCCTTATATAGATTACTTTGTAGTTATTTGTAGATTCAAAGTTTTGGGATTACTATGTAGTTGAACGGTGATGCGTGCGGTTCTTGACTCAACATCCTATTCAATAGTTGTCAATATTATTGTTAAATTGATGAAGTGGTTGAAATGAGGTCCAATATGGACCTCGAGTATTGTAGTATTGCTGTTGTTGAGTATTTTTATTTTTTTAAACAGGGTGTACAGTCCTGTAAATAAAGGGAACTCTGCCCAAATTTTTTAAAATTAGAACAGAAATATTGTACATTTATTTCACTTTGTTGTCGGGTAACGATTTTTTTTGCAATTTTCGTCGTGCCTTCAGGAACAAGCATATGCTAGTATATATATATATATATATATATATATATATATATATATATATATATATATATATATATATATATATATATATTAATCAAATTTTATTATTTGCAGGCATACACATGGCATATCCGGCATACGTAGTATTCAAAGGCCTAAATCCAGGTGTTTACACTTCGTGGCAAGCAACACAAGCACAAGTTAATGGATACCGAGGTGCCGTATTCAAAAAATTTGAGTCCATTGAACTTGCTCAACAGGCATACTCCGAGTACACGAGGGAGGATGTCACCGCATCAATACCCCCCACGGCTGATATACCTAGACTTCACGAATTGTATCCACTGCGTGGTGACTCATGGTCTAGATTTAGAATGATTTGTTACATGTTCATGGCATTCCATGTCATCGAAGTGTTGTGTCATTACTTTTTTTAGTTTATTTTTTATTATATGTTCATTTTGTACTTAGCGCCCACTTAGGAATTGTTTGATGTTAAATTAAGTTTAACAAGCTTTATGTGTATTGGATATTTAGAATATGAGAAATATAAATGAAATGTTGTCAAAATTTTTAGACTTGTTATCATGATATTTATTTTACTTTCATTATTTCATCATTTTGTGAAAATATAAAGATATTTGTAATAACTTTTACAACATTTAACAAATTTAATTTTGTAACTCCTAATAGGAGTCACAAATTTGACACTACTATTAATTTTGTAACTGCTAACAGCAGTCACAAATATATGATTCGTAACTGCTGACAGCAGTTACGAATAACAGTTACGAATTAGGGTCACCAGTCATAACTCCATAGGGGTTATAAAAAATTGTGACTGCTGTTAGGAGTTATAAATTTTCTTTGTCACCCCCTAAATTATGACGGTAAATAGCAGTTATAAAGGTCATTTGTGAGTGCTAACGGCACTCACAAATCTCCCATTTTGGTGTAGTGCATCTCCCTTACCATCACCTACGTAATCATCTTCTCCCCCAGTTATTAACTATGCCCAAACTTACGACAATAACCGATACATCTGCATATGCATGCATGTGATCTCCATTACCTCTATCGCTCGATGCTAATGAAGAATGTCACTAGTCCAAAGAATACTAGTCATTATAATGAAATAAAAAATACGATTCAAGAAAATATAAGAATACAAAAATAATGATAATAACCAACCTGGGTGCTCGTGAGGGTGTTTAGGACCCTCCTCACATCCTTGAGGGAATGAAGGGTTTTGAAAGTCTTATTTTCCCTCCTCCATCTCCTCATCCCAAGACACGAACCAACATCCAACTCCTTCAAATGCATTAATTAGGTGTTATACCTAATCACCTCGTATAAACATACATGAAAAACAAGAACAATGAAAAAACATACCAAAACTACAAAAATAACGCAAGAAAGTAATAAATAAATAAAGTTACCTCTAAGAGATATGGTTCCCCCCACGAAGTTATGTCAAAAATGACAAGTGAAGGCATCAAGAGAAGAAAATAGCGATGCAAACATCAAACTTCCCCAATCATAGAAACAAATGTGTGTGAAGTCCCACAAAAAATGCACAAACCATAAGTGGATGTCATATCCACTCTTCACCAACAAAGGGGCCCCAACAAGAATAACATAAACAAATGCACCATCTATTATAGCTGATGCGCGTTTGTCATGCCCCCCAATCGACCCGTAAAGGAATCCCTCAACTCCTCCACACTCACTCGAGGAGACTCACTCCATCGGCCCTAGATACGCATATATTTCCTCACTCGTAAAACGGAGAGAACGATCCACCACCGCATATGTCCCATCATACGACAAGAACAGAAGTTGGTAGACGTCCGTCAGTATCACAATCATCTCCGCCAGTTCAAAATGGTAAGTATGGGTGGTATTCTACCACCTCTCTCCTAAAGCATATAAGATAACCGAAGATCGCGGCATCTCATCCAAAGCTCCCACCAAATCCCATGCCTCACACCAAGATTTGAAGCTACTCAAGAAGTTGTTCCCATTGAATTTCCCTTACACCACCAAGATGACTAAATATGAGGCGTGTACGGTAGGCCTCAAAATTGCTCTCAAGAAAGGTATTCAATGCCTAGATGTCTACGGGGATTCCACCCTCATCATCGGTCAAGTGATAAGAAAGTGGAAGGTCAAGGATGAGAAACTCCAACCCTTCCATGCCCACTTAGAAGAACTAGCCTCCCAATTCTAAGATATCACCTTACATTACCTACCTCGAGCAAAGAATAACCTAGACGATGACCTCGCTACCTTGGCCTCCATGGTCGACATGCCCAAAGGAATAACAATGGACCCTTTCCTATTTCAAAAGCAAGATAAACCAACCCATTGCTACAACATTGAGCTCATCACCAAAGAAGATCCCGAGCTAGCCGATTGCTAATATTATGATATTTGGCATCTCCTCAAGCATGGTAGGTATCCCGAAGTTTCCAATAAGGGAGACTGAGCAACCCTCCAAAGATTGGCCTCCCAGTATATCATCTGTCACAAAGCACTGTTCAAGAGAAACTTCGATGGAACTCATCTACATTGCATCGCAAGGGCTGACATTGAAGAGGTAATGCAGAAAATCCACAACGGGCAATGCGGGCCCCACATGAAAGGTCACATGCTTGCCAAAAAGATCATCCGACAAAGCTACTACTGGACCACCATGATCCAGGATTGCACCGCCTATGTCCGAAGATGCCTCAAAATCCAACAGTTTTCTAACTTTCAATACCTGCCTCTGCGAGAATTATACAACATGACTTCTCCCTGGACATTATCCACCTGGGATTTCGACATTATAGGGAAGGTTATACCCAAGGCTTCCAACGGGCATGAATTCATCCTAATTGACATTGATTACTTCATTAAATGGGTCAAAGACGATTCATACGCAGTTCTGAACGCTAAGAAAGTGGCCCAATTCATCAAGAAGAACAGCATCTACCGATATGGGGTCCCGCACGAGCCAGTGTCAAATAATGAGTCGCACTTCGAGGCAGAAGTCACAGAAGTGGTCAACGAGTATGGAATTCAGAGACACAAATCTTCTACCTACCGTCCTCAGACCAATGGTGCAGTCGAATCCTCCAATAAGAACCTTAAAGACATCATCAATAAAATGATCAAAATTTATCGAGATTAGGACGATCGAATTCCTTACACCCTCTCGGGCTATCGAACCTCAAGCCAAACCTCTACTGGGGCTACCCCTTACTCTCTAGTCTACCCTACCCGTGGATCTGGAAATACCCTCGTTGCGCATCATGCTTGAAAGCAAGGTCAGCGAAGAAGACTGATACCAAATCCGTCTTGACGAACTAACCCTCCTAGACGAAAGGAGATTGAAAGCTCTATACCACATACAAGGGTACCATCTCCGTATAGCATGATCATTTAATAAGAGAGTCAATGATCGTGATTCCCGAGAGGGGAACTTATCCCTCAAAGAAATAATAGAGCCCATCTGGGACCCCAGAAGGAAATTCAAACCTAATTGGAGCAGCCCATACATTGTCAATAAGATCTTGTCCGACGGTGCCGCCATACTCACTGACCTAAATGGAGAAGATATGTCTTGTCCAGTCAATCTGGACCGTCTCAAGAAGTTCTACCCCTAGTTCAAAATCTTGGCACGCTACGACCCTTCTCATCTCCCTTTTATTCTAAAAAAATCTACATTTTCCTCTACCCAAAACTACGTGGGCCTGATCCTCTGTAAAAAACCATTTTTAGAAAAATTAAAACCTTTAAAAAATCCCCAGAGGTACGTAGGAAGCTCATACATCTTACATAAGCACGGCCCTTTCTTTTTCATAAAAAACTATTCTTTTCTTATCTCCGAGAATGACAGTTCACTCTAACATATACTTAAACAAAAGGATTATGCATGCCTTACCGATCGGTATAGATAATTCAATATATAAAATTCATCAAAGGGCACAGCTGGATGATCAAAAACTTGTTTATTTCACTAATAAGAAATTATAGTGCAATTACATAAGAAAAGGAACGAATAACTCCCTTCCCCCTACGTTCCTAAAAAGCTAAATAAATTCCCAAACTTCTTCCCCACTACAAAACAAACTTCCTCTCAAGAGTCGTACCCACAGCTACCAGAGGAGCCCGCTCTGTCATAATCTACATCCTAGGGTCCCCAAGATTCCCCTACCTGAATAGAGTGATGCAGATGCTCCATAGATAGATAAGCTCGAACCAACCTCGAGAAAACCACAACACCTCCTTACAGGGTATCAGATAAGACAAGCCACCTTTGCCCAGCCTCCACTATCAACATATTGGTGACTACTCTTCTCCACAACAACTTCATATAATCCTCAGGGATGTGCCAAACTCTCCCAACAGACTGAGAGGGACGGGTCGACGGGTGCCGACTTTCCCATAAAGAGCCAAGCTGCATGCGCAAACGCTCTGTCAGATCTTCTACTGAAAAGAAGTCTAGTGTCCAAGTTGGCACGACCTGCTCCCAACCAAATTGGCACAAAATCTACCAAGGGAAATAAAAAGAGGTCTGTCTGAGACCAACTAGCCAAACGTACGGGTATTCCCCCATCTCCAGAATAGGCAGTAACTATCCCCACCAAGGCACTGACCAGTGCAGATTTAAAGCCCCATGCTCCACAAACCAGTTCTCCCAGCTCTCAATATCCAGGCCAACACTGAGGAAATGGTGCAAAAAGAAGTTGGGTACAGCCGATATAGGGTATTTCGAAGGAGTCACTAGGAGGAGTCTTTCAGATAACCACATGAACAACATCACAGGGCTACCCCTCAGAAAGTCAGAACGACCTTCTCGCCTGGCATCCAGGCCATTCAAAGTCTCCTCCAGTATCACCAACCACAGGATTGCAATGGTAGGACATCCATGAAGTAATAGATGCAAGTTTTGGGTCCACCAGCAGTTGCCTGGTCACTAGTAGCAATTTTAAAACCAAGCCTAGAACGAAGGCTCCGGCATATCCAGCATCACCAACCTCCTGTAAATGCACAGACCGCAGTACCGCCGGAATGGAAATCAATCTTCCAATAACCAAAGGTCTACCCACAGAGGGCGAGATGTGGAAAAGTCCAACCAACAACTCTCGGGGAGATCGAGAAAACTCAGGCATATCAGCCGCCCCAATAGGGTTTACTCCCAACATGGCAAAAAATTCCTCATAAATTGGACAGACTTCTTCCAAGATAAAGACGAATACATGGTCTTCGGGGTACCAAAATTATACCGTTCCCATCAGCATGTTCCACTTTATGGGCCGATTATGCCATAAAGAGACTCGGCGCACGTTAAAACAATCATAGTAGACGTTATAGGAGCACATCGCCTCCAAAGTCTCGAGGAAGTTAGCAAACTCAACACTACAAGGGAGAGCCATCAAACAGAACAAGAAAGTAGGAATGTGAATGTGTGATGAAAACACTCCATCCTTACCCTTTTTATACTTAAACACCCTCACAAAAGACATAACCCCTACAAAAATCGGAGGGAATCCTACCCCACAAGGTACCAAAGGCTAAAGAGGGTACCAATCAAAACCTTGATTGATTAGACTGGATTGACCTGTCGATAGGCAGGACAAGGTGCTTACCGATCGATAACCCCTTATTTTTAGAAAATTACCATTTCCCTTTTTTGTCAAAATCAGAAAACCCAATAAAAATAAATTGATATTCTCAACAGAATTGCAAAACCCCCCTTTTATGTAATTTCTCATTATGAATAAAACTTCTTTCAAAATTCCAAAAATATTTCTTTTTATGGTCTCAGCAGTAAAGTAAAAAGTGCATGTGCATGCATTCATTCATTACTAACAGAAGATAATAAAAAAACTCCATTGCATTGCATAGATATTTTTCTGTGTTACATCAATTTTGCAAGAAATAAAGAAAAGTAGAAAAACAACAGGTCTCAGCCCGAAGCCACACTCTATCTCTCTCACCTACCATTTCCCTCTCTCTCTCTAAGAGCTTCCATCCCTACGACGTGCTCTCTTCCCCCTGCGACGAGATGATATACCACCACTACCTGAACCAGACTCCTCCCCAGATCAGGAAGATGGCACCAACTAAGAAGGAATAGGGACCACGTCCCGAATATGGGCAATCGCCAAAGATATCCAGTCCCTAATGCCCCTCAGCCAAGTGGTGGACACCCGAACTTACTGCAAGAAAAGGAAGAATCAGTATCAAGCAGAGAAGGTCAAAAGAAACCAAAAAAGAATAAAAAAGAAAATAACAGAAAGGTATACCAAAGGACGAAGGACCTCCTCTGTCAAGCCCAACTCCTCCGGGTCCATCGCATGAGGACGATGCAATATAGGAACCATCCCTCCATCAGCCCACCGAATGTTGTATAAAGGGGTATGCAATCGCACAAAGGGAACCTTTGAAGTTGTTGCCGCCGTAGATGTCGAAGGACCACAACCGCTGTGGGAGCACCCCACTGGACGACTCGAACCCCCAGGAGGGAAAGGTAGGGCATCATATATGCTAGGCGCCATCAACCAACTTGTCATGAAGTCCATATAATCATACGACATAGCCGTATCGGTATACAACAGATAGGACTCGCCAATCATCATCGCAATCCTCGCATCCTCTGGCAACATCCGCTCTGGCCTCATAAATATAGGGAGCCTCGCAAGTGTCACTACCACCTCCTCCTCAACAATCTGTCGAACCACCCTATCCCCGAGATACCAAGAGTGGCCAAACTCATGCGCCAACAAATGCCTCATTTGTGCATTCACCCCAGTCGACCCCGTGTCCTGAACAGCCATCCCCAAAGGGTAAAAGGCCACTTGAAAAATCCCCAGCAGGTATAAGTCAATATAGAATCAGAGCACACAAAGACCAGGACGGAAGAAGAAAAAATTCTTACCCTATCACTGGTCAGGCCGTTCAAAACCTGACGCACCGCCTCTAGAGAAAGAGACTTCATCGACTGCCGATTAGCCTTCCACCACCGATACAACCGACGAAATTCCCCAACAGTCTCATCCTTCAAAGAAATCAGCTGTGTATTACACCCAATCACCTCATAGAACCATGTCTGCCAAAGATAAGAATCCACAGTCAAAAGAGACGCATAAGGAAAATACAAATTCATGAAAAGAAAATGCGCAAACTAGAGAATACCTCAAGAAGATACGTGGATCCAGTAAAAGACTACCGACAGCACCGGCTAAATGCATCTAGAGAAAAATAAAGAGTCGCCAAAATTAGGCTCCCCCAATCATAGAGAGGGATGTTCGAAAACATCTGCAAGTATGGCAAAAACTATAAGTGGACAACGTCGCCGCTCGACGCCACCAAAAATCCCCCCAACACCAAAAAATAAATAGTCGGTCCATCTGCCTCACCTTCAGCCCATCCTCCGCATCAATCACCCTGCCCAGAAAAATATCCCTCAGTAGTGACAAACCGATAGAATCCCCAGATACTATCCTCCCCACATCACCTAGCACCGCCTGCACCGCCTCCGGCCTCACCCGTAAAAAGCGATCCACCTCTATTTTCTCTCCATCACAGTCCAACCCCAGTAGCTTTTTCACATCTATGGGAGTCACAGTCATCTCCCCAAAGCCAAAATGGAAGGTATGGGTAGTGTCCCACCACCTCTCCCCTAGAGCGCATAAGACCGCCGTCGAACGAGGCGTCTCATCCAGCACAGATGCCAGCCTCCCAAAGCCTCATGTTGATACCACCCAACGCACCACAGGTGGAAGGTGCTCCCAGACATCCTTAAGCCCCATCGTCTCGCAGGCATGCATAGTCGACAAAGAAACATCAGACTGTCAAAGAAAAACCTTGTCAAGATCCAAGAAAAAAGGAAATCACCAAAAGAGAATGCCAAAAGTCATTTTATACTTACATAACCACCAGGGTTCACCACCCTAGAAGAGCGATGAAGTGAACGCTCCCTTAATAAAGTCCACTCATCCACAACTGGCTCGAATGCATCAAAAGAGTTCTCACTACCCAAAGCAAGAGGCACCTTGACCCTCCACTCCACATTCGCCCAATCATCAACAGCCAACCACTCCCTATGTACCGCAGTACTCACAAAAGAGGCAATTTTTTAGATTGTGAAATGTTAGAATTATTTGCAAAGAAAAATCGCAGAAAGAGAGAAGGCAAGAAGCTGTGAAAAATGAGGGGAACCCGCCCCTTTTTATAGGAAGCCAAGGGTCATGCCGATCGGCACTAACCCCAAACCTACCGATCAGCACTGGCCTTTTACCTTCTCGAGGCAATCCAAAAGTCCGTGCCACTTCCGAATGGCACCCTCCACACCATGCCGACCGACACCCCCCTTAAATTTTGGTAAAAAACTCCCCGAAAGTACCAGAAAACCCTCAAAAATCCTTTAAAAATTCCTAAAAATCTTAGAGAGAATTTAGAACATTTTTACTAAGAAAATTTTGCACTCCCTCAAGCAGAACCCTATTTCCCCAATGAAACTCTCAAAATACAAGTGAATCTCCTCCCGAAAAAATCCCCGGAGGACCCCTAAAGCATCCCAAACTTCAGGATCACCTTCTATTCCCCAAAGGTCTCAAAATTCCCGAGAAATACGTCCAAACCCTGGACCACCTAATCACTTCCCTAGTGGAATTTATAGCGTCGGATTGGCTATTCCTCCATAAAGTCTCCAAAAGATACGAGGATTTACCCAGCAATCAGCTTCCCAGCTCAAACCAAAATCACGAGGTAATTTCCCCGGTAGAGTTCCTCGAGAACATAAAAACTTAAGCCCTCAGAATTGGCTTCGAGCCGCAAAATTGGTCATCGTAACTTAAGCCCTCAGAATTGTCTATGACCCGGAGAATTGGTCATCACAACTTAAGCCCTCAAATTGGCTTCGAATCGTAGAATTGGTCATCTCAAATTAAGCCCTTAGAATTGGCTTCGACCCACATAATTGGGCATCTTAATTTAAGCCCTCAGAATTGCCTTTGACCTACAGAATTGGTTATCATAATTTAAGCCCTTGGAATTGGCTTCGACCCGCATAATTGGTCATCTCAATTTAAGCCCTCAGAATTGGCTTCAACCCGCAGAATTGGTCATCACAATTTAAG
Source organism: Sambucus nigra (assembly GCA_949130495.1). Lineage (NCBI taxonomy): Eukaryota > Viridiplantae > Streptophyta > Magnoliopsida > Dipsacales > Adoxaceae > Sambucus > Sambucus nigra. The sequence continues at coordinate 95,512,950 of OX422207.1, read as the reverse complement.
CCCTCGGAATTGGCTTCGACCCGTAGAATTATTCATCTCAATTTAAGCCCTCAAAATTGGCTTTGACCCGCAGAATTGGTCATCACAACTTAAGCCCTCAGAATTAACTTCGGCCCGCATAATTGGTCATCTCAACTTAAGCCCTCAGAATTGGCTTTGACCTGCAGAACGGGTCATCTCAACTTAAGCCCTCATAATTGGCTTCGACAGAATTGGCTTCGACTCGTAGAATTGGCCATCTTAACTTAAGCCCTCAGAATTGGCTCCGACCCGCAGAATTGGTCATCTCAACTTAAGCCCTCAAAATTGGCTTTGATCCGCAGAAATGGTCATCATAACTTAAGCCCTCGGAATTGGCTTCGACAGAATTAGCTTGGACTCGCAGAATTGTTCATCATAACTTAAGCCCTCAGAATTGGCTTCGACCCGCAGAATTGGTCATCACAACTTAAGCCCTCAGAATTGGCTTCGACCCGCAGAATTGGTCATCTCAATTTAAGCCCTCAGAATTGGCTTCGACTCGCATAATTGGTCATCATAATTTAAACCCTCAGAATTATCTTCGACCCGCAGAATTGTTCATCTCAATTTAAGCCCTTAGAATTGGCTTCGACTCGCAGAATTGGTCATCTCAACTTAAGCCCTCAGAATTGGCTTTTACCCGTAGAATTGGTCATTACAACTTAAGCCCTCAGAATTGGCTTTGACCCATAGAATTGTTCATCTCAACTTAAGCCCTCAGAATTGGCTTCAACCCACAGAATTTGTCACCATAGATTAAGCCCTCAGAATTGACTTCGACCCGCAGAATTGGTCATCACTATTTAAGCCCTCAAAATTGTCTTTGACCCGCAGAATCGATCAACCTCGGCATTACTTTAGGTATTTGATCATTACTTCCTTTAGGCTATCCCAATATTCCCCTTTAGGTCCTCAGAATCGGCCTCGTCCCTCTGAATCGATCATCCTCATCCTCAGGTCCTTAAAATCAGACGCGACCCTCTGAATTGATCATCCTCATCCTTAGTTCCTCAGAATCAGCCTAGACCCTTTGAATCGGTCACTCTCATCCTTATGTCCACAGAATCGACCTCAACCCTCTGAATCGGTCGTCATCATCCCTAGGTTATAAAAATCGGCCTCGACCCTTTGAATTAGTCATCCTCTTTCAAAGGCATCATGCGGTGTCTATTCGACGACTATCGTTTATTCCAAACTCACCCATCGAGGGCTCTATAGACACCCCATTCTAGTACCCCCTAACCTCTCCTTTGGTCCCTAGAACCTCCCTTCATCACTACAAACCTAAGACATACCCCGAGTACTGACCTACAGGCCATCGGGCACTCCCAGTCTCCATTTGACCAATATTCAAACTCTTTATCTTGGCTGAGACTGAATGAATCTTCAAAGGGCACTTAATCCCCTTTTCAATGGTCCACCCCGTGCATGATTCTGACTTACAGGGTGGATGAATGACTCGTTTTCCCTCGAAACTTGATCAAGAGGCCACCGGATGCTCCTGGGCTCCATTTGACCAAAGTCAACTTTTCAGCTTGACTAAGACTAAATTAATCTTTAAAGATCACTGAAACCCCTTTCCAACGTTCCACCTCGTGCGTGATTCTGACTTACAGTGCGAACGAACGATCCGTTTTACTCCAAAAGGTCATCAAATGCTTCCAGACCCCAATTGACCAAAGTCAAATCCCTAAGACGAGGCAAACTCTTTGGAATGCCGAAGTACATCTCCTAAACTTTCCAATGGTCCACCTTGTGCGCGATTCTGACTTACTATACGGACAAACTATCCGTTTGCGTCCAACGATCCCCCGTCCAAAGGACTGATAAGCACTTTCGAGCCATATTTGACCTAAAGTCAACTCCCAAACCCAGGAGTAGTCCAAGGACTTTTGAAGGTCTCTTAAGTACCTTTCAATTGGTTCACCCCGTGTGCAATTAGGATCAACGGTTTGCGTTTTACGACCATTTTTTTGAAGGAACCTGAAAGAGACTTGTCAAACGGTAGGTTCCAAACCCTGCCTATTAGCAGTGTGCCTAAAAGCCCCTGCCGATTGGCGGGACTAGGATTATGCCGATCGTCAATTCCCTTGGCCTATAAAAAGGAGGGCCTGGCCTCATTGCAAAAGGACCCAAGATCTGAAATCCATCTCTCTCAGCGAACTCATAAAACCTCCCTCGAAGTCAACGTGATTACCACATCCAAATCCTTTTCCAACCTTCACTTTTCATCATATTTTTCATTAAACTTGGTGAATTAAATACTCTACATCATCATCCAAGTGCAAGGGCTACTCTCCAACATTCAAGATCAATCTCAAGATCTTGAAGAAGGTCCAACTTTCTCAACTCTCTCTTCAAATTCTCCTAAATTTTCATTAACTTATTTTATTAATTAACACTTTTATTCTCTCATCTCACGTATCCTAATATACTTTTTATTTAGTATTATTGCACATCTCTTATTTTCATACAAATAAAACACAAAAAAAGAAAAAGAAAAAGAGGATTTGATCATAAATTCCAAATGGGAATTCTCACACTTTTCTCACAACTAAAACACTTTTTACCCACACACGCACAAGAGAAGTCCCCGGTTGGATTTATGGGATAAATCCCACCCCTCATTTTGCATATGAACTCCGTGGACTTTGATGCCACTATAGGCTACGTAGGCATCTCGAGGTAAAACCCTAGACTCGAGTCATATTCTTTCCATTTTTGTTATTTTTCTATATTCTTTAACTTAATTATCTTAGTTTATATACTTTTTCACATACATATATTTGTTCTTAATGGCGTATTATTCCATATGAATTATCGTTCCATTATAACGATCAACGCTAGGATAATCGCGTAAATCCTATTTTCTAATATTACTTTTAGGATCATTCCTACGGATAACTCGCTTTATCTCTTCCATGATACAAGTCCAGGATTTCTATCTCCATTACATATACACATGCACACATATCACGGGGAAATAAAGGAAAATAACAACAATCCATGAGAAACCGCAAGGGCAAAATGGGTGCCTAACATCTTCCGATTTTATAACTTATCCTCCAGACCCTTTTCGAATCATTTGGGTTTTGTATGTATCAGTATGTCTTTGGATGATTTACTTCGGGATGGATCCCCTTTTCTGTTGTCTATTTTGAGTAAAATAGACTGGCGACTCCATCTCTCTACATTTTTCACCTCATCACCGACGCCGGCCGAAGCGCTCTCGAGAGGGATGCGCGGGACCAAGATCCTCTCCACATGAAGATACCCTCTTCATCTCTCCCTCCGTAAGGATTGGGGATGGACACATCATGGATAAGAGGGGAACCTAGTCAGTTCTGTGATAAAGATAATGAAAAAAATAAGAAAGTATTACGGGTCCAAATAATAATAAAAACAACGGTAATATCAAATAGGTGGTGGGGAATATTTACTAAGAAAATATGAGTAATAAGATAAGGAAAACACATTGATAAAATATAGGAGGAGGGATGGACTTCATACTTAAGGTAATAAATCATAATGAGGATAGTATTATGACAACTCGCCCTATGCTTCGAGTGAATCCTTACTAAATTAATAAATGTACAAGGGGTTTCGGGTCACCTTTGGGTTCATCCTTCCCGATTACTAGGAACCAAGGGTGGGGAGATTTATCATAGGCGTATGGTGTTTAAAACACCGAGAGGGAGAAAGCTCGGTAGGGTGTAGGGTATCTTGATTTTTGACTTTGGTTTTAGAAAAGACTCAAAATATTCTAACACTTTCTATTTTAGGTCACTAGGGGGGGGGGGTGAATGTAGAAAATTGATGTTTCGACTTGTAGATATTGGGGTTTAGGATCGCTTCACGACTAGTTAACCTTCTTAGGTAGTGAGAACTGAAAAGAGGTAGCTTAAGCGTGGGGCAATTAAAACACCGAGAGGGAGAAAGCTCCGAGGGGTGCAGGGTATCTCAATTTTAGACTTTGGTTTTATCAAAGCTTCAAAATATTCCAACCCTTTCTATTTGAGGTTGCTACGGGGGTCAGACGTAGAAACTTTCTTCACTGTTGGTTAGCCTTCTTAGTTAGTGAGAACTGAAGAGAGGTGTCTTAAATGTGAGTGTAAGGAAATTAAGACATCGATAAAGAGAATGCTCTAGGGCTGTGGGGTATCTCGATTTTCAATTTGGTTTTATCAAATATTCAAACCATTCTAACCTTTTTATTTTAGGTCACTAGGGGGACCAGACATAGAAAACCGAGTTTTTGATGGAGTCTATTGGGGTGTAGGATCGCTTCACAACTGATCAACCTTCTTAGTTAGCGGTAACTGAAGATAGGTGGATTAAGTGTGAGTGTGGGTTGATTAAAAATACCGAGAAAGAGAACACTCTAGGGGAGGGTACTTAATTTTTGACATTGGATTTAGCAAAGATTCAAAATATTCCAACCCCTTATATTTTAGGTCGCTAGGGGGATGAAATGTAGAAACTCGAGGTTTCGACGACATCTATTAAGGTGTAGGATCGCTTCACAACCGTTTAACCTTCTTAGTTAGAAAGAACTAAAGAGAGGTGGCTTAAATGTGAGTTTGTGATTATTTAAAACACCGAGAGAGAGAAAGATATAAGGGTTTAGAGTATCTCTATTTTTAACTTCGAATTTAGAAAAAAATTAAAATATTCTAACCTATTTTATTTTAGGTCTCTAGGGAGACCAAACGTAGAAAATCGGGGTTTTCATTGCATCTATTAGGGCATAGAATATCTTCACGGCTGGTTAACCTTCTTAGTTAGCGGTAACTGAAGAAAGATGGCTTAAGTGTGAATGTAGGATGACTAAAACACAAAGAGGGGGAAATATCTAGAGATGTAGGGTATCTCTATTTTTTACTTTGGTTTCATCAAAGATTCAAAATATTCCAACCCCTTCTATTTTAGGTCAGTAGGGGGACCATACATAGAAACTCGAGGTTCTGGTGGCGTCTATTAGGGTATAAGATTATTTTAGGACTGGTTAATCTTCTTAGTTAGTGAGAACTAAAGGGAGGTGGCTTAAGTGTAAGTAAGGGATGATTAAAACACCGAGAGGGAGAAAGTTTTGGGGGTGAAGGGTATCTTGATTTTTTACTTTGGTTTTAGCAAATATTCAAAATATTTTAGCCCCTTCCATTTTAGGCCTCTAAGGGGACCAGACATAGAAACTCGAGACTTTTGCGATGTCTATTAGGGTGTAGGATCGCTTCACGGCTGGTTAACCTTCTTAGTTAGTAGAAACTAAAGAAAGGTTGCTTAAGTGTGAGTGTGGGGTGATTTAAAACACCGAGATCTCAGAGGGGTGCATGGTATCTCAATTTTTTACTTTAGTTTTAGCAAAGATTAAAAGTATTCCAACTACTTTTATTTCAGTTCATTAGGGGGACTATATGGAGAAAATCTGAATTTTGGCGGCATCTATTGGGGTTTAGGATCACTTCACGACTAATTATTCTTCCTAGTTATCATAAACTGAGGATAGGGAGATTAAGTTTGGATATGGATTATGATCCAAATGTGCAATATAGAGAGTATTTTTCTTTGAATTACTAATGCATTTTATGTTTTGCGTTCTCTTCCTTACAACCTAAAGAGATTTTTTAATGGTCCAGGGACTTTGTGGCACCATTAGTTAGGGTTTGGGTGAGCGTCCCTCCCTTTGTTCTTGCCTTTGTACATGCCATGGGATTCGGCTTACTGTTGGACTACATCACTAATATGTCCTTTAGGAAGAGCTATATTATTATTCCACCCTTAGGGGAGCTTTTTTCAGATACCATTAGTACTTTTAACTTACTTATAGGAATATGACTATGACACCCCTGGATTTCTATGCCTTCATGGGTATCCTTTTTGTCGTAGTGTCCTTAGTGGTGGATCGAACCCTTACTATCACCATTAAGGGTGTGAGGGAGTCTTTGGAGATGCAGGTACTTTTTTATCTGGGGTAGTATCTTGGTGTTAGTTCTTTGACTACTTACTTTGAGGGATGGTAGGTTCCCGGCCTCGATTGGTGGAAGATACATGATATGCTCAGAGTTTGTTTTTGTTCACTATTGGATTAATTTTGTTGCCTAGTGGTTCAGGTGGGATCCATTTATGGTGGTTTCCTTTTCGATGGAATTTTCTGGGATTTCGGGATATACATGGGGGCGGATTGCTCTAGCCAAGATGTATCGGTCCATGTTTCTTTATTCAAGATTCCTTAGGAATAGTTTTATCGATTTTGTGTATTTGTGAGAGGTACATGCTCATTTTAGTTTTTCGTTCCTTCTGACTCGTTCTAGTTTAGAGGTTATTTTCTATGTTACACGTGTCGTGTTTTGCTTTTGGACAGATGTGGACTTTTGCTTATGTGGCCACTTATTCTAACTTGCCTTGGATTATGCAGCCGATGGTTGGTGCATTCCCTCTATTTAGATAGTATGTGCGGCAAAACATGGTGGTAGGGTCATCCATTTCATTAGCTTCAGCCAAGGTGCTCATGAATAGGATGATTATTGAGACTCTATGTATCTCGGTATGTCTTGTCCTTTCCTTTTTCTTTTTTTAATATTTAGATGTTTGTTTGGACTTATGTACTTTCTTGGTGTTTTCTTCATTTAGATGCCTTGGGTTTTAATTAGTCATGTGTCAAGGGTGGGTGTCATAACGTAAGAGCTATCCGGGCATTGGTTGATATTAGAGGATCCGTATGGGTCTCTATTTTTCTTGGATGAGAGGGTGACTCGCCAGTATATGTGGGATGCCTCGATCAGGATGACATCCCCCCTCCTTACCGTATGAGGAATATAGAGGGACTGACTGAGGTGTATTGATAAATGTTTATGGAGGGTATGCATTATGTTAGTAGGGTTGCAAATGAGCTGAACATATCTGATTTTGAGACGAACTTAGTTAAGATCTTTTATTAAATGAGGTTGAAATTTTGTTCAAGCTCGATTCATTCACAAAATGAACGGGCTAAACATGAGCTGAACACGAGACGAGATCAAGCAACTCGATTTTAATAGGCCTAATCAAACTCGTTTATGCCTTAAAACCCAAACACGAGTAGAGCTCGATCCAAGCCTAACGATCACTTTTTTTAAATGATCTTAAAATCGTGTTCAAGCTTGGTTTATTTTCTTAACAAACGAGCCGAGATCGAGCTGTTACGAAACATCTCGGTTCACTTACAACCCTATCTATTAGTCTCATCATGGAGGACCTTGATTACTAGGGCTTTTTATATTGGCGTGTGATGACTATGACTTTTCCTATGCTCGGGGAGACTTTATTGGCCTCAGCTACGATGGGTTTGGCGGGAGGGGTACCTGTGGTAGCAGATGGGAAATAAGTATCCCCAATACTGATGGACAAGAATTAACCACCTCCCCAGGTTGAGCAAAAAGAGGAGGATGTGGTGTCAGAAGGTGGTGTTGGGGACCATAGGGCAATTCTTGCAGAGGAGGTTGGGGTTAGGGATGCACATATACGGGAGACGGTCGAGGGTAATGGGGTCAAGAAGGATCCTGAGCCTTCGAGGTGTTCTTTCTCGCCTATGACGGTGGTTCTGCTTGGACATAAGGATATGATGGTGATGTATTTACGATTGGGCTCAGAGTCAGCTGGCACTTTGGGGAAGTCTCAGGAGAGTGTGGAGACCCCCTATGTTGTGCAGTTTATGAATTTTAAGGGGTTGTTTCTAGCGTCGGGATCCAGGATGGGTACGAAGGATATTGATTTGGGGGGCCATTAGTTGACCACGGAAGAGAAGACTAGGGAAATTAAGGAGGGGGTAGCCCAGGGGAGGGCCGAGATAGAGAATAATATCGATGTTTTTATAGCCACCCTAGAGGCTAGGGTGAGGGAGCTGGAGGAGGTTCTCATTCAACAGCATCAAGAGATTTGTGTTAATCTGGTGGAGGAGCCTCTTAGAAGGGTGGACATACCAATTATCTCATTAGAGGTGGAGTCTCAAGATCGTGGTTCTTCGACTATGTATCAACTTTCTTTATCAGTCTCCCTTTTGCACCGCATGAATCCTACATTTATGGAGGCCTTGGGAGAATATGGGGTATTTCCCTCTTTACCTTTACCTTTTGTCATTGTCCCTGCTTTCTTTAATTTCATTTTCTTGCATTGATTATTTTCTCATTTTGGTGTTTCTTAGGAGGTGGTGGTTTCGGTGCCTGGCTTACGGAGGATGCTGTATTTTTATTCCTCATTATATAAAGAGTTTTTGTACTCCATCCAAGTTTATGGGCCCATATTGTCATATAAAGTACGAATGTCGACCTGAGTCGTGTCTTTCTTTCAGTATCATACTCATAATCGTGCGCCTTCTCGTTGGAGGAGGTTTCAGATGCCGTTATTGGGTCGGTGCAATTTTTGGTTAACAGGCATCCCGAGGATTTATATGCAATGGGTGGTAGTGGTGGTGATGATGGTGGGAGGACCAAGAATTCCCATCATGCATAGTTTTTTTATTTCATTGGCTAGGTAGAGAGCCTGTCTCCACTGACTTATACATTTGATATGTCCTTTAATTCTTTCATTTAACATGTATATATTATAGCTTGCTTTATGAGATGTTAAGTGATACTGGATATATTTTTTATATATTTTTTACGTCATTTATCTTAGTTTTATACAGGTTTATGTATATGCACTCTCCATGAAGAAAGATCATTGATGGTGTTTTGACATATTAAATGTCATATTTTTCTTATTTTCATGATAAATAATGCCAAATATGCGTATGAATAGAGTCAACCTAAGCTCCTTTTATTACATTGGTGATGAAACATGTATACGAAGGCAATAATAATAATAATAATAAAGGACGTGGACGTATATGAAAACGTGAGTCTAAGGTCTTTTATTCAATTGGGGGAGAGATAATAAAACAAAATAGTCATATACATATGAGAAAAATTGCCCCGTCTTTTCGAGACTTTTATTTTTGGAGAGAAACAACTTTAATATGCTCAATGGTGAACCCCTTGTCTATACTAATCTTAGAGTGGTGAGGGAAAGAAGTTCCCTTTTGTTTAATTGGTGATTAGGGTAGAGCCTTTGGATGTAGTTTTTGAATCGGAGTGACATTCTTTAGCCAAGGTAGGGTTCCATTTTGCAGGGAGCCTTGGGTGAGTTTTCCTATTGATGGTCATCCGGTGGTACAGGTTGATTTTAGGGGCTCATGTTTGGTGTTTATTTTTTTGAGGAAGAAGTGTATATGTGTAGTGTATTATCCCCTTTTGGCTTCTCTCGACAATTGATTTCATGGTATTAGCCTTCGTGTGATGTTTCTTAAATAAAGAGGACCCTGAGGAGTCTTAAAATGACTTAGAGGTTTATTTTATCACTTGACACCTAATTTATTTAGTAGATGGTGTCGTTTTTATTTTTTTTAGTCAGGGGAAGTATTATTTTCCCATAAAATGGGGGTTTTGATGTTTATTTAGACCGGGCTTAAAGTGACATCACGGGTGGCCTACGTATCTTCGATTCAAGGATAACTACGTGATAAAAATATAACGAAGAATCAGATCTACTAGTTCTCTTAGGGTGATATGATGGGGAGATTAGAGTATTTTTTACTGACTCTAAGAGAAAGCTTGGTGGCACAAGTGGGCTTTTTAATGCGGGGTTGGGAATGTGTATGGGCTTGCATAGTCTTCCCTACCCACTATGACCGATCATTTTGGTGTTTAAACTGATCTTTTCCTTTTCATCGCTGGCATGCTTAAGGAAAGAATTTCTTCAATCGATTAAGATTTAAGGGTTGGGAAAACATGAATCCTCGATCAAGATTGAAGCGTTGGGGAAAAGTGACTCCGTAAAGATCAACTAATGTAAGTGCCCCACTGGAGTTTATTTTAGCGATGAGGTAGGGGCCTCCCCAATTGGTTGTGCATTTTCGTTTGGGAGTTCGTGAGGGTTTGAGATTATCTTTTAGGAGTAGGTTACCCACTTGTATGTTGCGCTTCTCTACCCTCTTATTGAAGTCTCGAGTGATACATTTTGTAAGCCTTGGTTATGATAATCGGCCTTCAGTCTCCTCTAATCGGGGAGAGCTAGTTCGTCGTAATGGGCTTGGACCCAATTTAGTTCAACAAATTGGCTTTCGAGCATGACCCCTAATGATGGTAACTCATGTTCTATGGGTATTAATATCTATATGCCATAAAATAAAGAGTAAGCGGTGTCCCCTATTGATTTTTTCTCCGTAATGCGATAGCCTCAGAGGGTGTATGGGGGGTTTTGTCCAACCAGTCATTATAAGTCTCAGTCATCTTGTTGATGATATTTTTGACATTATTATTAGCAGATTCTAAGGATCCATTGGTTTGTTCTGTATGGAGATGACTTATTTCGAGTAATCTTGTATTTGTGTAGTAGGTTTGAGACCTCTTTCTCGAAGTGAGACACATTGTCTAGTACTTGTTGTTAGTGTACACCGAAGTGGTAAATAATGTTTTGAAGTATGAATTTGGCATCTTTCTTAGTATTTAGCACTGCATAAGATTTGGACTCGATACACTTTATGAAATATTCGATTATAACTAGGATGAATTCATACTTGGTGGAGGCCTTAGAAGTCAATTTCCCTATGATGTCTATCCCCTAGGTGGAGAAAGGGAAAGGTCATGTCATGTAGTAGAGTTCTCGAGGAGGTAGATGATATTGTGGGGCATATAGTTGAAAAGGAACCTTCTGACATACTCCATGCAATCCTTTTTCATGGTAGTTTAGTAGTATGACTGTTTGAGGATTTTCTGGGAGAGAGTGTTCCCACTCATGTGCAAGCCACATTCATCACCATGGATTTTATCCATAATCTCGAGGATCTTATCTTCGGTGATGCATCGTAAGTGTATTCCATTAAAACCTCTTTTGTAGATTTGGTCCCAACAAATAATGAATTGGAATATAAAATGTCTTAGGGTGAACCGTCCACTTAGAGAAGTGTCAGGTGGGTAGTGGTTCATGTTGAGCAAGTTACATATGTCATAGTACCCTATCAGGGGTCCTACAGTTATTTTCTTGATATTATAAAAAAGGGTGCCCTGATTGGTCATAATGAATATGATTTCCATAGTTCTTTCTATCATGTCTATCACGGAGGCTAGGGTTACAAGTGCATTTGCAAAATTAGTTTTAGCCCTTGGGAGGAATTCAAATTCTAGATATGCAAATCGTGAAACTACCTCTTCTAAGTAGGTATGGTATGGTTGCAGTTTGTCATCCCAAATTTTTTATTTGCCTAAATTTTTTTGATGACTAGGTTTGTATCCCCATAGGCTTTCAGGTCAACGATCCCCATTGCCAGGGAAATCTCGAGACCTGTGATGCAAGCCTCATATTCGTCCATGTTGTCAATGTATTCATAAGTAAGTTTGATAGCAGTGGGGATTCATCATGATTCATGAGATATTATGAGCATTTGGATAATAAATACCCTTTCATTGGAGGCCCCATCAAAGTAGACTTCTCAAGTATTTATATCGTTAAGGGCGAAGAGATCCCCATTGGGGAATTCTACATCATTTTGTTCTTCTTCGTCTGACAGGGGTTGCCCTGCGAGGAGGTTAGAGATGACATGTCCTTTGGTAGCTTTTTGCATGACAGAGCATAAGTAGACATTTATCCATTTGTTTAGAGAGAACGATTTTCTTAAAGAGATAATATAAGGGTGTGACACCCCGGCTAATTAAATACCGGGTAGCTACTCCTTTATTTAAATTAATTCAAAATGTCGAGTTGGTTAAGTTCATAACATCACTGTAGAAAACTTTTAGTTAATTACTAACCACCTAATATTAAAAATAATGAAGTGTCAAATTGTAATGTTTAAATAAACCATCAATTAAACCATTTGAATCATCATCCATCAATCACATGAAATATCTCATAAGGAAATCAACATAATGAAATAACTGATGTCTGGAGTGACTGATGTCTGGTACATCTTATCCCCACCGGGATGTACCGCGAATCGCGAACCATGCGAATCGATCATCACCTCGTGTCCCAAGTCTTTCCCCTCGGGAACAACTAATCTCCCATTGAAGCGTAAGCCCCCATCTGAACTAACTGTATAAAACTTTACCCCCTCTGCTAGTAATCATACTATCTGTTCTTGACAGAATGGGTCTGCTGCATGTGCCTGTACTACTCTCGTAATGATCTGGGGCGTGACTATCATCACAAACATTAATGATCGGGCTACTGTGTCCTGGTGTCTCAACTCCTTCCACTTCGCTTTCCACACCTCGACCAACTCACCTACAGGCCTACGGCTCAACGCGTATGCTACCACGTCAGCCTTGCCTGGTTGGTATTGGATATTGAACTGATAATACTTCACAAACTCGAGCCACCGACGTTAATGCATATTCAACTCCCTCTGCGTGAAGAGGTACTGTAATGACTTATGGTATGTGAATAAACATAATATCTTCCCCAGGAGATAGTGTCTCCAAATCCGAAGTGCAGATACTACATTCGCTAGCTCTAAGTCATGGGTGGGGTAATTCCTCTCGTGAGGCTTAAGCTTATGGGAGGCATAAGCTATAGCCTGACTCTCCTGCTACAGTACACCCTCAAATCCTAGTAAGGACGATCAGTATAGACTAGATACTCCACTCCCGGCCTGGGCAATGCTAACACTGGTGTTGAGGTCAGCTTGTCTTTCAAATCGTCAAAAGCCAACTGGCAGGCATCACTCCAGATAAATGGCACCCCCTTGTGAGTCAGATGCGTCAATGGACCTGCTATCTTCAAGAATCTCCGAATAAACCTCCTGTAGTATTCTTCTAGGCTCAAGAAACTACGTATATTTATTTGTATCGTGGGATGTCCCCATTCCATCACCGCTGATACCTTCCCCGGATCAGCAGATATTCCCCTGCCAGAAATTATGTGCCCCAAAAACTGAACTTCCTTCAGCCAAAACCGGCATTTCTCATATTTTGCACATAGTTCGTGCTGACGCAGTGTCTGCAAAACCTACCTCAAGTGTTCGGCGTGCTCCTCCTCCGTCTAGGAGTAAACCAGAATGTCATCAATGAAGACAATGATAAATTGGTCCAGTAACTCTCTGAACACCCTATTCATTAAGTCCATAAACACGGTTGGGGCATTGGTCAGGCCAAAAGGCATAACCCTGAACTCGTAGGAACCATATCTCTTCAAGGAGGCAGTCTTTGAGACATCCTGCTCCCTGATTCGTAATTGATGATATCCCGATCTCAAGTCAAACTTTGAGAAAAAGGTAGATCCTCTCAAGTGGTCAAATAAGTCATCGATTCGGGGCAATGGATACTTATTCCGTATCGTGACTTTATTCAACTCCCGATAATCGACACACAACCTCAAAGATCCATCCCTCTTCTTAACAAATATCACAGGAGCACCCCACGACAGAGCAACCCACGATAAAGTACTCTTATGGATAAACCCCTTACGCAATAGTTGCTCTATCTGATCCCGTAGTTCCCTCATTTACACTGGAGCCATATGGTAAGGTGCGCAGGCTATCGACCGAGTGTCCAATGCCAAATCAATAACAAATTATATCTCTCTACTAGGAGGTAATCTCAGAATATCCTGGAATACATCAGTGAACTCTCTAACGATTGGAATCGAATCAAGTGGTATCACCACCTCCTCAGAGGTCTCCTCCTCTATATAATACAAGTGAGTGGACGATCCTCCCTTAGGATGAGGCATTGTCACTTGAAACATATCCTGACTGGGTATGGCATAAATAATACTCCTATTAAAATAATCGATCATGGCTCTATACGTAACCAGCCAATCCATACCAATAATCGCATCGTAATCGAACATATCTAATAATAGCATGTCATCAGGTAAAGTAAATCTCCCAATATCTACACCCACGCCTCTACATATAAAGGAAATCATAGAACCTCTACTCAATGGTGAATCTACACAAGTGACAGTGCTCTTCGCGATATCTAATAATCCCATAGCGCGTGCAAATCTCGTGGTAATAAAATAGTGTGTGGCTCCCGTGTTAAATAAAATATGCCTTATAGTCCCCTGAATAGAAAACATACCCTCAATCGCGGGTGAATCCTATGGGACTACGACCTGCTGAAGCTGGTAAACTCGATCATACTAAAGTTGTCCTTGCTAAAATGGGACTGCTATGATAGGTGGCAGTGCTGGCATCTGTGGTGGTGCTGGGAGGGTGACGGGAAACGTCGGTCTCTGGGGATCCTGCCGAGCACCCTGTTGATGCTGCTGTGGGGCCCTGCCCCTCTCAGGACACTCCTGGCATTTATGGCCAATCTTGCCACATATGAAACATTTCCTTGCGAAGTTTCACCCTCTGTGACCCTGCTTCCCACAGCCCTGATGGCCGTTACCACCCATACCCTGGCCATGCTGGCCCTGCTGAAACTGTTGCTGGCCCTGATGGCCGTGCTGACCCTGCTGGCCATGCCTAAAACCTCCCTGGCCATGTCTGAAACCTCCTGATCTAAATCTCTTAGAATCCCCCTACTAGGAACTCTAATCACCCTGCCTGTGCTGACCCTGAGCTGACTGTGCCCCACTGACACCATTTCCCCCTGTCCTGCCCTACTGGATGGACTCTCCTACCCACTTACCCTCTGACAAATGAAAGCGGTGGTCCTGGAAGTGAAGTAGCGCTGCGTTAACCACATCTGAATAGGTGGCCAACAAGAGATTCCCTAGCAGGTGATGACTAACCCATCCATGAACATATGGATCTTCTTCTCTTCAGTAGGGATTTCATCGGGAACTATGTTCAGAAGTTTGGTGAATTCGGCCTCTTACTCTGCCAGTGTCCTCCCTTCCTGCTTAAGGTTCATCAATTTTTGCCTCATCTCTGTGTGAACTGCTGAGGGGAAATATTTATAGTCGAACCGCACCCAAAACTCCTGAATAGAAAGAATATCTCTCTCCTCGGTGGTGGTAATGGACTCCCACCACTACAATGCTTCTCCTACCAGCTTAAATGTAGTCAGTATCTGCCTCTGCACATTTGTACACTAATACATCCTCAAGTGCCTTTGGATGTCCTTCTTCCACTGGCTCGACACAACAATGTCGGAGCTCCCTGTAAACTTCGAAGGGTGTACCTTCTGAAAGGCATGGCGAACACGTTCCCAAGAAGACGGGAATACATGATCCTTGACCGAGTTTACTACTGGTTCCTGAGGTGGTGCCTGCTATACAACTACTAGTGCTGCATTTACCACCTAGGCTACAATGGCGGTAACTTCAGTAGCGTTCATAGAACCCTGAACTGGGGAAGGCTGAGGCTCGGGCTGGGCACCCCTAGGAACTAGTTGTGCGTGTCAAGGAGGCATCTTAAAAGAGAGATAAGTCTTGTAAGTTCACCTTTAATATCTCAAAATAGATGAAGAACATATGATACATAAAAGAGCACAACAATCCTAAAATATAGGTCTCTATATCAAAGGACGCTATGCGAAAACACAACAAGCCGTATAGATCCTAAGGACTCTAGAACCTGATGCTCTAATACCATCTGTGACACCACGACTAATTAAATACCGGGTAGCTACTCCTTTATTTAAATTAATTCAAAATTTCAAGTTGGTTCAGTTCATAGCATCACTGTCGAAAACATTTAATTAATTACTAACCACCTAATATTTAAAATAGTGAAGTGTCAAATTTTAATATTTAAATATACCATAAATTAAACCATTTGAATCATCATCCATCAATCACATGAACTATCTCATAAGGAAATCAATAGAATGAAATAACTGATGTCTAGAGTAACCACTCCAATAAAGTAGCAATAATGTAAATAAACTAAATACAAAAGTCTGAATGAGTAAAATCCCAAGACTGAAATAAAATGAAAGTTTAAAACTATTGTCACTGAATGAAATGGGCAACAAGCCCTAACTGGAATAAATGACTCCCAAAATAATCAATGCTAGATGTGGAGGCGTCTAGTAACGAGATCCTGTAACTTCCACAGCAGCTATAGCACATCAATGGAATGGAACTCCTAAGCATGGTGTCCCTATGGTTGGGCACCTAAAATGTTTTACAAGAAAATTGATTTGGAAGCAAACGGGTCAGAGCCCCAGGTGAAAATATTTTAAAAGCAGCAAGTGTTTAAATTACAATATTAAACAACACATATATTAAACATGTTAGTCATGTGCCCTCTCTTGAGATCCTCACCCCTCAATTATTGTCCACGCCTAACGCATCTTTTAAATTCCACCTAGTTATACCACTACCTGACTAGTCTATTCTCACCCATCCAGACGGTTTTTACTTTAGATGCCACCCATATTATTTAAATAAAATATATTCATAACTCACACATTCAATAATAAGATTACTTGGCTCAAATATTGGTTAAGTCTACATTATTCTTAACTCAATTAAATCCCTTAGTTATCCGCACCTATTGAGTTGCAGTGAATCATTCACAAGTACATATATAAGTCACTCTCATTACATATATACATATATACATATATGCCACCCCTGGGCTAAGCTGTGGTGCACGGATACTCTGCTATCGAATCCTGGTACATCATGTACATAACGATCACGTGTTCTGAATCGCTCAGGAATCGTTCCAATATAAATCACACATAGTGGAGGCAAACATAGTTTACATACCCATGGGTCACACACATACCTACGCTCACATGGTCAACTGACTTATCAACTCACAAATAAGTCATTCGCAGTCCTATGTCCTTAAGGTACCAGTCTAAATCCCTCCGAAGGCACACAAAGATAAGACGGTCCTTTCTCGAAAATCAACCTCCCGTGATAGCAAGCATGGTAGGTATGTCATACACATAATCATCCATATACTAAGTATTCACACAACTTAGGCAATCATAATTTTAGTATAGGTATATTCCAGCCCTATATCTTAAGTCTCACACATATAATAATATCATCCAATTTATTCTACACGATAGGTTTAGCGCGATAATTCTCGACATATAGTTCCGAGTACATACTCTATCCCAAAAGGGTTACTAAGTCCCCGGATAGTCTCTAAGGTTATCTTATAAATTAAAGTTCCCCTTTTTAGTCTTTAATCTCAAATCATAATTGAAGCAAAGTAGATTCAGGTTCTCACAAATTCTAATCCTATCACATTAGTCGGATATTCGTAAGTTTACTACTTAACCTCAATTAAATCTAATAATTTTTTGGACTTTAAATACCATCCTATTGGTCATCCCTAAGTACCAATATATTCAATCAATCATTACTAAATGGTTATAAAGGTTGGAAGTTACTCAATTATTTAAAAGAAAATCTTTCACTTTTTTCCAGAGGGGTCGATCGATCGAAGAAATGGGTCGATCGATCGATCGACATTCTTGGGTCGATCAAGCAGTTATCTGCCTAGAATTCCTTTAACAGTTATGTGTTCTTCAATTTTTACACCTACAATTCACATTACAACGCCCCAAACTCCCAAATGAGTATACTAGATATTAAACAAACATTACTACACTAGTTCCAGCGTTCAAGATTCACCAAAACATCACAAATTATCAATTTCTTGGATTAAAAGTCATTAATAATACTATAACCCTAGTTCTTCATCATCTCTTCAAAAATCATCTCAATTTAATTTCTTGATTTCCTAACTCTTAATTTATAAATTCGTTCACTCAATAATTGCAGAAGATTTACTACATGCAAACCTATCCAAGTTCATAATTTAGTCTCCAATTTTCACTTTATTACAATCTTATATAGTTTGTCTTAAAATCTAAACTATCATGTAAAATATATGCCTTAAATGATTGCAAGATAAATCACTTGCCTTGAATTAGAGATTCTGATCCTTTGAAGAAGACGGTATGGGAGTGATCCTCTCTTTCTGATCTATCCGGTGGTGGTGACGGTGGTGCAAAGCCTCTAAGGGTGGTTTCTCCTTTGGGAACTTTCCTCTCTTCTTCTCTAACTGCCGTTGGTGGGTTTTTTTTGTGATAACCCTAAGAGTTCTGGTGTTTGATGATAATATAAGTCTAAAATTCATGGGGTTATAATTCCTCAAAAAGTCAAAATGGCTAAAATAGCCTCTTGGGCTGTCGGTTAAGCCTAAAATGTCCCGGAACCAAAACTATTCCCCCGGCTAGTGTTTTCTGACTATATCGACCCTTTTGGAGATATTGGCGCACTCAAAATGACCATACAGATGATGTAAAAATAATTTACTTTTAAATCCATTAAATTGGTTCCTGACACGACTGACACGCGCATCCCAACTTAATTTCCAAAATTACCGTATTTATAACTCGCGATAATATTAATAAATTCACTAATTATATATTACCATATTCACTCAGTAATATTCAACATAATTATCATAATAAAATACTAACTCTCGTCTCGCTAGTATTTAAATCCGGATTAATTCCTAATTATTTATCCCATTTAATTTAATTAATCCCAATAAATAAAATCAGTAAAAATACGGGGTATTAAAAAGGGATATATCCTGTAGATGAGTCGTATACTGAAGGACATCAAATAGTGCCATAGTTTATGGGTGATCCATATGAGGGGTACATAATCCTTTTCAAAGGCGATGTATTTGAGCTTATAGGTGACTAGGTTTTTATTGACATACTAGATGGAACATTCCTTTCGGGAAATCTCTAAGTATTTCACCAACATGGCTCCGACGACCATGTCAATTATGGTCATGTAGGGAAGGAGAGGTTGTCCCTATTTAGGAGGTACCAACATCGGTGGGTGAGTAAAATGCTCTTGTATTTTCTCGAATGCTTCTTAGAATTGAGGATTTTATTCTTTAGGTAAGTCTTTTTTATGTATTTGGAAGATGGGTTCACATATGGTGGTAATATGGTTTGATAAATCGGCTTATGAACTATATTTGTCCAAGAAACCCTTTGACCTCTTTTTCTATTTTGGGTGGTGGCATTTCCCATATGACTTTGACCTTATCATGGTCTACCTCGATTTGGTCTTTGCTAACAATGAAGCCAAGCACTTTCCCTTTAGTGACTCAAAAGACAGTTTTTGCAGATTTGTCCTCATTTTGAAGAGTTGTAACCTTTGGAAGAATTTCTAGAGTGCCAAGTCACGTCCTTCTCGATCTTTGGATTTGATGATCATATCGCCGACATAGACCTCTACTTCCTTGTGTATAAGGTCGTGTAGGATGGTTGTGGCCGCTCTTTAGTAAGTTGCACCTGCATTTTTAAGACCTAATGGAATGATTATGTAATAGTATGTCCCCTAGGGAGTAATAAATCTAATTTTCTCTTAGTGTCCAGTGTGCATTTTGATCTAATTATAACATGTGAACCCATCGATGAAGGACTTGAGCTCATTATTGGCAGCACTATCTACAAATAATTTGATGTGCGGAAGAGGGAAATCATCTTTGAGGCAGACTCGATTAAGATCCCTATAGTGTAAGAACATTAAGACTTTATCACTGGATTTGGGTACTGATATGATGTTGGATAGCCAAGTGGGATATTCGATTACTCGGATGAAGCCGATACTGAGATGTTTCTCTACTTCATCCTTTACTTTTAATGAACATTCGGGTATCAATTTATAAAATCTTTACTTTACGAGTCTTGCATCAGATAGAGTGGGTATCTCGTGCATAACTATAGTCAGGTTAATACCAGGAATATAGGTGTAAGACTAGGAAAATACATCTACGAAGTTGGCGAGGAGATCTGTGACTCCTTTTGTTCGTTATCCTCTAGGGAGGACCTTATTTATAACTTTTTAGGGTTTTGGGAAATACCCAGGTTTATGATTATTATGACATCCTCATTAGGAGACATGTATCTATTGATTTTGGTTAAGTTTTTGTAAGAGTTTTATGTATTTTAAGTCCACAGAGTTATCTATTATAGGTGCGAGTTCTAATCCATTTCTAGATTCGTAATCATCACATGCACCACATGCAGGAAAATACTAGAAATCACTCTTTATTATGCAATCAAAGGAAGGCAGCGCAACATTGATAATGATAGAAAAGTATTATTTATATAGGTAGACATTAGGAAAGGGGATATGGGTTACTATTTTGTTAACATGACAAACTCAAAGGTCTTCCAAATGACAGGCACTGAAATGCATTTGACAAAAGTCCAATTGTTTAGTATTGCAGATCTCGCGATGCTAGTGGTGAAGTGGGATGGATTCTTTCAGGTAACCTTGGAGTGATCTTTAGGGGCTTTGGTAAACCTTGGCATAGACCGCGGGCTAGGGTGGGAGGTGTTCCTTCAGTCATAATATTTATTCATCGGAGTTTAGAGCAATATTATTTATTAGGCCGACCATGGTGTCAATGTAGGGGGTGCCTTGGAGAGGGATAGCAGGAAGTGTTGGTGGATTTATTCGTTCCACTAATAGTACCAAGAGGGCTAGAAGGTCGTATCCTGAGACTCGACCTAAGGCGGTGGTTTAGTGGGTACATTCATTGATTCTGGCACTCAGAGGTATAAATTGAGTTCACATTTGCTGACCAATCGTCCCTTTTAATTATTAAAACATCGAGTGTCTGAGGCGGTGTACCATTCATGGAAGCATTCTGCTGGAGTTAACTATGAGGTTCCCAATATGGATTTTATGGAAACCTCCTCAAGTAATAGAGAGGGTATTCCTCACTCTAGTTCGAACTCATAGTTCTTTCTATCTTCCTCAATGACCTATGATAAGTTGAGCTTGTTCTAGATGACCTTGTGGAACTTCCCATAGTCAATGTATAGCCCTTCCTCGTAGAGGATCTCCATACTTAGTTTCAAGGATTTCTTGGTTTCATCCCACCATGGCTCGGGGAGTCCATGATAAGAAAAGTCCACTGCTTGGAGACACAAATGACCATTACACCCTTTATGGGGGTTTTAGGGACTCGGGGTTGGAGTTTTGTTGTTTGGGGTATATCAAAGACTGTACTTTTCCTTGTGTTCTATGGCAGTGACGACTTCGAGGGTCCCTTATTGGTTTCTTTCAAGACCAAACTCTATCATGTATCCCATTTTGTGGACGATTCGTGCGGTTACACTTTGCATAATAGGACCCTCTTCTATTAAATGAGTAAGGGGATGACTCAAAAATCTGTTGAGGTAGATGTCTCTACTACTATAGTGGGTATCTAGGAGGGGAATGGTACTAGTTCTGGAGACTATGGCCCAACTTCCATCCCCTTGGACTGTGGTGACCTTCTTATTGAATGAGAACTTGAATTTTATGTGCAATGATGAGGGTGATTCCCCCATGGAGTGTATCTAGGTTCTTTCGAGTAAGAAGTTGAAGTTGGCTGAGACGTCGAGTACTTAAAACTTCACATCACATTTGATGGGTCTTATTATGAGGGTGAGGACAATGGCCCCTATGAACTCTTCATGAGCATTGTCATAGTCCCTAATGGGCATAGATAATTATATGAATTCTGAGGCGGTGTATCCTAGATCAATGGCAGTATGGAGGAGGCAAACATTGATAGAGGATTGGTTATCTATTAGTAATAAGGGTAGAATCTTTCCATATATCTCAATAGCGATGTGCAGTGAAAATCAATAAACTGCGGCATTGTATGGGAAGGTCTTCATCAGAGAAGCTAATGTGTTGTTACATGGTGATGGATCCGACGGTAGCTGACATCGCTACCGGAGTTAGGTCAATAGGCACATAATCTTGGGACAATAGATAGATGAGGGCATCTTGATGTTCTCAGGATATAGTTAATAACTCGCAAATGGTGATGTTAGATGATGCCCTCCAGATTTTCTCCTGGATCTTGTTATTTTCCCGAGAAGGTGGTGTGATGACTCTTTCAGGGGGCTTTCTCTTTACTAGATGTGTTTGGACGAGGGAAGATTTGTCCTAATCTGGTGACAAAGTCGACCTCTTTGTCTGGAGAAGGAACATGTTCTTTTTGATATCCGTGTTTAACTTTTTCTAGACGGAGTAGAAGATTAACCAAGGATACAGAGTTATCTATCCTCAGTATGACCATTTCTTCGATCCAAGCCAAGACAAGGGCTATTTTTAGTTTCTTAGGCACACTATTCTTAGTTTTGGCTGTAGTTCAAGACATGTAGTTATCTATTTACCATATGGTCACGTCTGAGTCTTGGGTGGAGGTCAGGATTTATGCAACTATTGCTAGGACTTTTCATTATCAAAGGTTGTCTCCTAGTGCTCGTCCTTGTAAAGGAGGTTTCAGGTTATCCTGGGTCCATCTCTTTTATATTGCTAGAGTTATCCCCAAAAATGTCTCCATAATAACATCGTTATTCTGCATATTCCACCAACTAGGTCGACACTTCTTGGATGAATCTAGTTTGGAACAATGTAGTCACTATATATTGTGGACTATCAAACTTTATCTGTGTATGGTCATGGGGAGCATTGTTAACTTGTTTCATCTCGGTATTTTATGAGTATCTCTGAAAGGGGGACCTTTTGGTGGAGGAAAGCCTCAGCGGGTCATCTCATCTTGGAGTTAGATTATGCACACTATGTGGGCATTAACCAAGTAAGTATTACCATGGTTGCATCCCACATCAGTGGAGTGGTAGGTCTAAGGTGATACCCAAGTACGAAAAGGTTAAAGTCTAGTTGTAGTACACACATGTCTATCTCACTATAGAAATCAACGGGATCTTCCATATGTGAGATGACTTCAGGAGGGGTAGAATCAATATTTATGGCTCGACAGATGGTATCTTGTGTTTCCAAGGGTAAGTTGCCTCATCCAATAGACTAGATGTTTCAGTATATGTAAACTTTGAGGTGTCTGAGTTCCCCCTGCATGTTGAAGAACTAAAAGGGTGGTCCTTCATATGAGATGCTTGGATGTAAACTATATGATGTGTATCCCTTTTTTTCATGTGAAAAGTCCAGTGCTCATGTTGTTCAAGTCGGTCTAGTTATTCCACGATAACTTTGTACCTGATCCCGAACCTATAATCCCATATGCTGAGAGCTTAAAAGGGCGTGGGTCCTTATTCCTGGAGTCCGAGTCCTTTCCCCAAGTAGTACCGTTATATAATCATTTAATAAATTTGGTGGTTGAGGACTTATTCATCTACGGACCCCAGGGAGGTGTTACCTTCAGTGATCAAGAGGTGGTTAAAGCAGTCAGTGATGCCTTGTTCGAGTAAGTGGGTTTAGTAGGCCTTGTTAGTCTTGAGTGCTGAAGGTTTTGGAGAAGGATTCAATTTTCCAAAGGCGATGTTTCCCATACTGAGGTTCAACCCAAGTTTTAAACCTTTTAGCCGAGAAGGGTCGATGTCAACTTCGACATTTGTTCTCATCATGTGAATGGTATCCATGGGGAGGACTCGTGATTTATTTCCGGAAGTTCCTCATTGTATGTCATATCGGACATCCAACAGTATTTTAGTGGCCATGATCCATTGGTCTTCGCTGAGGAGGTTCTATCTCTCCTTCGAAAGGCTCGTGTGTTAGGTGTATGCTATTAGAACAGGGTTAGCCCTCAATTCGGCCTTTCGAGCAGCTTCCTTTTATGCGATGTGCGAATTGACTAATTATTCTTCTCCGTACAACAGTTGGTGAAGGTTTCATAATATCAAAGTAATGTGTTCCTATGCCTTGGGTTGTCTGCCTTGTTCTCTCATCTCTATCAGAGGGCTAGGATATCGGGGTGTATAAATTATGGATCCCCCTGCTTGGTATTTGGCATAAGTGGTGCCCCCACTGTTTCTAAACCTGGAAATTGGTCGTGTCAAGTCATGTTCGTGTTGATTTTTATTGTGTTTCAGTTCTTTGGGGTTCGTTCCTAAACGAGTGACTTTTTACCATGTGAAAAATCTATATTCAAACCCGAACCATTATCTTAACGTGTCGTGTCGTGCTCAACTGTTATTACCCATTAAGATACTGATTTATTTTGAATTATGTAAAAGTTAGCATATTAGCTCATTTTTTAACACAATTACACCAGTTAATTTATTACCATTATGAACCCTCTCAATCAGTAAAAATTCGTTATGATTTAATTAACATTAAGATTTTAAAAAATATTTATAAGTCCTATATATATACATTTAAATTAATGGGTATTATTGGGTATTAACGGGTGAAGGGGGTCAATACTAACATGACCTATTAACTATCATGTCGTATCGGGTCCGCACTGATTTGACATGAAACCATTAAGGTTCCACCAATTAACTTATAACTTCGTGTCGATTTGTGTTATTTTATCGAATGGTGCCTCATTTTTCCAGGTCTAGCTGTTTCCTCTAGACTTGACCGAAAGTGTGTTGGATGAAGTGGACGGATGGGTTTCATTGTTGGATCTTAAATATATAAGGGCAAATAAGTTTACCTCAGAGATAGATCCTTACCATTCGAAGGATTGGATTGGTACTGTGAAGGAGATATGCCCAGTGGCTTAGAGAGCTTGATCGTACATCTCTTCCCATTCAACTGAGTGATTTTCTTCTTCTAGAGATGGAGTTAGGAGTCCGGTCTTTTTTGAGAGCATGAATGCCATAACCAGAAGTAAGTCTAGACTGCAGGGACTAATTTATAGGAAGTGTAAGGCCATGATGAATTTTATCATATGGTCGATGGTGGTCTTGATTTTTGCATTGATTTTTAGGGCGGGTGATGGTACCCCCAGAAAGGTGGATTTTTGGATTTTGGAGTGTGTCCTAATCTTTGATTTGTCATGAATGGGGACTATTAGGGTGGATTGATCGATTTTTGGAATGGGAGTGTTTGACAAGGCATTGGTGCCGAGTTAGGATGATATGGTAGGGGATTTCTAGTGTCATTTGACTTTGGCAGGATGAGTCTCTCGGCATTGATGAGGTCATGGATAACAAATATCAGAGCCTAATAATTTTTAGTAATGTGATCGGATCCTTGATATAACTCACAATAGGCGTCGGCCCTTCTATTCTTATTTGGGAATGCATGGGGATGTGTGGGTTTGAGAGTTCTCATGCAACTGTACATTTTTAGGGCGGCGTATACTTAACTGAGGGGAGCCAGAAGATTGGTGAGTTTTCTCGGTTGAGTTGTGAACTCTTTGGGAGGAGGCATGACTTCGTAGTTTCTGGTAGGTGTCCTTGTTGGAAATGTGTAATGGTGGCTACCATAGCTTAGAAAGTATTGGAAGTTGGGCTTGATTCTAGATTCAGACTATGTATGATGGTGGTTGTGTGAGATGAAAAATATCAAGCTGAGTTCTTACGGGCAGAGAACTGGTTTGCAGCTCGACAAATTTTCTTAACAGATTTGGTATCCTCAGTAGACAAAATTCGCTCAATCTTGCACCCGGTATGGATGAGTTCTTCGAAGTCAGGGATCTAGGTGAGACCAAGTGCATTCTATATTTCTTTCTGAAGGTTCCTGATTATAATCTCTATGTAGTCTTTTTTAAGGGGCAATTGACTATCTGATCAGATTTCTCTCTCCTATGAGTGACAAAAGCACTAAATGTCTCTCCTCTTTGTGCTTTAGCATCTCTAAGTATTTTCAAGTGATGCCGAGCTCCACATTGATGCGTACAACTTTACTAAAAAATGGCATTCATCATCCTAGATTTTGGCTATCCCCTCACATTTTAGTCCCACATACCAGGTGAGAGTTCCTTCGAATAAAGTGAAAGAGAATATGATCTTTAGAATCCCTAGGCCTATATTTAAGACCTTCATTCGAAGGTGGTAGTTGAATAAGTGGGTGGTTGGGTAGCCCAATCTTTTATAGGTTTTGAACACTGGCATCTTGAATTTCTCTGACAAACGGGCTTCAGGATAGAAGGCCATATTCTTAATGTTCGTGAGTTCATCGATAGTTTGCATTTTAATGATGTCTTCCTGAATAAGACACGGTTCAAATTAGATCTACATGATCTCCTCATTTGTAAGTGAGGGAACAACTTCGTTGGCCAATGGGGGAGATACAAATTCGGATCACGGGGGTACTTAGAAGGTAGTGTGTGGGCACTCGGGGTACAGTTGGTAGGGTTCGAGATATCTGGGTGGGGAAATTAGTACTTAGAAGCGAAGGGAATCGACATTAGTAGGGGAGTCGGGTCTAGGACATTTGCAGGAGGATCTTGGGGATTATATGATATTGCTTTGGCAACCATTGCATGTGGTGTTCCAGTGTTGGGGATGGGAGGAGGAAGTGCATTTTTTTTATATTCTAGGCATAACATTTGCCTCTTATAGGCGGACTTATACAAGGTTTAGGTCCATGATATCAAACTGCATGGTATTCTATGATACGGTGATGTTCTCAAGTTGTCTCAAAATCTAATCCATTACGGATGGAGCCCAATCTTCTTCAGTAGACATGGAGCACACTATAAAGAAGACTTGAAAATCGTGAGTTGGGACTCACTGATGAAAACTAATCCGCCACATGGAGCGCAAACTCAGGTTTCCAGAGTAAGAAGTTAATGTGATCTCTCTACTAATGATAGTAACTACAAAAAAGTCGATTCACTTTCATTCAGGTTTCTGCATACAGAAGGAAAATACATAAGGGGAGAAGGACTCATGTATGCACAATGTTTTTTGATTAAATTATTTTTTCTATATTTAACCATATGTTGACAGTTATTTTTTGTATTTTTGGTTTGAGAGTATTTTCTGAGGGGAAGAATTGAATATAGTCCTATTGAATTCGGGTAAACAGGGGTGAGCTCTCCTTTTTTGTGTGAGGAACGAGGAAGTAATAGACCTCTAACTATTATTATCTCAAAGTAGAAAGTGGGTAGGGGAATCCAACGCAAGGGAGATTTGTTTTGGTGATAAATTGTGGATTTATATTGTTTATCTTCCTTTAAAAAGGGGAAGACATTCAGCCCAGAATATGAGGGGTTTTGGATCAGTCTCCGATCGCTTGATAATTTTTTTGAATTTTTTTTGTCAAAGAGAATGACCCATACTTATCTGTTCTTTTTGTGCAATATGGACGTTCTAAAATCTTTTCTCAGTATGAAAAAGGGCTATGTGAATCTGTGATCAGTGGATCACTTTTCATTGCCATAGATCACAATATACTGAGAAACCTTTAAAGTACATGTGAAACCACTTTACCCTAGTACTGAATAGATGTAAGAGCCTATTTGATATACCCTAGTACTAAACAAACTTCAAGCGTTCCCTATCACCGAGACTTTGGGATTATAAGGAAAACTTTTCAAATAGTGTCAATTTGTATGTATTGGCATTATTCCGGACAAAAACCAATTTGAGTCATAGATAGATTTTTAATTATCACGATTCCCATATAGTTTATGACGTTGTTCTAAAGATGTATCAGCCAAGCTTCAAAGATAAATCATGTCGTAGTTTTGGTGCACATTTCATGTCTTTAATTTGGTTTTTCGATATTCTCTCAAGTATGGATGTCTATTGGTTTATAGATACTTGGTAAATATATTTTAAGGAGGTTATTTTATTTAAATATGACTTTAAATGTTTTAAAATGAATTTTTCTGAGTTATCTTGTGTTTAGGGTCGTATGAAACATCTCCTTATGTTTAGATTGTTCAAACGACATTTATAGTCGTTCAAACGACATCCTACTGTTGTTCTAACGACATGTATATCTCGTTCTAAAAAGATATGTAAGTCACTATAACGACATGGTGATTTCGTTCTAACGAAGTGCCGCCTGAATGTTTTTATTCGAGGCGACTTTTTGCTCAAGAAAATGGTGTACAGAATATACAAAATTACACATAACCCATACATTTTTCTTCCATTGTTTAGCAAAGGTTTTCAAAGTTACAAACATCATTTGTTTTTACAAGATTCGAGTTTACATGCCATATGTTATAGATATCTTGTGTTTGCACCACGGTTTCATTCTTCCATTAAAAAAAGAACATGTTTCATGGGGTGGACTCCATATTTGTTGATTGACGATTGCTGGCTATATTGGTGGATACCGAGGTATGCGTGGACTCGTGTGTTGTGGACCTGGCATAGGTGGACTCCTGTGTTGCAATGTGGAAGAGAGGTTGAAGATAAGAAGAGACATTAAGGCTTGCGGGGATTGATTCATTGTGTAAGACTAAAGTTTCCTTTGTAAAGACATATCAGAGTGATTGTCTAGCTTAGGCCGTCCAAGGTTTTTTTTAGTTATTATTTCCTCATACATCGGCGTGTTTTTTGAGCATTCTTTCCTTTATCTTGCTTAATCACATTAGATGCATGTTTAGGGTTAAGAAGATAAAATTGGCTTAATTAGTTTAGTTCATAAAATTGGTACTTAATAAAATTGGAATAGAGTTTTTGAAAAAGAAAGTTATTTTTACCTGAAGTACACAAAAGGGAGCGTTTACAAATTGTTATTAGATCTAGAAACACTATTTTGGTGTGTGAGTGATTCCACGTGTCTTCATGTATGAATTTCAATATTTATGAGGGTTTTAGAATCTTGATTTTTTATGGGTCTAATTATTATTATTAGAAGATGCGAATGAAAAGTGCACTTAAGGCCATAGATGAGCGTGTTTGGTTAGCGATAGAAAAAGGGTTGACACCACCGGTCATGAGAGAGGGTGAGACCACATGCTTAAAACCTGTTGAGTCATGGACCGAAGCCGAACATAGACTTGCACAATATAATAACAAAGGTTTAAATGCTATTTCTTCGTTTGTCACACCGAAAGAGTATAATCATATTATGATGTGTGAAATGTCGAAAGAGGCTTGGGATATTCTTGCACTTACTCACGAGGGAACTAACATGGTTAGGGTGTCTAACCTATAAAATCTAACCACCCAATTTGAGACTATTAAGATGTTATAGAGTGAGATGTTTGATGATTTTTACACTCAATTATCCTATATTGTCAACTCTTCGTTTAACTTAAGAGAGAAAATACCCGACAACCGAGTCATAAAGAAAATCTTAAGGTCGTTGCCTAGTAGATTTGATCCAAAGGTGACCGTTTTAATTTTTTTGGAAACTCTTGAATCCACTAAATTTGAAGGACTTATTGGTGATCTACGAACTTATGAGCTCGATATGTTTTCCTCTAAGGTAGTGCTAAAGAAAGAAAAGGGCATCGTCTTGAAAGCCCATAAGGAGGAACTAAAAGTTTCGAATGATGAATCTGACACCAATTTTGAAGATGTAGCCTTATTGGCAAAGAAGTTCAAAAAGTTTCTTAAGTTTTCAAAAGAAATCGAAAGATGACAAAAGACTTCAGAAATTTAAGAACAACAAGGCCGATCATGTCCCTAAGAATCAAAATGAGAGTGATAAGAGGGATGAGTCGGATAGGTGTTTTAGTTGTGAAGGTTATGGCCATAGGGTAGCGGAGTTCCCTACTAGACTTAGCAAGGAGGGAAACAAACTGATTGCATATAATTCCACCCTTAGTAATAGTGAACTGGAAGAAGGAGTAGATTCCCCCATTGAGCATCACTACACCGTTTTCATGGTTTGTCATATGAGCGACGACAATAAATCATCTCATTAAGATACTCATGTGAATGACACTTTCGAGGCCATAGTTTGTGAGTCCCAAATGAGTGAGGTTAAAGAGAGTGAGGATGGAGAGATAGATGAGAGTGAGTTATAGGTTGCCTTCAATAAATTTTATGGAGAAACGGTGAAGGTTAATAAGTCCAACTTGAATTTATAATCTAGGTTGAAAGTGCGTGCCATAGAAAATAATGACGTTTTGATTGAGGATCTTAGGGAACGGGAGAAGACTCTTCGGGACAAACTAAAGTATGTTTAGGGTGAGAGAGATAGCCTTCGTGGTTTAATGAAAGCTATGAAGAAGGAGATTTTAGATTTTGAGGACTCTAGGCATTTTCTCGAGTCTAGAATTAGTGAGCTTGAGGAGAGATTGAGAGATTCGAGTAAGGTGAAGCTTGATTTGGAGGTTAGGTCAAAAAAGTTGGATAGGATTTTAGGTACGTTCCAAACCAAGGATGATAGGTCTGGTATAGCCTTCGATGATCATATTTCTCCCATTCCCAAAGCCAATACCAATTGTGTGAGAGATCCAACTAGGAATGTTAGGAGATGTCCTTCTTTAGGTAACATTCCTCGTCATGTTTACACTTGCACTCATTGCGGTAGGAAGGATCACCATAGATGTTGTTGTTATGCCCTTAAAAATGCACCTAGGAAGTTCAGGAATAAATTTATTTTGGTTCCCAAAACCCTTATGTGTCATTAAGCACCTACTTGGGTTAGGAAAGCGTAATTAGAGGCTTTAGGAAGTAAACTTCGTGGCCTCGTTTCCTTGTACATGATACTTCTCAGGAATTTCTTATGGATGATTGTGTTAGCATGTTTGTCATACGCTAGATTTGCTTCATGATATATATTTCCAAGTGATATGACATGTTTATCTCTTTTTATTATAATTTTTCCTTTTATTTGAGTCTTATTTGGAAAAATACAAAAAAGATTTTGTTTTTGATATATGTTTTGAAAATACAAAAAGATTTTGTTTTAGGGTCAAGATAGTTTTTTAAAAACACAAAATGATTTTATGTTTATTTTTGTATAGTGAGTTTACAATTGATGTATCACATTAGTGTGCTTGAACCCCTATCATTTCGTATTTCCACGTGGCTAGTATATTTGGTCATGATTTTGGATACAAAGATTGATCTTAACCATTGTTTTAATGGGTTTGTTTCGAAGTTGACTTAAATTTAGATTCGAGTATGCATATGCCATTGCACACATGCACGATCTTTAATGAATGTTTAAATTCTCATGTATATTTGACTTTGGTGAGGCGTTTTACTTTTAATTTTGTCATCTACGCACATATTAGACTTAGGGGGAATTATGGATATAAGAACTGTTGCCCCTAAGAATTTTTATTGCATATTGAAAAAATTATGTGTACATGGGAAAGGTCTACGAGAGGCATGTGAGTTCGTCGTGAAAGTCACCGTTTAAAAGAGCCCCAGAAAAAATTAAGGCAATAAAAAGAAACACATGCCAAAAATGGCGCCAATAGGAAATATCTTAAAATAAAACTTAGAACCTCAAAATAAAAAGAATTATCAACTATGAGGGAGTTTGGTTGAAAGTATCAACAGGTTTGCACAAACAAGCCCTTGGTTGAAAAAGTCCTGTCATGACACTATTGTTTGTAGAATCGTCAAAATTTCTAGACTTGTGTGTGTAATGTATGTTTTGTTCATTAAGTTCAAGTTGAATTATCACGTATGGATAAAACGTAGTTTGATGATATTTAACGATCAATTAGAGCTTCTTGAACATATTTTTGTGTTTGGGTTGCGATTCTCTTGGGTTAGTTACACCCCTTCATTCCATTCCATGTTTGAGAACATTGATACTATGTTAATGTGTAACTCACATATTTGTTGTTTTGAGTATATTTTTCTACTGTTTCGTAATTCCAGTTACTGTTTTAAGATAATTTCTTTGTTGGGCGAATTCTGCACTTTTTTAGAAATGGAATACAAAATTTTTAAAGTCATTCAAATGACTTGTGGCTATTGTTAGAATGACATGACACGTCATTCGAAGACTGGATTAAGCAACCTTAGAAACGAGCTACATTAAATGTCAGATATGTTAGCAAGATAGGTTGTTACTAGGTCGTGGGTAGATGCTTCGTGCGACACGCTATTGTTTCAGGTCGTTTCTTAGCCTAGATCGAACAAGATGTTTTTGTCATTCAAACAATATTTCTTTGTTATTCAAATGACCTATGTTGACTTTTTGAGTCTTCGTTCTTTTCTTGTACTTGCTTCGTATATATGCTAATATTACATTGTTT
The DNA here is from genome assembly GCA_949130495.1 of Sambucus nigra. Lineage (NCBI taxonomy): Eukaryota > Viridiplantae > Streptophyta > Magnoliopsida > Dipsacales > Adoxaceae > Sambucus > Sambucus nigra. The sequence continues at coordinate 95,481,119 of OX422207.1, read as the reverse complement.
TGGTAGTTCTGGATTGTTTTGGACAGTTTCAATGCGGTCAATATTGATTATTCTTGATTTTATACTGCATTGATATTGTTTAGTCACATTATTTGATATTAATGATCACTTCATGTGACTGTTTACTAGCTGTGATTTGACATATTCTGATTATTTTTAGATAGTTCATCATGTTTATCTAGATATGCTTCATATGATTATTTTCATGCTAGATATTCATTTATATGTTTATTTTTCTCACTAGTTGACTATTCGAGACAGAAAGAGGGAGAGATAGATATGTAAGGTGATGTGGGGGGTATTTGACTTAAGATTTTTGCTGATGTGGTCTAGGGGAGATTTGACTTGAGACTTTTACTAGTATTTTATATTGGTATCATATTGACCATATTGATTATATATCATTTGTTCCTCCATACTTCACATGGTATTTGTTTGTTTCATGTGTGTAGGGGTTATGTAGAGATTCGATATTTTGCGACTACATCACATGAAGACAGTTTATGATCACCGATCGTCCTACATTTGATAGTCCTTGTCCTGTATTTTCATTTTGGTATTCATGGGATGGGATTTAGGTCATACGGCTTGACGACCTAGCTTAAGCATTTCACTTTTTTTGGTTTTGTCCCGAAATAGCCAAAGGGGGAGATTTGTAAGGACAAATTTCCAAATAGTGTCAATTTGTATGTATTGGAATTACTCCGGACAAAAACCAAGTTGAGTCATTGATAGATTTTTACTTGTCACGATTCCCGCATAGTCTATGACGTTGTTTTGAAGACGTAGCGGCCAAGCTTCAAAGATAAGTCTTGGCATAGTTTTGGTGCACGTTTCACTTTTTTAATTTGGTTTTTCGAGATTCTCTCTGGTATGGATGCATATTGGTTTATGAATACTTGGAAAATATGTTTTAAGGATGTTATTTTATTTAAATATGATTTTAAAATGTTTTAAAATGAGTTTCTTTTAGTTATCTCATATTTAGAGTGGTATGAAACATCTCCTTGCGTTTAGATGGTTCAAACAACATTTACAGTCGTTCAAATGACATCCTATTGTCGTTCTAACAACATGCATATCTTGTACTAACGAGATGTGTAAGTCGCTATAGCGACATCGTGATTTCGTTCCAACGACGTGTCGCCTCAACGTTTTTATTTAAGGCATCTTTTTGCTCTGAAAAATAATGTGCAGAACATGCAGAATTACACAGAACCCATACATTTTTCTGCCATTGTTTACCAAAGGTTTTCAAAATAAAAAACATCCTTTTTGTTTACAAGATGCGAGTTTACATGCCATATGTTATATAGATATTGTGTATGCACCACGATTTCATTCTTCCATTACAAGAAGAACCTATTTCGTGCGGTGGACTCCGTAGTTATTGATTGACGATTGTTGACTGTATCGGTGGATACTGAGGTATGCGTGGACTCTTGTGTTGTGGACCTGGCATAGGTGGCTCACTCAGAAAATTGTATAGTGAAAGTGTATGCTAATCGCGAGAGTAATAAAATCCCGAGAAGAAGGGAGTCAATTTTAGCAGGGAATTATACGAAGTACCGAGGATATTCTTCCAGTTAAAAATCAATAAATAAGAATAAAAGATAAAAGAAAAGATGATTTAGGTTTTGAGTGTTGTAACGAACCAAAGCGAACCAAGATAAATGGAACGCTAAACAAAGTAGTAACAAGAACAAGCGAGATTTATAAACAGGGTTATGAAAAGATTCTTTAACAAAAGTTTAAGGAGCATTCCCCCACCTCGGATGTGCACAACTCAATGGGTTCTTCCGATTAAATCACAATCAAATGGGAATAAGATATCGATATCAACAATCCTACATGAAGGATGTCAACCCAACAATATAATATGAAGGTAACGATATATTATCGGACAAATGCGTTGATGTTGGAGTTAAGAAATACAACCCTTACTTGATAAGAGAAGATAAAATCCTATGAAACTCCAATTTAAACCCACACACCCATTTATTGGATTTAATCATTGAAAAAGTCAAGCAATGAACCCTCCAATGTGGGTTTATGCTCCCAACCTAAGGAGATTAGATACTCATAACACTAACCATATTAAAACACACCATTAAATTAATAACAAGTGAAATAACTATGGTAAAAGCAAGCATTCAATACACAACCACAATATTAATTGCACAAAATGATACCAATAGTCGACAAGATACAACTAAGATGGAACTTTACTTGTAATAAATGAAGTGGAAGATGAAAATGGCAAGGAAAAATGTCAAGCCCTAGGAGAGAGAGAGAAAAGCAATAAAACTATCTTCTACATTTTTCTTGCACAAAATTGTGATCGGATATCTTTTAACAAATCAAACCACTCAAAATATATACTAAGTGGAAGAAAACCACAAAACAAGGGTGGTAAAAACCAAACCAAAACTGCGAGGGTTTTGCAGAATTTGAGGCACCAGTCGACCGCTGGTTAGGGACCGGTCGACCGTGGGTCAGGGGCAAAGCACACTGTCTCACTTCACAGGCAAATGGTGAAACCCCGGTCGATCGCGGGTCATTGACCGGTCGACCGCTCCTGCAAAATCTTGGGTCCTCTCCTCTTTTGATACACAAACAAGGGGCCTCGAGAAAATAACCATAACTTGGTCCTCATGAACCGGATTGACAAACCATCGGGGGCTACGCAAAGTTGGCTAGGAGAAATACAACATCCGTGAAGGGTTCGGGTACAAAGATCAAATGTAGGAAGGACACATTTCCCCCTGAAGTTGTGTAAAACATTGATCATTCCCGGATAACGCACACTTGCACCGTTTAGTACTCCAGTTCCTACAAAAGCTCAAATAAACCTCGCAAAGCATATATATATATATATATGGAAACCAAAGGTTATACAGTACAAGAACTTAAGTACGTGAAATAACGAAAATAAGTGTGCGTGCATGCATAATTAACGGGCACAAAATATACAATATTTGGGACTAATCACACTCCCTAACTTACACATTGCTAGTCCCTGGCTATGAAACAAAACAAAAAAAAATTCCTCAAAGAGAGGTAAGTATAGCAACAATATATACATAGACAAAGTGCCACTTTCACGGTCGCACGGTTGCATTTAGCAAATGCAACAAGCCGTTAAACCGCTAGGTTACCCTAGTGGACGAGTGTTGTCTTGTGAGGGTTTTCAGTGATGAAACCCACAAACATAGAATTTCCTCAAAACATGCATGGCCAAACAACCAATATGCCAAAATCAACAACAATTAGATATTTCAACATATTATTAACAAAGCAAAGGAGAGGTTTTGCCCAATAATCCAAAACTATTAACATTAGAAGAATAACTACATGGAATTGAAACCTCAAATGTGAGTGGTGTGCATGAACATGTAAAGAGTTTTTATTCAGTAAAAATGCCTATAGAACGGATAACAATTAAAGCATGCTTCCACTCAATCCTCTCTGGATATCACACTCAACAAATAGAAACACTCGGAATAGGTGTAACACACGTGACATGCGGGCATAAAGAGTAATTGTAAAAGGAAACAAGGACACGCACATGTCATTAATGAAGAACGCAATATAAAAGTGAAAAATACAATCTCATGAAAGGATATCACATATTAACCAATGTGAAATGCACCTAAACAGATTATCAGTAATGTTCGACCTTTGAATCACGTTACCCTAGGATCAAATATGACTTTATTGGGTTGTAATGTAGGTTTGGGGTTAGGGGTATTAAATGAAAGGATGTATTTATGGATACAAAAGATGTTTGGAGATGAAAAACTTGGGATAATGGAAAATAGCGGGAAATTTAAAAATTGGAAAATGATTTCCAAACAAGCCTTAAATATATCAATCGAGAGAGTAACAAGGATTATTGACTCACTATAAACAACATATACAAAATTCTCTTTATTTTCTTTTCTTCTTTTTCTCATGTTTTCTTTTCTTTTCTTTTTCTTTTTGTTTCTCCTTTTCTTCTCTTTTTCTTTACACTTTCTTCTTTTCTCACTCTTTTCATGCTTAAATTGCAACCACACTACACAATATCATTCAATCCCAAATATCATTCGAACCATAGGTACGAAAGGTCAAATGTATGGTGTAAAACCCCAATGTGGAGTTGGTTAAGGGATTTAGGACGAAAAGAAAGGTCATAATAGGGCTCAACGGGGTTGACTAGGGACATGTATAAGGGTAAGGGTAAGGTCATATGGGTTAACAACAAAGAGGGCCTATGATCCTTTCTTAAAGTTTTAAGTGATTCTCGAGACTCAACACCGTTGAAAATCATGCTAAAGTGATACTTCAATTAATATGCAATCAATGAAACGAAAATGAGATCGCCAACAAGATATGTTATTCAAAAAAGAGAAAGAGTAATGTATAAGCACTCGAAAACGAAGAAAAGCACAAAGCTCGCTAGGTTTTTAGTGTACAAATAGCAACAAAAAAATACCAAGCTATAATTGTCCTACCGAATGATTTTAGAAAATATGCTCAAGTGCTCACGGGTTTTCAAGGTTCAATTCATGCATTTATCCCCAATGTTGAATAATATAAGGACTAAAGTTTAATAACATTAAATAAATAGAAAATGCATCATTGAATTAGCAATTTGATAGGGCAATTAATAAATTTATCATAGGAAATTGGGGCAAAATGCCCAAGAAAGGGAAAAGAAATAAAGAAAATAATTTTTGAAATTTTTGATTTTTTTTTAATATATATATGGCACACGAGGGATGGAAAAGAAACCGAGATGCCTAAACACACTCCCTAACTTGAATCGCACATTGTCCTCAATGTAATTAAAGACATTATGAGAAATAGAGGGAGTAGAATAAATCACCCCAATTTGGAGTGAAGTCTGAGGTTGTCAACGTGCGCCCTATACCAACATAAGAAAAACAAAAATATGTACCATAATGATTAAGTTAGAAAGAAATATGCCATGAGTCGCAATAGTTTAGAGGGGTTGACATGTAGATACTAGATAATTGATGGTGGACATAGGATTTGATAAAATGTATACACATCAAGATCTAATAAATCAACAATTACTAAATTATCATTACTAATTTCATATAATTCAATACAAAATAACTTAATCAGTGTAAAGAAAGAAAAATAGAAAATACATAGTTCTCATAATCTCCCCCAAAAATGACACATATCATCAGCCACAAAAAACCACCCACACCCACAAAAGAGTCTAGAGACCCGAACTGCTGGACGAACCCCAAAAATTTGGGTTGTACGAACACTGGAAATGTGGCGGAATCAGTGCATCAGGGCCATGCTGCGGGATATACAGATCACGCATCATGGTCTGGATCATGTGAAACTCCTGCCGCCGCTCGGTCCGATCCTGGCTCTAATCAATTTCATACTGGTCAAATCGTGACTCCAAATTAGCCAACCGAATCTGGGTCTCCTCCCATATGTGCTCATGTCATGCCTCGAACGCCATAAAGAGGGCGTCGGTAAGTGCGGTAGGCACCTCAGCGTACTGCCTGACCCCTGCTGTCCTGATCCCTGCTCAGCCCTCCTCAACTCTGTCTCCTCATCCACGTCCTTTACAACCACCCTCGGCCTCTTCTGGACTGCCGACTCAGCCCAATAGAACTGCAAGCACCTCCTGATATTCTCTCTATTTAGGACACCCTTTGGGTCCACGTTTTTGTCAGAAGGGTACTCGGGGAATTTGTCTTGAAGGAAAATCTACATCACGATGACGTTTCACGCAGTTTCCTTTGACGCCAAGTACATCTGCTCCAGGAAGTATTGAGGGAGTTTGATGTCTCCCGACTATTTTAGTAGAGTGTATAGGAAGATGTCATGTTTGTGGTGAACCTCAGATCTGTTATTAGTCACCATCAAGCAATGCACGTTCACGTAGTGTGTAAGAGCCTCGACAAATCTGCCATAGTAGCCGACCGAAATATTTTCTTTGTCCAGACCTCACCCAGGGCTAGAAATTCAATAAGCATGTCCAGGTAAAAAGTTGTTTCATCTGAGAGACTCACAAACGGTAACGGGTCCGCCACATTGCCCATCCACCGGGCTAAGTCCTTGCGACGAAATGTGATCCTTACTCCTCGTACAAATGCCTCGAAAACACACTTCTCTCCTTTACATTTGATCAACAAGGCATAGAACATGCGGACCAGTTCCTAATTGATTGTAGTCTGTCTACCCATGAAATAATCCCAATTGTAATGCTTGAGAATGGCCAAGACTGCATGAGGGAGGTCATCCATCTTCCACGACAAGTTAACTGCAAGTGGGTGTTTCAAGGTTGCAAAGTACGCCTCAAACCACTGTTTTTCTTGGGCACAACGGAACCCATCAATGCTCTTGGGAGGCACACAGCGAAACAACATATATTTGTCAACATCGCCCATTTATACCTGCAAAACAGAAATTAGTACAATAGTATAGTTGAAACTAAAATCACAATGGCACGGAATGAAATTGCAAGCAAGAAAATGTCCAAGAGATGAAAATAAGGTCATTGAGGCATTTGAACAAACACTTGGCGTGAAAAGTAAAAAAACAGGGGTGTGGGATAAATTTGCACCAACAAGGATCCCCCATTCATGGCAATCTCAAGAATAAACACTAACATTTTGCCATGGATGGGATTTTAATATAAAAAATAGCTAGCAAGTTGAACAGATATGGGTGTGGACACAATTGGGGTAAGAACATAACCAATACAATGTTCATCCATTTTAGCAACACAAACAGCATAATGTATTAATGGAAAGTATGTGTGTGTGTGAGAAAATGAGAAGAACATTAAGAGCATCGAAAAGGAATCAGAAATTATCACAAAATTCCCAAAAATAAATAACCCTAGAATCACGAAATAGACCCTAGAATACCCACAATCAACATATATATTATGAAAATAAGAGTGTGATTCATACCTTGGAAGTTGGATGAGCGTATTAAAGGTGCAAGGGGAGAGAAAATTGGACCTAGGGTTGAGTTTGGGAATTTTTGGGTAAAGAGAGAGTGGGAGAAGTTGGGAGAATAAAAGAGAAGTGAGGGGGAAATGAAATGCCGTGGCCCAAATAACTGATGGGTGCGGTCGACCGCTGGTCTGGGACCGGTCGACCACGGTTTAAATTTAAGCCTAAGGGTTGAGACAGTGTGCTTTTGGTTCATTCAGCAGTCGACCGCGGTATGGTGATCGGTCGACCGCGACTCTATTTCCTCAACTCCTCCCCACCTTCTATTAAAAACTCACCTAAACCAATAAAATCACTCCACTAGATAAGGGACGCTCTGGGAGCGATAAATATATAACCGAGTGTGCATAAGCACGATTGCCTCGAATTCCATAAGAAGCGAGGCAATCCCAAAAAATCAATGAGAATCTGAAGCTTAAGTTGCGACACCCTCCAAGGGGGCCGTAGGGGGTGGATCCTCTAGTGGGATTTCAGCAAGCTCGGGATTGAAACCCTCAAAGAAAGTCTTGAGCCTATGCCCATTCACCTTAGAAATGGTTCCGATCCTTGGGTTCAATATGTTAACGGCACCATGATCGTGTACCCTTTGTACCACGAACGGTCCGTTCCACCGGAATTGCAATTTCTCGGGAAAAAGGTGGAGGCGGGAGTCATAGAGTATAACCTTATGGCCCACCTCCAAGTGCTTGCGCACTATCCTTTTATCATGAAAGGCCTTGGTTTTAGCCTTGAAAATATGAGAGTTCTCGTATTGATCGTTCCGCAACTCCTCAAGTTCATTAAGTTGGAACTTACGAAGGTCACCGCCTTCGTTAATGTTAAAATTGAGCTTTTTGATGACCCAATATGATCGGTACTCAAGCTCTACCGACAAGTGACAAGCTTTACCATAAACCAAACGGTAAGGGAACATTTTGAGGTGCGTCTTATAGGTCGTACGATACGCCCAAAGCGCGTCGGTTAACTAATATGACCAATCCTTGGTCAAAGGATCCACAGTTTTCTCAAGAATGCCCTTTATCTCCCTGTTTAGCAATTCTGCTTGGTCGTTGGTTTGTGGGTGATAAATGGTGGCGACCTTATGGGTTACGTCATATTATGACATCAAGCGGGGGAATATATCATTACAAAAATGGATGCCCTAGTCGCTTATGAATGCTTTGGGTGTGCCGAAGCGAGCCAAGGTGTTCTCTTTAAGGATTTCAACACCACCTTCGTTGTTCCTTGTAGGCACGGCTTCCACCCATTTGGATATATAGTCGATTGCGACTAAAATGAATTCAAAATGATTGGACTTAGAGAAAGGACCCATGAAGTCTATTCCCCAATAATCAAAAACATCAATTACGAGAATAGGGGCAAGGGGCATCATGTTCCTTTTGGTTATCTTCCCAATAGATTGGCAACGAGCACAGATTTTACATAGGGCATGCGCATCTTTGAAGATCGTCAGCCAATAGAAACCGCATTGTAACACTTTGAGGGCAGTCTTTTGGGAAGAAAAGTGTCCCCCACATGCACCGTCGTGGCAAAACAACAAGATACTTGCGATCTCATCATTTGGGACACACTTACAAATGATTTGGTCTGTACATAGCTTGTACATGTATGGGTCATCAATAAAGAATGACCGAAACACCATCGAAAGTCTTTCCTTTTCCTTGGTCAAAAAGTGCGGTGGGTAGGCCTTGGTGACAAGGAGATTGGCGATATCGACAAACCATGGCAAGGTAGCAATGGCCATGAGTTGCTCATCCAGGAAGCACTCTCGGATAGGGATGGTATCGATATGATCGTGATCGAATGTAAGTTAGGACAGATGATCCGCAACTACATTTTCCACCCCTTTTTCATCTTTGATAGATAGGTTAAACTCTTGGATGAGGAGAACCTAACGAATAAGCCTACTTTTCGCATCCTTCTTAGAAAGAAGGTACTTAAGTGCGACATGGTCGGTGAAACACACAATGGGTGATCCTACCAAGTATGCCTGGAATTTGTCCAATGTAAATACTATTTCTATTATCTCTTTCTCCGTGGTGGAGTAGTTCATTTGTGCACTATCAAGCGTGCGACTAGCATAGGAAATCACGTGAGGTTTTTTATCCCTCCATTGACCAAGCACCGCCCCCACGGCATAATCACTTGCGTCGCACATAAGATCGAATGGAAGGGTCCAATTGGGCGCTTGCATGATAGGGGCAGTGGGCAACATTGATTTCAATTTATCGAATGATTCTTGGCACGCATTATTCCATAGAAACGGAGCATCTTTAGCAAGAAGAGCGCACATGGGGCGTGCGATCAAGCTAAAGTCCTGAATAAAACGCTGGTAGAAATCGGCGTGACCAAGAAAGGACCTTACATCCTTGAGGTTTTTCGGAGCGGGAAGGTTGGCTATAACTTCAGTTTTAGCCTTGTCAACTTGAATACCATTGTTGGACCCGATATGGTCCAAAACTATCCCTCATGTCACCATGAAAAGATACTTATCCCAATTGAGAATAAGCTCATTTTTAATACACCTCGCTAGCACTCTTTTAAGATTGGCTAGGCAATCCTCATACGTATTACCAAAGACACTGAAGTCGTCCATGAAGACTTCTACAATGTCTTCAACCATGTCACTGAATATGCTAATCATGCACCGTTGAAAAGTTACAGGTGCGTTGCAAAGACCAAACGACATTCTCTGAAAGGCAAAAGTGTCGTACGGGAAAGTGAACGTGGTCTTCTCTTGATCTTTGGGGGCTATTTCGATTTGATTATACCCCGAATATCCATTAAGAAAATAGTAATGCCTATGTCCGGCTACCCGTTCTAGAATTCGGTCAAGGAAGGGTAATGGAAAGTAGTCTTTGTAAGGACATATTTTTAATAAGTCCATCACAATTAATTATGTCGTATACCGCTATAAGTCGTCAAAGAATTGAGAAGATTGCATCTACAAAAGACGAATCTGAATTACAAGTTGTCTTCAACATTCTAGCCCAACAATATGACATTTGGTAAGATAATGTTTAAAGTTTCATTTACATTTCATATTAAGAGTGTTGGGATATTTTTAAAAGGGTTTTAAAAAAGATTTTATATAAAAATGTGTTTTAAAGAGGTTTTATAACTGTTATTAAGAAAAGTTTTGTTTTGAAAACCTTTGTGAAAAACTGCTACTGCAGTAAACGTTCCTCGATTTCGACGCCAAGGTCGTTCAAGCAAGATCTCTATCTCGTTCTAATTACACTGGGATGTCGCGCGTAGTTGTTTAAATGACATACGATCTCGTTCAAGCGAGATGTGGTTCTCGTTCGAACGACCCTGCTTTTTGGATGACACGCTGCTGTAATGCTTATCTTTTGATCGACTCAGATTTTGTATAAAAAGGGGTCCTGGCAGCCTAGAAAAACGTGGAGAACAGTTTCAAATTTTAAGAGTCTTATTCTTTTGAAACTTTTGTGTATCTGCCTAGATTTAATTCACTACCTTTTGGCAGAATGTTTTTCTCCAACAATTTTAAGGGTTTAAATGTTTTGTTTTTTAATTCACAAAATCCCAATTATTTTTATGTGAATTGTTTTGTGGAACCCAACAACATATTTTTCTTTGGTTTATTCTTTGTGGGGAAAACTCTCCAACCGACAACTGCGTGCTATTGTGGAGGGAGTCTTTATAAAGTTCACTCCTGTGGAGAAGCCGTTTTTCTTCTTCATTGCTTCCCTCCTGAAAAAGGAAAATTCCAGACGTAACTTGTAGAGGAGCGGTCTTCTTCTTTACTGTTGCCCTCCTGGAAAGGGAAAATTCCAGCCGAGACATCGGAACCGACACCTGCGGGTATTTCGTATATCACCCTATTTCATTGTAATCCGTGTAAGCCATTTTCTTACAAATTATAGTGAAATAAAAGGTTTTGCCCCTTTGGGGGATTTTTCCTGAATATTTGTGGCACATGCTTTATTTATTTATGGGTTGACACACGCACTTTTAGATGCATGTTTAGGGGCTGGATTAATTTTGTTTAAAAATAGACTTTAATTAAATAAGTGTGCAGAATTGGAAACTTGCGAATAAATTTAATCAATTATCACACAGTCGCACTTCACAAATTGCTATCATAGCTTATTTAGTGCATGTAAAAACCATTGCCCGCGAGGAATTAATTGTTTAGTTTAGAAAAAATGATGAGTGAACACAGGAAAGGGCTGCGAGTGAATAATAATCACGTCGTGAAAGCCACCGTTTGAAAAGAGCCTACACAAAAAATTAAGGCAATAAAAAGATGAAATATGCCAAAATTTTGGGCCAATAGGTTTTCTCTAAGTTGAGAATTTAGTACCTCTCTAGATATAAATAATTGCATTATTATATATGAGAGAGTTTTGGATTGTTATATCAATGGGTTTGCACGTCCTTTGAAAAGTTCTCGAAACAGCACTAAATAGTTTTGGACGTTATTGGTGTGCAAATCATTTGACTTTGATTTGTTGGTTTGTATAAGACGATGTCATTTAAATTTAACAAATTTTTACACCTAAGGATACTTTTGATGCTCATTCGTTAGGAGTGCATGTATGCATCATGCACATATTATTGATTGAGTTTATTTACTTATCGAATGTGTTCACACCCATTCATTACGTTTCCATGACTTGGTTGTTTGAGTTTAAATCCATGGTGTGATTTTTTTGTATCCTATTTTTGTATGAAAAATTTGAAAAATCAAAAATAGTTTGTGAATGTTTTTGGGATACTCCTTTGCATGAGCATTGATTGATTCATATTTTCTATGCAATTTTATCGTGACACTCCATGTTTTGATTGTTTCTTCTTTTATGTCTATTTGGGGACATCATAAAAAGGGGGAGAAAGAATTATCAGTTATGGGGGAGTTTTTTGCATTATGGGGGAGATTTGATTTATTAATGCTTTATTCTTATATCATTTCAATCTCGATGCGTCACAAAGGTTTTTGCTTTATCTCATGTGTGTAGGTACAAAATTAAAGATTGATATGTTGCACACCCTGATGAGAAAAGCTTTGAGATTTGACGAAGATGATTGAAGAACAGTTTTGAGTTCTTGCAAATTTATTCATGGGAGGGTAGATTTGTATAGGCATTTTGGTTTTTTGATAATTCGGATTTTTTATGTATGTACCGGCATAGACATAGGGGGAGATTTGTAAGAACATATTTTTAATAAGTCCATCACAATTAATTATGTCGTAGACCGCTACAAGTCATCAAAGAATTAAGAAGATTACATCTACAAAATACGAATCCGAATTACAAGTTATCTTCAATATTCTAGACCAATAATATAACATTTGGTAAGATAATGTTTAAAGTTTTATTTACATTTCATATTAAGAGTGTTGGGATATTTTTAAAAGGGTTTTAAAAAAGCTTTTATATAAAAATATTTTTTTAAAGAGGTTTTATAGTTGTTATTAAGAGAAAGTTTTGTTTTGAAAAGCTTTGTGAAAAACTGCTACTACAGTAAATGTTCCTCGGTTTCGACGCCAAGGTCGTTCAAGCAAGATCTCTATCTCGTTCGAACGACATTGGGATGCCGCGTGTAGTCGTTCAAATGACACGTGATATCGTTCAAGCGAGATGTGGTTCTCATTCGAACGACCCTACTTTTTGGCTGACACGCTGCTGTAATGCTTATCTTTTGACCGACTCAAATTTTGTATAAAAAGGGGTCCTGACAGCCTAGAGAAATGTGGAGAACAGTTTCAACTTTTAAGAGTCCTATTCTTTTGAAACTTTTGTTTATCTGCCTAGATTTAATTCACTACCTTTTAGCAGAAAGTTTTTCTCCAACAATTTTAAGGGTTTAAATGTTTTGTTTTTTAATTCACAAAATCCCAATTACTTTTATGTGAATTATTTTGTGGAACCTAAGAACATATTTTGCTTTAGTTTATTCTTTGTGGGGAAAACTCTACAACCGACAGCTGCGTGCTATTTTGGAGGGAGTCCTTATAAAGTTCACTCCTGTGGAGAAGCCGTTTTTCTTCTTCATTGCTTCCCTCCTGAAAAGGGAAAATTCCAGCCGTAACTTGTGGAGGAGCCGTCTTCTTCTTCACTGCTGCCCTCCTGGAAAGGGAATATTTCATCCGAGACATCGGAACCGACACCTGCGGGTATTTCGTATGTCACCCTATTTCATTATAATCCGTGTAAGCCGTTTTCTTACAAATTATAGTGAAATAAAAGGTTTTTCCCCTTTGGGGGATTTTTCCTGAATATTTGGGTCACATACTTTATTTATTTATGGGTTGACACACGCACTTTTAAATGCATGTTTAGGGGATGGATTAATTTTGTTTAAAAATAGACTCTAATTAAGTAAGTGTGCCGAATTGGAAACTTGCGAATAAATTTAATCAATTATCACACAATCGCACTCCACAAATTGGTATCAAAGATTATTTAAGCGATCACCACTTTACAGTCTTTCCTTTTGATTGCGTTACGATTTCTATAATCAATGCAAACACGATATCCGGTCAGAATACACGAGGGTAAAAGGTCACCCTCCGCACTCTCAACAACGGTGACACCCGATTTTTTTGGTACGACTTGCATCGGGCTCACCCACTCGCTATCAAAAATGGGGCAGATTATCCCCACATCCAATAATTTGATCGCTTTCTCCATTAGCACCCTACTCATAACCGGATTCAACCATCTTTGCATTAGACGGGTGGGTTTGGCATCTTCCTCTAAGTAAATGCTAAGAGTGCAAATGGAGGGATTGGTCCCTTTTTAAGTCAAAAATGCACCAACCTATAACACTCCTATGTTTCTCAGTACCTCAAGTAAAGCCTCCTCCTGACAATTGTAAAGGTTTGCCGCTATAATCACCGGAAACGTGTTCTCACCGCCTAGGAAAGCATACTTGAGCTCCTTTGGCAAGTTTTTGAGCTCGAGGTTGGGTATTGAAACACTCGATAGGAAAGGAAAAGAGTCACGTGGGGGTAGTTTTTCAAAGTGGGATATCCACATCGAGTCTTTGATAACCCCCTCACTTTCATCATGCATGAGGTCACTTTCACCATCACCATCTATGCTATTACCCTTCATACCTTCATTCACCTCCGCAAAGTACTCGAGGGAATTACACATGTCCATTAACTCCCCATTCAGTGAAAAATAATTTTCATAAAGGGCATCTTCATAGCCCTTATCGTTGGGGAGAAAATCGCTTTCCAAGGAGTTAGCAATAATTGCCTCCAATGGATCTTGAAAATGGGAGAGGTCAAAATACTCTTGTACAAGAGTGTCAATACAAGCCACAATTTTAACCACTTCTTCACTCTCGTTGCAAAATTGGGGTTGCTTGAGGAGGTTGAACACGTTGACTTCTACCGTCATGTTCCCAAATGAAAGTTTCATCACCCCGTTTCTGAAATTGATGTTCACATTCACGGCGGCGAGAAATGGTCGCCCAAAAATGATTGGGATTTGTGCACTCTCTTTAGGTATGGGTTGAGTGTCCAAGACGATAAAATCTACTGGGTAGTAGAAATAATCAACTTGGACAATCACGTCCTCCACAACTCCTCTAAGTTTCCTAGTCGAACGGTCGGCTAGTTATAACATGATAGGAGTTCATTTAATACCACCGAGCTTTAACTCGAGATCTACCAAATAAGGAATCAAGTTTACACTTGCTCCTAAATCGAAGAGGCCGCGATCGTTTCTAGTCCCTCCAATCACACATGAAATGTTGGGGCAACTCGGATCTTTGAATTTTGGGGCTAGTTCATTAGTTATGATAGCACTAGTTTGGACAGCAATGTACGCCTTTGTGTACACATTTTGTCTCCTTTTAACCGTACACAAGTCTTTGATAAACTTGGCGTACTTGGGCACATGTTCGATTGCTTTAAGGAGGGGGATGTTCATGTTCACTTGCTTAAATAACTCGAGAAACCCGTCTTCGGAGGCTTTTGTGGTCTTTTCCCTTAGCCGTTGAGGAAAAGGTGCCGGTATGGGACAAATTGTGTCCTTCGCAACAATAGGCTCATCTCCCTCTTTGGGGATGTCATCGTGTATGTTAGCAGGATAGTGCAATGGCATGTCCTCAGTAGCAATGGCTTTGCCTTGGCATTTAGTGTGAATGGGCGGCTCCGGTAAGGGTCTCACAACTTTGTTGTCAACTGTTTTGCCGCTCCTAAGGGTGGAAATACCCTTAGCGTTATCGGTTTGCGATGTATTCGAGGTGGATCTCTCATTACCCATTTGGATTTTGGGGGTGGGTTGAGGTTGTGCCGGTAGAAGGGGTCTCGCAACTCCTTGGGAATTTTGAACCAATTAAGCCAGAGATATTTTGATCTCTTGCATAGACCGCGCCATTTGCGAGATAGACTGTTCAAGTTGTGAAACTTTTTGAACAATCGCAAATTATTCCTCATTATACCGTCTCTGAGGAGTCAAATACGAAGCAGGAGGTCCCCGCGGGCAGATATTGCTGCAATTAATATGGGGGAGGTTGTTGGAATTGCGGGGACATGCACGAACCTGGAAAGTTCGGAGTTGGGGGTATTTGGGAATTGTAATTATGATCCTTCCAACTCTTAAGAGGATGTGTCCTCCTATAACTAGGATTGTAGGGAGGGTTATTGGGATCTAACGAAGCATTGGAGTATTGCTTTCTATATGCCCCTATAGCATTAGCTTTATCTTGTAACTGGCCCTTAATGCTAGGGAGTGAAAGACACTCTCTCGTTGGGTGGCCAATGTTGTCACATATAACGAACACAACTTCCTCTACAACGGAAACCTTTTTGACACCTTCCCAGGGTGGGGGTTGTTGTGTGAGTTGCATTGCATCAATTCTACGACACAACTGATCGTATTTGGTCTGGGTATCCTGATTTTCCTGCAAGATACTCAGACCGATGGTTTTCCCCCGAGGGACTCTGTTATCATGAACAGTACGGTCGTAAGGGTTAGATGTGTCCCATCCCCGAGATGTCTTTGAGACAAAATCGAAATGGGCTTCTACCTCCTCACTATTCAAATCAACAAGACTACCCTGACACATGGTTTCGACTAATTGTTTGGTCAAAGGGTTTAGACCCCCGTGAAAAATGGAGATTAATCGCATCTGATCAAAATTAGGATGCGGGCAAGACCTCTTTAAAGATTTAAAGTGTTCCCCACACTTGTCAAATGTCTCATGATCATATTGTTGAAAATTTTGAATTTGTTTCATGAGCGCATTTGTCTTGTGTATGGGAAATAATTCCTTTAAGAAGAGGTCTTGCAACTGTTGCCAATTCCCAACAGAGTTGGGGGGAAGTGTAATCAACCAATCTTTTTCTTTGTCTTTAATGGAAAATGAAAACAATTTAAGCCGCATAAGATCAGGTGTGCAATTTTGGTCATAAAAAGTGTTGCACACATCTTCAAAGTCTCTAATGTGCCGGTAAGGGTTTTCATTTTCCATTCCGTGGAAGGAACGCAAGAGATTGATCATGCCATTCCGAAATTGGAAGGCTCCATGGTTAAACGGGAATGTAATACATCCGGCTACACAGACTATCTCCAGTCGGAGGCAATCGCCAAATGATTGAAGCACGGAGGCATCACCCCGTAGGGGTGCATAATTGTACTCCATAGGAGGATCAAAATATTCTACCAAGGAGGGTGCACTAGGGTATTGTGATATGGACGGAAAATCTGTCTGGGATGGCGCCATATTAAGCGAGCAACGATGTTGAGATGATCCCCCAAAGTTATTGTAGAGATTTTTTGAGCCTTCAAAAGAAAATAGTGGTATGTAGTCCCCGGTGAACCCTTGGTTCGAATTGTTGCTCATTAGGAGAGAAGACCTATCCTTCAAAACAACACTAGCTCAAACAATTAAATGCAAAGGGTTTATCGACAAAGAACTAAATCAATATAATCGTTACTAATAATTCCCCGGTAATGGCACCAAAAACTTTGGCTCGCTCAAAAAATTTTATAGCGCAAGTGTACGCTAATTGCGAGAGTAATAAAAGCCCAGTAAGACCGGAGTCGATTTTCGCAGATATTCTTCCAGTTAAAAATCAATAAATAATAATAAAAGATAAAAGAAAAGATGATTTAGGTTTTCAGTGTTGAAATGAACCAAAGCGAACCAAGATAAATGTAACACTAAACAAAGTAGTAACAGGAACAAGCGAGATTTATAAATAGGGTTATGAAAAGATTCTTTAACAAAAGGTTAAGGAGAATTCCCCCACCTCGGATGTGCACAACTCAACAGGTTCTTCCGATTAAATTACAATCAAATGGGAATAAGATATCGATATCAACAATCCTATATGAAGGATGTCAACCCAACAATATAAGACGAAGGTAACGATGTATTGTCGGAAAAAAGAGTTGATGTTGGAGTTAAGTCTTAAAATACAGCCCTTACATTATAAGAGAAGATAAAATCCTATGAAACTCCAATATCAACCCCCACACCCATTTATTGGATTTAATCATTGAAAAAGTCAAGAAATGAACCCTCCAAGGTGGGTTTATGCTCCCAACCTAAGGGGATTAGCTACTCATAACACTAACAATATTAAAACACACCATTAAATTAATAACAAGTGAAAAAACTATGGTGAAAGCAAGCATTCAATACACAACCACAATATTAATTGCACAAAATGATACCAATAGTTAACAAGATACAATTAAGTTGGAACTTTCCTTGTGATAAATGAAGTGGAAGATGAAAATGGCAAGGAAAAATGTCAAGCCCTAGGAGAGAGAGAGAGAGAGAGAGAGAGAGAGAGAAAATCAACAAAACTATCTTCTATATTTTTCTTTCACAAAATTGTGATCGGATATCTTTTAACAAATCAAACCACTCAAAATATATACTAAGTGAAAGAAAACTACAAAACAAGGGTGGTAAAAACCAAACCAAAACTATGGGGGTTTTGTAGAATTTGAGGCACCGATCGACCGCTGGTCAGGGACCGGTCGATCGCGGGTCAGGGGGAAACCACACTGTCTCACTTCACAGACAAATGGTGAAACCCCGGTCGATCGCGGGTCATTGACCGGTCCACCGCTCCTGCAAAATCTTGGGTCCTCTCCTCTTTTGATACACAAATAAGGCGCCTCGGGAAAATGACCATAACTTGGTCCTTATGAACTGGATTGACAAACCGTCGGGGGATACGCGAAGTTGGCTAGGAGAACTACAACATCCGTGAAGGGTTCGAGCACAAAGCTCGAATGTAGAAATGACAAAATTACCCCTGAATTTGCGTAAAACATTAAACGTTCCCGGATAACTCACACTTGCACCGTTTAGCACTCCAATCCCTACAAAAGCCCAAATAAACCTCGCAAAGCATATATATATATATATATGGAAACCACAGGTTATACAGTACAAGAGCTTAAATACGTGAAATAATGAAAACAAGTATGCATGCATGCATAATTAACGGTCGCAAAATATATGATATTTGTGACTAATCAGTAGGTGGAATCCTACGTTTCACTGTGGAGGATTAGTTGAAGAAAATAAGAGGCATCAAGGCTTGTGGGGATCGAGTCATTGTGTAAGACTAAATCTTGCTTTGTAAAATCGTATCATAACGATTTTCTGGCTTAGGCGGTCCAAGATTTTTTCCTGTTGTGGTTCTTCGTACATCAATGTGTTTTGTGAGCATTCTTTCCTTTATCTTGCTTAATCTCACTATATGCGTGTTTAGGGTTAAGAAGATAAAATTGGATTAATTAGTTTAGTTCACAAAATTGGTGCTTTATAAAATTAGAATAAGGTTTTTGAAAAGGAAAATTATTTTTACCTAAAGTATACAAAAATGGGCGTTTACAGGGATCAAAAGAGAAGTTTCTCAATATACCAAACGGGTTTAAAAAAAGAGTGAAAATTCATTGGTGATTAGCCTTACGAGGAAGCAAATTTTCAAAAGTATGAACTTCCCTTGAGGAAGAGATTTCTCAAAAGTACAAAATTCCCTTAGGGAGAAGTGACTTTTCTAAACTACGAGCCTCTTTTCAGGTAAAGTGATTTTTCTAAGGTAAGCACTTCCGCTCGGTTAACCACTATTGGTCTCGAGGGTATAGGGTTTAAAGAATATGAAAATCAAGACTATGCAGTACGTAATGCAAAGTAGGTAATCTTTATTTTTACATACTTTGGTGTTTATTTTATCGCCAGGTCCTTCACATGTACCTATATGTTTGGGAGAATGTACAATGATGTATAGGTGGACCTAAGAACATATATATGTTATGAGGGACTATAAAACTAAGGCCTCTAAAGAACTCTAAATTTTTTGTAAAGTAGTTATATAGGAGAGCAATATTAAGCTTATTAGGAAAGAAGCATAAATATAGTTTGGTTCTCTTGAGTTATCCCCGGCGGAGTCACCACTGTGGCATTACAAGCCCTAAGAAACTCCTATGGGAACTTTCATGCGTTGAGGGTGGATGCCTGAGAGTGATTGTCTCTCAGTCTGTCGCGTCCACCACGTCCCTCTGAAGTCAGGATGTCGACTCGATATGGATCGAGCAGTGACTTACCCCTAGAAGATTTTTGACGCCATGTCCAGTTTGAGCCACACACCCTTGCTTTTAGGACTATGAATAAGTTTGTTATATGTTATAAGGGTTTTGGTTGGATCATTCAGTCTTCACTTTGTCTTATACAAAAAAAACAAAAGACTCGAATTATCCTTTTCAGGTTAATCCTAAGGTAGGTTTAAGTCTGCGGTTAGTCCAGAGATTCTTACTATATGGGTTTAAAAATCGGATTACGAGTGGGGAATGTGTTAGTCGCCCAACTTTTTCTTTATGCTTTCTTAATTATATGCTTATTATCGCTCTTAACATTACTCGATTACTTTTTAGTTATTTTAGAACATGGCTTAGAGACCTTAGGTTGATAATTCCTTAAACGTAGATAGGTGTTCAGGTAAGAAAATGGTATTAGTAAGAGTCATAAAAACTTCACTTTAACTGGTGCAGGTATAAAAGGGTGCTTGTGTATGAATCCGTGTAATGTATAACGAGTGGTCATTGGTATGAATGTGAGTTTGTCAGAAAGATCATCTTTGAGATATTTTCTTTTGAGCTTTAAGGAAAGATAGAAAGGTAATATGAGAGATGGGTTCATCTCTGTTGTGACATCATATAGAGAGATACAAGTCGGATCTCTTGCTCATGAGAAGGACTTGGTATTGCGCCGACGTAGCCAAGGAGACTTGAGACTAAAGACCAAATAGTTTCATTTTTTATATGCTTTTGAAAATTTGCGTAGGTTTGTGTGGGAAGCCAGTGATTGAAATAATTTGATATCTCATTTATTTTGTACAAAAGAGATGAGGGGCGAGGGATAATGACTTGTCATCCTCTGAAATTTGTAAGATTGAGTTTAGGAAAATCACAGTTGTTTCAATGGTTACACTGGCACTTCAGCTAATTCATAATCAAGCAATGTATGGGCCTTACATAAATAATGGATTGCTTAATCATGAGATTGTTAAAAACTATGAATGTACTTCTTTTTATTCTGATATCTCAATAGATAATACTAATTTCAAGTGAGTGGACGGACAATCCATGGTTAAGAGTCTAGTTGTGTATAGTATGAATGCTTTTGAGAATTTATAAAGGAATGAGCAAGAGATTGTGGCTTAGAGGTAGTTTCATATCTCGTTTGAGAGAGGGTGTAAGAGAGATGAGATAGATAATTTCATCTTTAAGGGAACAATATATCATGAGACATATTATCGAGGCTCGGCCTCATAAGAATGACTCAGTAATGCATATACATACTCGTGTGGCCACGAGATCAAAGCCTATATAGTTTGGGTTGGTCACATGTCCTAACGTGATGTGTGTGAAAGTGTAGGGCTTGGCTTAGGAGATGAAGAAGTTATTTGTGAGCCATAGGTTAGCTTCGGTGGAGGTTTAAAATGGGAGTCAACCAAAATTCCCCAACAAATACATCCATAACCTAGGGGGAGGTCAATAAATTGAAGGTGTTTATAAACCTTGGGGCTAGTTTGGATGTGCAATGCTAAGGATGTAATTTAATAAACATCATTGGATAAGAATGTAGAGGTAGAAGTTGGGCGAGTTTGGATAGGGGATGGATGATTCCTAAGAAATAATATACCGATAGACATATTATGAGGCTTGGGTTTCACGAATTTAGTTCAATCTAGCGCTTACGTACCCAAGGAGACTTGGATCAAAGTCAACATAGTTTCAACAAACGGGGCACATTTACGGGTGTAGGAGACGTGACACCGGATATAAAATATACAACATTATAATATTTATGGAGTCTAGTTCTTAATACAACATTTATTTTGCTTTGGATTGATATGTTTATATGTTATATCTAATCAGAGTCCGATGTTTGACAAGAATTTGATATGAAAATACATAATCGGGGTGCTACCGTGGGGATGGAATTTGTTCGTTTGGAGAAGCAGTGGGAGTAGTAGAATTTTAGACGTTGGCTTGCGCAAAGTTTCAGAATGACTTGGCTCATCGACACTTTCCTCAGCATGATTTTGAAAAGTATAGTTTCATGTTTTGTATTTGGTATTTGTGTCATTTGATTAGAATTATTTTAACATATGATCATGTCAAGTCAATTACCAGAGGTGTTGGACTATAAATGAGGCTTTAAAATATAAACACTGTAGAGTTCATAATCAGTCCCTATAAACGGGGGCCGGGTTAAAAGAGATATACATATATGGATATTTTATCATAATATATATGGGGTATTTGACCTGAAAATTAGGAATACGTTATTTATTACAAATATATATTGGGGGTATTTGACCTGATATTTGGGCAGTGTTTCCTTACCCATGTAGTGAGAACTAAATTTTTCCCATGGGAGTGTCCCCACGTGAGGTACCTGAGGTGAGTAGATCACTTATTTTAGTCGAGTAGAGTTCGTTTAAAAGTGTCAACTTCCACAGAAAACGAGTAAAGGTCCGCCTATATTCTTCTTTCGGATGTGACTTTTTATAAGTATGAACCTCTTTTAGGACTGAAGCGACCTTCCATAAGTACATACTTTCCTAGGGGAAGGCGACATCCACAAACTATGAACTTCTTTATGACTTTTTAGATTGAGATTAAATATTTCGAATGCTCAAGGAGAAAAAGGTGAAACAATCAGATCGAGGTCCTATTTTGGTGACCTTTTCGTGGTTTGTGGGGATTTCTATTTATAAGGGTCTATCTTGCGGCGTTTAACTAATCGGTTAAATCCCTTGGATGGTGGATCCAAGGGTTGGGGCACGTGTATGGATGAGAAGAGATTCTCAAAGATCTCGTTATGATGACTCTCGGGGGATAACCGATCGATTATCATTTGGGGGGGGTCTTTAACCGATTTATTATCAAATTGGAGTGGTCTTTAACCGATTAGTTAAAGAACCCATATGGCGTGATTGTCTCGCTTTTTACTACTTTTTCCTATTTGCATTTTGACTTGTTGGGGTTTTGATCTTGGTTTTTTAACCCTTAGGACTTCTGCTTTTGGTTTGGAATGTCAGTAGTTTTGTGGCCTTTTCTGGGGATCGCATCCGTTGTTATTTATGATGGGAGAAATGTACCACACCCTGATTTCAGATCGAGTGTCCACACATGGTGAGATCTATATGGTAGCAATGGGTTAGATTAAATTCGTTTTAAACTTTCAAAGGGGCAATCGTGATTCCCTTAGGCATGTAATCCATTGAGGATACTATTGCCAATGCATTAACGAAGCTACTTTCGGAACGATAAAGGTAATGGAAAGTGATGTATTTTACTTTTGAGGTGAGGTCTTCGAGATGGTCATGGAAGGGTAAGGCGTGATCTTATGTTTCGATTGAATCTTTGAAGCTTGAAGACCTTGCATGTCGCTCTTTGAAGACTTTTGTTTTCCATTTATTCACATGAAATTGAAGACTATATCCTTTTGGTAGACTTCGTAAATTTTCTTTGTCTAATCACACACATGCACAAATTTTTTTAAAATGTGTGAAGATTTTTTTTATGAAAAGAGTGTTTAAATCTTTCTCAGTGTTTTTGAAAAATAATTTTTGGGAGTTGGTTTTGTTTTTTAACAAATTTAAGGAATTTTTTAAACTGTAGTGACTTAACCATTCTCTTGGCTTCATATTGAGCATGTGCACATGGTGGTATTTTCTTGACATCACTTTATGCCCATGTTCACTACCTTGACCTCTATTTAACACTTCCTAGAATCGTGGGCAGGACTAAATCTAACCGTGCACACAACGACCCGATAGTTTTGAAAATATTCCTATTTAAAGGCCATTTTCTTTCATATTTAATATTCTCTGAGTTTTACACAAGTGAAATACATCTCTTAGAGATTTTTTAAAGTTAAGAGCTCTTATGCTCCAATCCTAAATTATTTTTCACTTGTTCCTCACAAATGTTCAAAAACCTACATCTAGTCTTTGGTCCTTATGTTTTGTGAGAGATTTTTCACTATTTAGATCAAATCTACACTAGCCTTTGATATGTTCTACAATCTACATTTGATTCATTATGATCTTTTACTTCGTGATCTAAAACTCGAGGAACTTAAAGTTATTGAAGAAATTAGAGTGTGGTGCGACCTCCAAGAAAGATAATGGACTTCTTTATCATCCATGGAATGGAGCTTGATATTGATTCTCATTAACTATGGGAAAGAGTTCAAAGGTTCATAGGTAACTACACGATTGAGATTGTGCAAGAGATACATTATTTACTTTTCTAAAATTACTTTTCAAGTAGAAATAAGAATTTAAGTGCGTCGAGGTTTATTACACCCAGGTGGGATTTTTTCTCGTAAATCTATCTTCTGTGAGTTGTTATTATTTCTTATGAATATAAACATGTTTGATAACACATCTTAGCTTAATTGAGTTTGGATAAGTAATTTTGGATACAATTTAATTAGGAGTGTTAAATTGGGTTTTCACATATTGATCCATTTGATTCATTATTGTATGTGTTTAACAAGATAATTCAAAAGTGTTTTTGATAAATTATTGTTAAGAGATTTGAAATTGGAGTCAATTTATGAAATTAAAATATTGTCCACATGAAGCTTTCAAACCTATTCACCCCCCTCTAGGTTTGATGTAGGTTTTTTACACATGTCTTTCTCAATTGGTATTCGAGCGAAGTTGCTCATTTTAGTCTTTACAGTCTGGGTTTGATCCTTGCCTTTTGTGTATACTTGTTTATTTATGTTTTTCCATGGATATTTAGTACATGTGTGCTTTTAGTGTAAGTATAGATAATTTTCATTCTTAATCACATTCTTCTTATGATAAGAACACTCCACGTACCCCTAGTGAGTCTAGTTTTTCATATAACAAATTATTTCATGAATCACTCAAATTGAAGAAATCGAACATCAAAATGATAAAAGGTGAATCACTCAAATTGTGAAAAAATAAAAGGTGATATTCTAGAAACAAGATGCAAGCTTGAACATGAAAGAAAAAATTTTGAACTCAAGGAAAGATAGTACAAAAAATAAATTGTTTCTTTTCAGAATGAATTGGTTAATGATCTTAAAGTGAAACTTGCTTTAGAGTATGGATCCGAAAAAAATGAGCAAAATGATTTTAGAAAAGACTATAATTGCAAATGGTATCAAAGACATTAGGTTTGATTATTTTAATCCTCCAACTAACTCTACAATGACATTTGTGCAAAAAAATAAAGATAATGCTCAAAATAGTTCTACTAAAGTTGAAAAAGAAAATGTAATTTCAAAAGGAAAAGAAATCAACGAGAAAGTTTTGCAAGTCAAGAGCACAAATGTTAAGGTTGACAAATTTACGATGAATCAAAATATCATCAACCTAAATTTGTTCCAAGACCCCAAACGCAAGGAAATGTAAGAATTTTTTTGAAACCAAGTACTCACTTTAGACATCATTCAAATCATTTCAAAAGAGAAAGAGTTTTTCAAAATCCTAGAGAGGAACATTTTATAAGAAGGAACATGAATTTTTCTCCAAAACCATTTCAAACATACAAGTTCTCTGATTGCTATATGAGAGGACACTAAAGAAATTTTTGTTCCAAACTCCAAAGGGATGAGAAATTTTCATATCTTTAGTTCTTAAGAGGAAATGATTTTCAAGGAAAGATTTCAAAGCTTGAAACTGAACTAAAAATACTTAAAAAAAGAATAGAATGATTTAAAGAAAAGTACTCAAGTGAAATAAATATGGGTGAAAAGGAAAACCATAATTCTAATGTTTTCATTACGGAATTTAAATATTCAAAATCATTGAATTGGTATTTCGATAGTGGGTGCTCTAGACACATGATGGGAGTCAAATCTTTCCTTAATACCCTTGATGACTATAATGATGGAATGGTTACTTTAAGGGGAAAAATTCATGCGTGAGTGGTAGAGGAACGGTGAAGGTAACCCATAACACAACACTTCATAATAATTTGTATGTGGAAGGATTGTAGCTAATGTCATTAGCATAAGTCAATTGTGTGATGATGGAGATCATGCAAGTTTTTCTAATGGAGAATGTTTGGTTAGTAAAGAAGAAAGTGCTGATTTGATGAGAGGTTTTAGACCAAGTGAAAATTTATATATTTTGGTAAGTGATCCTTGTATGGTGTATTAAAATAAGAAAGTAGAATATATAAACTTATAGAATCAACGACTAGGGCACATCAATTTTAGGGATTTGGAGAGTTTGCCAAAGAAAGATAAAGTGAGAGGTTTACCTAGGTTAGGGAAATCGGAGAGAGAGATTTATGGCACTTGTTAAAAGGGAAAGCAAACCGATAATTTCCATAAAAAGTTGAATGGAATTTCTAACTATAGGCCTCTAGAGCAAGTACAAATTAATTTGACGGGTCCTTTTAAAACCGAGATCATTGATGGAAACAGGTATTGTTTTGTAATGGTAGATGATTGTTATATATTTACCTTTTTTGGTTTTATGAGAGAGAAGAGTGAGTCATTTGAGATAATTCTTTCGGTGTAGAAGAAGGTTCAAAATGAGCAATCACTACCAATTATGAGAATGAGAAGTGATCATGCATCGAGATTAACGACTCAAAAAGTTGGAATGTATTGTGATGAAGTTAGTATTTATCATGAGTTTCAACCATTGGAATTTGTAACACCCCGTAAATTCAAGGACCTTTAATTAAATAAAATATTTGGAGAAACATAATTTATTTTATTTGGAGGAATTAAATCCATGATTAGTGAATTTGTAAATTTGAGGAATTTATTGTAACACCCCACCCGCCTGGGGAGAGCGAACGGAGCGTTAATGCTATAAAATAAATCAAAATCAACAAGTGACAAGGTATAGAGCATCTAACTCCCACAACAACAAAAGAGAAACTACAAATCTCAATCTCTTCAAATTAAATACCAAATCTCTCGAATTACATACAACTAACTCGAAAATAAAATACAAATCTCCAAAGCTCTATACTTCAAAATAATACAATTCTTCCAACTTGTATTAAAAATTCTCCCCAATATAATCCACGCTAAAAATCACCCCAATTGGTCCATAGCGTCCAAATCCATGCTAACCTGCCAACTAAAAGAAAATATGGGGAAGTACACAATACGACAGGAAAGATTCTCAGCAAATATATTAACGGTGAATAAAACGTAACAACACGAGTACGAATATTCAAATAAAAATGCAAATATCAAAGCATTTATCAATATAATTTCTCAACAACACTTTAACTGGGTCACCAGGCCTCACCACATCCATATATTCTTTATCAAGCCATAGCCCGAGAAACAGGAATTTTGGCGGGTGCCAACATCCGTGCCATATTAAAATCTCATGACAACGTGCTCATCAACAATATAATGATACCACATGAATCAAAATAATTTCAATAATTATTTTCCAGATTTCAATGAATTTATCAATTCAAATATGAATTCAATTAACAAGAATTCAAAGAGAATGACACTCGCGAGATTTAAGGAGCATATTGTGTAAAATCTCATACCTCAAACCATGAAAGAAACCAACGATCACATCCTCAAGATCAACAAAAAAGATCTACAAGAGCTCCTCCAAGAACCTCCAACAAAATAGCCCCAAGAACACCTCTAATATAAGATTGGAACTCACAAATCTCAAGGGCCAAAATATATATAAAAAGAAGAGGAATATAAAATATATTTGCTGCCAAAATTTGTGCCAAAAGTAGGTTAAAAAGGTTGTCCACAACTTCCTTTTATAATGCAAAGAAATGAAGAGTTGGAATCCAAAAGACTCCTTTAAATAAGGCAAATAAATGAAGAGTTGGAAGTCAAAACAACTCCAAGAGTTAAAAATATTTAAAAATCATTTTAAAATCCGTTTTAACTCCGTTTTCGAAACCGTTTGAAATTCTCACCTTTAAAAATAATAACCAACATATTTGAGCAATAAAAATAATTTTATCAAAAACTTTATTTTCCTCCATTTTCCAAAAATTAATTAAAATAGCCCAAAAATTACGCGGGTTGTTACATTTATTAATCTGGCGAATTGTGGATTAAATATTTTGGACTATTTTATGTCGCCTTTTTTAGGCCTTAAATTTGGAAGATGTTATAAATTAACTTGTATGGCGATTTGGAGTGCACAGTTTAATACGGATGGGTCAAGATAATTGGAAATGAGTGGTCATATGTATATATTGGGTCTCGAGACTTATTTAGACATAATTGAGCTCCAAATAAAGAGTTTGGGCCCTTTTTAGGAGGCCCATAGACCCAAAAACGGGAATTGAGTTTTTAACCCTAAGTGTGTAAGGGTGAGGCAACTCAAAGTCATTTTAGAAAACTAAAATTAGGATGAAAATAAGAGGAAAGCCATTAAAAGACAAGTTGGGGATTTGGGGAGATAGCTTCAAGAACAAGAGGAGATCCTTGCATTCAATCCAACATTCTCATCCAAAGGCTTTGATCTATAAATTGAGGCAAGTCATTTAATTTGCAATTGTTAATTTGCATTTACCTATTCATATTAAAGGAGGTGAAATCAATTAATATGATAGGGTTTATGTTTCATTAGAAATTGGGGATTTTCATTGTTGGGAGTTATAAACCTATAAGAGATGACAAGATTTGGTTGATTTGATGATCTAATTGATGTAATTGTTAGAGTTAGATTGAATATGATAAAAGGATGGATTTATGATGAATTTTGAAAAGTTTTGATGAAGAAAGTTGTACACAATTGAGGTATTTACTGTTCTAATGGAGATTCGGTCCGCAATGCCCTTTAGAAAATCGTCTTTTCTAACTTTTGTTCTCTGATACGTTTTCTCCAAAAATGGCTCCAAAATGCCCCAAACGGCATTTTAAAAATCTGGGTAGATTCATGGGAAAATTTTAATTTAGGGTTTGAATTTGTGAAAAATCACCCTTGGATTAAGCAGAGGATAAATACAATTGTAGAATTAAGGTTCATTATTGAGTGATTTGAAACCTTGTTAATTAAGTGGGTAGTTTTAATTGAATGAAATTGAACGATGGGTTGGAAATTCTGAATTTTGGGCCAAGAGAGGGATAGTCCGGGTTAGGAGTGCTCGCGGTCCGATCCGGTTCGATTTTGAGGTTTTTTGGGGATCGGACCGACTTGGTTAGTCCTCTAAAAAAATGGACCGAGACCGAACCGATAATGTCGGTTAATCGACCCTAGTCGGTTCAGTTTTCTATAGGGTCGGTTCAATCTAACCCGTCGCTCCTCGCATTAACGAATTACATCATTTATAATAATAAAAATATACCCAATTCTATTTTTTCCAAACATTAAAAACGTAAAAATATCAAAATTTACAATTAAGACAAACCTATTATTGGATTAAATTATAATTTAAACTAATCAAATATTAAAAAATATATTTTCACTATTAATTTATCTTATATATATACATATATATGTAAAAATATATTATTTGATATAGAGTCGGTCCGGGTCGATCCTAACAGGGTTTTTAAAATTGTAAATCGTGGATCGGACCGACTAGGTCGGTCCGCCGAAAAAAATGAATCGAGATCGGACCGATTAAGAAAAAAGACCGAAAAAAGAGAGTCGGTTTGGTTCGGTCCAGTCAGTTTTTTGAACACCCCTAGTCCGGGTACATTGGTTGAGTGACGCCAAGATAATAAAATAAATGCGAGATTGTTTAATTTCAGTCGGGATATTGACTCGGGTAAAATTTGGACTAGTGCTACGAGTGTTTAGGTACAGATTTGGTCAAGTTAATTTATTAAAGGGCTATATAATAAATTAAGAAATATTCAAAAATAAAAAAGGGTGATAATCTTAATATGTGAAATTTGAGGAATAAGTTCTACATGGTGAGATTTCAGGCTAGTGATATATGTTTGGGTGATTTTAATTGGGTGACACAACTTGAGTGATAAATATATAATGGTGGGTAACAAGTCGGTATATAGACTTGGGATTATTAGGCTAGTGTTACGGTATTTGTGCACAGGTATCCTGGATTTAATATATATATATATATATTGGTGTGAATAATATTTATAGGGACACATACCCACTCTAGTGCTATCATGGGAGGTTGCATGATGTGGGTGAATCCCCTGGCTAGAGAATCGAGGGTGAGTATAGTCCCCAGGTCATAGCGTTCGGGTTCAGGAATGAGACGCTTTGGGTATGATTCAATCTCATTATCGTGGAAAACTATGGCCGCCTCCACATCATTTGTTTATTTTCTGAAATGGGGAGCTAACTGTATCAGGGTTTCGGGTGGAAGAGAACTCATCAGAATCCATAGAGTATTCTAGAAATAGTGACGCGATAGGAGCCACCATGATAATTGTTCGAAAAATTGAAGTTGGAGAAACCGCTGGGGTGCAGTAATTTCCCTAAGAACTATTGGGAAGCTCGATGGTGCCAAGTTAAAACCCCAAGTGTAGACGACAAGGGGTGAGGGTCGAAAAAGATTTTATTTTAGAAGAACAATCTGCTAGGATTCGAGGGAGGTAAGGAAGAGTGATTTACTAGTGGGTAGAGACTATCCAATTGGGATCACATGTGGGGGAGTGTAGTGTCACTCAAGTCAAAATTTAGGGCAAGGAAGTTTGCTCTTAGAAGCAGTGTGGGGAGATAGGAGCCAATCACCACATTCATGGGGAGATACCATGAATAACAAGGAATTAGGAGTGCGGATTATTACGAAATCTCTCACTATTGGTTAAATAGAGAGGCAAGGGAAATTTTAAACAATTTCTAAAAAGGGTCGGACAGCGGCCCGATGGGAAGGAAAGTTAACGGAATTCGCAAACTTCATAACCGATGAGAGGGATACGGATAATCAAGTAGGGTTGCAAGTTTATAATAGACTCGTTAGTAGAATGTACCATCATGGATAGGAGATCTGGCTAGGATGATTGTACATCTACATTAGTATCAATGCTCTCGAGAGAGGGGAGTTAAGGAAGTTAAAAAACCTATCAAAAGAGTAAGATTGGACTTTTAGTGCTAGTAAGATTCTAAGGGAACGATTACCCAGTAGGGGACCTAGTTTAATGATTGAGATCAATAGAATTTATACCAAGTGATGGTGGGTTTACTTAAGGCCATCAAGGCCAGAAATAAGTTTATTGGATCAGCGGATCCAAATAGACATTTGGAGTAGCAATCAGGGTCGAGGCTAATTGGTCCGTGAAAAGGACAGCACTGACGGGACCGCTGGGGCTAGAGAAAGGGGAAGGACTTAGAGAGGTGTCTTATGTATAAAAGAGTGGAAACACATGGGTGGATTTTGTCCGCGACGAGTCGGGGACAAGAGCTAGATGCCCAGTAGGGTCATCTGTTGGAGAAGTTTTTGGTTTGGTTAGGACGAGGGTATTATGTCTAATGAATATTGATCCGGTAGTGTTATGGGCAACTAAAACTACGAGTTTTATTCCGAGATGATTGGGGTCTACTTTGTGTGATGCGAGAGGGTCACGGGAATGTATTAATACTAGGTTCGCGTGAGAAAATGATTTAGTGGAGGTATCGTTAATATCACTAGTATGCATATTTTTACCATGGAGTAGCGGGGCACTCTTCAGTTCCACCTAAAAGGAATGGGTGGGTATATTGAGATGATGTATTTCTTGAGGACTAGCTCCTGTGAGAGGTGATATTCGAGGTATGGTTTTATCTTAGGTACGAACGGGTTCGTAATAATTGACGATCATAGCAAGGCTATCGTGCCTGTTGTTTCCGTGATGGATGTATATTCTTTTTTAGATGTCTCACCTGGAAGAGGGTTGAGCCACTACAATATCTTGTGAAGTAGACTTCATAGAGTACATTTGTTTAGTTATATTGGATCCCGGTGCGTACGGATTTTTACTGATGAGATTCAGAGTATGATTGAGTTGTCGTGGAGCGAAGAGATTTAGCTCGTTATTAATATTTAGCGCTGAGGGCTTAGTGATGAAAAATGTTACTAAAGCCGTTTATTAAAAATAAAATATTTAGGAAACTCCGATCTGTTTTTTTAAGAAACTCTTTTCGTAAAAACCAAACTATTTGAACATAAGATGTGTTTAATAAATCAGTATGTACAAGATCTATTCAAGAATTGAATAACAAGTTTATAAAGAAGTTTAAAAATCTTAAACTCAGCACAACCAAGAGTGAGATGAGGATATGTAGAAAGATTATGTTCACGATATTTTTTACCTGGTAAAACCTCACCAATTGAGGAAACATCCATGATTTCCTCTACGGAGTAAAATGAAAAATCCACTAAAACAAATATATGTGTTACAAACTATATAACTAACATGCAAACAACTCATTCCTATATAAGTTTAGGAATGTACCCTCTGGTGTCCTTAAACTTCTCTGCAGTTCTGATTGTAGATGTAGTTCTCCCAGTTTGTTAACTTCTTATTTGTTCCAGCACTTTACGTCAACTCTTTGTTTCACAAGATCTTATTACCAACACTTTTCGTGTTGTAGGGTGAAAGTGTTTGTGAAGGTGCTTTCTAACACATGAATGCACACACACACACTTATTAAGTACAAACAGTCCTAACAAATTACAATAACACTATATGTTGTGATCTTTTCTTTTTCTTTCTTCTTACAAAACTTTTCACCTTATTTGACCTTTAAATCATTCCCAGAATCCACGGATACCTTGCTAGGAAGACAGACAAGGTCTTAATCAATCTCAAAATTTAGACAAACTTTTCGAGATTGAAAACCTCCAAGTGAGATTCCAAACTAGGTCAAAGGTTTAGTTTTACAAGAACTAGAAATAAAAAGCATTTATTGTTGATTTCAATGTAAGCAAACGTTTTAAAGAAAATAATCAACAATATATTTCTCAAGATGAGAAATAAAATGAAACTAAGTGTAATGTAACACGAAGAACTCAGATCTTAAATTTCTATGAAATCAGAAAGTAGATATGAGTAAAACGTTTAAGTTGAAAACAAGATCAAGTGAACACGAGGTTACAACAACGAAAACAAACTCAACTCAAACTCTCAAACTCTCAAGAACACTCATAGAAGTGTTTTGGATATGGAGGTATTTGAATAAGTGTTTGAGTTTGGATGGAAGAGGTTTGACGAACAGGGTTAGGGTTTCTAACTCTCTCTCTTCTCTCTCTATTTTCTCTCTTCTCTCTCTACTCTCTCAATTTCTCAGAGGAAATGAAAATGGCAAAAGTCTTCGAAGTCTGAGAGAAGGTTCTCTTTTATAGGGTAAGGAGAAGGTTCGAGAGGCTGGCTCAAAACCAAGGGCCTGGATTAAGTCAAGCCAAGTTGACTTAGATCTAAGGGTTCTAATAAGGCGGTGATTAAACGGATTCTGATTGGTCTAAAGAATTGTACTGGGATTCACCAAGACAACATGCAGAGCGTTGATAGCTAATGATCCAAGGGCTAGGAACGAACCCTGTTATAACTCAGTAAAGAAACACAGCTTCAGCCAATCAGACGAGGACAAGTCTTGGTTATTAACAGGATAACAAACGCGCGTCCAAAGTTAATTAAAACCACACCCTCAAGTTTACTCCGCTTTCGGATTCTACCCAAGGTAACATTAAGCCAAAATAATCAACAAATTATATTTACAAATTAATCCCAAAAACTTTTAAATCAAGTTTTAATTAAGAAAACCTAATTTAAAAAGTGTTTAAAAAATCCCAAAAAATTATTAAAATTCCAATTTAGGGATTTAAACACACTCAACATATGTACACACATTTTTATGCAATATGATATGCAATAAATGAATTCTACTGTGTGTGAGTGTTGGCAATAGGTTCTTGATCAAAGCAAGATAGAGAGATGTAGTAGCAAACCAACTTCTGAGTTTCTTTGGATTCTAGGGAGGACACAATTTTGTCACAATTTCCAAACTAGATGAGCACTTATACAATATAGACTCAAGTGAGTCAAAAGTATAAGGGCTTCAATATCCCCCATTTGTAAATATGAGACAAAATCTCCTTTGAGTCATCTTGAATTCGTGGGGCAACAAGAAAATAAGAAAAACTTATTCCTATCAAAATTCTATCTACCCAATTCCTAGAAATCAAAAAGTACATAACTCAACTAAGTACATTTGAATACCCTATTACAACTGTTGAGAGTAACTGTACAATAAGAACCTGCAATAGATCACTAAGATCAAGATGTTTAGCATATGTAAGAATTGAATAGACTCAAATTTCTCCCCCATTTTGTCTCAAATGGACAAAGGAAAAAACTTGGATAAATAGCAAAAAGATTAGTCAGCATAAACCATAACAATAGATTTTCGTAATGAAATGAATATATTATAATCTAGAGGTTTGGTAAATATATCTGCGAGTTGTAGATCAGTAGGAAGATAATTGATTTCTAATTCCTTATATTCAACCAATTCACGTATAAAATGATGTCTTATTTTAATATGCTTTGTTCGCGAGTGTTGAACAGGATTTTTAGAAATATTAATCGCACTTTGATTATCACAATAGAGATGCAATTGGTTTTCTTGAATACCATAATCACTTAGCATTTGTTTAAGCCACATTAATTGAGCACAACAGCTGCCAGCGGCTATGTATTCAGATTCAGCTGTTGAGAGTGATGTGCAGTTTTGTTTTTTACTACTCCATCCTACCAAGTTATTACCTATATAATAGCATGCTCCTGATGTGCTTTTACTATCATCAGTACACCCAGCCCAGTCAGCATCAGTGTACCCAATTATAGTGCTTGGTGTGTCATTAGTGTACCAAAGTCCTAGATTTAGAGTGCCTTTTACATATTTAATGATACGTTTAACAGCATTCAAGTGGCTCTCTTTAGGGTTAATTTGATATCGAGCACATACACAAACAGCATACATAATATCAGGACGCGAGGCAGTAAGATATAGTAAAGTGCCTATCATACTACGATTCAGAGTAGGATCTACAGATGTTCCATTTTCATCTTTAAAATGTTATAGCGTAGTACTCATGGGCGTTTTAGCATATTTAGCACTCTCAAGGCCAAATTTCTTTACAATCTCTAAAGCGTACTTGGATTGCGATACAAATAATCCATCTGAATTTTGTTTGACTTGAAGGCCTAAGAAGAATTGTAGCTCTCCCATAAGGGACATTTGAAATTCCTTATGCATAGTTTCAGAGAAGGATTTGACTTCTGAGGGAGAAGTTGATCCAAATATAATATCGTCAACATAAACTTGAGCAATAGTGATGTGTTTGTCAAAATGTTTGACAAAAAGGGTTTGGTCATTTCCGCCTATTTTAAAGCCTTTATCTAAAAGAAAACTGTAAAGATGCTCATACCAAGATCTAGGATCCTGTTTAAGGCCATACAAAGCCTTTTTCAGATGAAATACATGATTTGGATGTTTAGGGTCAATAAACCCTTTAGGTTGTTCTACATAGGTTTCTTCATCCAGAATTCCATTAAGGAACGCAGATTTGACATCCATTTGGTATAGTGTAAAGTGCATGTGGCAAGCTATAGCAAAAAGCAGACGAACAGATTCTAAACGAGTAACAGGAGCAAAGGTCTCGTTAAAATTTATTCCTTCTATTTGAGAGTATCCTTGAGCAACTAATCTAGCTTTATTTCTAATTATTATCCCATTTTCATCAGTCTTATTTTTGAAAATCCAACGTGTGCCAACAACCTTTTTATGATCAGGACGTGGAATAAGATACCAAACATCATGAATGACAAATTGTAAAAGTTCTTCCTGCATAGCAGAAATCCAGTGAGAGTCATTCAATGCCTCATTAACATTGTTTGGTTCCACAAGGGAAACAAAACATGCATAATGTGCATAGTTTCTGAGTTGGGATCTTGTACGCACTGGCTCACTAGGGTTACCAACTACGTTATTTATGGGATGATCTTTAGAAACCCAGTTAGGTACCTCAGGTGTCTCAATAGGTAATGAATTATCCATTGTAGAGGAGTCATTTTCTAAAATATTTGTAGACTCTTCCTCAATAGTAAATTCACCAGTCTTGGTTTCTACAGTAGTGTCACTAACAATTACATTTATGGATTCCATCAAGGTTTTAGTGCGAAGATTATACACTCGATAGGCTCTACTATTAGGCGAATATCCTAAAAATATGGCTTTATCTCCTCGGCTCTCGAATTTGGACAAGTGTTCCCTATCTTTGCATACATAACAAGTACTGCCAAAGGTTTTAAGGTATTTGAGATTAGGCTTTTTATTGTACCAAAGTTCGTAAGGCGTTTGTTTGGAATTCTTCCTAAGATAGACCCTATTTATAATATGACAAGAAGTACGAATGGACTCTACCCAAAAATATTTCGGTAAATTCTTGGCATGTAACATAACACGTGCTATCTCCTAAAGGGTACGATTCTTTATTTCTGTAATACCATTCTCTTGAGGGGTCTTAGGAGCACTGAACTCGTGTTTATAACCATTATAGTCACAATATTCTACAATACCAGTGTCTTTGAATTCACCACCTCTATCACTACGAATTTTATTTACTTGAGTATCCTTCTCATTTTCAATCCTAAGAATAATTTCTAGGAAGCTTTGAAATGTTTCAGACTTTTGTTTTAAGAAGGCTACCCAGGTAAATCTAGTGAAGTCATCAACCATAACTAGGATGTAACTGTGTCCACAAAGACTAACAGTTTGGGAGGGACCCATTAGGTCCATATGGATGAGTTCTAAGGGATTAGAGGTAAGAATATCTTTGACTTTCTTATAAGGTGCCTTAACAATTTTACCTACTTG
Source organism: Sambucus nigra (assembly GCA_949130495.1). Classification (NCBI taxonomy): domain Eukaryota; kingdom Viridiplantae; phylum Streptophyta; class Magnoliopsida; order Dipsacales; family Adoxaceae; genus Sambucus; species Sambucus nigra. Next base: position 95,444,825 of record OX422207.1, on the reverse strand, counting down.
ACAGGAACCACAGATAAGATTGGTTATAAGTTTGATTTTAGGAACTCCTCTAACTATTTCCTGAGAGGTCAGTCTACTAAGGTTATCATAATTTATATGACCCATTCTATTATGCCATATCTCATTGTCATCCAGTCTAGCAACATTACAGATTTCAGAATTGTTCATGATAGTGTATCAATTGTCAGGAGTTCTGAATCCAGTAATTATGTATTCACCTTTTTCATTTAAATTTTGCAATTTTTCTTTGAAAAGGTAAGAGTATGATCTGAGTCACAAAATTGCGATATGCTAAGTAGATTTTCCTTAAGACCTTTGACTAGAAGAACATCTTGAAGAATAGGAAGCCCATCTTCTTGGAGAGTTCCTTTTCCTATGATTTGAGATGAAACTCCATCACCAAAAATGACTTTACCACCAGCAAAGCTGGTTTTGTTTAAAAGTTTAGTTTCATCACCAGTCATATGCTTAGAACATCCAGAGTCTAAATACCAACCAGATGATGTGTGTCCAGCTTTTAAAGCAGTAACAACAACATTACACTTCATCTGAGGTAATAGATAATCTTTTCTAACCCAAATTGCCTTAGTTTTCATCTTGCGCTTGTTAGCTCTTAATTGATAAAATTTGCAAGCTTTGGATTTTTGCTGAAAAACATTTTGCGCATGATTTTGAAATTTGTGAAAGACTTGGGTATTTGGTTTAGGAAAGTGCTTAGGATTCCTTCTAGTAAATGTTCTTTTAGGTTTTGTCTTTCTCTTTCTATAATTAGAATTTCTATCTAGCTGTCTAGGAAGTACATAATTGTTACGGCTCCTCCTATAATAGTTAAAGTTTTGATAGATATAAGGATTATAGGTAGGTTTAACGAGTCTCCTAGCATAACAATCATAAAAAAGTGACCATATATGTCGCAGTAGGAGCAATAAAGATTGCTCAGAATTGGGGTCTCCTTAGGAAAGTCTCTAAACAAAGGTTTTATGGAGTTTTGAGGCTGAACTCTATTTCTAGGTGTGACAGTCTTGAATGCAGACTCACTCTTCCTAATAGAAGGACAGACGTATTTAGCCTTAGGTGAACTTTCATGTTTAGATCAACTTGATTCCCCAATGTTAAAACTTTGATTTTTTGAATCAAACTCAGTTTTTAGAGAATGAAAGTCTGGGCATGTTTCAATAGGACTTTTGCCTCCTGACACAAACTTTATAGTTTCAAAAGATTTTGTTTGTGTTTTCAAATTGGGGCAAAACCCTATTCTAGTTCGATCATCAGAATTGGTTTTTGATTCAGCAACAAATTCATCAAAACATTTTGAATTATTTTCAAATTTTGTAAATTTTTTTAAAACAGTTGCTGTCTTTTCTTTAGTTTGCTCCAATTCTAACAATGTCCCTTTGTATTTTTTCTCCAGAGTTTCATTTGTTTCTTTTAAATTTCTGAGTTTTTCATCAAACATTTTGATTTCGCTTTTATGAGTCAAACATTGGGTAGTATACTCTTCAGCATTTAGTTTTACCATTAGGCTTAGATCTTCTAACTTCTTAGTGAGATCTTTCACAATCTTTTCTAGTCTAGTGCTTTTCTTGAGAGTTTTAGCATAAAGTGTGTGAATGTCAGGGAGGTCTTCGTTGTCCGAGTCACTAAGTGTGGTGTGTGGAGTGACCCCTAAAGATTCATTTGTTAAACTCACACAACCATTGACATCGTCATTATCGCTATCCCTTTGACTCACACACCCCGAGGTAGAACATGCAACATTCTCAGTAATCAAAGCATCTAAACTAGTATAAACATGATTCTTAATAGCAGGAGTAGAGTTACTGGAAGCATTCTCATACACAGGCATAAGCACATCATCATTATATATGATCTTAGCAAAGAAGGACATGCAAGGATCAAAGACATCAGATGACTCAGGTTCCTCCTTTTCAGAGTCACCTGAATCATCCCATATTTTGGAAATGTTGGCTCTAGTGTTTTTATTTTGAGTGTTCAAGTTAACTCTACAGTCTTGTGCAATGTGCCCCAGTTTACCACATCTATAGCATTCAGTCTTCTTAAGGTCTCTATTAGGACTAGTGTGAGAGTCCTTATGATTTTTGTCATGGTTTTTCTCATGAGGCCTGTGATTAGAGGAAGTTGGATAATTTGAAATGCCTTGTTTATTTGCCACTTTGTTTCTAAACTTAATAATTTTCTTAAACTGTTTAGTAATTAAGGCAATTTGATTGTCCAAACTCTCTATATTGCATTCCTCATCAGAATCATAAGTGGGGAATATAAGTTCAGGCTTAGTTATCTTAGAAGAGAAGCTAAGATTGGAATTAGTCTGTTTCCTATTGGTTTGAGTCAATTGTTTCTTAAATTCTAGTTCCATTTCCACAGTTCTTAGTTTACTACTGAGTAATTCTGGAGTGAGATTTTGATCACACATTTCCTCAATAGCATATCTTTTGTTATCAAATTTCTGTGGCAATGATCTTAGAATTTTAGATACAATTTCATGGCTGTCATAAGTCACCCCATTAGCATGCAGTTTGGTCACAATATCAGTCAAGTTCATATAGAAATCATCAATTGACTCAGTCTCAGACATAATTAAGGAGTTATATTGCTGAATAAGCATTTGGGTTTTAGCAGCCTTAACTCTAGTGTCTCCTTCATGAGCAGTGACTAAGGTGTCCCAAGCTTCCTTAGAAGTGGTACAGGATGAGATTCTTTTGAACTCATGTTCATTTATAGACATAAATATGGCATTCTTTCCTTTATTATTATTTCGAGAAACTTGTTTCTCTTCTTGAGTGAACTCACTTAAATCTTTCTTAACCCTCTCATTACTTCCTTCGTTGGCCGGTTTAGTAGGAAAAATATAACCATTTTCAACAATGTCCCAGACATCATCTCCCAAAGTTCCTTGAATGAAAGAAATCATCCTTACTTTCCAGTAAGAAAATTTGGTTCCATCAAAGATTGGAGGTCTGGTCAAGTTACCAAATCTTTCATTTTTCTCGTCCATAATTGATTTTCAGAAAACAATTTCAGAAACACAGGATCTCTTTTGAAAGAAGTTTACAAAGCTCTGATACCAATTGAAAAAAGTTACTAAAGGTGTTTATTAAAAATAAACTATTTAAGTAACTCCGATCTGTTTTTTTAAGAAACTCTTTTCGTAAAACCAAACTATTTGAACACAAGATGTGTTTAATAAATCAGTATGTACAAGATCTATACAAGAATTGAATAACAAGTTTATAAAGAAGTTTAAAAATCTTAAACTCAGCACAACCAAGAGTGAGATGAGGAGATGTAGAAAGATTATGTTCACGATATTTTTTATGTGGTAAAACCTCACCAATTGAGGAAACATCCACGACTCCCTCTACGGAGTAAAATGAAAAATCCACTAAAACAAATATATGAGTTACAAACTATATAACTAACATGCAAACAACTCAGTCCTATATAAGTTTAGGAATGTACCCTCTGGTGTCCTTAAACTTCTCTGCAGTTCTGATTGTAGATGTAGTTCTCCCAGTTTGTTAACTTCTGATTTGTTCCAGCACTTTACGTCGAATCTTTGTTTCACAAGATCTTATTACCAACACTTTTCGTGTTGTAGGGTGAAAGTGTTTGTGAAGGTTCTTTCTAACACATGCATGCACACACACACACTTATTAAGTACAAACAGTCCTAACAAATTACAATAACACTATATGATGTGATCTTTTCTTTTTCTTTCTTCTTACAAAACTTTTCACCTTATTTGACCTTTAAATCATTCCCAGAATCCACGGATACCTTGTTAGGAAAACAGACAAGGTCTTAATCAATCTCAGAATTAAGAAAAACTTTTCGAGATTGAAAACCTCCAAGTGAGATTCCAAACTAGGTCAAAGGTTTAGTTTTACAAGAACTATAAATAGAAAGCATTTATTGTTGATTTCAAAGTAAGCAAACGTTTTAAAGAAAATAATCAACAATATATTTCTCAAGATGAGAAATAAAATGAAACTAAGTGTAATGTAATATGAATAACTCAGATCTGAAATTTCTATGAAATCAGAAAGTAGATATGATTAAAATGTTTAAGTTGAAAACAACATCAAGTGAACACGAGGTTACAGCAACAAAAACAAACTCAACTCAAACTCTCAAACTCTCAAGAACACTCAGAGAAGTGTTTTGGATATGGATGTATTTGAATAAGTGTTTGAGTTTGGATGGAAGAGGTTTGACGAACAGGGTTAGGGTTTCTAACTTCTCTCTTCTCTCTCTATTTTCTCTCTTCTCTCTCCACTCTCTCAATTTCTCAGAGGAAATGAAAATGGCAAAAGTCTTCGAAGTCTGAGAGAAAGGTCCCTTTTATAGGGTAAGGAGAAGGTTCGAGAGGCTGGCTCAAAACCAAGGGCCTGGATTAAGTCATGCCAAGTTGACTTAGATCTAAGGGTTCTAATAAGGCGGTGATTAAACGGATTCTGATTGGTCTAAAGAATTGTACTGGGATTCACCAAGACAACATGCAGAGCATTGATAGCTAATGATCCAAGGGCTAGGAACGAACCTTGTTATAACTCAGTAAAGAAACACAACTTCAGCCAATCAGACGAGGAAAAGTGTTGGTTATTAACAGGATAACAAACGCGCGTCCAAAGTTAATTAAAACCACACCCTCAAGTTTACTCCGCTTTCGAATTCTACCCAAGGTAACATTAAGCCAAAATAATAAACAAATTATATTTACAAATTAACCCCAAAAACTTTTAAATCATGTTTTAATTAAGAAAACCTAATTTAAAAAATGTTTAAAAAATCCCAAAAAATTATTAAAATTCTAATTTAGGGATTTAAACACACTCAACATATGTACACACATTTTTATGCAATATGATATGCAATAAATGAATTCTACTGTGTGTGAGTGTTGGCAATAGGTTCTTGATCAAAGAAAGATAGAGAGATGAAGTAGCAAACCAAGTTCTGAGGTTCTTTGGATTCTAGGGAGGACACAATTTTGTCACAATTTCCAAACTAGATGAGCACTTATACAATATAGACTCGAGTGAGTCAAAAGTATAAGGGCTTCAAGTGATAGTACGAGCGGGGTAGTATATGACTCCTTTAGAGGTGCGGGAGTCCATGATAGACTTGTGAGTATAGGGAAAGGTTTGAGATTCCAGGGGGTATGCTTTGGGTTCTGTGGAAATCAAGGACCAACGATTCTGAGGAATAATGCACTAGGGAAAGTTGTTTTAGACTTTTTTGGGAAGCATAATACGCATAAGCCTTAATAGAATGTCGAAAGTGTGAAGAAGGCATTGGATTATAGGTCATTGGATTTAACGATAATTGGTGAACATGTGGAGAAAATACGTTGAGCAGAAATCCACTAAGAAATAGGGATAGTGGAGCCGGAAAGTGTTGCGAAAGAAACACTGTGAATCTTTGGCACCACAAGTTTCTAGGTTGTGCATATTGTTATGTGTTTTGTGTGATTTATTTTAGCCACTTTTTCCATCGCAAGTACCCTTAGGTATAGGACTAAGGGAGTATTTTGAGGATCTCACATCGATAATAAAAGTGGGGTAATATTGGGGAGAATTGAATGGTAATGAGTACATCATTGGAAATATTTGGAGGATATAGCCACGTCGATAATGCGGGGGAAACAATTGAGACAAATATGGTTATGCAATTGATGATCGAAGGTTTTGGAATTAGGCTCGAGTTAGAGGGTGTATGGGCACCCTGGGAGGAGCCAAAGCCCCTACTGTGTAAATACTTAGCATATTCGGAAAGAAGACGCAAAGGCAGTGATTTGGGTTATATTTCGGAGGAATGGGAATAAGTTTCCCCCCGAATTATGGAATGATTAAGCGTGGGTGTCTTTGGAAGTGATAGTGAGGACGTCACAACCTACGATTTGTTATCACTAGGATTTGTGAGTGAGATGGATATTAGTGGATGTGTTGGCTGTAATGGCTATAATATATATATATATATATATATATATATATATATATATATATATATATATATATATATATATATATATATATATATATATATATATATATTAAGTACCGTGGAATAGCGAGATTCTTTAGTGTTAACCACGTGAGAGTGGGGGGGTTTACACTACGAGGATGGTTGCATTACACGAGGGATTTCTACTTTCGAGGATTATTGGAGTAGTGTGGATGTTTTTCCAAGTTTCAATGGTGTAGCTATAGTTGGGGTTATAGTGAATAGCTATAGTAAGATTGGGTGTTAACGGTAGAAGGTTATGAATTATCTTCAATAGGTTTCACCTAAGATAAGGCCTAGCGTATATATATGGTAATGTATGTTAAAATGTGTTGCATGTTAATATACTAATATTGTTAAACTGAAATCCCGGGGAGTAGGGACATTTCTGATGTGATTCCGAGTGGTTGGACTTATTGTCGAGCAGGAAAATATAGCTCGGGTTTTACTTTCGCGCATGGTCACTACTGATAGTGAGGGCGCAGTAGTATGTATTTTCTTTTTACATAAGAGTAGATATGAATAATTTTATGCCGAGGGAGGGGTATTTGGAATCTTATAACTGGGGGATTGAAGTTATATTACGATTTAAGTGTTGGTAAAAGCCGAGTTTCATTTCGTACGGTTGAGCATGGGTACAGGGTGTATGGGCGCTTTGGTTAATTGAATTCTCTTAATAACTTTGTGTAGCAATGCTAACGGTAAGTGATTATGAGGCTAGTCGAGACTGGGAGTACTAGGCTTATCCGAATTTTTAGGACGAAATTTCGTTGTAAGGGGGAAAATATGTAACACCCCGTAAATTCAAGGACCTTTAATGAAATAAAATATTTGGAGAAAAAGAATTTATTTTATTTGGAGGAATTAAATCCATGATTAGTGAATTTGTAAATTTGACGAATTTATTAATTTGGCGAATTCAGGATTAAATATTTTGGATTATTTTATGTGGCCTTCTTTAGGCCTTAAAGTTGGAAGATGTTATAAATTAATTTGTATGGAAGTTTGGAGTGCACGATTGAATCCGGACAGGTCCAAATAGTTGGAAATGAGTGGCCATATGTATATATTGGGTCTTGGGACTTAATTAGACATAATTGAGCTCTAAATAAAGAGTGGGCCCCTTTTAGGAGGCTCGTAGACCCAAAAACGGGAACTGAGTTTTTAACCCTAAGTGTGTAAGGGTGAGGCAACATAAAGTCATTTTAGAAGAGTAAAATTAGGATGAGAATAAGATGAGAGCCATTAGAAGACAAGTTGGGGATTTGGGGAGATATCTTCAAGAACAAGAGTATATCCTTGTATTCAATCCAATATATGCTCATCCAAAGGATTTGATCTACAAATTGAGGTAAGTGGTGTAATTTGCCATTGTTAATTTGTATTTACCTAATCATATTAAAGGACGTGAAATCAATTAATATGTTAGGATTTATGTTTCATTAGAAATTGGGGATTTTCATTGTTGGGAGTTATAAATCTATAAGATATGATAAGATTTGGTTGATTTGATGATCTAATTGATGTAATTGTTAAGGTTAGAATGAATATGATAAAATGATGGATTTATGATGAATCTTGAAAAGTTTTGATGAAGAAATTTGTACAAAATTGAGGTATTTACTGTTTTGATGGAGATTCTGTTCGCGTTGCCTTGTAGAAAATCGTTTCTCTAACTTTTATTCTCTTATACGTTTTCTCCGAAAAGGGCTCCAAAATACCCCAAAATGGCATTTTAAAAATCTGGGCAGATTTGTGGGGAAATTTTAATTTAGGGTTTGAATTTGTGAAAAATCACCCTTGGATTAAGTAGAGGATAAATCCAAGTTTAGAATTAAAATTCATGATTGAGTGATTTGAAACCTTGTTAATTAAGTGGGTAGGCTTAATTGAATGAAATTTAATGATGGGTTGGAAATTCTGAATTTCGAGCCAAGAGAGGGATAGTCCGGGTATATTGGTTGAGTGACACCAAGATAATGAAATAAATGCGAGATTGTTTAATTTGAGTTGGGATATTGACTCGGGTGAAATTTGGACTAGTGCTACGAGTGTTTAGGCACATATTAGGACAAGTTAATTTATTATAGGGCTATATAATATATTAAGGAATATTCAAAAATAAAAAGGGTGATAACCTTAATATGTGGGATTTGAGGAATAAGTTCTACATGGTGAGATTTCAGGCTAGTGATATATGTTCGGGTGATTTTAATTGGGTGACACAACTTGAGTGATAAATATATAATCGTGGGAATTATTTGAATATCAAGTTAGTATATAGACTTGGGAATATTAGGCTACTGTTACGGTATTTGTGCACGGGTAGCCTGGATTTAATATATATATATATATATATATATATATATATATATATATGATTTATAAATATTGGCGTGAATAATATTTATAGGGACGCATACCCACTTTAGGGCTATCATAGGAGGTTGCACGATGTGGTTGAATTCCCTGGATAGAGAATGCAGGGTGAGTATAGTCCCCAGGTCATAGCGTTCGGGTTCAGGAATGAGACGCTCTGGGTATGATTTGGTCTCATTACCGTGGTAAACTATGGTCGCCTCCACAGTGTTTATTTATTTTCTGAAACAAGGAGTTAACCGTATCAGGATTTCGGGTGGACAAGAATACCCATTTATTATAGAATCTAGAGAACACCCGATGAGTGCCTACTCGTGGGATAATATATATATCTATGTCATGTATATGTGAATGTTGTAAGATTAGTACGTATATATGGTGCAATTATATAGGGGATAATACAAGATGAGAATTGTATAAATTATATAACTTGTGAAACGGTTATATAGTATTGAATTAGAATTGATTTAAATAAGTTCGTGTGAATAATAAACTTATAACTCATATACGTGATGTAATTCGTATAAGTGGTATACCTGTGAGAATGTTATATGGCAATTAACTAAGAAATGACTTAATTAAGTTAATGAGATTAATAACTTATAATGTATACTAAACCCACTAGGGATAGAGTACTGGGAAATCGTGGGACATATGTGACAAGGCTAGTTACGGGGTGGTTATCTAGATGGGTCAGATATAGTACATTAGGCGTGCACATTACTGGAGGGGTGAGGTGTCCTCAAGAGAGTGTACGACACTAACATAAATATGGAGAGCATATTTGCATTTTAATTTACTGCATTTAAATTCACTTGTTAAATATTTTCAAAATATTTTGGGTTCTAACCCTTGCTATAAAATATTTTCCAAAACTTTTAGGTGTCCAGACACAAAGACGCCAGAATTGTTCTATTCCAGGTTTACGTAGCTACGATACTTGTGGATGTTGTAGGACTTTGACTTAGCTGCTTCATTCATTTCATTTCTAGAGTAGGATGCATTCAGTATTCCATTTGGGCATGTCGCCCTAGTTGCTCTACTTTATTTCAGTTAGATGATGTATTATTCAGTTATTCCTCTTGTGGTTTATTTTCATTATTTGATTTGTAGTCGAGGGTTGTCTCGACAAGGATTATATTTATTCCTGTCTACTATTGTTCATTTCAGTATTTGTGTGAATGGTTAGTTGTATATTCTTCCGCATGTTATTGTTGGATGTTAAATATGAAAAATCTATCCCGAGGGAAGGAACATTTCTTGAGATGCGCCCATGAAACAATCTCCATACGCACACATGAACATGCTCTGATTTCATGCAAGTTTTTCTAATAACATATATATGATCAAATCAAGAAAAACTTTATTAACTAACTAATCAGATTTTAATACATGCGAAAATTAAAATCAATTAAATCTGATTTATTCAAAAGTTAAATTAATATCAATCTGATTTATTATGTTACAATCCAATATATCTCAGATGAAGAATTATTCCAATTCAAGTAACTAAATCATGTAACAATTTTAATTCTACATCATACAAAGAATAAGATGAAGAAGAATAACAAGTACGATTTTTTTAACGTGGTAAAAACCCAAACTAGGGAAAACATCCACGACTCCCTCTACAGAGTAAACCAAAAATTCCACTAAAATAAAATATTCAAGTTACAAACTATTAAACACACATGCACACAAAACAGTCCTCTACAAGTTTAGGAATGTACCCATTGGTATCCTTCTAACTTTTCTGCAGTTTTGATTGTTGATGTGGTTCTCCCAGTTTGCTAACTTTCACTTTGTTCCAGCAAATTACAACTCATTCAAAACTGATCTCTCAACAACATACGAGTTGTGCAAAACGTGCAAATGAATATGTTCTAAATGCAAACCATGCAAGAACTTAATTTAAATCTCAAGCATATAAGTTTTCTTCAAAAACTTAACAAAATAAATTTTCAATAAAAAATCTCCTTTATAAGAAATACATACAACACTTATCATGAAGACACAAAAAGGTAATTCAATCATTTAAGAAATATGTGTTCTCAATCTCTCAAAAATATAACATTCAATTTTATGAGGAAATTATTTTACAAATTATTTCACAAATATGAGAAAACAGATCTTTAAAAAGATTTTCAATAAACATGTAAGATCCGGAGAAATTCTGATTTAAATATCATATAGCATCTAATACAAAATCAGAATATTTAGATCACAAAAATATTCAATAAAATTCGGATCTAAAAATCTAGGGCATTCTAGTTTTTGTAAAAAATATTTCATCATGAAAGCACATAAATTCTCTCTACAATAACACAATATTTCAATCTCTAAAGTATGAGATGATGTACAAGATCATTGAGAATTCAAAAAAAAAACAGAATAAAGATGAAGTAGAATGAACACAATGTGTGAAAATAATACTTTCTTCTCTATTAGATCTCTCTCTAATTCTCTATATTTTTCTCTCTAAAGATATTAAACCCTCTTGTGTTTCTCACTCTAGAAATCTGAATAATTAACACAAATAAACTTTCTAATGATGTTTATATAGGTGAGAAAACCATATTCTAGAAACTTTAAAATCAAGGGTTCAGATTAAAAGTTATTAATCTAGGATTGAGATTAATTCGAGTTAAAACTAATTAACAGATTTTATCCATCTTAACAAACCAAGTCTGTTATAAAAAAACCTCAAGAATCTTAAAACCACTAAAGATACAAACAAGTTGGTATAGGGTTTTAGTGTAACAAACTTCTCCAACAGATATAACTAGGACAGCTGACACATAATCTAAACACTCAATCTAAACAAACCAGATCAAGACAGCTGGTATCTAAGCGGTTACCAGAAACCAGGTATAACAACCCAACGGTTATAAGGGGTAAATATTGGTCAAAGAACTCCCAAGTCTAGGATAAAAAACTACCAAGCAGGTAATATTAAGAAACTATAATCTTGTAGTTCGGTAAAGGTTCTTATGATTTAAAATAAAATAAAAACTAAAGCTAATAGTCGCATGGTCTGGGTATAACCGAGAGTGATCAAAACATATAGAAGGTAAAGGTAATCAATTGACGAAACAGTGTACTTATAAGATATTAGTACTAAAGTTTTAAAGACTGAAACTCCCGATGGCCGAAAGATATAGAAGTAATGGCTGGCTTTTATGACAAGTCAAATCGGTATGGTCAAATCTCGATTTATAAAGTACACCTAGGATGAAGTGAAACAACTATGGGATGAAATCAGGTAGCATGTCTTACACGGTCAAAATCGTTCACTCAATCTAAGGATTTCTACACAAGCCTAAATGACAAGGCAAGTCACTGAAAAGTGACGAAATAACAGGTGGTGCAAAACTTGGATATCAAATATTTAAAAAATAATCCTTAAGATTACATGAGCAGGTATAGTACCATAAAGATAATAGTCGAGAGCAATAACTGAAAGCCTATTGGGTCAAATCGATTATATAAGCAGGTACAAGACGGTCGGCTAAGGCTAAATCGGACAGGTGTATTCGGCATGGGGCTTAACAACTCCTAAGCTTAAAAGTATACTAGGAAGTACTAAGACATCTTAATCTCCTATGTGGTCAACTCGGCAAGTACTAGGATATCACCTAAGGCTACATGCCTATGAGCCTAATAAAACAAAAAGGACGAAAGCTACTGCTCCTAACACTAGATGAGTAATAGGATGAAAACAATTGTACATTGAAACAAACAAATGTACAGACCAAACCTTTTGTACTAAACCAACTAAGTTTAAAAGCAAGTATAGATATTTAGCCAAATGTTAAAAGAATTACAAATGGCCACAAAGGGATGAAAACAGGTAATGACGAAAATGACTATTTAATAAACATAAAAAAATGTTTTGAAAAATTTCATTTTAATTTGCAAAATAATTTCGAAAAGTATTTTAAAAAATAAAATTTTCATTTTAAGCAAAACATAAACCATTTTTATTCAAAAAGAATTATTTTCAGAAAAAATAATGTAATCTCACTTTATTAACATGATTGGGTACACAGTCAATAATATCACAATTAAGTATGGCTCACTATATATGCATGTGTGTCTAATGTGTCAAGTGCAAATGTGCAACCACACGTGAATACCTTTATTCGGATATGACGTTGAGTAGAGTCGAGGCATATTGAGTCATCGAGTAACGTCCCAAGATGTACCGAGGAGAAGGCTCGTACTAAAAAATATGTTTTGGGACAATATCCAAATTAGTTGAAACGCTTAAATAATGTAGACTCAAGTAAGTCAAAGATTTAGGGTGTTTCAATATCCCCCTTTGGATATTTGTGATAAAACCCTTTGAGTACATCATGGTACTCTTAGGAAAAAATAAAATCACCTAAGTCCTATACAACAATTACTATTATACCCAATCCACAAAAAAAATCTAGAAAATAAAAATTACAATACTCAACTGTACATCAATTACCCTAACACCTTCTTCTGATTTCCTGCATTAAAACAATAAAACCAAACTCACAAGAACAAGTGTAAGATATCATAGAAATTGGTAAATCTTTTTAAAAATAAGATATCATGAATATAATTCAAGAATCAAGACTAATAAAATGATGTACTCTTCTCCCCCCTTTTTGTCTCAAATGGAGAATGGATAAAAACAATGATACCATGAGGAAGAAAAAAAATATAACAACCACAATAAATATATTAACGGTTCTAATCAAGTGCCACTCCTACATTGACATGATTTTAAGAGGGTTTTTTTGCATTGACAAACATCCACACTCTAAAATCTCAAAGGAAATATAATTACCATGATTATGGCAGGAAAATATGTAAATATGGTAGAAAAAAGAATCAAACACATTCACCTAGTCTTCAAGGACTTCTCAAATAAAATAAAGGGTAAATGACATATTAGATATAATTTAAACATGTTTAACATATTTTAGAGTAATCAACAAATAAGGTCTCTCCCCCACAACCAATGCTATGGTTAAAAAAAATATTATGCTAAGCATACAAACTATAATAGGGGTTCTGAATTCAAGAAATAGAGTAAGAACAATTAGAGTAGATTAAATAACATGTTGTCTACCATGAGGTCATACATATAAAAACCATCATCATATATGGATATAGAGATTAATCATATTTGTAACATGATATCATATTATCAAGAAATAAGGATCAACACTCCAGACGATTAAATCTAATTCGGAGCGACCCGCTCAGATACCAAATGAAAAATCTATCCCCGAGGGAAGGAACATTTCTTGAGATGCGCCCATGAAACAATCTCCCTACGCACACATGAACATACTCTGATTTCATGCAAGTTTTTCTAATAACATATATATGATCAAATCAAGAAAAACTTTATTATCTAACTAATCAGATTTTAATACATGCGGAAATTAAAATCAATTAAATCTGATTTATTCAAAAGTTAAATTAATAACAATCTGATTTATTACGTTACAATCCCATATATATGATATGAAGAATTATTCCAATTCAAGTAATTAAATCATGTAACAATTTTAATTTTAAATCATACAAAGAATAAGATGAGGATAAGAAGAATAACAAGTATGATATTTTTAACGTGGTAAAAACCCAAACTAGGGAAAACATCCACGACTCTCTCTACGGAGTAAACCAAAAATTTCACTAAAACAAAATATTCAAGTTACAAACTATTTAACACACATGCACACAAAACAGTCCTATACAAGTTTAGGAATGTATCCACTGGTGTCCTTCTAACTTTTCTGCAGTTCTGATTATTGATGTGGTTCTCCCAGTTTGCTAACTTTCACTTTGTTCTAGCAAATTCCAACTCATTCAAAATTGATCTCTCAACAACATACTAGTTGTGCAAAACGTGCAAGTGAAGATGTTCTAAATGAAAACCTTGCAAGAACTTAATTCAAATCTCAAGCATATAAGTTTTCTTCAAAAACATAACAAAATAAATTTTCAATCAAAAATCTTCTTTATAAGAAATACATACAAGACTTATCATGAAGACATAAAAAGATTATTCAATCATTTAAGAAATATGTGTTCTCAATCTCTCAAAAATATAACATTGAATTTTATGAGGAACGTGTTTTACAAATTATTTCACAAATATGAGAAAACAGATCTTTAAAAAGATTTTCAATAAACATGTAAGATCTGGAGAAATTCTGATTTAAACATCATGTAGCATCTAATACAAAATCAGAATATTTAGATCATAAAAATATTCAATAAAATTCGGATCTAAAAATCTAAGGCATTCTAGTTTTTGTAAAAAATATTTCATCATGAAAGCACATAAATTCTCTCTACAATAACACAATATTTCAATCTCTAAAGTATGAGATGATGTGCAAGATCATTGAGAATTCAAAAATAAAAACAGAATAAAGATGAAGTAGAATGAACACAATGTGTGAAAATAATACTTTCTTATCTCTTAGATCTCTCTCTAATTCTCTATATTTTTCTCTCTAAAGATATTAAACCCTCTTGTGTTTTTCACTCTAGAAATCTGAATAATTAACACAAATAAACTTTCTAATGATGTTTATATAGGTGAGAAAACCATATTCTAGAAACTTTAAAATCAAGGGTTCAGATTAAAAGTTGTTAATCTAGGATTGAGATTAATTCGAGTTAAAACTAATTAACAAATTTTATCCATCTTAACAAACCAAGTCTGTTATAAAAAAAAACCTCAAGAATCTTTAAAACCACTAAACATACAAACAAGATGGTATAGGGTTTTAGTGTAACAGCTGGCACATAATCTAAACACTCAATTTAAACCAACCAGATCAAGACAGCTGGTATCTAAGCGGTTACCAGAAAGTAAGTATAACAACCCAACGGTTATAAGGGGTAAATCTTGGTCAAAGAACTCCCAAGGCTAGGATAAAAAACTACCAAGCAGGTAATATTAAAACACTATAATCCTGTAGTTCGGTAAAGGTTCTTATGATTTGAAATAAAAAAAAAACTAAAGCTAACAGTCGCATGGTCTGGGTATAACCGAGAGTGATCAAAAAATATACCAGGTAAAGGTAATCAACTGACGAAACAATGTACTTATAAGATATTAGTACTAAAGTTTTAAAGACTGAAACTCCCCAAGGCCGAAATCTATAGAAGTAATGGTTGGCTTTTATGACAAGTCAAATCGGTATGGTCAAATCTCGATTTATAAAGTACGCCTAGGATGAAGTGCAATAACTATGGGACGAAATCAGGTAGCAGGTCTTACACGGTCAAAATCGTTCACTCAATCTAAGGATTTCTACATAAGCCTAAATGACAAGGCAAGTCACTGAAAAGTGATGAAATAACAGGTGGTGCAAAACTCGGATATCAAAGATTTAAAAAATAAACCTTAAGCTTACATGAGCAGGTATAGTACCATAAAGATAGTAGCCGAGAGCAATAACTGAAAGCATATTGGGTCAAATCGATTATATAAGCAGGTACAAGACGGTCAGCTAAGGCTAAATCGAACAGGTGTATTCGGCATGGGGCTTAATAGCTCCTAAGATTAAAAGTATACTAGGAAGTACTAAGACATCTTAATCTCCTATATGGTCAACTCGGCAAGTACAAGGGTATCACCTAAGGCCACATGCCTATGAGCCTAATAAAACAAAAGGATGAAAGCTACTGCTCCTAACACTAGATGAGTAATAGGACGAAAACAATTGTACATTGAAACAAACAAATGTACAGACCACACCTTTTGTACTAAACCAACTAAGTTTAAAAGCAAGTATAGATATTTAGCCAAATGTTAAAAGAATTACAAATGGCCACAAAGGGATGAAAACAGGTAATGAAGAAAATGACTATTTAATAAACATAAAAAAAATGTTTTAAAAAATTTCATTTTAATTTGCAAAATAATTTCGAAAAGTATTTTAAAAAATAAAAATTTCATTTTAAGCAAAACATAAACCATTTTTATTCAAAAAGAATTATTTTTAGAAAAAATAAT
The DNA here is from genome assembly GCA_949130495.1 of Sambucus nigra. Taxonomy (NCBI): domain Eukaryota; kingdom Viridiplantae; phylum Streptophyta; class Magnoliopsida; order Dipsacales; family Adoxaceae; genus Sambucus; species Sambucus nigra. The sequence continues at coordinate 95,428,404 of OX422207.1, read as the reverse complement.
GTAATCTCACTTTATTTACATGATTAGGTACACAGTCAATAATATCACAATTAAGTATGGCTCACTATATATGCATGTGTGTCTAATGTGTCAAGTGCAAATGTGCAACCACACGTGAATACCTTTATTCGGATATGACGTTGAGTAAAGTCGAGGCATATTGAGTCATCGAGTAACGTCGCAAGATGTACCAAGGAGAAGGCTCGTACTAAAAAATATGTTTTGGCACAATATCCAAATTAGTTGAAACGCCTAAATAATTTAGACTCAAGTAAGTCAAAGATTTAGATAATCTTGAACTTATCTCGTACATTTTTTATTAAACACATCTTTGTGGTTAATCTGTTTTGATTTAAAGAAAAGAGTTTCTCCAAAAAATAGTTCGGAGTTACTTAGACAGTTTAATCTTGAATTAAACGGCTTAAGTGACAGCTTTTCACTACCGAGATGTAATCACCTCCTGCCAAGATGTTATAGCCTCTTGCCGAGCTGTGTCAGCATCTTTGGCCGCTTCAACAACTTATTGTCGAGCTGTCTCAACAGATTGGATTTTATTTTCCCAAGAAGCCTTATCCTCTTCGTACTTCTATCGGGACTCCATCAAAGACTTTGATAACCCAGCAAGGGATTCTTCCACTCCACTCGACGAGGTTGAGGCTTTGATACCTTCATCCTTATCCACGATATTATCAAAATAAACCAAAAATTGAAAGACGAAGAAGGGCACAAATTAGAGCATGAACATGGTAATGAAGAATCATATGAACAAGTATAATCACACTTATTAATGCAAGGTGTTGGGCTGCCAAATCGGTAACTTTCTCCCGAGAAGTTGAAGTTTCAGTAGCTCGGTAATCAGGAAGAGTCCCCGAACTGATTAATTTCTTGGCCAAGCCAGGAGTAATGATAGCTGGAGAACTAGCCCTCAAAGAAGGAACCTCAACACCAGAAGTTTGGGCATCAGCATCTATAGTCTTCTCAGTAAGACCCCTTCTCAATCTCCTTAAAGGAGTAGCTCCAATCAAAGGTGATGTCTCTTCTAGAATGAGGACAACCCTTTCAATCAAAGGTTCCGCCTCTTTAGGGGCAACAGGGGGATTCTTGTTAATATCTTTGGCAGGAGAAACGACATCCTTTTTCATAATTCCTTCAGCTGGGCGTCGTCTTTGCTTTTCTTCGCCCCTTCAGCACTAGGAGCAAACTTGGCAAAGAGGTCAGGCTCTTTCCTCTTCTTCGTCATCAGATTAGTAATAGAAGTACTTAAATCAAGAGAAGTTTCTTCAACAAATGAAGAAGATGCTGGAGCTTTCTCAAGGTCAATCGCCAAGGGGGAACAAGAGGACGAGCAATAAAAGAAGAAGTGGTGTTCTTGTATTGCATCATATAGGAAGCGAACCTCACGTGTTCCCCAGCTACTGCTCGATGCAACCCCCAGATAAATTTTAAATCTTTTATATTAATGTCACTCTCTTTTGGGGATTTCCTTTTACTTTCAACTGCAACAAATAAAAAATAAGTGTCAGTGATGCATTTCATCAAACAAAAACAAAGCTAAATTAAAAACTAAAAACAACCTATCCCATTGCCATAAAGTGGACATTTGGGACCTTGGTACACATATTTCCCTTTTAACAGGGGGTGTTTCTAGTTTTTCATCACAACCCCATGTTCAAAATAATCCATATTAGCATCAGGGAGATTGACCACTAAATCTTTGTTAAAATACCTAGTTTTTAAATAAAAGGTGGCATCGCTAGTAATCCATTTATAACAATACATAATTTTAGAAATCCCTAAATGAGTTCCATGAATTTGATTCAACCTATGTACGCCATTAAATACCCTCCATGTATTTGGAACTACTCTTGCAGGAACAATATCAAAATATTGGCAAAATTCCAAACACAATGGATGAGGCGGGAAAGAAAAACCACATTCAGCTACAAAAATAGAAGGAAACCAATGTCCCTCAGCTAGAGAAAATAAAACAGAAGGTTAAGGAGATTCTTCGAGAAAAACCCAAGAAAAAATTGCAAAATCATCCCTAAACTTATCCAATGATTTGATAAGGTAAACCATGGGGGCTAAAGAAAAGAAAGAAGAAAAAAGAAATTCTTAGAGAAACTCAAGGATTCAGCTAAGGCGGATGACAGAAGGAACGATCATAAGAAGAAAAAGTGAGAAGACAAAGAGTTTGGAAGTCTAACAGGAAAAAAGGTAGAAGACGATTTGATTCTATCGCCTTTAAATGCATTGCTTCGGGAAACGAGAAAAGTAATGATCACTAGAGATGACGATTGCGTTTTTGGCGGTTAAATGATCAAAAAGACGCAAATACCCAAGTGTATGTCTAAGATTCAAAATATTTACGAATTTGACATTTCGCGCTCGAAATCATTAAATGTCATAAGTGTTGGAGATCCGTAATCTAACAAGACTGGGTAAACATGCTTGAGCAACTTCAGGGCATAATGTTCCACATTCTCATATCTAACCTCAAATGTGAAACATTGGGGGCTTCTGTTGATACAAAAATTAGTTAGCTGACGTGGACCAATTATATGAAGACACATGTCATCCCGCGTGGCATAAAATATACTTACCGATCAACTCATAGTACCTAGCTACTCAACACGCCGAGTTACTCAGTGCACCGAGCTACTCAATATGCCGAGCATCTAATTAGGAAGATCAAACGATAAAAACATATTCAATGAACATTCTTATCATGTACAAATGTATATGTCTATTAACTAACGACATATTATCTATTCACATAGAGAGCCCAAAGGGCTATAAATACTTTGTAATACCCACTAGCGGGGCAAGCTTCCATAAGCGAACATACTGAAGACTGAGGCAAATACACAGCAATACAAAGCAGTGGACGTAGGCCATTTTTCTAAGGCTGAACCACTTTAAAAATCATTTGTCTTATTTCTTTGTTCATATTTGGCTGTGATTAATTAATTAGATCAAATCTAGTTTTTTACATCAACAATTTCTGAACTTTCCCCACCCAAGTCACTAAAAGACGTGTGCTCATTTTTTAGATACACAGGATTTCGTAGTAGTTTTATTAAGGATTTTATCTCCATAGCTAGACCCTTAATTAATTTACTCACTAAGTATGCCTTATTTGAGTGGAGAAAAGCGTGCCAAGAGGCCTTTGAGAAATTGAAGAGCATGCTAGTCTCTGCTCCCATCATGCAAGCTACGGATTAGACCCTTCCATTTGAACTAATTTGTGATGCGAGTGATTATGTAGTTTGGGCTATTTTATGACAAAGGAGATATAATAATGAACATATTAGATACTATGATAGCCTAATTTTAACTGGACCCGAATTAAACTACTCCAACACGGAGAAAGAGTTACTAGCGATAGTGTTTGTCCTTGGTAAATTCCGTTCATACCTTATTGAGTCACCTATTATATGCTTTATTGACCATGAGGCACTCAAGTACCTAATTTATAAGAAGGATGCAAAGTCGTGTCTCATTAGGTGGATCCTGCTACTCCAAGAATTTTACCTTTCCATCAAAGATAAGAAATGAGTAGAAAATGTCGTAGCCGACCTCTTGTCTAGGCCCTTATCTGACGTGCCTCAAGATCTTGTACCCATAGATGAGTATTTTTCGGATGAGCAAATTATTTCTACTTCCTCTTTACCTTGGTTTACGGACATCGTAAACTATCTAATGATGGGGTCGTTCCCTCTGTATATACTCCGCAAGAGAAGATAATGTTTTTCACTTGGTCGCGCATGTTATTTTACAACTATCCCTATATATTTAAGTATTATGCCGACCAAATAAGATAAAAATGTGTACCAGACGATGAGATTTAAAGTGTCATCCAGTTTTGTCATTCGAAAGCATATGGAGGCCACTTTTCCATGAATAAGACAACCACAAAGATTCTTCAATGCGGTCTCTATTGGCCCACTATCTTTCGGGATGTGAATATATATTGTCGATCTTAGAAGAGATGCTAAAATATAGGTGCTATTACTAGACACGTTATGATGTCGTTGACCTCTATCCTCAATATTGATATGTTTGACTGTTGGGGCATCAACTTCATAGGATTCTTTCCTCCCTCTTTTAGTTTTCTATATATCCTTGTTGCAGTGGACATTGTGTTTAAATGGATAAAGGCAATAGCTACACGTATTAATGATAGTAAAGTGGTGGTGAAGTTCATCCATGAATACATACTTTCTCATTTTGGTGCTCCTAAATTCATCATTAGTGACAATGGCACGTGCTTTATAATATGTCGTTTGAGAAGTTAATGGGGAAGTATGGAGGTTTCCATAACTTTGGAAAAACTTACCACCCGAAAATGAAGGGACACGCCGAGCTAACGAATCGAGAGATAAAAAACATTCTTGAAAAGGTCGTTGATCCCAATAGTCAGGATTGGGCTTTTTGATTACTCTATGCACTATGGTCTTACCGAACCTCTTATACAAGAACCCCATCGGGATGTCCCCATTCTGCTATTTGTATAGAAAGCCTTGCTATTTGAGTTGGAACACAAGGCATATTGGGAGATTAAGAGGTTGAACTTCAACATAGATAAAGCAAGCAAAAAATGGAAGATCCAATTAAATGAATTAGAAGAATTATGCAATAATGTGTATGAGAGCACTCGCATTATAAAAGAACAGATGAAAGTTTCCCATAATCAGAACATAAATCACAAAGAGTTTCATTCAGGTTAAAAAAAGCTCCTTTACAACTCACGCTTACACTTGTTTCCCCAAAAGTTACATTCAAAATGGTCTGAACTATTTGTCATGAAGAAAGTGTTCCCACACGGTGCAATAGAAGTGGAAGATCCGAAGGATGGGAGCACGTTTAAAGTAAATGGACAACGCCCAAAGCCATATCTAGAGGCGTGTATCAGGGGAGTGGAGACAATTTTATTGTCGGACCCCATATACGGGAATGCGTAGGTTTGGAGAGAGGCTGTCGCGCCCCCAATTTGTATGGGGTGAGAATTAGTTATATATTAGAGTCGTGTGAGTTCTTTACGTGTTTAGGAGTGTGTCATGCGTGGTTTTGCGCAAGTGGATTTTCTTTTATTTTCGAGACCCATCCCAAGAGTGAAAAATGAGTCCGCGGTGATTTCGATGATTTTTGGTAAAAATTGTTGAATTTAATTTGAACCCCGGGAGACTTTTAGGAAACCCACCATCTGTGCCTGAGGGAGAGTGAAATTTGCGAGGAAAAAAAGAAGACGCGAAAAAAATGTGTTCAGAAAAATGAACCCTTAGCAAAGGGGTTTGGTCCAAAAACCAAACCCTTGAAGCAAGGGGTTCAAAAAACGCGGACATTAAAATAAAAACGGTTCAGTTTTGGACCGAACCGATTCGGTCCATACAGCAAACCGGTTTAATTTTTTGAAAGGGAAATATGAATTTTCCTCTTTGATTTATCTTTTCCCTCCCAACCTTTCACCTTCCATCAACCTAAAACCGTTCCCCTCCCTCCCAACTATGAAAATTAACCCCAAAACACTCCATCCACTTTTTAACTTTTTCATTTTCCAAAAATCCATCCATTTACCCCAAAATAACCTTTTTCCCATCATTTCCCACATATAGATACCCCACTCCTCCACCCTGTTTTCTCACACCTAAAATTCTCTCATTTCCTAGAATTCTCCCTATTTCTTCATAAATTCCATCCTCTCTCTAATGTCCCTAAGCTATACTTGAAAAAGTACATGTCAATCGACGTAACCGAGGGCAACAACCGAGAAACTTTTCGTTCCCCTAAGAGCAAAGTTGTTGCAACGCCTATTTTGACGCTTTTTGTACTTTGTTCATTAAAAGAAAAATCATTTCTAATGATATGACTGATAATGTCATCTCTCTCTTCTCGTGTTTCGGGTGGGAGAATTGTTTGCCAATGATGAGAGACCCGTTTATGAACCCATAACCAAATAGTTTTATGGGTCCCTCTTCCACATCTCAGATGGAAAGTACGAAGGATACATTGATCGGATGGTGATTCTTTCTCACTATAAATTGTCAAACAAAAGATGAAGCGACGGGGGTCAAATACTTAAAAACCTACAATTAGACCTACTACGCCTCGAGCTTTCTTATAATTGTGCCCCATACACATCTTGGATGAGTCAGACATTCCAATCCGAGCGGCCTACGTCTCACACCCGGTTGGTGAACCTCATCACGTGTGGAACCATCCTCCGAATGAAGAACGATTTCACAATCCACTTGTGACATGATATCTTTGTCTACTTCTTGTTCGACACTACATCCAAAATAACCCTTGCACACATTTATTTCAAGGAAATCACAAGTACGACTTATTGCCCCACTGGTACGAATTCTTTTCCCTATTGTTACTTAATCACATCTCTATGCCTCGAAGCAGGGGTTGTTCCCTGGGGCGACAAAGACCGAGTGCCCAAGTTCATAAGTACCACATCGGTGGACCAAAGTATGAAGGAAGCTCGTAAACCGAACCCTCATCTCGAATAAATATTTAAAGAAGAATAAGAAGAAGGGGACTTTGATAGGTTCGTGTTTCCACTGGGATTTTTTATCTTTTTCTACATTTTTTCTAGAGTAGTTAGGGTCAATGTTTACCTCTTTGTCCCTTTATTGGCACTTGTATAAGTCATTTAGGAGTCTTATTATTCATACTTTACACATAATTAAGCAAGGTAGTGATCAATGATCTTTGAAGAATAAAGACTTAATCTTTTCAAATAAAATTAATCTATGTTCTTGAATTTTTTTAGGAAATTCTTCTTTAGTACGAAGTTCTTATTCTTGCAACTTTATTTCTTCATAATTGGTATAAATTTCTAATTCTTTCTTCTTCTTATTTATTATGAATGCTTGCATGATAAATATGATTAGCGTAGAATTTAATTCCATGTTTAGCTAAGTTATTTATGGGTTGGGGAACATGAACCCAGCTTAGAGTTTTCAACGTTAAATGTAAAATTCAACATAATTAAATAATTAATTCTTCGAGTTTGATATGTCATAGAGACTATTAGTGTAGGCCTCTTAACTCAGTTTGTTCAAAGAAACCAGATTGTTTGAGGATGCATTATATGTGTCGGTAAATATATCATTTGTGCTAATTAATCTATTGGCTAATTATCATGAGGGTTAATGTCCAAACATATTTGATTCTTCATATTGATTGTACTTTTCTTTCAATTAATTATATTTTATAGAATTTTATATTTATCGGAGATAATCTACGATTTGGGGAATTCGATAAAAGTATTTTTAAAACCAAAAGTTCAAATTTTTGCTTTAAGTAGTTGAATTTGGAATCGCGTAGCTTAAATTGCTTAGATAATTACAAATTTCTCAAAGTACAAACTCATCACCCTTTTCTTTCTTTCTCGAGTCGAAGATTAGATCTAAGAAGCCTACCCTACATTTATCTTCCTTTAGTGACATATTCCCTGAGGATTCGACCCCATCTTATCAGGTTATTACTTGAGCGACCGACTTGCACTTGAGCCGCAGGTACACAAGTAGCACACACTTTTTATTGCTCGTCATTAAGAACTTGCAGTGGAGGAGAACCTATCAGAAAAGGACCCGGGGTATAATTGGTGAAGATCATAAATATATTTTCAAATCCTAGACGATTCACTCATACAGGGTACCCACCTCTACACCAGAAAAATCCCTAACAAGCCACTACATCAGAAAAAGAGATGACAATCCACTACATTTGAAAAAAAAACCTCTCAATCCCCTATGAGGATTAAAAAAAACCTAGAAACACAAGGACTGATACTAGCAGTCGAAGAAAACCTCAAGAAAAAGAACACAATCGCCAAAGCAAAAAGGAAATGCTTCGTACAAAAAAAGAAGAGAAAATCTTGTGCGAAGGTACTTAGGAAACTTAAGAGAAAAACTAGTTTTTGCGAAAGGAATCACAAAAACCTTAATGGGAAGCTGGACGGTCAAACTTATCTATCTCTCAAGAAATTGAAACGATTTTTGTTTTAAAACAAGGCAAAACCCATTTTGCCTCACTTTTATGACCACTGACAGTCACGCGCGCTAAAATCATTTTAGAGCATTGTCGGATTGTCAACATGTGGCAACTTTAAGTTTTCAGAATATAACTTGCTAAGGCCATTGATTCGACCGATCGAGCGGGATAACCAAGTGTGAACCAATAAATATTAGTCAGTACTGATTGTAATAAAATTTAACTCACTCATTTGCAGTTATGAACAAAGTCTTGGAGGCTTTTGTTATACCATATTTGTGAATAGCACCTCATAGACCGAAGACCTCAGCCCCGATCGAAGAAATATCAGTACAAGAGCTCGGCCTAGCCATGAGCTTGATCGTATTCCATTGCTTATGTGAAAGACAACAAGACAAATTGACAACTTGTAATTTTGGCAGCTGGCCAACAACATCCATCCGGTTTTTCATATGGTTAGCATGTGATAAATCCCCCATTTGATGGGAAAAAACCTTTAAATAACTGAAGAAGTTCTCCACTAGTCCAATAGACCCCCACCCATCCCATACTGGATAGTACACCTATTCATTATATAAGGATCACTATAAATGGGTGAATCCCCTATAAGGAAGGGGGATCCAGTTGATTTCTAGATTAAAACCTATAATAAACATATACAAACATCCTTATTGTCTAAACCTTAGACATGATTGTATCCTCTAAGATAGATCTAAGAGTATTAAATCATCCCGTGGATGTAGGCTAGTCTTAAAGGTTGAACCACCTATATCTCACCGTTAATCCTCTTATCCTCGCCCTCTTCTCATACATATTACGTATCTATTGTGTGTTATCTCTCATTTGGTATTTTTCTAGCTAAGATACAAATTGAATTCCATTTTTAGACGATAACACTTTTTTTATTTGATCCACAATCTCATGAAATACATTCATGTGATCCATGAGGCTCCCGCCCTCCTCCATCTTCAACCCGTAAAGCTCCCACTTGAGATTGGGCCTTGTTGTGAGACTTTTTGCTAAATAGAGTTTCTCTAAATTTTTCCTCAACTTTGGCAATGTGTCCTCATCATTGACATTATTAATCATATTATCATCGATAGAGAGTCGAATAATACTCAAAACCTTAACTCTATATCTCATCAAAACGATCCATCTTCCAATGTGAAATTATATCCTAGGACATGGTTGAATGGAGCAACAAACACAAGACTTCCAAACACGAGTGGTTTTAACACCAAAGCCTCAATTATGACTTTTGCCAAACCCCAAGTGTGCACCAAAGCTCTGATACCAATTGTTGTGCTAAAAATGCACCCCATCCAACCAAACATAAGGAAATATATATGCAATATTTATGAAAATATAAAAAAGGAAAAACTAACAAGATGAACACAAGAGATTTAACATAATTCGATAATAATACCTTGTCTACATCCACAAGAGAGAGAGAGAGAGAGAACAATTTCACTATATGAGAAAATAGATTACAATGGAAAGATTATCTAAGAGGTTTACTCGGTCTCAACACAATATCCAAATACACCAAAATCTCACTTTAGGAATCAAGTTTAGAACCCTAAACCTATCACTCTCTTTTCTCTCTTCTTTACTGTGTGTTTTGAATCATGGCTGAAACCCTCCTCAAATGAGGAGTCAAAGTGTACAGTAAATCGTGTATAAATAGTACCCCCACATATGAATAGTAAACCAGGTATGAGCAATACCTTCGCATATGAATAGTAATCACGTATGAACAATAGTCCCCACGTATTAAAATTAGCCCCCGCATATGAACAGTACCCCATATGAATGGTAACCGTGTATAAACAATACTCGCAAAAATTCAACCCAAACTCTATAGAGCGGGTGTTAGAAATTTGGCCAGTTGTAACAAAGCTCTTTCGATAAAATGGGTGTGGAGGTTTCCAATTGACTGGTGGCGGGGTTTGGGCTGGGTCTCAATGGGTGGGGATCTGTGGAAAGTCAGTTCCTTCACGGGATGGGGTTATTGAAGCACATTGCGCGGGAAGGGAGGGAGTTCCTCGTGTATACTTCTTTGCGCATGGGGAATGGGGAGAGATTTAGGTTTTGGAGAGACATTTGGGTGGGATATCACTCGTTAGAGGATTTTATTTCCTGGTTTATACCGTATAGCGTGTGAGAGGGAAGGTTTAGTTGCACGACATACTTGGAGGGAAGGGGAGAGGGCGTGTTTGAATCCTAGGTTCAAAATGAGGCTCATGGACTGAGAGTTGGAGAAGGTGGGAGAGTTGTTTGATTAGTTGGGTAGGACGAATTTCCCACAATGGGTGAGGATTATATGTAGTGGAGGGGATGCAGAAAGGAGGTGTTCTCGGTGAAATCTTATTATGAGATGTTAGTGAGTGGTGGGGGGACTGATTTTTCTTGGAAGAGCATTTAGTATACGCGTGCCACCCAAAAGTTATTTTTTTTCCCTGGACAGTGGAAAGACAATCGATTTTGACATTAAACAAACTGAAGAAGAGAGGCAGGCGTATGGCTAACAAGTGTTGGATGTGCAAGAGTGCTGAGGAAACAATCATTTCTGTGTGGAGAATGACCCCATTATATATTTTTGGACTATTTGGAAGGAGAGGAACAAGAGATGCTTTGAGGGAGAAGAGATTGATCCAAGAAGGCTTCGATATATGCATTTGAGTTCTTTACATGTGTTGTTTAAAGAGGGGACGTATTTTACAGTCAAGTGCCTGTTAAATTTTTTGGAGGATTTGGGGAGGGGGCACTAATTATCTTGTTATGTTTCTAGCGTAAAGAGTGAGGGGAGGTCGAGAGGGTTTTTGTTTCCCTTTCCCCATTTTTGTTTTTTGATATATAGAGACTTTGTATATATCTCTAGTATACGGGTTTTCGCTTCCTTAAGCGGCATCATTAAAATAATTTGCATATTATAAAAAAAAAATTGTGACTAACTATAGGTTAAATATAAAAGGATTATAAAAATAATAATAATTTAATATATTAAATCGGTCGGATAAACAACAACTAAAATAATTATTGGGTAATCAAATTGTAAAATACCAATCCATATCCAAATAAATAGCCCAAATTTAGATTATGTCACAAGTCCCTACCTATTAAGATAGTACCTTTACTTGTGATAATACTCTTGTTCAATAAATCAGGGATAGATTGGCCAGGATGAAGTGAAATAAAAAGAATGATTTCTAGTTTTATTTGAGAACGTTGCACAACATCTATTATATACATCTAATACGATAGTAGTAAAGGTTAATGACATATAATAAATACACCTTTGTTCTATTCACTTCTTCTGATTTAGTTTCTTCTGATTTAGTTTCTCAATATATAAAAATTCTGAATCAAACTCTTCACCTATCCATCTGACTATCCAAATCCTACTCCCCGCGTCCGTCTCTCTACTAATATATATATATATATATATATATATATTAGGCATCCGTCTCTCTCCACTATTCTCTATGTCATATATACTCAAATCGTCAATACATAACTCACCCACCTCTCACATTCTTTTGCGTGTGTTTATCACCAAAGGAACTCCAGACTACTACTGTGCCAAGTAGAACAATTTATTGTAAGTTGTAGAACACCAACCAAATCATTGGAGAAGGAATCAATTTCCAGGTGTGTTTTCTTGGTAACCCTACTGCTGACTATATTTCGTTAGTTTTTTTTTTCTTGCCTTAGTTAACTCGGTTGAATAAGTTGAAGAACATGAAGTTGGCTAACTATATATGAATTGGTTTGGCAGGTTTGGCTCTCAAAGGCGACAGGACATCAAAGAGTGATCATTCGTCACATGTGTACAACGTTAGTTGACTGCACAAAATTTTGTGACGTTGGGTACCCAACATGTATCCATGGAAGGTGCACATGCGATCGAAAAGTTGGTGCTTCCATAGAAAATAGTGATGAAATAAAAAAATGCAAGAGTGATGCTTAGTGTAAAAACCTTTGTCCTCCAAACTGTTTGTACCATAACTGTGTTTCTGGTGTTTGCCTGTGAGTGTTAGCCTAAGGTTTTGTTAGTTCAATAGGTAGTATGAAATAAAAGTTCAATTTGGTTATCTCAAGTTGTGAATGGAGATCAAGAGTTTATTATACTTTTAATACGATAATATTAGAAGCATGTATATATCGGGTCACCTGAAAACATTCTTAAATTGTGATTTCAGTTCAACTTCCATATACGAGTGAATATTTTCATTGTTTCTTTTTCTTAACAGTTAGTATTTGTGTTCAGATACTAAATTTAAAGAAGGAAACTCAGAGACTTTATCCATCTGTGACACTATCTATCACTGTGCCTCACACTCTTACCCTCCCTTATCAGGTTATAAGTAGAATTTTTATGTAAAGCATATAAATTAATATTGAGACCATTCTTATGATAAATAAAATGTCAATTATGTCATATAGGGGATTATGGGGATCGAGTAAAACTCGGGTCAGCTTCGGGTTAGTGAGCAGATGGGTTTTTTCGAGTTTGATGGGTTTGCCCGGGTTAAGGGCATGGGGATCCAGCAGTTAAGGTGGAGCTCGGGTTTTGGTAGTGAAGCAGTTGAGTGAAGTTAATGGTTAAGTGGTGTTTGCTTGAAGCTTTTAAATATGGAGGTTGGAGAGAGAATGTGGGTGAAGGTTGAAGAAGATGATAAGGTGGGATGAGAGAGAAAAAAAATGATTGGATTTGTTGGGTGTTTGCATCCAAGACGTTTTTACTTATAGTAATATATTCAAAATTTAACATAAAATATTACTTGAGGATAAGTAGGCTAGATTTTCATTCAGAATGATTTTGGTGGAGATAAATATAAATAAATTTGGAGTTCTAATCTCAATTAATTTTTTACTCGAGTTCATTTTTTTTTACTGACCTATAAAATATTTTTGTAACCCTTTTAATTTTGGTCACTGATTTGGCATGGGGCGTGAACTCTTCAAAATTATATATTGTGGGCATTAAGCATATGGTTCTAATTGCATGTGATTGTGGGGTGCTAGAGGAAGATAAAGTTTTTTGCATTTATAAGTAAATAATAACAGCTCATTCCGCATTAGCGTATCATTCAGCACTAGCATATGCTTACATGCAATTATGAGTAAATAATTGCATGTAATGTTATATTTTGGTTCCTTTGTATTTGGGCTTTACACTATACGACGCGTATTATCTAACTACGGACATTATATGATACAAAATTATTTTTTATCTCAAACAAATATGGTTGATTTAAAACACAATATGACTAATTCAACTAATAATTATAACATGTAATTAAATATGATGATACAAAAAATATGAGTAAAAATATGAATAAAGCAACAAAATATTATGACTATGACGTGTTATGATCTTGACATAAAAAGGACATATCATTTTAGTTTTATGTCAATTTCGAATAATTTTATTGTATCATGCATAAAATTGTAACTCTACTTTTAAGTTCTTTATTTTGTTCTCATTTACTATAAAGTATTAAGCACAATATTGTACATATGCTATCAATTATAAATGCATATTTTACAATTTTTTTATCAAACGTCCGCTCATTGTGCGGGTTACTTGCTAATTTAGTATAATTATAATGGTAATATTCATTCACAAAGAACTTTGATTATAGCCTTTATAGGTGATAAAATAAAAGGTTAACTAAACTGGGCAAAAGACGTCCACAATTATATTCTTAATAAGAATAATTCACTCAAAACATTATCTTGTACTGAAAGGCTCATTTTCTGGTTTTGCCAGAATTAACTATGGCCTTTCATTTTGGGTGTATTGTTGCCATTTTCTGGATGCTTAAAGAGAGTTGAGATGGCAATGACCCCACAATTCTATCCATATATTAATAGAGTAGCCATATGGTACACTGATATATGGTGGTGCTGGTGTATAGCATTAATAAATGCCGGTACATAGACTTATCGAAAGAATGTCCACATATTTTAAGTTGACAAATAAATGATTAACACGTATCCGGTGGTGGAGCCACATTGTAACTGGGGGTCAAGTGTTCCATTAAAAAAATTTCCCAAAAAGCTACCGAATTTTCTTCAAAAAAATAAATATATGCTTTATATTATAAAGTTAACCACTGTGCCAAAGACTCTAAAAGGCGTATCAAAATATCCGGTTGGTTGTAGTCTTGAAGTTTGAATAGAATAGAAGAGTAGATCAACTCATCATTATAGAATTAAGGGTATTCACAAATTTTAACTCCCAACTATTTCTTAACATCTATAGTTTTGGATTACTGTATAGATGTTTAGAATTCTTTATTAAGTTTATTTAAATCGTATATTGTTTTTTTTATGAGAAGTTGTACTATGTTTGATTAAATACAAGACTTTGTAAAAACATAAAATTACCCCTAAAAATTCACATATAATGTTAGGGTTTTCAATTGAATATTTATATAAAAAAAATTTATAATAACCCCTAAAGATTCACATGTTTTTAATTATATATTATAAAAAGAAAACTAAAATAGCCTCCCAAATTTTCCTCTCACCTTCCACCCCTTTAACCCCGTGGGTCTTAGTGCCGCACCCAATAAAATTTTATGGCTCCGCCACTACATGTATCCTCAAATAAATGACACTATATTTTCATAAATTCTAGACCGATTTAGAAACGCAATACAAAATGGTGCAACACTCCACTACTATTTGGGTCTGAACATTAGCTAATATGAGTATGACACGTCAGTGTGTTGCACCAAATGTACTGAGTTACGTAAAATCACTCTTTTTTAGCGGCATTTAGATATAAGTTATATTTGAAATGATTTTTTATATATAAGTCTCATTGACTATTCAACCATAAACATGTCATATAACTACTTTTCTGGAGTTTTATTAGATATATATACCCTTACACCTAAACATTCGCATTACCCATATTTTGAGAAACCTTCATCTCACCTCATTAATTTTTACCAAATACATGCAACTCACCCACAGGTGAGGTCAGTTTATCAACGTTTTCCCAACCAATTTTGAGTCAAAATTTCAAGTTTATTCACTTTTCATACTATCCAACAAAAATTTAAAACAACTAACTAATTGAATTTTAAATTATATATAGTTCTCCAATCACATTCATTTTAGAACTTTGATATCATCATGTTCATACACAATCCAACACAAATATACTATTAAAAATGATTTATCCAATAAAAAAATCGAGGTACAATTTGGTTTATTTATTTAAGAAAATTTATTAAATTAACATATTAATCAAAATATAACACTTTACTAATTCATTTTTTTTATTTTTAGTACATAAAAATAGTTTTTTAATAAAAAAAAATCTTTTAAATTAAATAACTTTTTTCGTTTTTTGGTCCCATTTTTATTTATTAAAAATAACAAAAAAATTGTTCACTTTTCATCCCACTTTTTATTTATTAATAAATAAAACT
The DNA here is from genome assembly GCA_949130495.1 of Sambucus nigra. Classification (NCBI taxonomy): domain Eukaryota; kingdom Viridiplantae; phylum Streptophyta; class Magnoliopsida; order Dipsacales; family Adoxaceae; genus Sambucus; species Sambucus nigra. The sequence goes on along the minus strand of OX422207.1, from coordinate 95,412,946 downwards.
GTATTTCTTTTTTATTTTTGTCCCACTTTTTTATTTTTTAAAAGAAAATGTATTTTTTGTTCTCTGTTTAGTCCCAGATTTCATATAAAAAAGACTTTTTTATTCTTTTTTCGTCCAAGTTTCTATATACTGTTTTTTTTATTCTCGGTTTCCTCCTAGTTTTTATATATCAAGAAATCAAAAAACTGTTTTTTGTGTTCTCTTTTTTGTCCCAAATTTTATAAATTACAAAAAATATTTTTTTTATTCTTTCTATTCCAGTTTTTATTTATTTGAAAAATAAAAATATTTCTTTTGTTTCTTTTTTCTTGGTTTTTATTTATTAACAAATAAGTTTTTTCCCCTCTTTTTTGCTTCTATTTTTTGATAAAAAATAACAAAAAAATATTTTTTTTATTATATAGACAAAAGAGTTAGACGATTTTGGGTTTAGTTGGGGTTTCATGATTGTATTTTAAAGGGTATTTTGAAAAAAAAAGGTTGTTGGTTTCACATTGGTGCGCTGAGTTGACGGAATAAGTGGGTTCCAACCAAAACTCCATTTATATTTATTCAACCGTATGTTTCGGGGGATTATCTTTCAAACGATTAAAGTTTATTTTTTTTTTCTTTTCAAACTTCAAAAATTTATTTCTGTTGATTTACAAATTCATTTTCGGTAAAACTTATTGTTGTATGTGAAAATTACTCTCCTACGTGGACCAATGATAAATGTACACTTGTCCTCCTACTTGACCGACCAACAACCATGATCGACATTATAGACACTTTTTCGGCTGGAAGGCCGACCAACTCCAGAACGCCAACCATATCAAAAGTAATTTAGATGGGATACCAACCAACACTGAATTCCGAAAGTTTAAGTTATTGTACACAGATGTAAACACCTGGCAATATAAAGGCATTCCATCTTTAGGGTTTTACACCTTTATAAATACAAAAGACTCCCTCAGCTGAAGGGACAACTCGAATCACTCATATGCACACCATATTGAGCTATTGTAAACCTTACGAAATAATACCAATAGTGAATGTATGTTTTTTTTACAGCCGAATCACTCTAAAAACCTCTTCTCTTGTGTGTGTGATTTGGTTAACATACTATATTTTAATATGTGATTATAAATCTGGATTAAGTCCATTTTTAGACATCAACACTGATATTTTTAAAACCTACTCACCAAGATTTATCAAACAAGATACATTAACACTATAAAATTTTGAATTGTTTATAAAGACAATATATATTTACTCTCTTTATAATCTTAAATATAAAATATACAAGGAAAAAAGGAGATGAAGAACAAGATGAATTAAATTGAAAAGTAAGTGCTTATAAATAAATAAATCATAATCCTCACAGTAGATATCTACACTATAAAAAAAATCATTGTCAAATTCTCATACTAGTCGTTAAATGTAAAATTTTAGAGGAAATATTTATGTTATGTTAAGATATAGAAAAGAAAACATTTCACAATAAATATTTAAGCAAACATTTGCTCTTATAATATAACAAGCATTAACATTGTTAGTAAAATGGCTAATGTCAGTATAATTACTCACTTAGAAATTAATATATAGAGACGAAGAAAGAAAATTATCAAATTGAAAAGCAACATTAGTATCAAAAGGATACCATAATCTAATATTTTGTCTTCCACTCACTAACCTAATTATCCTCTTTACGGGTTGTAAATGTGATTCTTATGGTTTATCTTGGTAACATGCAAATACACTTACATTATGAAATGTCGGATCTACTTGTGGTCAAATACAATAAACTTCCAATCATGCTCTTATAGAGATTTTCCTCCACATCCTTTCCACTTTCATCCTTAGTCGACTTGGAGTTAATTCCCATTGGAGTATTCGCGTGTTTTCCCGACTCCAAACTAAATTCTTCACTATTTTATTGGCGTAATTTGTTTGAGATATGAAAATCATATTATTCATTTGTTTCACTTGCAAGCCAAGGAAAAAGTTAAATTCACCAACTACACTCATTTCTTATTCATTCTTCATTTCTTCTAAAAAGATAAATGCATATTTTTCTATTATTAAGCTAAAGATGATGTCATCTACATAGACTTGAGCTACAAGGATGTGAACCTTAGCCCTTCTTACAAAGAGTGTCCTATCGACTCCACCTTTCTTAAAACTACGTTTCAACAAGCATGACTGAAAAAACCGGATAGGTTCGGTGTGTGAAAATTGATTAAAATTAAATTAAATTCACAAGATTCCAAGTAACCCTTATTTAATTCGAGTCTATTTAGAAACAGCCCATAAACAAACAACTACGTGTGTGTGTGTATGTGTGTCAAACCATAAATAAAGCATGCGACACAAAGTTAAGGAAAAATCCCCGCAGGGCAAAACCTTTTATTTCACTATAATAAGTAAATCGCAACTTACATAGATTACAATGAAATACAGTGACACACGAATACCCGCAGGCGTCGGTCGGTGTCGTCAGCAATGAATCCACACGCAGCGAACCCACATGAACCTCAGTCCAATCAACAAAGGAAGAACCGCAGCACTCCTCAATGACACGCAGCCATAAAACTTTATAGAGACTCCCTCAGCAATGACACACAGCCCTCGGTTGCAAAGATCTCTCCATAAAGGTTTGAACAAACACAAGGTTGTGTTCTTGGGTTACCAAAAAGATTCACAAAGGTTTGGCAATTGTGTGAATCAAAACATGAGTCTTGGGACTCAAAAATATGAAGACTAGAGGTATTTGGACTCTCAAAAACGTCTTCTAAAGTCTTGCAAAACTGCTCCCCCGAAGGTGGTTTAAATAGTAAAACAGATGAAGAGTTTTGCAAAATAAAAACACTGAAATTCTACCCAGCGTACAGGTACCCCGAACCGGTTCCCCATGCGGTTTGGGGTACCAATCTGGTATGGGGTATAAAAAACAGCATTCTTCAAGGAATTTTCTCCAACTTCAAAAGGTCGTAACTCCTTCACCGTAGCTCGGATTGAGGTTCCGTTTCTTCCAGTATCTTCGTTGCGGCGAGCTCTTAAACTTTCTAGTTGACCAGACCTCCGAACTATGGATGTGAAATTACGAAAATGCCCTTGAACTTCCCTATCAAGCCTTATTTCACTGTTTTGACTTCCCTTGCGTACCACTTGCATTAAGTCCCTAAAATCTTGGAATGTGAAGTCGTTGAGGCAGATGTGGAACACATTAATGGAGATGTTGAATGCTTGATTCCCGGAATTCGGATAGAGGCCGTCATGTGAGATCGTGAGGTGATGTGCCAAATGTAGCGGCGTACGACATACACAAATGTAACATGTTGGACATGAGAAAAATGTCCTTACAAATCTCCCCCTATGTCTATGCCGGTACATACATAAAAAATCCGAATTATCAAATATGAAATTGCCTATACAAATCTACCCTCCCATGAACCTAAAACTGGAAAAGGTACAAATGAATAGTCTTCATCGTTTGTTCTACAAATCTTCAGAAATCTCAAATCTTTTCTCATCAGGGTGTGCAATTCAGAGATCATCAATGTAGTACCTACACACATGAGATAAAGAAAAATACCAAGTGATGTATCGAGTTTGAAATGAGATAAACATAGATACCAATATATGATAAGCATTAAAATTCAAACTCCCCAAAAATAAGATAATTCTTTCTCCCCCTTGTTATGATGTCCCCAAATAGACAAATGAGAAGAATGAATCAAATAAGCAAAATCGGGATGTCACGGTATACAAAAAAAATACAAACTATTTTTGATTTTTCAAATTTTTCATACAAAGATATGATACCAATATGAACAAATATGATACAAAAATCACACCATGGATTTAGACTCAAACAACCAAGTCATGGAAACGGAATGAATGGGTGTGAACACATTCGATAGGTAAATCAACTCAATCAATCATATGTGCACGATGCATATGTGTACCCCTAACGAATGAGCATCAAAAGTATCCTTAGGTGTAAAAATTTGTTGAATTTAGATGACATCGTCTTATGCAAATCAACAAATCAAAGTCAAATGATTTCCACACCAATAACGTCCAAAACTATAAAGCGCATTTTCAAGCATATCAAGGACGTGAAACCCCGTTTTAAATTCTCCAACCAAACTCCCTCGAATATATTATCTTTTAGAGGTAATCTAAATTCTCAAACTTTGGAGAATTGGTGCAAAAACCTAAATGGCCCATATTTTGGCATGAATATCTTTTTATTGCCTTTAAATTTTTTCGGGCTCTTTTAACCTCTTTGGACCTCGGATATTAAAATTCCTCCATTTTTTAGATCCTTTTTATCGGTGGCTTTTGCGCAAAGGATAGAAAATTATCTTTCGCAGCCCCTCCCCGTTCTTAAACAAAGCACACAATCTCACAAAACGGTTTTTATATGCACAATTTCCTTATAAAAAATTATCGCGCTTGGTTTGTTTTAAGGATAGGATTGAAGTGAAAACACCCAACCAACATGTGATAAGACAAGCACATTAATCAAACAAATCCGTGCATGTGTGCATTAAAGGAAATATGAGTCAAACATGTAGGAAGTAACACTTAATTACATCTTAATGACTCCAAACATTATAAAGCACATGGATGAAATGACCTATTGTCTCAAAACACTATCAAATAGTCACATGAAAAAATGGAATGATGTTGTGACTCGGTCATCCAAAGTGTTCATCCATAAACGGTGCAACAAAATACAAAAATCTTTTTGGATTTTCTCAAAATTTTAACAAACTAAAATCTTTTTGTATTTTTCAAATTTTTTTTTTAAAAAATAAAACATACAAAAATGATACATACTAGCCATAGGCAAACAATGACATCATGAAAAGCACCCTATGCTAGTAAACAAGTCAAACCTCAATCATTAGGTGCGGAGGGGTTTTCCAAAGGTGGTGACAGCTTATGAAAAAACTCCATCAATTCTTGTGAAGTATTGACTAAAAACTTAACTTGCTCACCTAAATGTGCAAACTCTCTCATGTAGTCTCCGGGAGCATGTAAAGTATCATGTGTGGGTGCATGTGTGCCAGAAACACGTGTAGAAGCAAAACGTGACACATACCCCAACTTAAAGCAAAATTCCCTAAGGTGTCCTCTCCTCTTGCAATGTGAGCAAACATAAATAGGCCTAGGAACACCTCTCTCAAAAACTCTAGGACGCACTTTCCTAATAGGAATGGGACGCCTAGGTGGGTTAGGGTGAGACACATGTGAAACTGTCACTAAAGTGGGAACCGGCTCGGGTGCTAATTGGGAAGCAGAAGCACCGTCATGACTTATTCCTAACTTCTCACCTTTACCCTTAAGAACCACCTTTTCAATCTTCTTAGGTGCGTTCTCAAACTTGACTTTGACCACCCTGGCACGTTCGAGATCACTCTCGAGTTGGGATACACGTGTCGTCAGACTAGACAACGTGTCGGTCAAATCACACTTCTCCTTTCTCAAAACCTCCTTCTCTTTCTCCAAATCTAAAACCCGATGACCTAAATCCCTATTATACTTCTTTGTTTTCAAGGTCTCGGTGTACAAATCTCTAAAAGCTTTTTGGAGCTCACTTTCATCTCCACTTTCACTCTCACTTTCTCCCTCACTTGAAGCGCTCAAACCATCACTATCACATTCGTGGGCACTATTGTGGGACAAGGTGGGTGTGCTCACACGACTAGAAAAAGCTACAAACTTCTCACCACTAGTCTCATCACCCTCACTATCACTAAGTGTGGCAGGCATGGCTATTTTCTTTCCTTTCTTTCTAAGCCACGTAGGACACTCAAATGACTTATGTCCCTTACCCCCACATTCAAAACAAGTGACGTTCTCAAAATCTTCCTTACACTCCTCATTGGAGTCATTCTCTTTTTCTCTCTCACCACTTTCTTTGGCCTTTCCTTTCTTTTTATTTTTCTCAAAACAATTCTTTTTATTGGAAGAATTATTTTTGTTCATGTTGAGAAATTTTTTAAAATTTTTCGCAAACAAGGCCATATCATTAAAATCAAAATCTCCCTCAGAATCGGACTCACAAACTTTTTCTTTCTTTTTCTTAAAATGAGTCTTTAAAGAAATGCCATTATCCTTAGCCTTAATGGTTTTGGGAAACATGTCAATCTCATAGGTTTGAAGATCTCCTACAAGTTCTTCCAACTTAAGTGATTTCAAATTTCCTAAAGAGTTCAAAACAGTGACTTTAGGAATAAAGCGTTTTGGGAGAGATCTCAAAATCTTTTTAACTACACGCGTGTTATCAATCACCTCACCCAAATTAAAACATGTGTTAACAATTTCCGACAAACGTGCATAAAAATCATCAAAGCATTCGGACTCAGACATGCTGATAGTCTCAAATTAGGTGGCCAGATTTTATAATTTTGACTCTTTAACCGCGTTCGTACCCTCATGTGTCAATTTCAAAACATCCCAAGCCTCTTTAGATGTGGTGCACGTCATAATTCGGCGAAACTCATCAGGAGAGACAGCTCCAGAAATAGCATTCAGACCACGGGAATTAAAATTGGACAATTTATAATCATCTTCAGTCCAGGCTGACACGGGTTTTAAAGTGGTGATGTTATTAACAGTGACCGTGGGAGGAGTTCAACCATTTTCGCAAAGCAACCAAACACGCTCGTCAATAGATTTTAAAATCGATTTCATACGAGCTTTCCAGTAGGCATAATTAAACCCGTCAAAAATAGGCATCTGATTATATAAGTGCTCCATAGGAAAAATTGCGATTTTTCACAAAACTGATTTTTAAAAAAAAATCAATATCACACGATTTTGCGGAAAAAAGGAATACGCAATAAATTAGCGAACCTGCTCTGATACCAATTTGAAAAAACCGGATAGGTTCGGTGTGTGATAATTGATTAAAATTAAATTAAATTCGCAAGATTCCAAGTAACCCTTATTTAATTCGAGTCTATTTAGAAACAACCCATAAACAAACAACTACGTGTGTGTGTGTGTGTGTGTGTCAAACCATAAATAAAGCATGCGACACAAAGTTAAGAAAAAATCCCCGCAGGGCAAAACCTTTTATTTCACTATAATAAGTAAATCGCAACTTACACAAATTACAATGAAATACAGTGACACACGAATACCCGCAGGCGTCGGTCGGTGTCGTCAGCACTGAATCCACACGCAGCGAATCCACATGAACCTCAGTCCAATCAACAAAGGAAGAACCGCATCACTCCTCAATGACACGCAGCCATAAAACTTTGTAGAGACTCCCTCAGCAATGACACGCAGCCCTCGGTTGCAAAGATCTCTCCACAAAGGTTTGAACAAACACAAGGTTGTGTTCTTGGGTTACCAAAAAGATTCACAAAGGTTTGGAAATTGTGTGAATCAAAACATGAGTCTTGGGACTCAAAAATATGAAGACTAGAGGTATTTGGACTCTCAAAAACGTCTTCTAAAGTCTTGCAAAACTGCTCCCCCGAAGGTGGTTTAAATAGCAAAACAGATGAAGAGTTTTGCAAAACAAAAACACTGAAATTCTATCCAGCATACAGGTACCCCGAACCGGTTCGCCCCCCCGAACCGGTTCCCCATGCGGTTTGGGGTACCAATCTGGTATGGGGTATAAAAAACAGCATTCTTCAAGGAATTTTCTCCAACTTCAAAAGGTCGTAACTCCTTCACCGTAGCTCGGATTGAGGTGCCGTTTCTTCCAAGATCTTCATTGCGGCGAGCTCTTAAACTTTCTAGTTGACCAGACCTCCGAACTATGGATGTGAAATTACGAAAATGCCCTTGAACTTCCCTATCAAGCCTTATTTCACTGTTTTGACTTCCCTTGCGTACCACTTGCATTAAGTCCCTAAAATCTTGGAACGTGAATTCGTTGAGGCAGATGTGGGACACATTAATGGAGATGTTGAATGCTTGATTCCCGAAATTCGGATAGAGGCCATCATGTGAGATCGTGAGGTGACGTGCCAAATGTAGCGGCGTACGACATACACAAATGTAACATGTTGGACATGAGAAAAATGTCCTTACAAGTCAATGTCTCATACCAATCTCTAAGATCTTGTTTGATCCCATATAACGACTTATGAAGACTGAAAACATTATTTAGGAACTTCGAAATTCAAAACCCTTTGGGTGCTCTATATACACTTAGTCATTCAAAACACCATTCAGAAAAGAACTTTTTACATCCATTTGATTTTTTAAAATTTTTAATAAGAATGCAATGGCAAGTAAAAGTCTCACACTCTATAATCTCACAATAGGTGAAAACATTTCATCAAAATCAATGCCTTTAAATTGAGAATAACCTTGAGCTACAAGACGTGGCTTGTGCCTCACGTTTATACCATGCTCATCAAATTTGTTCTTATACACTTATTTTATACCAATGATGTTAAATTTTTTAGGGCGTGGTACCAACTCCCAAACTATCAATCTTTCAAATTCATTTAGTTCCTCTTGCATTGCCCCTATCCAGTTATAATCTAACAATGCTGCTATAATATTCTTAGGCTTAATTTTAGATGTGAAATAATGAAAGTTAAGTTAATATAAAAGTTTATTTCATGTTTTAACCCCACTCTCAAGCTTTTCAATTATTTTAGATTGAGTGTGTTCACATTGAACCCAAGTCGGAACTCTTTTCTCTCTCTCACCTTTTTCACCATGATAGACACATTTTGGGAAGAAGTCCCCTCATTATCTATCTTAGGAGCACTATACTCTCCTACACCAAGATGCCTATCCTTAACCATCTTGAGATCTTAAACATTTACTTCAAACTTATTATTAATTGTCACAACATTTGATGCACCATCATCAATCACCACATTAAACGTTTCTGTCACTTCCAGACTTTCCAAATTATATACTCTATAGGCTTGTCTATTTTGGGAATGATCAATGAAAATTTCATCTTCTCTTATTGAGTCAAATTTGGTTAAGTACTCATGATCTCTTAAAATATAACAATTTATACCTAACACTTTGTAGTATTTAATAGTAGGATTTTTAACTTTGCAAAGCTCATATGATGTATTTTTAGTGAAGGGTCTCAAGAATACCTTATTTGATGTGTGACAAACCTTTTGCATTGTCACGGTCCAAAACCTTTTAGGCATGTTCTTACCCTTAAGCATACATCTTTCCATGTATTGCAACGTTCGATTCTTTCTCTCAACAACTTTATTTTGTTATGGAATTCTGTGACACTCCGCCTAATAAAATACAGGGTGATTAGTCCTATATCAAATTAAACAGGAATATCATCTGGTTCATTCTTAGCATCACTGTCGAAAACTTTTTAAAGCTTACTAACCACCTAGTATTCAAATGACATGGTGCCAAATTTTATCTTTTTATTTTGAAACCTCCTGTGACAGTTTTGAAAAATAGTTTAAATCAGCACACCAACAAGAATGAGATGAGGAGATGTAGAAATATTAAGTACACATAGTTTTTTAGTGGTAAAACCTCACCCAACTGAGGAAACATCCACGGTGACTTCTAACTCACAAACCAAAAATCCACTAAAACAAAATATACAAGTTACGGGCTATTTAACACACTTGCAAACAAAGCAGACCTATACAAGTTTAGAATATGTACCCACTGGTTTAATTCTAACTTTTTTGCAGTTCTGATGTTGATGTGGCTTTCTCATCTTACTAACTTCTCAACACTTTATTCCAGCTTTTGCCGACTCTTTGACGTTTCAAGATATTATACCCAACACTTCTTGTGTTGTAGTGTGATAAGTGTTTATGAAAGTGGTCTAACACATGCATGCACACACTCACACTTATTTATACAAACATGTCCTATCAAATTACAGAAAGATCTAAATGAATTAAGTTTTTCAGTTTCTCTCTTCCTTAGAAACAAAGAACTTTCTTGATCTTTAAACTAACCCCGAATCCAAGGTTACCTTGCTCGAAAGATGATTCAAGGTCTTAATCAACTTTAGAGGGTTTTCAAAATATTTTTGAAATTGAAAACTACGATTGCGATTCCAACTAAATCATAAGTCTTGTTTAAGAAGAACTAGATACATAAAAGAATTTGTTGATTCTAGGGTTGTGAAAAACATTTACAGAAAAATAATCAACAAATCTGATTTCTCAAGATGAGAAACGTAAAAATGCAGATATAAGTGTAATATAACATAAAATAGAAAGATCTATAGTGTCTATAACAAAGAAACTGAGATCAAACTGAAATGCTTAAGTTGATTACAAGATCTCAAACTTAGAGGATTCAAACCACGAACCGCCTTCAAACCACTAACAAAATAACTCTCAAACACTCAATTTTTGTTATGATGTAAACTAATTTTGAAAAAATGAATTTAGGGTTTAAAAATGAGATTAGGGTTTGAACGATTTAGGGTTTTCTCTCTTTGGTTTCTCTCTCTTATCTTTTTCTTTCAGTTTGGACAAACTGGTCAAAGTCTTCAAACGCTGAGACTTAACCTCTTTTTGTACTAAGTAAGGAAGGTTCAAGAATAAGAGATCAAATCCAATGGCTGAAATTTGGTCATGGACTGTTGACTCTCATCCAACGGTTTAACAAAAGCGGTGGTTTAAACATTTTCTGATTGGTCTAAGGGGGTTCACAAGGATTGGGATAGAACGTTTGCAGTGCGTTGATATAAGAAATCCAAGCACTGAGATTGAGTGAAGGTTCTGAGTCTAAGAGAAAGCACAAATCAAGCTGCCATAATGCTGACAGGTGTAAGGCCAAGATTAAACCCAAACGCATGTTTTAAAATAATTACACACGCCCTCAAGTCTCAAGTGCTTTCGGATTCTACCCAACGAAACATTCAGCAAGTTTAGATAAAACCAAAAATTATAAAATGACCCCAAAAGTTTATAAAACCAACTTTTATTATGAAATAAATCATTTTAAAAAGTGTGTAAAAATTCCCAAAAATGTTAAAACCTTATTTTAAAAGGGAATTAACTCACACTAGAAATTAATGCATTATATATGAATGTATGCAATCGTAGTGTGTGTGGAGTTGAGAATTTTACCTTTAAATGAATCAATTGAAGCATCAAGTGTAGTACTGAGGTTCTTTGGTATCTAGGGATGGGACTCAATATTTTGTCACAATTTCCAAACTAGATGAACACTTATACAATGTAGACTCAAGTAAGTTAAGAGTATAACGTGCTTCAATCTCTCCTTTTGGAAATATGAGACAAAGTCTCCTTTGTGTCACCTAGGACTCGTAGGGACACGAAAAGAATAAGAAAAAAACTATTCCTATTCAAAATTCTATCTACCCATATCCTAGAAAAAGAAAATTACATAACTCAACTAATTACAAAACAATACCCTAATAACATCCGTTGTAGACAACAATACAGATTCCTGTAAATAAGACTAAGATCAAGCTTTTTAGAAATATGTAAGAAAAAAAATGAACTCATAAGACTCAAATTTATCCCCCATTTTGTCTCAAATGGACAAAGGAAAAAAATACTTAAGCCACACGAGTTTATTCAGCGCAAACCATTCCTATCGATTTTTGCAAAGAATGAAATCTATTGTAATAAAAAGATTTTGTAAACATATCTGCGAGCTGCAAATCAGTAGGAAGATAATTAATTTCTAATTCCTTAGTCTCAACTAATTCGCCTATATAATGATGTCTAATTTTTATATGTTTTGTTCACGAGAGTGTTGAACAGGATTTTTAGAGATATGTTTGATTTTTGGAATTCCTCTAACTATTTCTTGTGAAGACAATCTACTAAGACTATCGTAATTTATGTGACCCATTCTATTATGCCATATTTCATTGTCATACATTCTGGCAACGTTACAGGTTTCGGTATTGTTCATGACAGTATAACAATTGTCAGGAGTCCTGAATCCTGTCATTATGCACTCACCTTTTTCATTAAAAATCTTGCAATTATTCTTTGAAAAGGTGACATTATGATTTGAGTCACAAAATTGCTAGATAGTAAGTATATTAACCTTAAGACCTTTTACTAGAAGAAAATTTTCAAGTACAAACATTTTTTCTTCTTTGATTATTCTTTTGCCAATGATTTGAGATGATGCACCATCACCGAAAATAACTTTTCCTCCAGCAAAGCTAGTTTTGTATAAAAGTTTTGTATCATCCCTAGTCATATGTTTTGATCACCCAGAGTTTAAATACCAACCAGAAGAGGTGTGTTCATATTTTAAAGCAGCAATCACAATTTTACACTTTATCTGGGGCAATAGCTCATCTTTTCTAACCCAAATAGCTCTTGTTTTTGTTTTGCGCATATTTGCTCTTATTTGATAAAACTTGCGAGCATTAGATTTTTGTTGAAAAATATTTTGCGCATGCATTTGAGTTTTATGGAGGATATGAGCATTTGGTTTAGAAAAGTGCCTAGGAATCCTTCTTAAAATGATCTTTTAGGTTTGGTCTTTCTCTTTCTATAGTTAAAGTTTTTGTCTGGTTGTCTAGGCAGAACATAATTGTTACTGCTTCTCCTAGAGTAGTTAAAGTTTTGGTATAAAGGAGTATTACAGACAGGATTAACTAAATGTCTAGAGTGGAAATATTCAAAAGAATGTCCGAATATGTCACAGTAAGAGCAATACAGATTGCTCGAAGAAGGTATCTCCTTAGGAAAGTCTCTAAATATAGGTTTCATGGAATATTGATTTTGAACCTTATTCCTAAAGAGTACAGTTTGAAATGAAAAATCACTCTTCCTAATAGGAGGGCAGGCGTATCTAGCTTTAGGTGTACTTTCACACTTAGAGTTACTTCATTCCCCAATATCCAACTTTTGATATTTTTTTATCAAACTCATCTTTTAGAGATTGAAAATCTGGACATGTTTTCATAAGTATTTTGCCACCTGACACAAACTTGATTGATTCAAAGTTTTTAATTTGAGTCTTTAAATTTGGAAAAAATCTTATTCCAGTTCGATCATCAGAATTGGTTTTTGAATCAGCAAAATAATTGGAATTATTTTCAAACTTAGAAATTTTTTTGAAAACAGTTGCTGTCTTTTCTTTGGCTTGTTCCAATTCTAATAATGTCCCTTTATATTTTTTTTTTCTCCAGAGTTTCATTTGTTTCAATCAAATCTTTCAATTTTTGATCAAAAATTTTGACTTCCTTTTGATGAGTTAGACATTGGGTAGTGTACTCTTCAGCGTTAAGTTTAACCATTAGACTTAGGTCTTCTAGTTTCTTAGTCAGATCTTTCATTATCTTATCTAGTCTAGAGCTTTTTTTGACAGTTTTGGCATAAAGTGTGTGAACATCTGGGAGGTCTTCAGTGTCCTAATCACTAAGTGTAGTGTGTGAAGTGACCCCTAAGGATTCAATTTTTGAACTCACCCACATATTGGCATAGCCATTATCGCTTTCCCTTTGACTCACACACCCCACTATAGAACTAGTAATGTTCTCAGAAATTAAAGCATCTAAACCAGTAGCAATGTGATTCATAACAACAGAAGTAGAGCTACTAGTATCATTCTCATACTTAGGCACAGGCATATCATCATTATAGATTATCTTAGCAAAGAAAGACATGCAAGGATAAAAAACATCAGATGAATCAGTTTCCTCATTCTCAGATTCACTTTAATCATCCCATGTCTTGCAAATATTGGCCCTGGTATGTTTATTGGTCGTGTTTAAGTTAACTCTACAGTCTTATGCTATATGACCCAATTTTCCACATCTAAAACATTTAATATTCTTAAAGTGTTTGTCAGGTCCCGTATGAATGTCCTTATGATGTTTATCTTGACCTTTCTCATGAGGTTTGTGATTAGACTGAGTTGGATGATTTGGCTTGCCTTGTCTGGTTGCCATTTTGTTTCTAAATTTTACAATTTTCTTAAACTTCTTTGACATCAAGGCAATTTGATTATCCAAACTATCCATATCACATTCCTCATCAGAATAAGAATCATTATTGGGAATGCTAAGCTCAGGTCTTATCAGTTTAGAGGAAAAACTCAAATTGGAACTAGTCTATTTCCTATGGGTCTGGGTTAATTATTTATTGAATTCTAGTTACATTTCCACAGTTCTCAGTTTACTACTGAGTAATTCAAGAGTGAGATTTTGATCACTCATTTACTCAATATCATATCTTTTGTTATCAAATTTATGTGGCGATGACCTTAGAATTTTCGAGATAATTTCATTTCTGTCATAGGTTGTCCCATTAGAATGTAATTTGGTCACAATGTCAGTTAATTTCATGTAAAAGTCATCAAATGATTCAGAGTCTTACATGATTAAAGAGTTCTACTGATGTATAAGCATTTGTGATTTAGTAGCCTTAACTCTAGTGTCACCTTCATATGCAGTAACCAGAGTATCCCAAGCTTCCTTAGAAGTGGTATAGGATGAGATCCTTTTGAACTCATGTTCATTTATAGACATAAAGATGGCATTCTTGCCTTTGCTATTGTTTTGAGAGGCTTGCTTCTCTTCTTGAGTGAATTCACTTATTACTTTCTTAATCCTGTCATTACTTCCTTCAGTGGCTGGTTTTGTAGGATAAGTATATCAATTTTCAACAATATCCCAGACATCATCTCCCAAGGTTCCTTGTATGAAAGAAACCATCCTTCATTTCCAGTAAGAAAATTTATTTCCATCAAAGAAAGGAGGTCTGGTCATGTTACCAAATCTTTCATTTTTCTCGTTCATTGTTTGATTTTAAGAAAATAATTTCAGAAACAAAAGATCTTTAAAAGAAATTTCCAAGCTCTGATATCAGACAGAAAACTGATATAGCTCTGTAACAAGCTATAAATGCTTCCAAAGAGGTGGAGGAGAAATTGAAAGTCGTCTTTTCTAGCAAAGTGTAAGTTGATGGCAAGCTTGAAGAGGCTTAACGGCATAAGAAAAATCTTGAGGAGAAGGTGAAATCTACTGATGAGCTTTTAAGGGAAAAAATTTCCTCGAAGAGGGTGAAGAGAAAAGTTGTTGTGAAGAAGTCCTTTAGCTATGGCTGGGACAAAGTATGGAATAAAGCTTTAACTATTGTCTCTTCCTAGATGGATTTTGCGAGTTTAAAGTACTTCAGAGATGGATGGGTTGCAGCTTTGAAGGAGTTGAATGTTGCTGATGATTCCGAACTATTTTAAAAACACACTCATGGCCCTCCTCCTACTATTAAAGAAGAAGAAGAAGAAGAAGAAGAAGAAGAAGAAGAAGAAGAAGAAGAAGAAGAAGAAGAAGAAGAAGAAGAAGAAGAAGAAGAAGAAGAAGAAGATAAAGTTGGATCTGATGAATATTCTATGTTGATAGTATAACAAACACCTGTTGCTACCATCCCTCAATCCTCAAGAAAGTTCAGCAGATAACCTCTACCGAGCAATGACAATTGCCTTCTGAGAAACCAATTCCTTCCTCCAAATCGACTGATGATGTTGTAGGGAATAAGTTTAAGGTGTAAAGTTGTTAGGCTCTTTACTTGTCTTGTTTTTATGTTTTTCCTTTTCATCTTGTACCTTTTGGCTGTACACTCTGTGCTTTTGATCAATAAAATAGACTTTGTCATTTACTTTGAGCTTTCTCCCTTACCTGTTTAATATAAGCATATAGTTGTTGATTTGATTTTACTTTTCCCTTCTAGTTTATTGCCAGGATGGAACTCTTATCAGCTCATGATACAGATTTGATGAAGAAATGTAATGATTACTTTAAAACTGGTCGTACATACTTCACTGAGGCACAAATAGTTGATATCCTGGAGTATGATGCTTCTGAGCGAGAAATTGATGCGTATTAATATTTAAAGTGCTTGTTTGATCAATCTGTGGCTAATAATATGTCTTATTATGAAATGATTGAATATCTTTAAGGAATAATCGAAGAACTTCAATTGCAGCAGAAAGAAGCCACTGCTCTTTTACATGAGAGTTATGAGAAAAAGTACCAATAGTTGAGTGATGATCGGGGTTATGACAAATTCATTTCATCCCATAATAAGAGAGATTGTCCCAAAACTTGAGATTGAAGATCACAGAAACATCGCTAAGTTTCTGGAAAAAGAAAATAATGCTTTGAGAGAAGAATTGAGACAACTAAAATATGCCTCTTCCTCTAGAACTCTGGTCCTAATCAGTGATGAGGGATTTTTATTTTTTGAAACTGAAATTGTTGCATTGAGAGAAGAATTGGAGGCTTTAAAAAGAGCCAGACCTACATCTTCCTCTCGTGGCAGAGCAAGAGCTGGTCGGAGCAATATTGAAGAGACGAGGACTCAACAGACCTTAGCAAATCAAGTTGTTCAATAAGCCTTAGCAAATCAAGTTGTTCAACTAAAGGCAAAAAATCAAGCCTTGGCTGAAATGTACCATAAAATTCAAAATCTTACCGAGTAGCTTTCCAATAAAAGTTCTTCGTTGGACAGTAAAGAAAACTTGGTTAAGAGGCTTCATCAAGATGTTGAGAGATTGACATATCAATTCCACAAGCAACCTCGAGAGTTTTGGATGGAGGGATATAATGAGGCTTTATGTCATCTTGACTCCAGGTCGAAGAAGTCAAACAATGAGGGGTATAAACAGGGATGGTTTAATGCTCTAGCTGTGATACGTCATGAGAGAGGCAATTCCTTATGGGATTGGTATGAACCCGGATGTCTTGATCTACCCATTCCTCCTTTCAAATTAGATGTTAGTTGGATTCCAGCTAGCTCCATTCCTCAGTGTTTGATCTCTAAGTACCTCAGTGATTATAGTCTTCACGGAGATTTTGAGATATCCCGACCTCAAGGGTAAGTGAACTAATTCACTCCAGTAACTGAACCAGTTCAATCTATGGGTTTGCTAATTAAACTTTGACTTTCTTCCTCGCCTCATTTATAGTTTTACCCCTCGAACTTCTCTTCAACTTCAAATTGCCATAACTTCTTCATCGTAACTCGGATTGAGGTGTCGTTCCATACTATGTTCTCGTTAACTCAAGATGTTTAACTTTTATGCTATCTTATTCTTTGGTTTGTAGTTAAAAATTTACTACTTTTCCCTTGACTTCCTTTTCTCATAAAGTTTTCATTATTTTTTCTCTTCTCTTCCATCTAATTACATGATTAACCTGTAAAACACATGAGAAATATACAAACACGAAATACTTATCAAAAAAAATATTTGAAATAAATATTGGATAAATTAGGGATAAATATGATGTTCGGGATCGTAAAAATACCGAAATTAGAGGGATAAATGTGGAATATTCGTGCTAAATCACTTCACCCAAGAGACAACCCACAAAATCCCAATTTTGTTCCCACATTATCCTCTTCCACCGCTTCAATTCCTAAGACCACAAGTGTTGAATATAGTACCCATAAGTTTCGTTCTTCAGTGAGTTTATATAGTGCAAGTATCAGGGTAGGAGGAAAGAATCATGCTGATACTAGCAACACCATAATTTCTATGAAGTTGAACTCTTAGGAGAAAGCTCTATTAGCAAAAATAACCCCTTACACATTTATCATAGTAGTTCCTCTTACAACCGAGGAGATAGACTTAAATGAGGTTTTTGTCCATTCTTTTGAGCTAGATACTTCGGATGTTAAGTGGTACAAAAGTGACGGCCGAACTGAAGACTTGGCCGATCTGAGGGTCTTGTATTCCATCCATGATGAAGTTTCCATTAGAATTCTTTATACAACATAGAGAGCCTATGATAAGAGAAATAGTTATGAGATTTGTTTCCCTCTCTGTGCTCTTCAAGTGGGAGTTTATCTCTGCCCCTTAATCCTTCGATTAGATCCATTCTGAACGAATTTAGACTGACTCTCACCCAACTTCCCCCAATGCCTATAGATCCATCGTAGGGGCCATGATCTTCTAGAAAAAACACGAGGGCTTTTACATAGATAGGGATATCTTTAGGTGTGCATATTCTTTAAAAGAAAACCATAGTACTCCTAGTTACTATTATTTCTCTCCCGAAAAGTCCAACATAAAAATGGTTCAATTCTCCCAAACCAATAATCATAACTAGAAGACCAAATATAGTTATATTTTTTGTGCTTGGGAGTACTTTCGAACGTCCCAATTAGAGGAATAAGTGTTCCCGGGGACTAGAGTCATTCCAATATGATTACTAAGAAAGCCACCACTTTGGATAAAATGTTGGTACAACTCATTAGGAGGGTTTTCACTTTTGACCCCATATGTTTTTAAGACATGTATACTCCTAAGAAGTTTAGAAGGATGACCAACTACTTGAGCCTTAATACTATTGACCTTAATACTTGTAAACCTCTTAAGCCTACTAACAGTGATGAAGAGAGTTCTGAGGTAGAGATGGATAAAGTGGAGATCAGTCAAGTAGGTGAGGATAATGAGGAAGCCGAGTAAGAGGTTGAAGAAGGTTAGATATTTTCACAAGTGTTAGGTCATCCTTATGTCTCTTTCCTCTTACTTGCCTCTATACTTCACATTTTTCATATCTGTTGACTTTACTACTGTGAATGTTTTTTTTGCAGTTTCTATCCTAGGCTCTAGCTCTTTTATCATGGCCCTAACTAACGTCTCACATGATCGATGAAGGATATCAATGACAAACAGCTGTGAGAGTTGGCAAAAACTGCAGCCGCTAAAAATGTTAGGGAGGAATCTCGTACCAAGCAATGCAACGACAACCCTACCCAACTTTTAAATGATAAAGTTAGGAAATTGGATCTAGAGGAGTCCAATAAGAAGAAGGTTGTTGATAAAGTTAAAAGGAAAATCTTTGAGGGTCAACAAAGCTCTAAAAAGAGATCATTGGAGGATCCTTTCCTCAAGGATCCAAATCTTACCAAATAAATAACTCAGCGACCGGTCAAAAAGGTGGTTTCCTCTTCTTTTTATGGCCCCGTAGAGCCTTTCTACTTAGACCCTCCAGTTAATAAGGATGAGATAATAGCGGATACTAACTCTATACTGCCCAATGTTTCCAATACCCCTGTTATTCTGGGCTATGTGGGTTATAGTCCTGACTTCTACTATGTAGAGCCTGGATGTTGACACCTTATGGAATTTTACATCTTACAAAGCCTGTATAGTAAGTTAGTTTGTCTCTTCATTATATTCTAACTACCCGAGGTCATTAGCTTTAACTTATTCCACTTTTCATTTTACAGAGTAACATGCTTGCCACCATTTTGAGGGAAAAGGCAAAAAGTGCTAAAAATGCTTGAGCTGATCTCACAGATATGAAGTAAGACCTTGAGAATAAGGTGAAATCCCTTGAGGCCGACCTGATAATGTCTTAGAATAAACTGCAAGAGTGTGATGAACAGGTGGTGCACCAGGTGGAAGAGCTCAGCAAACTGGAGGGAGATCTCAAGGCAGTTAATGAATAACTTGAGGCTATGAAGGTGAAGCTTTCTGAAGCCTTGGTTGCTTCCACTATAACAGGGAACAGGCCGTGAAGGCCTTTAAAGCATTTAAAGGGTATGTCCTTAATACCACCATTTCCATCCTTAAAGTCTATGGCGAGCTAAAAAATAGGGTGGCTAAGCACTACCCTGGCATTGCTAAAGCTGTCCTAGCCTTAGAGGGAGATGACGACGAGGCCAAGGCTATGAATGAGGAGGAGGAGGAGGCTGTTAAATGAGTTAATGAATCATCTTCTAAGAATGATCTCCAAGTCCAAATTTGAATTAGAAGGTGAACTTTCCACCAGTGAATCAGGGGTTGTCCATGGAGAAGCCGCCGAGAAAATAAAATCTACCACCAAAGATAGCTTTATTCCCTTTGCTTATTTTTATTCAGATCAATTGTAAATCAAATAAGTTTATTTCTGAACATTTTATCATATTATTTGTTCAATATGAAATACTTCATATTTGTCTTTGTTTATTATGCTCCTATGATTGTTACATGCAAATATGTTCTACCAATTATTTATTTTATCAAGCAATGTTCTAGTATTTCTTAGCATATAGCTTACTAGTTCTTTTAAGGATGAAGTGCATTCAGAGACGTGCATTAGATCAATTGGATTGGTGAAAGATGGCTAGATCTACTCATTTATTGCATTCAAAGACGTTCATTAGATTAATTGGATTGGCTAAAGCCAGTCTGATATACTAATTTGGCGCAGTCAAAGACGTTCATTTCTAATTGTAGGGATGATATGTGATCAGATCTTATCGATACATCCTCTTTCAAAAATGTTTTTGTGTAGTCAAAGACGTGCACTATATCAATGGGATTTGCTAAAGCGACATGATCTACTCATTTGGTCCAGTCAATGATGTGCATTTCCAAATCTAGGGACGGTATATGATCAGATCTTGTCGATACTTCCTCTCTCGAAAATGTTTTTCTATATTGAAAGACGTGCATTACATCAATTGGATTGGTTAAATCTGATCTGATCTACTCATTTGCTGTCAAAGACATGTATTTCCAATTGTAGGAACGATATGTGATTGGATATTGTCAATACATCCTCCCCCAAAAATATTTTTGTGCAGTAAAAGACGTGCATTAGATCAATTGGTTGGCTGGAGCGGACCTGATCTATATAAGTAGATAACTGTTTAATAAAGACTTCAAGAGAGAAAACATTTTTCATATGATGATTTTTTTTTTCGTAAAATATTGATGAGTTCCACTGTGGTGTTTTTTAATTGTAATATTTCTTGAAATGCTCGAAATTCCATGGTTTTTTTTATCGATTTTCCTCCTAAAGTTTTAATACGATTTGTACCAAGTCATATCACTTTGGTTAAATGATAAGGACCATGCAAATTTTCCTCTAGTTTGTTGGATTTCTTTGTGACTTTCTTTAGGATGTAATCCCCTTCTTTGAGTGTGCTCAGCTTAACTCTTTTGTTATATAATTTATTCGTGCATTGTTTATATGTTATTACTCTTATTGCGACTGCCTCTCTAACTTTGTCTACCAAATCTAAATCCAATTTTCTCTTAAAATCGCTTTTAGGAGAAATAAAACTCAGTACTCTATCACTTGGTAGTCCGATCTCCATTGGAACCATTGCTTCATTTTCAAAGGTCATCATGTAAGGTGTTTCCCCTATCGTTGTTCGTGGTGTTGTTCTATAGGCCCACAACACACTTTGTAGCTAATTTATCTAATTCCCTTTAGCTGATTCAAGACTTTTCTTTATCCCATCTAAAAGAGTTCGGTTTGTGACCTCTATCTGTCCATTATATTATGGATGAATGGGTGACAAATGCAACCTTTTGATTTTGGCTTTTTTGATAATATTTTTAGAAATCACCGTTGTCAAATTAGGTTCCATGGTCAGTGATAAAAGCGTGAGGGATTCCGTATTTGGTGATCACATTCTTGAACTGGAAGAATCTTGTGTAGGTCATCTTAATAAGAGGTTGGACCTCCACCCACTTTTTGAAGTAATTTACTGTCACTAATAAATATGTTAATCTCACTTTCGTCTCTAGCAATGTGCCGACTAGATCCATACCCCATATAGAAAAAGGCCATGGTGATATGATTGGCTCTAGTTCGGCATCTGTTCCTTTCTGCATCACTCCAAACTTCTCGCATTTGTCACATTTCTGCATGTATCCTTCGTAGTCTTTTTTCATCGTTGACCAATAATACCCCTAAATGGCTATTCTTTTTACCAACATTCGTCCTGCTTCATGAGCACCACATGAGCCTTTGTATATTTTTTTGACTAAGTTTGATGCCTCTATAGGATGTAAACATCTCATCATTGAGAGTGTAAAGACTCTATTGTACAACACACCTTTGTCCATATCATATTTGGCAACTTTGTAACAAAGCCTCTTTGCCTCCTTCTGATTGATCGGAAGAATGCCTTCTTCCAAGTACTTGATAATTGGATCCATCCATGATTGGACCATGGTTTGTTCAAGGAAGTTTACTTCTTCAATATCAATTCTCCTATATAACATGATTTTTACAAGAATGGTTCTTCTGAGATCAGCCCTAGTGGTTGATGCCAGTCGAGCTAGTGCATGTGGCTTGGTATTCTCAGCTCTAGGATTTCTAACCACCTGGAGTGCCTTTAGCTTTGGGATTAAAAGTTTTACCTTGATAAAGTACTTCAACATGTTTCCCTCTCTCTTGATATTCTCTCAAGCTTGGTTTACCACCAGTTGTGAGTCACTGTAAGCCATGATCTGCTTGGTTCCAAGTTATATAGCAAACTCCAATCCAGTAATTAAAGCTTCATACTCCGATTCATTATTGGATGCTTCAAACTTGAATTGCATGGCATATTTAACCGACATTGGGTGTGTTGACTATCAAGCCAACTCTGCTACCATTATCACATGATGATCTATATATGAACACCTTCTACATCAGAAGCTCATTATTAAAATATTCTTCTACTAGAGAAATATCTTTGAATAATTTGGCAGTTTACTTCTCATTGCAACCAGGTTGGTTCTTTTCAGACTGGAGTTCTCTAGGGCTTTGGTTTTGTCTGTTTGGGACCCCCACAAACTATTCGTCTAGCAATTGGATCTGCTTGGCTAGGACTGCATATATGGTTTCAATAAATCTCTTCTCCTCGTAGGTGAATTCCGTGATGAAGTCTGCTACAACCTAGCCTTTAATTGCAGTTCTTGGCTCATATAAAGTTTAATATTCCCCCAGCTCTATAGCCCATGCCATCAACCTACCAGATTTTTTATGTTTATGGATAGTTTACTGAAGTGGGAGATCAGTGTAGACCACTATAGAGTGGGATTGGAAGTACTGCTTCATTTTCCTGGATGCAACTATCAATAGCAGGGCTAACTTTTCGACTATAGAATACCTCATTTTTGCTCCAAGAATGTCTATTCTCGAGTAATACACCGACTTCTGAATTCCTCCTTCGTTTTTTATCAGAACTGAGCTAACGTTCGACTTTGATACTGCAAGATAGAAGAATGACTTTTCTCCAAGGATTGGCTTTGACAATAATGGAGCTTTTCTAAGGTATATCTTAAGCTCCAAAAAAATTATTTGACATTCCTCCGTCCATTCAAAAGAGTTTTTAATAAATATAAATAGTATGAGGCATTTGTCCCTGGCTCTAGATATAAACCTGCTTGGAGTTTCTATTCAGTCTGTCAGGCTTTGCATTTCCTTCTTTCTTTTGGGAGGCTCCATGTTGATCAACATTTGGATCTTGTCAGGGTTGGCCTCTATGCCCCTCTGGTTCACAATGAAGCCCATAAGCCTTGACTTTAAGCACACATTTGACTAGATTTAGTTTCATTTGGTATTTTCATCTTGTCGAATGTTTGGTTGAGGTCTTTTATGTGGTCTTTTGCTTTGATGATTTTGGTTAGCATGCGATGCACATAAACCTCCGTGTTCTTACCAATTTGTTTTTTAAATACTTTGTTCACCGACCTCTAGTAAGTAGCACCTGCATTCTTTATTCCAAAAGGCATAACATTATAGAAAATGTACTTCAGCTGGTGATGAAAGATGTCTTCTCCCTATCCGCTGGCTTCATTTTGATCTGATTATAACCGAAGTATGCATCCGTGAATCTCAGTATCTCATGACCAGTTGTTGTGTCCACCAACTGGTCTATTCGTGGTAAAGGATAATAATCCCAAGACATGTTTAGTTCATATATGTGGAGTCCACGCACATTCTCCACTTATCATTTTTCTTCCGCACCATGACCACATTTTCCAGCCAGTCATGGTACATCACGTGTTTAATGAACTTGTCTTTCTTTAATTTGGCCACTTCCTCTTATATTGACATACTTTTCTCTTGTGAAAAAAACCCATTTTTTATTTGATTGGTCTGGCTTTGTAAGGACATTTTTGTCCATTATCAATTTAATATGTCGCACGCCGTTACACCGTTGAAGAAATTCAAGATTCATACAGTCATCAACGGATCCGAATATCAAAAGAAGAAGAGGAATCAAAGTCTGACAGGCCGGACCGGTCGGCCCAGAATAAACGAACCGATCCGCCTGCGGACCGGTCCGCCTCAAACCCGGATCGGTCCGCCTGCTAAAGGCCAGTATACCCCGGACCGATTGCGAACCGAAGATGCCAAATATAAAAAGAACCGGTCCGCCTACCCGGACCGGTCCGCCTGGGATAATCTCAAACAAATCGTGCAGAGATTTTTTAGGCCATGTTATTCCTTTATAAACCCACTACGGAAAGTGGTTTTCCAAGACTTCCATACACGATTTTCAGAGTACTAGAAATTCTTAGTCTTCACCTATTGAGCCCTAGACTCTAGGTTTTTGATTCACACAAATTTCCAAACATTTGTGAATATCTTTGCAACCCAGGAACGCACTTTTGCTGTTCATACCATTGTGGAGAAAACTGTTCTTCTTCTTCATTGCAGCCTTACTGGAAAGGGATAACTCCAGCCGCCGACTACAAAATCCGACACCTGAGAGTAATTCTTAGTCACTTGTATTTTCATTGTAATCCGAAATTGTACAGTTGCAATATTATAATGAAAATAAATGGTTTTTCCCCTTTGAGGGATTTTTCCTCAATTGTGTGTGTTTGATTAATCTTCATGATCTATTTCTTGATTAAATCACACCTAGTTGCATGTTTAGGGTTTTTTTGAGTTAAAAGGTGCTTAATATATAATTTTTTCATTTGAACGCAAGCGCATACTCTCTCAGGCTTCTTTAACTATTTTGAGTTTATGGAAGATATTGGTAGTATCTATTCCATGCATATCCTCATGACTATAAGAAAATACATTCTTTCAAGCTCGAAGGAAGTCTGTCAGCTGCTTCTTGAGGATTGGTTCCAGGGATGAGTCGGTTTGGACAATCCTCTTAGGGTGCTCATCATCCAGTATTACTAGCTTCGTTTCTTCAATGTCTTATCTAGTTATCAACCTATCTTCGCCTCAAGAATCTAATGCCTCTATCTGATAGGTTTGGGTTAACTTCTTCCTTTCCTCTTTGTCGGTCGAGGTGTAATAACACTCGTGTGCTTCCACCTAGTTTCCTTTCACCAACGAGACTATAGTTGGTGGGGAATTTGAGGCATTGGTACATGATAGAGGCTCAAATTTCTTTAAGACAACTCTTCCAAAGATGATGTTATAGGCCGATGAGATATTCTTATCAAGGATAAAGAGTCTCATTTTCTCTATTCTGGAAATCGGCCAACTACCTATCATAACTTCCAACTCAATGGTGTTCAATTGGTATACTTTCTCTCCCGAAAACTCGATTATAGGATGGTGATACGCTTCTAGTTTTCTATTAGACGACTTCAATCTTTGGAAGATATCATAAAACATAACATCGACCGAGCTCCCATTGTCCATCATGATTCTTTTCATATTCTTATCATGTATCAACATGGTGGTTACTAATGGATCGTCATGAGGATACAATAATCTTAAGAGGTCATCCCTAGAGAATCCTATGATCAACCTTTCTTTGGCGGCCTTACGAGGTCGTGTATTTTCTACTACTGCCATGTTGACATCCTATTGTTAAAATAAGCTCCTGCCTCATTAAGGTACACTTTCCTTTCAACTAGTTCATCACCTCTGCCAGTGTCTCCTCTTAAAATGAAGTTGCATTTGAAAGATATCATGTTCAATTCTTCTATGGGTTTTATAGGTCGAGGTGGGAGGTCAAGATCCTCCTCATCTTGACAATCCTGAGCTCTCTTCTGATCTTGGTTCTTGACACGAGGTAATATTGATATCCTTTTGGCCTTTCAATCTTCACGGGCTTGTGATGGTATGCCATTCTTCTCTACAGATTTGTTGAGTTTTCGTCTTTTAATAAGGATATCAATTTCATCCTTCAAGGCTAAGCAACCCTTGATTTTGTGTTCGTAATCTTTGTGAAATCTACAAACTTATTTTTATCTCTCCTTCCACTGGGAGTTCTCAGCTTCTCAGGCCACTTCAGTTCACCATTTTCTCGAATCTCGTCGAGGATATGGTGTACCCTTATTGTTAAGGGAGTGTATTCATCGAACTTCTGGTATGGCCTCTTCTCGTTCTTCCTTTTATGGGCCTTTATGGATTTTTTATCGAACTGCTATTTTCTTTGACCATTTTATGGTTGAACTCTTTTGCAGCTATGGCCTCCTCTGTGTTCATAATCTTCCCTGCATTATCTAAGAGCTCGACCATGTGATTGGGAGGATCCTTGGCTAGGGTCCAGAATAGTTTTCCAGGTAACAACCCACTCATGATCCCTATCATGACCACCTTTCCATTGTGATCCACTACTTCCAATTTCGTGGCGTTAAACCTAGTAATGTACTCTCTTATCATTTCATCCTCACATTGATGCAAGCTTAACAAGTGAGCCACTCTTTTCCCAAGTTTTTCTTCGAAGAAAAAAAATTATTTACAAAGAGGTTGGCCAACTATTTAAACTCTGATATTTTCCCTCTAGGCAAACCATTTTACCAAATTTGAGTACGGCCAATGAGAGTTCTTGACAAAGATCTACAGCGCATCTCATCCGCTATAGAGAATATGTCACATGCGGCTTGATATTGCTCCACGTGTAAGTTAGGGTCTAATCTTACTTCATACCTAAGTGTAATCACAGGTGGAGAAAACTTCGAAGGCGTGGGATAACTGATGACAAGGGTCGTGAATGGGGATCCTAGAACAAAACTTATATGTAATGGTTTTTTGGTTTTTATAAGATCACCCAAGCGGTCTTGTATTCTCTTTATATATTCTTTACATGGTTGAGCTTCCTCGACTGATGTATTAGGTCGTATGCGACTCCCCGTTGAGCATTATTCCCTTAGGTTGACTTGCTCGCGCCAATTGGATGCATTGACATGACCTTTTAAACTATCTTCTCGTCTAGGAACCATCCTCCTACATTTTATTCGTCGAGTGCCTTCTTTGGGGTGTGTATGTGCTTGCGCCCCTTTTCTTCCCATCCTATCAAAGACTAGCCTTAATTGAGCCTTTCGAAGGCACTTATTCGGTCCTCTGAGTACGTCTGGTCATGATCATGATGATGATGATGATCATCATCATCATCATCAGTGGGCCGTATAATGGAGGTCCTTCCTGGATGCTAAGATGATTCCTCGAGTTTAGATACTTGCATCCGAGCATATCTGCTCGTCTCGAACCCTAGATTTAATCTTCTGGGATTTTCCAAGGCTTTATCTCGACTCTCTTCCCTCCTATCTTGATAGGGAGCAAATGGGGGTGCTTATTTTTGTTTGTCAAAAATTCTTTCCAAAGACAGAGTGATTGGAGGTGAATCTGCTTGTCTTTGTGAGGCCAACACACTTTTTGTGAGTTGCCACATGTTTACTTACATAGTTTCCTTGCCTTTAACCAAGTTGCGTACGAATTTAGCTAGGTCTCCTATTCCAATAAGAGTGGAGAGTGGTGCATCTTCCTTTTCCATGTTACTTTCTTGGGGTTCAACCATTGTTTCAAGAGTGCCCAGAAAAACAGAATATAGTTACAGGAAAATAGAGCGTGGCAGAATTTCTTAGATTTTG
Source organism: Sambucus nigra (assembly GCA_949130495.1). NCBI lineage: Eukaryota > Viridiplantae > Streptophyta > Magnoliopsida > Dipsacales > Adoxaceae > Sambucus > Sambucus nigra. The sequence goes on along the minus strand of OX422207.1, from coordinate 95,385,460 downwards.
ACAATAGGGGTCTATTTTAGGCTAGAAGAGAGAATGTTTGGCAGAGATTTTCGCATAACTTGTTGATGGAACCATAATCCAGAGATTTCAGGCAAGAAATTGAATGATGTTATTAGTGAAACCAATAAAATGGTTATGTAATGGAATTTTGAGGGATTTCGACTGGGAACTCAAAATTTATGCAATTAGGAATCAAAATTTGGTCGAGAAATAACTAGGTTTTAGGCGCTTCCCCCAGACGACGCCATTTTGTTATCGTCTAAAAATGAAATTCAATTTGTATCTTAGCTAGAAAAATACCAAATCATAGATAACACACAATAAATAGATAATATGTATGAGAAGGGTTGGGGATAAAAGTATTAGCAGAAAGATATAGGTGGTTTAGCCTTTAAGATTGTCCTACATCCATATGATAATTTGTTACTCTTAGATCTATCTCAGGGGATACAATCGTGTATAGGGTTTTTAGACAATGAGTATGTTTGTTACAGGTTCCAATCTAGAAATCAACTGGGCCACCTTTCCTTATAAGGAATTCGTCCATTTATAGTGATCCTTATAAAAGGAATAGGTGTGCTGGCCAGAATGGGGTAGGTGGGGGCCTCTTGGATTAATGGAGCACTTCTTGAGTTATTTCAGGGTTTTATCCATCAAATGCGAGGCTTAACACATGATAACCATCTGATAAGCCGGATGGATGTTGTAGGTCAGCAGCCAAAGTTACAAGCTATCAATTTGTCTTGTTGTCATCCACCTAACCAATGGAATACGGTCAAGCTCATGGTAAGGCTGAGCTCTTGTACTAACATCTCTTCGGCGGGGGTCGAGGTCTTAAGTCTATGAGGTGCTATTCACTAATATGGTATAACAAAAAGGTTGATGTAAAAGTAGAGGAAGAAGATCGGGCCTTATTGCTTCTTACCTCTCTTCTGAATTCGTATGAGAACATTGTCACCACGATTTTGTATGGTAAAGATACGATTAAAATGGATGAGTTGGAGTCAACCTTATTGTCCTAGAGGAAGAGGAAGTCTTTGGGGATGAGAGTCCGAGCTCAGATTTGTATGCTCATTATAGAAATTGGGGAAATAATACCAACCACGAATTTAGTGAAGGTAGTAGTAGGTCTAGATCAGGGGGTGGTAAAAAAAGGGTCGGTGATGTTACAAATACAAGGAGTGGGATCACATAAAGAGTGATTGTCCTTAGAAGAAAGATGGAGGTGGCTCTGAGAGTGCATCAGTGACATATGTGAAGGATGAAGATTTTGAAAAATCTCTCACACTTTCCAAAGGTAACTCTCTTTCTCAAAGTGAATGGATATTGGATTCGGGTTCTTCGAATTATGTTTGTTCCAAGAGAGTATTTTGGGACATTCAAATATAAGAATAAAGGTTTCTTGTCTTTTCCTGACGGGAAGAAATGTGTCATGAAAGGGGTAAGAACGATGAAAATCAAAATGCTCAATGGGGTGGAGTGTACTTTTAGGGGGGGGGGGGGGGGGGGGTATGCCGAAAAGTTACGAACAAATTTGATATTCACTATCCAATTGAATTCCAAGGGTTATCATATGCCGGTAGTAGGTGGAATCTTGAGTTTCACTCGTGGTTATATGATCCTAGCAAATGGAGAAAATAGAGAATGTTTGTATCATCTGAAACAGACTTTGAGAAAAATGGGAAAGTGGTGTGCGTAAGTTATTGGACCTCGTTTGTAGATAAAATGAAGACATTAGTTGCAAGTTTCCCGGCGACATATAATCGTGGAAGGAAAATTCTTACTAAGTAAGAGGATGGTTCAGATCCCTCTCCAGGGTCAATAAATGATTTTGACTCGGAGTAGTTACACACATGTATTAGTCATTGACAAATCAAGGAGCGTTAGGATTGTGTTTTATTCAAGGTGTGTGTAACTCATACAATGAAGTCCAATGGGTGATTGTTTGTCTTAACAAATGATGGTTCTTTTGGTGACATGGCAAACATGGAGATTCAGATGGGTGGAATTCTCATCAGATGGAGTCTCGATTGTGATTTGAGGTATTTTTTTGCTAAAGTGGAGATTTGTGGAGTTTGGCTTAAATTTTCGCGAGTGCTATTCATACTCGATTCCTGTTCACACACGGTTTACTGTTCACTTTTACTCCTTATTTAAGGAGAGTTTCAGTCAGTTTAAAACACACAGAAGGAAAGAGAGAGAAAAAAGAGAGATCTAGAGTTGTAAACATTATTCTTAAAGTGAGATTTAGGTGTATATGGGATTTGAGTTGAGGGCTCTTAGATAATCCTTACACTCTAATCTATTATCTCAAATAGTGAAATTATTCTCTCTTTTGTACGTAGACAAGGTATTATTGTCGAACCACAATAAATCTTGTGTGCATGCTTGTTTATATGTCCATCAATCTTGCATATATATTTTCTCGTGTTTGGTTGGGTGTGACGCCTTTTGGCACAACACACTCATCCCTCTCTCACCGGTTTATTACACTTACATATAAATATTACATATTTAATATTTTACTAAAATAATTGGAAAATATTATTCCAAGAACCTAATTCCTATCTTCATCGCAAGGCCAAATTCATATGATACGCGGCTTACATGTTTATTAAGTGTACTTGTTTTCTTTCCAATTTTCTCTATGTAATAGGCAAGGCTGGGTGTAAAGAAGACTCCTAAAATTAAACACAATTTACAACTAATATAGAAAATATCTATTTCCAAGAGAGAAGAAAAGGAAGGGTGCTTGCTCGAACTCTATCCAAGTCAAAGCACACACGTTACACTTTTTTATCACCAGCCAATATAAAAAGATTAAAAGAAAAATAAGAAAAGCACTAGACTTAACAGAAATCTTCTCCAAACACTAACACATTCAGAAACTCGAGTACATATATTTATACTAGATAGTAATGAAAAAAAGTGGGAAATGGTCTTTTTGCAGGTTGAATGAAACAATCTTTTTCCACCATTCTTCATTTGTATTCCAAAATCATGTTGTTCTCTGGAGCCAACCCGACACAAGCCCTCAGAATGTTCTCTAGCATTGCCCGCTGCTTCGACAACGCGTTCACCACGGGTGTGCCTGGAGGTACCTGTTTTTTTAAGCAAGCACAAACATAAAAATGAGAGAGTCTAATTGTAATAGACAACATGCCTTACCATAAAAAACTGTCTTGCTAAAACCAGAATTTTTCATATCCCAATAATGCATTTTGCTACAGGACTTTAAACTGATATAGTAAGGAAAAATTCAACACAAGTTATGCACTAGAAATAGCGCTTTATGTGTTCTATATAAACATTTAGTTTATAAGACTATGATTATGATTCCACAATTGTACCACTTTCTTAAAAGCATGTATATTGGTCCACGTGTGTGGTTCAACTGTCATAACAGGTTTTGTTTTAGCCATTTGTCCATCAATAAAAGTCTATACAAATTGCGTTGAATCTATCATCGGTGTGCGTTTAATTAAAATGTACACGATGATTTATTTAGCGTATGTTTTATATTCATTGTTTCCTATAGAGAATAAAGGAGATTTAGCATTCTTCAACTTTTGATAGTAGTGTTAGATACAGAGTTTTTGAGGGATCATTGAAAAATTTACAACTAAAGCTTTACTGTTTTTAGTTTTTTAACTTTTATTTTTCCCACCTCCCCCATATGAAAGTGTTCAAACACCACGTTTTCCATCTAAACAACTTAATTCTTTCCATTAATACAATCAACACGTGCAAACAAGAAATATCAACTTTTGAGATCATATTTCCAGGTATAAAGTTTCCCAAGTAAAACATTTCCTTTTACTTCTTTTCAGTTAAAAGCAACCGCATGTGATGCCATTCACTTTATTGGCTATAGCCATTTCATGCCCTGTGTGTGACCATGCACACAGGAATTGGAAACAAGTGTACCATTTTAGGCTTGGCCTTGGACCACATTATCACTGTTCGACTGAATGTGAGCAACATTAATGAACTATCTTGCTAAAAGGTCACTTCAACTACTTAGTAGGTCCATGTTAGTTTTCTTCCAATTCCTTATCACATCATCTAATTAATTCTCCACCAATAAATAATCTACTAGTGTAATTGTCTTCTACCATGTATGCAAAGGGATGGGGAACTTTTTATCTAGAGAACTTACAAGAGGGGCCTTGGTGAGATAGCTGAGAATTGTAGCCACAGGGTGGAATGAGTGAAATTTGCCCTGCAAAATACATACACACACGTTAGTACAACAAAGAAAACAAGACTTTATAAGAGAATTTAGGAATTGGATGGTTCATGCTTCGACTTTGAGTAATTCTAGAGAGACTTCGGGAATGAGTCGAAAAGGCATTAGTTAGCGTTTTACATTGATCACATGTTATATCTCACACGTTAACTACGTGAACCAATGTATGACCAATTTCAGGTCTGATTCTGGGTCTCTCTATAATAACTCTAAAACTTTATAGCCATTATTTTGTTCGCGTTTTTGTGCTGACTGAGAATTTAAAATGGTAAACTCACATAAAAAAAGTGTCATAATTCTTGTCAAGAGTTTGAATAACAAAATGCTAATTCACTTTGTAAAACTTAAGCTTTAAATGTGAATTTACCAATATAAGATTTCATTACATGAAAAAAAATAAAAAAGAGCATATCGAAACAAATACAAACCTCTCCATCAGCTTTAAGCTGGATTCGAGAGCTGAGCTCAGCAAGAAGGACTAAGTCCAAGATAATTGGAGCAGCCAAGAGAGAGTCCTCACATGTGTTGTGCAACACAATGGTGTTGGTCCCTCCCATGAATATCTCGGATGTGTACTCATCCATAGCCCTCTTGCTATCTCCCACGTATGGCACATACTGCACCAAACCATCACCCACCACATAAAAATTAGAGTATAATTAATCCATTCAACATGCACGCACACACATTCTTTATACATATGAAGTATCATGTTATGACACGTATATACTTTTGGTGTATTTCTGTACAGGGCACCCTTCGTGCCTGCGGCACACCTGTGTGCAGTCCTTATGATACTATCTAAGTCAGTTCATAATTTTAAAAATTGAATCAAGGCATATATATCCTATTAGAGCAACAGTAGAGGCAATTTGAAAAGAAAAATACTTTTGGTCCCCAATACTATACCATGTAGGATACTTAGAAGATGACTAGGAATAAACCATATTTCCATATTATATAGACTTATATAGAATAGGGTAATTTGCAAAAGATCACTCAAATAACCCCTGAACTATGTTTTTTCTTGCAAAGGCACTCTTTTTGGTTTTATCGACCATATGGGAGTTTTTGCAAATAATTAGTGGGTTTTTAAAAAGTTCTATATAGTTTAGGGGAAGCATTTTTGCTTTACACTATAGAATATACACAAGTATGCAATATAGTGTGCGTGAATATATTGAGAGATTTACCTTGATAACAACAACATGGTCAGGATGCTCCCCTGGCTCATAAAGGATAGCATTGCTCGAGACCATATCATCCACCACATTGCTTTTAGAGATCTCCTTTGATCTGAAGGTTTGGGGTGCTGAGAGATTCATTCCATCATTGTTCCCAAGATGGTTGTAGCTCACTATTGACGTTGGCTGTACCATAAAACACAACCCTACCATTACTATAATATACTCTATATATATAGTCTATTGTAAGAATATGTTGTTTAATCAGAAAAAAGTTCATTGTGTCATCCTGATTATATTCGCCACTTGTATAAATATTCTCTAGGATTAGATGTAAGTCCAATGCTTTTAACGATGTAGATGAAAGATTTGTATTGATCTTCTTGGGACTTGCTTTTATATTTTTTCCATCCTATCACTTACACAATACCAAATTTCTAAAAGATAGATTCTTTGAGAAAGATAAAAAATGAGCCACTAACCAAAATGAATAAAGAGTACAGGAAATCTAACAGAAAATATAGTAAGAGATGTACCTTTATACCAGCTCCAACAAGGAAATCAACAAGTACAGACTTCATTTTGGTCTGACCACTCTTAAAATCATCTCCACCAATCAAACTGTTCTTCCTTATCGCCAAATCAATGACCCCTGAAATTATTTGTTAAACACAAAATTAAATAAGGATTTTTTTTTTGGAATTATCAAAAGGTCTCACTAGTACAATAATTGAATACCTGGAACAAAAGTGTTTTGTGGGCTTCCATTGATGAAAGGAATGTTTTCAAGAATACAAGCAATAGCATACAAGGTGGAAGGGGATATCTCAGCTTCATTCTTCTCCAAGGAAGCAAATAAATTTTCCTCAGTATCATTTAGCCCCACAATTACATTACTGTATCTCTCTGTGTTGGCAGTCCACAAAACCACCACCTTATCTACCTTGTTTGCCTCCTTAAACTCCCTATTCACAATATTAACACATTAGATCACATCAAACAAACTAACAAGTTTACCCTTTGTACCAAAAATCATATTATGTATGTCCCAAATAAAGTGTTCTATATTTATGTTGTACATATAATATTAGAGGCCTCATTTAAAAATCAATGAACCCAAAAGATCTTACAGTGTGTTTGATTTGCAACATTCATCATGGAACATATGTAATTTACCATATTTTCGAACTTTTAGTGTGTTTGATTACACAAATTTTACTTGAAAATAATATTTACCAACCAAAATAATTGCATTTTCCATCCAGTATTATCTTAGCCCCCCTCAAACAAAATTTCTCCAAGGCAAATTTTGATTGCTTTAGTATAAATAAACCTTTCTTTTCCATCTTTTCCATGACTACAATCAAACACAAAAGATAAAATTTAGTTTGGAATTTTTTTACTTTCCATCTTTCTTACAAAACAAACTTCAAGGGTGTATTTGATTGACAATATTTTCTATGAAAAATTTCATATTTTCAAACCTTTAGGGTGTGTTTGATTGCAAACATGGAAAATGCGTGAAAAATAGTTCGTTTGGATAAGAAGTTGAAAAATGAGTGGAAAAACATGAGTTTTTGGTCTTACTTTTTTTATTTTCCATGGAAACAATTCTTTGGTGGGTGGATAAGAAATATTTTCTATTAAAAATGAGCTTTGAGATGGAGCACTTGTGATGAGTGTTGTTCTTACATGAAGTATTCACAATCAAGGTATTACAAAGACAAAACATGATTCAAAACATCTATTTTCCATGGAAAATTTTCCATGTTCATCAAACACACCCTTAGTGTGTTTGATTGTCTAAATTTCCCTTGGAACTTTTATTCCGACTGAAGTACAATCTTGTAATGCACAATTTAGACATTTTCCATGGAAAATTTTCTTTTAGGCGGAATATTTTCCAACCCATTCCAATATAAGACAACCGTAAGTTTTAATTTTGACCACTTTCCTTAGAAAATTTAACTTTCAAACGTCCAATCTTAATTACGAACAGAGGAATAATTTAGGATTTAGGAAGTAATATGTAAAGATAAATTAGACATATTTTCTTAATGAATAGTATCCATTGATACCTAATGTCTTTGATGATTTGTTGAACTTGCTCTTGCTTGGTTCCTTTGATCACGTTGTTGGCACGTGACCCTTGGTTTGCAGCAATGAAATCAGGGTCATAGATTCCAGGTAGTGGGACCATAGATTCCATGTAGGGTCTCAATTGCTTTTGCAAATCAATGTCCAACACCTTAGCCCTGGCCATGGCATCAGCCAGGTTCATGTTACTTATGTCCCACCCCCCAAACACAATCTCATCTGGGTTCACCTGTTTATTACCAAAAAAAAAAGTCACTTTGTTGATTCTTTAAAATATTAATATATAGACTCTCTCTCTATAAATATGTACATATTTTTTAATTGAATAATAGTACCATGGGGAGCAGGCTCTTGAAAGGAGCATAAATCTCCTCTCCATTAAAGGACCCAACTCTAATAGTAGATGCTTGGGTAAGTGAGCCAAAATAGTTGGCTTGTTGCACCTTGTCTTTGGTTGCCCAAGATATTCCTCTGCATTCATAGTTCAATACCCATGTCTCAATTTTTCATATATATTATATATATACCAATAAAAGCAAATCTTAGACCAACTCTAACCATAGGGTAAAATACCAAAATCCGAAAAAAAAAAAAAAAAAAAATCAATCTAGGAGTAGGGGTAAAATAACTAAGACCTATTTTACAACCAAAAACTGGCCCTCGGATAGCAAAACGTCTGTGCTATCGGGCTTTCCCCCATATTTTTATGTCGAATCACTGGAAATTCTACAAGTAATATATAAAATTTATGTCCCGAATTAAGAGTCGACTTTACTTTTTATGGACATAATTAATGAAACAAAATCCACAATAGTGAATTAGTATTAATCTATGAAAATAGGGTCAATTACCAAATAGTCCCCAACATAAATACATATATTGTGAAAAAAACATCTATTTTTAGGTTAACTCATTTAGTCCATTAAACACCCATTTACCCAATATTCAATATTCTCTTATTTTTTAAAGGTCTGCGCTAATGGCACCCCTCCCCACCTCCCCTCCACTCCCACCATTGGAGCTCCGGCAGCCCTCGCCGGAGCTCCGACGACCCTCAACGGAAGGGGTCGTCGGAGAGCTCCATTAAAGGACTCCAGAGCTCCGACGGTGGGGGTGGAGTGAGTAAATGGGATTGTGTGCCCTTGTTTTGAGTATTTTTATGTGGTAAGAAACTTTTTGGAACAAAATAAAAAGATTTGGACTAAACGTATATTAAAAAATGTTCGAGAGAAATTTTTCATATAAGCCTCATTAAAAAAAAAACATATGAACTCTTAATATGGGAGTGGTGGAGTATATAAAACCAAGCAAGGTTACAAATTTACTTGCAATACCATAACATCAATACTCATGAAGATGATCAATTTGAAAAGTAAATTTGTTCTTATAATGTTTGCATGTACTGTTAAAATTCTAATCATTATTTTAATTTGGTAGGAAGAGATTATCACTAATGTAAAAACGAGGCCTACTCATGAATCCGACTCAATAACGTGTCGTGTCTGTATTAATTCATTTTATGGGTCCCACCAAGATCCAAAAAAATGGACGCTACTCATCCGTTAGTCATACAAAATAGTCGGACAAAATGAGTAAGATATGTGCAATGTAAAAATTACTTTGGCGGCCAGAAGGCTTGGTACCCTCACAAATAAGACGTGACATAAGACATGTTTGGAAGTACGTGCAAAATACTAAATGCCAAAAAATTCTGTACATACAGTGAATATTAGACATAAAGGAAAAAGAAAATAAAAATTATGTACTTTCAAGTTATTACAAATAAACACCTAAATCATTTATTTGTAAATATACACTTAATATTCACATATAAATATGACCATTTAAGAAAAATATGTTTTGATACGACCATGTATTATGTAGCAAAGTGTTTTTTTTTTTTTTTTTTTTGCTTTAAACACCAATTTTATGCCCAGAGCACAATGCATGCAAAATCTTACCAACCACAAACACAAAAACCACATCTATCATAACATAAGATTTGATTACAAACACAAATCAAATCATCAGATATGACAGAAAGATATAAGAAACTCACTCCCGGTTGGCAATAACACCAGCAGTCAAAGTTGAACCATTGTTGCCTCCCCATCCAACAAGCATAACCCTGCAAATAAAATCACACCCAAAACAAAACAATCAATTAAAAAAAAAACATGGGTTTGTGTGAATAAATTAAAAAAAGAGTTTTTTTTTAGAAACATACCCTAATTTGGGCACATGGGTATCAGTCTTGAACTCATATTTGACAGATTTGGGCTTGACAGTCCACTGAAAGGCACCATTTTTATTCTCATGAACAAGCTCTGTGGTTTCATAGTTGTACACAGAATGAATTTCAGTCTCTGTGTACTTAACATTTGGGCTGTCAACTTTAAAGCTTTCAATAAACATTTTTTTTTTCTAAGCAATATCACAATTAAAACAAACTTGGAGAGAGAAAAGGGGATGAAGAACAAGCGTTGGATATCTCCGTGAGAAGTGTGTGTCGATGCTCTCTCACTTGGCTGGCTAGAGGTTGTATATATAGACAAGTGTATGCGGTGGGGTTGCACGTGGAGGATTGTGAGTGGAGGTGACCCCACTGTTGCCATAATTATTCGCACTTTTTGTAGAGATGAAGCTTGACTAATGATTCTTTTATTGTATATTAGTAGGCTCTATAATATTTCTTAACGGACTCACACTATAATATAAAAAATAGTGTGAGTCCCGTTAAGAAATGTTCGAGGGAGTATTTGATATATATATTATAAATAAAATAGTACTGATATTAAATCGATAGTAACACCCCATGTGTATATTAAATCGGTACTAACACCCCATGTATATAACATTTTCCATGAAGTTTAGCCATGCAAATCAGTCTTGCTAGAGTTATTATTAAGAGTAAACTAATTCATAAGGCCGTTTATCTTTTCATTTGTTTCAATTTTATTTTTATTTATTTTATTTTAATTTAATTTCATTCTTAATTTTTTATTTTGTCTTAATTTTGTTCTTATCTTTTTTTTAAATTAATCCTCAACTTTTTATTTTGTTTCAATTTAATTCCTCTGTTAATTATTTTGGTTATAATTAACTATTTTACCCATCTTTATCAAAAAATAATAAAATGAATGTTATAAATATTGAAAAATAAACTATTTTATTATTATGTAGTGATAAAAAAATATTTTTTTATCCTAGAATAATAATAAAAAATAATTTTTAATTTTTATTTTATCTAAGTTGTTTTTAATTTTTTTAAAAAAAAACTGGAATAATAATTTTAATAGTCAACATAGTTTATTTAATTATAAAAAAAAACTTTATTTAAATTTTAATTGAAAATATTTAATTTGATTTCTTAGATTCACAATTGTTTAGTACCGCTGGCGCGGACCCACATCACAAGAAATATTTTTTTATCTCTAAATTGAGACAAAATGAAAGGTTGAATACTAAATTGAAACAAAAAAAGGACAGGGATGAAATTGAGACAAAATAAAAGGTTGAGGATAAAATTGAAAAAAAAAAGATTGGGACGAAATTAAAACAAGTGAAAAAGTTAAGGGACATATGAGATAGTTTACTCTATTATTAACTAGTTTTTAGATTCGTGCCATGCGCGGACTATTTGTAACTCTTGTTGGGGAGAGTATCTTGCGTACATTAATACTTTGTTACTATGTGTGTAACTAACAAATTACAATAAAAAGGCTTGTTAAGGAAGGTTCAAATTCAATTTTGAAATATATTTTGATTAAAATTTTAATTACCAGAACTTTAAATAATTTTTTTCAATATTATGGTTTAAAAGTTATTGTCGTTGTCTTGGTTTCTTATTAATAAATTGTTGAATATTTTAAAAAATAAAAAAATAAAACAAAAAACATGACGTATTTAGTAACCATTTGGTGCACTCTCAACTATGATTATTTCATTTGATATTCGTTATTCTTATCTTGAAGACTTTTACTGGGAAGAATTTTAGAGATTTATGGGCTTAATAAATAATTTTTTTTACAATTGATGAATAAGTGGTTTGGATGGTATGTAAAATGAATCAGACATCTTATCAGATAAATAATAGGAAGAATAAATTAAGAGCTAACTTATTAATCTTAGTAAATCTTAGATGTGGGTACCATATGCAAAAACCAACAATAAAATGAGGAAAAATCATTTAGAGAGGGTTGTTGTAAAAAAAGGGAGGGGGGTACCTTAATGATTCCATTTTTAATTATTCTTAAATGATGAGGAGATGACATTTATTAAATGAGTGGACATAAGATATACTTGATTTCATTTGTAAGAATGAAGAGCATAACATGTGCCAAGTGGGAGATCGTACAGGGGCCATGCTGGTCAATTTATAATTACTTATATGTTGAAGGCCCATTTTTATATCAATACACATAAAAGGGGCATATTTTATAAATTTTGCATGGGCTTTATCAATTTTAATCAATCTCAAGATCGTCTTGGTAGAAGGTGAAGAGATAATCTTTAATCTGAATTGAATGAATCTTATGAAGCCGTAAATATAAAACTTATCAGTTTTAAAGATATTATTATGGGTATCGTTTTAGTTTGCAGTCTAGACAACTCCTCTTTGGAGCTCTCAAAGTAAATGAATTCTATTTATAAAGGTGGCATGTGGCAAATTATGGTTAGAAAACTCCGTTTATATATATATATATATATGTGTGTGTGTGTGTGTGTGTGTGTGTGTGTGTGTGTGTGTGATTTGCCACATGCCACCTTTATAAATAGAAGTCATTTACTTTGAGAGCTCCAAAGAGGAGTTGTCTAGACTGCAAACTAAAACAATACCCATAATAATATCTTTAAAACTGATAAGTTTTATATTTACGGCTTCATAAGATTCATTCAATTCAGATTAAAGATTATCTCTTCACCTTCTACCAAGACGGTCTTGAGATTGATTAAAATTGATAAAGCCCATGCAAAATTTATAAAATATGCCCCTTTTATGTGTATTGATATAAAAATGGGCCTTCAACATATAAGTAATTATAAATTATATATATATATATATATATATATATATATATATATATATATATATATATATATATATCTGTGTGTGTGTGTGTGTGTGTGTGTGTGTGTGTGTGTGTGTCTAGCTGTTAACGATTACAGAGTATTTTTCTACAAATGCTCGAAAATAATCTATAAATTGAAACAAAAAATGTAAAAGTATTGTTATTCACTAACACTATAAATCATTAGATACTGGTGAGAAAAATAGTTTTATTCATCTTTGACTAAATTAAAATCACATGTTCAAGAATTCAAGGGTTTTCTCTAAATCTAAAAATTTCAAGACATTAACCCAAATCTAGAACCTAAAGATTAAAACTGATAAAATGGAAATATAATATGAAATGAATAAATTCACACATTTAAAACTGAGCATCGGGTACTTAACCGTTAATTTCCCTTTATTCTTAACCTGACCATAATATATAGTGATTGTAATTGTCACGAAGGGTGGGGGCAAACACCAAATGAGAAAATTCAACAACAAGCAAATTTATGCAACCATAATTAGAGAGTACATGTAATACCCCAAAATTTCAAACCGATAATAATTTAATTTAATTCGGAACTTGGAGAAATAAGAAATTTGGATTTAATTATTTTTAGCAATTTAAAACATTGAATTTCATTTATGGAAAGTGGAATTTTAATCGAAATTAAAATCGAAGCTCAATTATAAGTATTACAAATTTTATAATAAAATGGGGGACTTTCGAGTGTCAGAGCACCCGAACTGGTTCAGAAGGTATGTCGAACTGATTTGCCCAGGTCGGCAGCAGCAGTTCTTTTCGTTTAAGTTGTTAAGTTGGATTAAAACTCTTCCATTTAATTATATAAATGTATTTTGGGGTTAAACTTTTAAAAATAAATTTTGACATAACCTAAGAGCAGTAAACTCCTCTTTTATATCTTCTTCCATCATCAAAACCCTAGCCCCAAATTAAATCAAGATTTAGCCAAAAATTTTTAAGGTTCAAACCGGATTTTCTCAAGATTATTCAAGAAAGAGTCTTTATCAATTTTTTGAGAGGAACGCAACCATCTACACATAATTTTCATCCGACTTTTCTTCAGGTATGAATACTTATACTATCTCTCTTTAGTATTGTGCGTTTTAAATATCGCCTAAACATTAATTCTCGTATTTTTCTTAAAATCAATTGGCAACCTTAATTAGGAAAAGTGAAAATTTACATTGGGACTGTTTTTGTGATAAATCTTAATATGAATTAAGACTCATAACCTTTATGTGCTTAGGGTAGAGATTGAACTCTTGTTAATATAGGTGTAAGTTTGCCTGTAGAAAACCATAATAACTTAATTTTAATTATAAAGGGGGACTTGTGAAATCACATAAAAACTACGTTAATATGAAAAATGACATTTTGTTGTGTGCATCATAGACTTGCATGATGTGAAATTTATATTAGTTGCATAAAATAAATTATTTTAATTGGAGATTGATTGAACGAATTAAATTCGGTTAATTTGTGACCGTAGGAGAAATTAGTAGCACCATGAATAAAAATGCTCTATGAGAATCATTGATTTAATTATACTTATCATCGTGGGGATGACATGATTTTAGGTAGTACGCTCTCACCTTAATATTAGGTATACTTGCTAGGTATGGGACTATTGGGTATGCATTAGTTGTTGTTAACACTTTCTAAGTATGGGACTAGTTAGTATAGATTTTTACGGATGGGATATTCCAGGGTGGGACTGATTTTTGTGTTGTTCCGTTGATTTGAAGGTCTAAGAGCGAGACTAGAAGGAAATTAATGGTATAGATTTATCCTATATGATAAGGTAGGACGCACTTGTATTTTGGTTACCTATAGGTATGGGACTAGGGGTAGATTTAAGAATTTATGCTCTATAATAGGGTGGGGCTAATATAAAATATTGAGAAATTGAGAATTAATGCCTAAGATAATAAATGGGTATTAAAATTGGTAGGCATCATTAATAAGTGCAAGACTGACATAATACGAGTTGGGTGGCTATAACAACGTAGGTGTGTGTTGGCGTCATCAATAAGTGCAGAGCTGACAGAATACAGGTTGCCTGACTATTATGACGTATCATGCATGAAACCACGTTAATAAATGCAGGGCTAACGAAATTGGGTCGGCTGGCTATAGCGAGGGGAATGGGTGTGGTGTAAAACTTTAGGCGGGCGCGAATAAGTGCATGACATACAGTAGGGTCGGCTGGCTATGAAAGCGCTGCTATAATAATAAGTAATTTAATTAATCGATTTAAATAAATATGGTGACTTTAGCATAATTATTGAATTATGATAACATAAGTGGGACTTAAACTTTTGGGGCGGCATCCTTACGTGATTAGATGATAGCATTTTATTTTACTCGCATGTTAATATTATCTCGTTTAATTGAAAATGCTCTAATGTGGTGTTTATCATGTATAATTCTATTGTTTGGGTTCACGGACCCTAATTGAGGAGAGTAGCTTGTATTCATACGGTGGACTCTGACCCATTGCGTTGACTAACATATCAAGTATAGCACTGGAGTAGCTGCATAGGAAGGATTGGAGATATTTTGGAGGTGCAACTAGAGTTTATTTTAGATGCTCTAGTAGTTAGATTTATTTTCTTTTCCGTCGCACTTATTATGAGACTTTATTTATCGCGTTGGTGGCCAAATCAGCTCCACAGTTATTTGCGATTTTATTTAGATATTTACTATGGGATCAGTTTATTTGAGATTATATTTATTTGCAATTGGATTTATTTTGGAGATTAGCATGGTGATGGATTTAATATTGCATGGATGGTTATTGTTATTGGATTAATCTGATTATTATCTTGTGGAATAAATTTTTATATATCTTATATATTTGTCATGTGCTAAGAATGATATTTCATTTCGTGATGCCCGGCGTAGTTTAGCAGCGGCGATTGGCCACCTCGCTTGTCAAATTTCGCGAGGTGTTACAATATAAAAATAAAACCCACACTTGAATATGAAGAACAAAGAAAAAAGAGTGATAAGCTACAAAACATGAAAAAAATACTTAACATGGAAAGATTTTATTGGTTGCCATTATTGGAAGGAACGTAATATAGTTGTAGGGTACCTAATAAAACCCTTCAAAACGAAAGAATATATTTGCAAAATCAATTTGCTACTCCTTATTTTCCTCAAATCCTAACACATAGACCTTTTCACCAACTGAAACAGAATGAAATTGAAAAGTTGATACAGCAATCGAAATCATTTTTAGTAGTACATCAAAATCTATATGAGAGATATATGGGTTCGAATTGAGGTCGTATAACACCAAATCTACTGACTTGTCATGGTCATTGACCGTGATAAGTCCAACTTATCATGGTCAATAACCGTGACAAGTGGACTTGTTAAGGTCAATGACTGTGACAAGTCTGGGGATAACAACGTTTATTATCATGGACTTGTCACGGTCAATGACCGTGACAATATTAGTCACGGTTAATAACCGTGACAAATCACTGACCTTTTTTTAAAAAAATATTGTGGTCATTGACCGTGACAAGTCCGTGACAAACAAACTTGTCACAGTCAATGACCGTGATAATTCTGGGCAGAATTGAAAAAAAATATACTAGGCAGTATGGCCACTGCCGCTGCCCAGCAGTATATTTGTACTTGTTCAAACATCATATATCCAAATAAAATAGAGATAATGAAAATATACATTCAATACAATATGCATCATGGAGATAATGGAAATATACATTCAAAACAATATACATCACGATATAATCCGAATATAATTAAAATATAACAAATTAAAATAATTCAATTCAAATAATGTCACTACATGTCTGGGGTAGGTCTGAGGAGGTGAGTAAGCCACACGATATACGAATTGATACACCCTTGAATATTCATTGGGTTGCATTGTTCGCGCAACCACAATGGGGAGTTCTCCTTCCCGGGTATCACATGTGTGACGAGCACCTTGGCCTTGATGTCTTGAAGCAAACGTCCATGAACTGGCATACCCTAGACGGTATTCGGGTCCCTCAATCCCCGGACTATCCGCTGGCCATCAAATATGTCATGTATAAACATGCTCGGCTAACCAAGTGTCGTCATCGGTCAGTCGAAGGGAGCCAAATAAGGAACTGGATCATCAGAGTCCGCACGTGTCGGCGATGAATCAGCGAGTTCCACATCCTCGTCCTCCCCCACCTCCTCCTCCATCACTTTATCCTTCCCTTTTCCCTTACGCTTTTCGCCCAACGAACGCTTCACGAATGAGAATATATCTTGGACCGTCTCCTCCAAATGGGACAGCTTTGCATCACACGAGTCCACCGTTCGAGACAACCCGGTGTTTCTCATCTCCAATCCGACGATCCTAGATTTGGCCACCCACAAGCTCACCGCCCTTATCCTCCCCTTGCGATCAGAACCAAGCACTTGGTTGAGTGTGTCCGTGGACAAAGATGCCTTGTTGTTATCAGACTACGACTCATGCACTTCCTTAAGCTTTGTCTGAAACAATAAAAAACACATCATTAGTTAAATAAGTAAATAAAAAAATTATAACTTAATTAACAAAAAGTAAACTTTCGGATTACTTATAATTGTGGACGTGACAATTGGGGACACCTCCTTATCCTTCCCCTTCTTCGTCCGAATAGCCACATAAGCATCAAGCCTATATGGCCTACCCCCAGGGCCACTCCTCGTCCCTTGAAATAAAATAATACAAAATTAGTATCGACCCCCCAAAGAAAAATGATGCAGAATAACATATTTTTATAATTATAGAAAAATAAAATCTTACCATCATCCTATTCTCCACCTAGGCGTAAGACGTCCGATCGGAGTTGTGTATGTCCGTCTTTTTTGCCCGATTTTCCCTCCCCGATTGGCGAGATGCCAATTGTCACTCCCTGATATCATTGTCAATGAACTTTTTCCATTGTGCCAATGAGATTGGCTCCTTCGGCGTGATGGAGTTACGCATTAGATTAATGGAGTCTTGGGTCTTCCCAAAGTACCAACTCCGCAAATTTTTTTTCCACGTGTTGTGTTGCTCCCTCAACTGCTCCAAGATGGAATCGCGTAGTTCTGGGGCCAGACTTAATTGTTTTTGTCCAACAAATAGAATGTTAGTTGCGAATAAATATAAATTGAAATATTAATATAAATTGAAATTGAAATATAGATATAAGTACATTACCCGTAGTGCCACCCAAATAGCCAACTTGAGCTCATTTGGCACCTCCCTCCAACTAGTGTACCCCGGGTCGATGTTCGTCTTTACCAGCTCGAGGGATCTCACTAATATCGTCGTCTTGTTCTCGATGGTCATCCCCAATTTGACATATTTGGGGAGCCTAGGGGGCGAGGAGCCCTCGTCGCCTCCGCTACACCGAGCCCAGATGACATCATGATAATCATCATTATCATCCTCGCCTTAATACCTAAAGGAGACATTTTATATACAAAAATATTGTTATTAGTACAAATCCAAATGAATTAGAAGAAGACATGCAAATATGTATAATTACTACGAATCCAAATGAATTACTACTGTTTAACACCTCAATTTTGAATTCCAAAATAATGGCAATTAACTGCAAATATGTACAATTACTAAAAATTCGAAACATCCCCACCCCCACCCCTACTTCCCACACACACGCACACTACACAAGAGTGAAAATGATAAAGCGCAGATCAATTAAAAGCATTAAAATGGATTGATAAATTGAAATATTTATTACAAATTGAAAAATTATTTCAAATTCGAGTTATCATCCAAAATGGATTGATATTTTCTAGGAGCAGTCAAGTCATCCACACTACTATTTAGACGCTTTGGCGCATGTAGGACAATTGACCACGGCTCGTTGTTGATATACTCCGAGTAAAACACTTGGTTGGCTTTTTAAAATGCACAAACAAATGACTCATCGCTCACGTGGTCGTTTCTCTTCCACTTGGACAAGTCAACCATGATCATAAGCATTTTTATCCTCAACTCTTACTCAGTCACCGTGAAGATTGTTGTGAAGGTTTTTCGGGGACAAAAGGAACTTTCAATTCACTGTGAAAACTCCAAAATCGATAAATATCTTTCATACCCCATCTTAACAAATGTAGTTAAACTATTTTCCACTAAATCACCTTACCATTACTACACCTAGAACACGGACATGTAAACTCTTTATCATTATGACATCTCTTTGCATATTTCACAAATTCATTAGCACCTCTACGAAACACATCCCCTACTCTATTTGTCTCACCCATCCACTCTTTGTATTTAGGATATCCCATCACAGTTACCACAACTAATCACCTACTAAAGGTAAGAAGAATATATTCTTGGATTAGTATAAACAAAACTTAGATTAATAGTACGCTTCATTTAATTATGTCTTATTTATATTCGATTTTTAAATTTCAAATTCAAATTCTATTTATAATAAAAATTCCTATTTCCTCCATCTCCTCTAAAGGGTGAGTGATCCTATCCCATTCAAGACTGCATATTTCTGTAATATACTTAATAATTCATGCACATTGTTACAATTTGAGAAAAATTCGGCAGCATATCCCCATAATTCTCAAAGTACACGACGTAGATTGGCAAGTGTGAGTGTGATTTCAATTAATCAATTGAAATAACACTCACACTTGTCAATCTAATGTTTACCCAGAGAACATTAGGATACGACTTTAGAACTTCCTCTAAAAGTAACAACTTTAAGACACTACGAATATTATCAGAAATTATGCAATCCCAAACTGTCCAAACGGGACAATTCGAGAGATCTCATTACAGGGATAATGACTCTCGAATGGGTCTAAGGGCTATTGAATGCGTACGCATAAGAACTAGAAGGCTGGTATCTATGCGCACTATCTGTGATTTCGAGTATGTTGCATTTAATTATCATACTATATAGATATTGTTCGTGATACAAAGTAATTTAAAAAAAAGTTAAAAAATCCCACCCCCATATGGACAATACTCCAGTGGTCATGCCACTTCTAAAATTAACAAACCCAACATCGATCCACTATAATCCAACGGCAACAGCAACAACAAAACAACAAATGTGAATCCCATACTCCTTCTAATTCATCTACTCAATTAATTCATTTCATCATGTCTTATAAGTATATCATCATTAAATCTATACAATTAAAGTTATACAATTAAACTTACAATTAAAGTATACAATTGATTTTATTAAAGCGATATAATTAAAGTTACATCGAATCTCAACAATCATCTCTTAATGAGGGGCAACCCATTGCATATGAAATGGGCAATAATTATTAATTTACTTAGCTAAAACCAAATAAAGGGAATCTAAAGTCCCCACCATGCACACACATATGCACACACCACCCTCATTCCCCCCCCCCCCCCCACACACACCACCCCCATTCCCCCTACAATAAACCCCCTTCCCCACCCCCACCACTACCCCACCCCTCCTCCACCACACACACACACACACACACACACACACACTTCCCCCTGCATTACCCCCTCCCCCCACCACACGCACACGCACACACACACACACACACACACGCGCGCGCGCGCGCGCACACACATACACCACCTACTACAACCCTCCCCACCACCAGCCCTGCCCCCTCCCCCTCACCACACACACGCACACACACACACACACACACACATATATATACATGCACATTGACGTGACTCAGAATGTGTCACCAATGTGCGTTCACTCTAGGCTCAAGTGCAAGCCTATTGCGTTAGTAATAAACCCGGTAAGTCAAGATCGTATCCACAGGGAACTAAGACAACGAAGTTGTAGCGACGGGAAAAGACGAAATAATCCTAACTTTGACTCTAAAGAGAAAGAGAAAATGATTTGGTTTAAGAGTTGATTATACTAAAAGCAATTATGAAAATATGAAAAGATGCAAATACACTAAACTACCTAAAATATGATTGAAAAAAAATGATTTGAAATTTTTAACTAAGTGATGAGAAAAACAGGACGGGAATACAATCCCCCAACCCTGGTGTATTGAAGTTATAATACTAATCATAAATATAACTGATTAATTTGAACCAGAATTTAGTACTCACAAGCATTACGTATACGAGGTTCAAGCCCGCGTCATACTTAATCTGAGGACGAGTAAATCGGTATCGCGGTAGTGACACTCGAATTGCATTCTAAATCATCCCGGTTACCCAGAGGCAAACGAGATATAAAGATCTACAATTGTTGTGTACCTACGCAATACGGTCGTAATTAATCACTTAATTTAGAGGATTAATATTAAACACACGCAATTAACACATCAAGTTGGGTTCATGCATCCCGACCATTTAAACCTAGCCGGACATATTAAACTGAAGGATGCATGGGATAGTAACGTTGCATGCGAAAGAACTCATGATAAAACTAGATTGAAATACGTAACTAAGTATTTTGAACGCAGAAATTGATTCAAATTACGCAAGAAAAATTACCATGCAAGAACAATAATCATAAGAATGAAACTTGGATTACAACTAGAAAACAAACTCGAAATTTTATCAATCTTGCAACAATTAATTTAACTTACGTTCCTATATGTTCTTCTCCTCTTCTCTCTACCAAAACTAAAAAAAACTATTAAGAACTGTTGTTCCTAGGTCACTAAGTACGTCCAAAACCGTTTTAGAAGGAGTTTTAACTTCATGGGATTCTTTGGACAAATCAGAAATAAGGAAAAAATTCGCGCTTCAGGACCCCCGAACCGGTTCGCATGTTCCCCGAACCGATTCGCCCCCCAAATCGGTTCGCGATTGGGTTTGAGAATTTTTGCTGGCTTGGATGATTTTTCTTTCATTCTAACACTTAGAATTTTTTTCTTGTTTTCTTCCTTGGATTTTTCTTCAACTTCAATTTGTCATAACTCAACAACCGTAGCTCGGATTTAGGTGTCGTTTCTTTCAGTATTCTCGTTGTTCTAAGCTTTTCAACTTTTCAGTTGACTCCTCCTCCGGGATATGACTGCAGAATTACCAAAATGCCATTGAACTTTCCTTCTTAGCCTTTCTTTCATCGTTTCGCTTTCTCTTTTGCACAGCTTGCATAATTAACCTGTAAAACAACTAGGAGAAACAAGAAATACGAAATACCTTCCAACGAAGGTTAGTAGCATAACTGTGTATTAAATCCATATCAGTTGCATCACTCGGGTTCACAAATGTGCCGAAATTAGGAAAATAAAAATACAATATTTATGCCCAATCAAACCCCCCTAACTTGGAACTTTGCGCGTCCCGACTAATGTAAAAGAGAAAGAATAAAGTCACGACTCCTCTAAACAATTTGTGGGGATAGAATACCTTTTTCGCGGGCAAGCGATTGCATTTAGCGCATGCAACAAGCCTTTAAACCCCTAGGTTACCCTAGTAGGACGAGTGGTGTCTCATGAGGGTTTGCAGTGAATATACCCACAAAATTCGACTCAAGGAAAAAAAATCAAAATATTTAAAAATTGTACAATTCAAACTTTCCCAGAAAATAGTCATCATCAAGTCATATTTACAAGTCTCAAATCATAGTGCGTGTGTGCGAAGCGGAAATATAACTGCGGATTTCCACCGATTGATCATTACGTTACTTACCCGAAATTCGTTTTGATTTCAAATTCTCACGGAATGCTCTCTCAAACGAATCACTCGGATTGTAGCTATTCTCTCGGTATGCGTGATATAAAGAGTAAATGAAATGGACGCAAAATCACGCATACAAGTAGAAAGACGAAAATTTTATGGTAATAGGATCTCATCAATGGATTACAATTTTAAAAATGGGAACATTGCCTCTTTTTCGCGCATTCGATCTCTTTTATTATCTTTTGGGGTATTAGCTCTCCACGCGGTAACCAATTTCACAATTTAGACTCGGTTAGAACTTTTTCGGGTTTTAAGGTATATTGGGTAAAATGAAAATGGTAGGAATGATTGGAATTGGAAAAGTCATTTTTGACGTTCATGTGTGCGTTTTTCGGGCTATTGCTCATTTTTTTTCTTCTTTTTCTCTATTTTTCTATTTTTCATTTCTTTTCTTTTCTTGCTATTTTTATTGAGCATATATATTTTTCTTGCCCCTTTTTATGCACTTTCCGGACTTAAATTCTGAATTTTTTCATTTTTTCATAATTCCGGTATATTTGTGTTTTTCGGGTTGTCAAACGAAAGGAAAAATTTATTCAGCTTAATTTGGGTTGCAAAAGGGGTGTTTTTTCATGACTTTTTATGGCCAATATTTTTGAGTGACAAACGAGGGCCTACTTCATTGTCCAAAATGCCAATTGCGTTACCATATGCGTTTCGAGATGAATTTAAGTTTAGAGATCAATTTTGGCACATTTTTCAAAGCAAAATCACACACGTTTTTCATAACCGATCAAAATAAAAGGATTGAGATCCTCGACGACTTTTTTAAGCGCTGAAACGAACGTTGAGTTAACAATTAACTCGGATTGATTTAAAAACTCGCAAAACATGATAGGCTCGAATCTCACCGGGTTTGTTAATCTCCACACTTATTCGTTAAGTCGTCAATTTTCGCTCAATTTCCATCTTTAGTCAATTTCGGCTTTTTGTATGTTGAATGTTTACAACTTGAGACTTCAATCCGACTTTTAATAATATTTTTGAAAATTTTGAATTCCAACTTTTGTTTATTTTGAACAAAAATATTTTTGAGTTTTTCAAAATTTTATGATTTTTTTTGTAAATTTCTGGGCATTTTTGAAAATTTGTGAAGTTTTAGAAGTACGTACTTGTGACCCCCCCCCCTAACTTAGACTTTTACATTGTCCTTAAGCAAAAAGGACTAAAATCTAACTCAAGGTGAATGAAAAGTGCGGAAAAATAAAACAAACAAATATTAAAATGCAACAAGACACTATATGACACTCATGCATCACTCAAAAATACACTAACAATCACCCCATACGCGTCGGGGGTGCGACGACCTCTCATCTCTCCACAAACTCACCCGACCCCACTTACGGGGTTCGATGCTCTCCTTGTCACTCCCGTCTTAGGATTATAATCCAACAATCGAAACAAGTTGGGACCTCGCCCATAGATAAAGGATAAACCGGGAGACTCATCGTGACTACTCAGAAAGGGATCCCTGGGATGCTTACTCAAAGCATAGCTTGTGTGCACTGACTCGGAGGGAACTTCTAATTTTCGTTCAATTTTTGGAATGCATGGGTCGGGCTCTAAGTATGATGAAACACACATTTTCTCCTCACTCGCCTTCGGGACCTCTAGTGATATGCGTGGATGGTCACAAAGAAGGAATTCATCGATTTTATCTTTCCATTCGCTTTCTTCTAGGTGACTAAATGAATCCAATAGAGTTTGGACTTCGTCGGTAAGGCTCTCATCCACCGGACCGAATTCTTTTTCAAATTCTTCCATGCTCATGTCCCCTAGCTCTCTCTCCCGAGTAGTGCCTACATCCTCTCTTACTTGATCGATCTCTAACTCTACCATTTTTCTTTCTTCTAACCCCTATCTCTCTCTTTCAATTTCGGTATAAGTTCCCTCGCTCTCATGACTAGACACTAAGAAAGATTCTAAGGCGTCTCCACAAAAATTTTCCTCAATGTGCTCTTATATGATCTCATCAATTAGGCTCACCGCGTGAAGATCATCTTCTTCCCCAGTATATTGGGTTATATGGAAGATGTTAGTCTCTAAGGTCATGTTCCCAAAGGTGAGTTGCATTCACCCATTCCGAATATTGATGATTGCGTTAGCCGTAGCTAGGAACGGGCGCCCAAGGATGATGGAAACATGGTTGCTCGAGGTGAAGGAGGGCTCTGTGTCCCAAATGACAAAGTCTACCGGGAAGTAGAAAGTGTCAACTTGGACGATCACGTCCTCAACTATGCCTCTTGGGATCTTCACTGTTCGATCCGCTAATTGGAGAGTGACTTTTGTGCGCTTGATATCACCCAAATCAAGTTGCCTATAAATGGAATAAGGGAGGATATTGACACTTGCTCCCAAATAAAGTAAGGCTTTTTCGATTTTATTTTCTCCAATGATGCAGGAAATGGTGGGTGCAACGGGATCTTTAAATTTAGGCGGGAGATCGTTAAGTAGAATGGAGCTCACGTTCTGTGCTATAAAGACAATTTTCTTTACCTTCATCTTTCTCCTTACTGTCAACAAGTCTTTGATGATTTTTGTGTAAGCTGGAATTTGCTTAATGGCATTGAGGAAAGGTAAGTTCGGCTTTACTTACTTTAGCACGTCTAGCACTTCATCACGTGGGTTTCCTTTGTGTGAATGAATCAACCTTCGAGGAAATGGTGCCGCGATGGGTGGTTTCACTACTACCTCGGGCTCACTAGTGTCGACTTTATCACTCTCATTCAAGGGGACATCTTCGGCCTCTTTCGTGCCGGGCAAAATCTCCTTGTCTTTAGGTACGTCTTGTGGGGGAGGTGACAAGTCAACTACTCTCCCACTACGTAGAGTGCTTATTGCACTACATTGCTCAGGAAGGTCATGGGGTGTCGTGCTAACACTAGTTTGACCTTGGATAGGTCTTTGGCCCTAGGCAGGAAACTTGCCCTTCTCTTGGACGCTCAATGAGGATTGTATCTTTGACAGATTTGCATTTATGTCGTTGATCAGGCGATCATATTTAGCATTGGTTACAGTCTGTCTAGTGATAAATTGATTCATAGTGTCCTCAAGAGCTCTCCACGGTGGAGGGATATACGCTCCTTAATGTGGTGGCGCTTGCACATGTCTTTGCATGTGTGGAGCTTGTTGAAAGTGTTGTGGTGGAGGAGGGACAACATGTGAAGGAGGGTTCATTGCAGCATGTTGTTGACCATAGCTAAAACCAGGATGGTTTTTCCATAAAGGATTGTATGAACTCCCGTGCGGTGCACCGAAATTAAACTTAAATCCTCCTATACCACTAATTTTCTCCTGAAGCATTACTTTGTAGGCGGGTATAGTCGGGCATTCCTTAGTTGAATGACCCGCCACATAAATCACACACACCTTCTCGACGGGGTTTGGTATGGATTCAGCTGGTCCTTTTCCATATATCTCTCATAGGTCTTGAAATCATTTTTCAAGGGTATCCAATCGACTGTTCGTCATAGAATTCTTATTTACGCGAAATAGGCCGGACGCCGACGGAGTGGTGGTCACTTGACAATGTCGATTTTGAGCATTAGGATCAAATGTATCCCAGGATTGGGTAGTCTCGACGACATACTTCAGGTGAAGCTCAGCATCATGGGCGTCTAAGTCGTCAAAAGGACTACTTCCCATAGTTTCAACAAGTTATTTGGAGTTAAGATTCATCCCATTATAGATAAAAGAGATGATTTTCACTGAATCAAATCCATGATGGGGGCATGAAGTAACTAACTCATTTAAATGCTCATAACATTGATGAAATGACTCATTTTCAGTTTGTCTGAACGCTTGAATTTGAGCCTTTATGGAGATTGTTCGATATGTTGGGAAGAATTTCTTGAGAAATCTCGATTGCAACTCGTTCCAATATGGAATCGAGCTTGGAGGTAAAGACCATAGCCAGGTCTTAGCTTTATCTTTGAGCAAGAAAGGGAATAGTTTGAGGCGGATCACGTCTTGGGTGCAAGTTTGATCATTGAGAGTATCGCACACATCCTTAAATTCTCTAATGTGGAGATATGGATTTTTAGAATCCATACCATGGTAATGTGGTAACATCTGCATCATCCCATTTTTGAAACCAAATTGCCCGGCATTATACGGGAGTATAATGCATCCTGGAGTGACAGTGCGTTGGGGATATAAGATATCTCTTAGCGGGCAGTATGGGGCCTCTTCCTCACCGGCGGCTGCACTACCGTGTTGAGACATCTCTCTCTATATTAACGACTCGGTGCTCTCACTTGATGTGCTCGAGGTGTGCTCGGAGGTGTGTCCTAAGAAGGAAAATGGAGTGTTGTTTGATATTGAGTGTGACGGTGTGGGAGGTGGAATCCAGAACTGTGGGGCATTAGGAGTGTGAGGGCTATCGGCGTTTTACTCAACGATTGGATTTTCATGAATGCTGGTTGGAGTAATATGGGGTGTGGGAGTGAGTTCAGAAATTTTCATTAACATCTTGTGAGAGATGATGGTGGATGTTTTTTTGCTTTTTGAATTTTTTTATGTTTTTGGATTTTTGGAAATTTTTGGTCAAAGCTTTGGATTAACTCGATTAATCCTAAGTCTACCTAATTCCCCGGCAACGGAGCCAAAAACTTGACGCGACTCAGAATGTGTCTCTAATGTCCGTTCACTCTAGGCTCAAGTGCAAGCCTGTCGCATTAGTAATAAACCCAGTAAGTCTGGATCGTATCCACAGGGAACTAAGACAATGAAGTTGCAACGACGGGAAAAGACGGAAGAATCCTAACTTTGACTCTAAAGAGAAAGAGAAAATGATTTGGTTTGAGAGTTGATTATACTAAAAGCAATTATGAAATTATAAAAAGATGCAAATACACTAAACTACCTAAAATATGATTGAAAAAATGATTTGAAATTTTTAACTAAGTGATGAGAAAAACAAGACGGGAATACAATCCCCCAACCCTAGTGTATTGCAGTTATAATACTAATCGTAAATTTAACTGATTAATTTCACCCAGAATTTAGTACTCCCAAGCATTATGTATACGAGGTTCAAGCCCGCGTTATACTTAATCTGAGGATGAGTAAATCGGTATCGCGGTAGTGACACTCGAATTGCATTCTAAATCAGCCTGGTTACCTAGAGGAAAACGAGATATAACGTTCTACAATTGTTGTGTACCTACGCAATACGTTCGTAATTAATCACTTAATTCAGAGGATTAATATTAAACATACGCAATTAACACATCAAGTTGGGTTCATGCATCCCGACCTTTTAAACCTAGTCGGGCATATTAAACTGAAGGATGCATGGGATAGTAGCGTTGCATGCGAAAGAACTCATGATAAAACTAGTTTGAAATACGTAACTAAGTATTATGAACGCAGAAATTGATTCAAATTACTCAAGAAAAATTACCATGCAAGAAAAATAATCATAAGAATGAAACTTGGATTACAACTAGAAAACAAACCCGGAATTTTATCAATCTTGCAACAATTAATTCAACTTACGTTACTAGATGTTCTTCTCCTTTTCTCTTTGCCAAAACTAAAAAAAACTATTCAGAACTGCTGTTCCTAGGCCACTAAGTACGTCCAAAACTATTTTATAAGAAGTTTTAAATTCATGGGATTCTTTAGACCAATCAGAAATAAGGAAAAAATTCGCGCTTCAGGACCCCCGAACTGGTTCGCCCCCCCAAACCGGTTCGCAATTGGGTTCGAGAATTTTTGCTGGCTTGGGTGCTTTTTCTTTCATTCTAACAATTAGAATTTTTTTCTTGTTTTCTTCCTTTCTTCCTTGGATTTTTCTTCAACTTCAATTGGTCATAACTCATCAACTGGAGCTCGAATTTGGGTACTGTTTCTTTCAGTGTTCTCATTGTTCCAAGATTTTCAACTTTCCAGTTGACTCCTCCTCCGGGATCTGGCTGCAGAATTACCAAAAATGCCCTTGAACTTGCCTTCCTAGCCTTTCTTTCATCGTTTTGCTTTCTCTTTTGCACAGCTTGCATAATTAACCTGTAAAACAACTAGGAGAAACACAAAATATGAAATACCTGCCAACGAAGGTTAGTATCATAAATGTGCGTTAAATCCATATCGGTTGCATCACTCGAGGTCACAAATGTGCCGAAATTAGGGGAATAAAAATACAATATTTATGCCCAATCACACATATACACATATATATACACACATACGCACATAGACACACATATATATAAAGGGAAGAGAAAGAGAGAGATAATCGTACCTGAAAGTAGAGAGAGAAAGAGAGAGTAGTTGCTTAGAGAGAGGGGGAGGGGGAAACCAAAACGGTGGGAAAAAGAAGAAGATGGAAGGGCTTTTGTTAGGAAAGATGTCACGGACATGTCACGGTCTTTGACCGTGAGAACTTTATAAGATTGTCACCGTCATTGATCGTGGCAAGTCCGTGACAACAGTACTTGTCACGGCCTTGTCACGGTCATTGACCGTGATAAAAATGCGTATTTTGTTATCACGATCAATGACCGTGACAAGGCTGGCCGGCTGAAGGGTGCCAGTTTGGCCTTTTTGGTATAGTGTCGTTAGAGAGAGCAAATGAAAAATAAATAAAGAGGGACAAAGAGAGTACTGAAAGTTCATGGATGGGTTGAATTACATAGGGGGGAAATTCAATGAATAGAGGTGTCGATTCAACTCTTGGAAATATCAAAGGTCGAAAAGTAAATGAGCAGAAATTAACTGTTGAAAACCAAAGAACATGTAATACCCCGTATTTTTATGGCTTTTGATATTGGGGGATTTATTAAATTGAATTGAGTTATTAATTTAATATTAATCCAGAATTTTATTTTAAAATATTTACTAGCATGATGAGAGTTAGTAATTATTGTGAAATTATTGAACATTACTAAATGAGTAAAGTAATAAATTAAATTGAATTTATTAAAAGGTCACAAGTGAATAACATGACAATTATGAAAATTTAAGTCGGGACGCGCCTGTGTCGTGTCGGAACTAAATTATTATTATAAAAGTAAATATATTATAAGTCATCTGTATGATCATTTCGAGTTCGCCAACATGTTCGAAAGGGTCGAAACAGTCAGGAAAGTGTACCCGGGGGTTTAGTTTGGGTCTCGGGGCGTTTTTAGTCCTAACCGGCACCCCGGAGGGGCAATTTTGTCATTTCCAAATTTGACCTTAATTAAATGACGAAAATTGGGACATTGTTATGAGATATTAAAAGAGTCTTCTAGGGTTAACACTCTCCAAAAGATGGAACGACTGTAGAATATGACGACGGTGTGTGATACCGATTTAAATTAATTCGCAAGTTTCCAATTAAACCTTACTTAATTAGAGTCTATTTTTAAACCAAATTAATTCATCCCCTAAACATGCAACTACGTGTGTGCGTGTGTCAACCCATAAATAAATAAATCCTGCGACACAAATTTTAGAAAAAAATCCCCGAAGGGCAAAATATTTTATTTCTAGAACTCTGACAAGTTTACAAGACCATTAACTTACATACCATCTTGTTTTCGCCCACAAGAGTAACGCACGGTGCCTTCATCAAAATTTCAAAGTAACGGCTATAAATCAGCAGTGGTTCACACATAGCTATACCGCAAGGATGCGCAGTCTAGACATGCCGTCTTCACGGTGTAGGTTATCCTCACTATAAGAGTAACTTCATAGAGACTCCCTCCACAAAGAATGAACAAAAGCAAAATGTGTTCTTGAACACCAAAAAAATTCACCAAAGCGTATGGTATTTTTGTGAATTGAAAACAAAAGGGATAAAAAACCTAAAAGAAAAAGTCAAAAAAAAATTCTACAGGCTCGCAGTTTTCTGTCTTTCAAAACGCTGGGACTTCTTAATGAAAATGAAACCATTTAATGAGTATTTATAGAAAATTGTGTCGCTTTGGTCGTTAGAACAAAAATGGAATCTCGCTTGAACGAAAGATACGTGTCTTTTGTACGACATCACGCGATATCTCAATGTCGCTCGAATGAGATGAGATCTCGCTTGAACGACATGAGCGTCAAAATTGAGGAACGCTACAGGACTTAGAAAAATTACTCATTCTCAAATTTTGATGAAAAAAGTCCGCTCCAACACTTAAAAAATATTTTGAAAAAAATATCTCAAAGCTCTAAGTGCAACATTAAGGTATTTAAAACATAACCTTACCAAAGTAAACTTTGCGGAGGCTTTTTGATGAAGAACCTTGATATATTCGGATCCGTCTTGATGTAAATTTCTCTTGAACTTCTTCGACAATTGTAACGGTATACGACATAATTAATTATGATGGACATTTATAAAAATATGTCCTTACAAATCTCCCCCTATGTCTATGCCAGTACATACATAAAAATATCTGAATTATCAAATACCAAAATGCCTATACAAATCTACCCTCCCATAAATCTCAAAACTGAAAAGGTACAAATTTGCAAGTTCTCAAACTTTTCTTCAAAAAATCTTCATCAATTCTCAAAGATTTTCTCATCAGGGTGTGCAATTTAATAATCATCAATCTTCGCATATGAGATAAAGTAATTACCTTCGTGACGTATCGAGTTTGAAATGATATAAGAATAAATCATTAATAAACCAAATCTCCCCCATAATACAAAAACTCCACCATAACAAGAGATGATAATTCTTTCTCCCCCATTTTATAATGTCCCAAAATAGTTAGATAAGAAGAAACAATCAAGATAAGGAGTGTCATCATAAAAATGCATAGCAAACAAGGATCAAACTATGCATGCAAAGGAGTATCTAAAAAACTTTCACAAATAATTTTTTATTTTTCAATTTTTTCGTACAAAAATAAGATACCAAAAATCACACCATGAATTTATACTAAAACAACCAAGTCATGGAAATGGAATGTATGGGTGTGAACATATTCAATAGGTAAATCAACTTAATCAATCATATGTGCACGATGAATGCGTGTACCCCTAATGAATGAACATAAAAAATATCTTAGGTGTAAAATTGTTGAATTTAGATGAAATCGTCTTAATCAAATCAACAAATCAAAGTCTAAATGATTTCGACGCTAATAACATCCAAAACTATTTAGTTCCGTTTCGAGAACTTTTCAAAGGACGTGCAAACCCATTGATGTATCCATCCAAAAACCCCTCATATATAATAATGCAATTTTATTTTTCTAATGAGGTTATAAATTCTCATCTTAGATAAAACCTATTGGCCTGAAAATTTGGCATATTTCATTTTTTATTGCGTTCATTTTTTTGTGCGGGCTCTTCTCAAACGGTGGCTTTCATGACGCGATTATTATTCACTCGCAACCCTTTCCCGAGGCATCTGCGCATGTATGAGTGCACTGATGTGCAGAGACAGTTACTGGCTTCCTTCAAGCTAGTGGGGGCCTCTTTGCAGTGGTGGGAGTCCACCACCACCTTGGAGGAGAGGGACAGAATACCGATTCAGTCATTTTGGTCGCGGTTTGACCTCAAGTATTTCCCATCTGCGGTGCAGACTGAGATGAAGCGGAGGTTACTAAATCTCAAGCAGGAGAGCATGACCGTTGCTGGGTATGAGGAGGAGTTAACTAGACTTCTCACTATAATGTCGGATGAGGCACCCACTGAGGAGAAGAGGATATTTTTATTTTTAGATGGATTGGCATGGAGGATTCGTCAGCACCTTATAGGCAATCTATCGTTTGGTATTTATACTGACGTACTCAATGTCGCTCTGTTGTACTATCTGGATCACCGGTTCCATCAGCGGGGGAGGAAACGAGCAGGGGAGTCCAGCCAGTAGGGCAGGATAGGGGATAGTAGTACTAGTGGGGCACCAGCAGCCCAAGGGAAGACCCGTCACAGTGAGCAGAGTTCCCATCAGGGGGACCCTGCCAAGCGATTCCAATCAGGTGATTCCTGGAAGGGATTTTGGGGGATTTAAACAAGGCCAGTAGGACCAGTCCAGTCAGCACAAGGCCATTAGGGTCAACATTATTTTCAACAGGGACAGTGGCGGGGTGGTAACGACCAACAGGGCCGTGGTCAGTAGGGGCAGAGGGGAGATAACTTCAAGGACAAATGTTTTGGACAGTGGCGGGGTGGTAACGACCAACATATGCGTTAGGATTTCCCAGAGGGGGATAGGGCTCCACAGCAGCAGGGTACCAGTAATGAGCCGCAGAGGCCACTCTTTCCATACGCCCTCCCAAGGCCAGCTCAGATGCCTGCCCTACCATCCATCCCAGCAACTCTAGTCCAGTAAGGGCAATTTCAGTATGAACGTGTCTATAACATCCACTAGGATGTAGCACCACCCACGATTGAGGGTGCGTTTTCTATCCGTCACACTATGGGTCGGGTTTTATTTGATACTGGGGTGTCGCACTATTTTATAGCTACTCATTTTTCACGAACCTTAGGGTTATTAGACACGATAGAGAGTACATTGACATGCGTAGACTCACCACTAGGGAATGGGTCTTTGATTTTCTTTATATGTTGGGGTGTAGGTATAGAGATTTGTAGCTTGATTTTACCTGCAGACAAGATGGTTTTAGATATGCATGAGCACGGTGCCATTATTAGCGGATTGGCTCGTTGCTTACAGAGCCATGATAGATTATTTTGGTAGGAGTATTATCTTTGCCATTCCGGCTCAGGATATATTTTTGGTGGCGATGCCTCGCCCAGAGGGAGGATCTTCCATCCATTTTTATTACATAGAGGAGGATACCTCTAAGGGGATTGTGATTCCCCGGGATTCGGTTCCATTTGTTCTTGAGTATTTGGATGTATTCCAGGAGATACCTGTCCTACCCCCCAGTCGAGAGATAGATTTTGTCATATTCTTGATGCCGGGCACTCGGCCAATAGCACGTACACCGTATCGTATGGCTCCAACAGAGATGAGGGGGTTATGGGATCAGATAGAGCAGTTGTTGGGCCAGAACTTCATTCATAGGAGAACCTCGCCTTGGGGCGCTCCGGTGTTATTTGTAAGGAAGATAGATGGTTCACTGAGGTTGTACGTGGATTACCGGGAGTTGAATAAGGTCATGATACAAAATGAATATTAATTGCCTCGAATCGATGACCTGTTCGACTAGATGAGAGGAGCAACCATCTTTTCAAAAATAGATTTGATATCGGGATACCATTAGCTACGAATTAGGGAGCAAGATGTGTCGAAGACTGCTTTCTTGACAGGATATGGATCCTATGAGTTCTGAGTCATGCCGTTTGGGCTGAAAAATGCTCCAGCCGTATTCATGGACTTGATGAACCGAGTGTTCAGAGAGTTCTTGGATCATTTGTCATAGTCTTCATAGACGACATCCTTATTTATTCCCATATTGAGGAGGAGCATGCCGATCACTTGAGGTAGGTTCTTCAGACTCTACGAGAGCATCAACTATATGCTAAGTATGAATAGTACGGATTTTGTCTATGGGAGGTACCATTTTTGGGGCATGTTGTGTCGGAATTGGGGATATCGATTAACCCGAGCAAAGTGTCGGCAGTAAGGGAGTGGGGATAGCCCACGACACCGATAGAGGTACGCAGTTTCTTAGGGTTAGCCGGTTACTACATGAGGTTCATCCAAGGCTTTTTGAATATAGCGGGTTCATTGACGAATCTGACTCACAAGGGAGTACCATGTGTATGGGATGATGCTTGTCAATTGGCTTTTGATGAGCTGAAAGATAAGTTAACTTTGGCGCCAGTTCTTACTTTTCCCAAGCCGAGAGTGGAATACCTGGTGTACACTGACGCCTATTTATGGGGACTCGAGGGAGTACTTCAATAGGAGGATCAGGCTATAGTTTTTGCCTCCCTCAATCTTAAGCCTCACGAAAGGAATTACCCCACCCACGACCTAGAGCTAGCAGTGGTCGTATTTGCATTGCGGATTTGGAGACATTACTTGTTGGGGGAGAAGTTTCGCTTGTTCACAGACCATAAGTCACTGCAATACTTATTCACTCAGCGAGAGTTGAACATGCGTCAGCACAGATGGTTGGGGTTTGTGAAAGACTACCAGTTCGAGATACAGTACCATCCAAGGAAGGCTAACGTGGTTGCTGATGTGTTACGCCATAGACCTGTAGGTAACGTAGAGGAAGTATGGAGAGAGAAGTGGAAAGAGTTGAGAAACCAGGATGTGATGGCACGTTCCTTTATATCGGTTATGTCAGTCACACCCAAGATTGTCACGAGGGTGATACAGGAACAAGGAGCGAATACGTTTTGCTAGCACTACACCAAAATGACAAAATTGTCACCTTTTAGCCGGCCACCCTTGTCAAGGTCATTGACCGTGACAAAAAATACGCGTTTTATGTTACGGTCATTGACCTTGACACGACTGTGACAAAGAATTGTTACGGTCAATGACCGTGACAAATTTACTTGTCACGGACTTGTCACGGTCATTGACCGTGATAATTCTTTAAATAATTGTCACGGTCAATGACCTTGACACGACCGTGACAATGGTTCCAACAAAAACCCTTTCCCCCTTCTTTTTTCCCTCCCGCCGTTCCCTCCCCCTCTCTCTCTCTCGACGTTGCTCTCTCTCTCTCTCTCTCTCTCTCTACTTTCAGGTTTAATACTCTCTCTCTCTCTCTCTCTCTTCCATTTATATATATGTTTGTGTGTATATATGTGCGTATGTGTATGCGTGTGTGGGGGGTGGGGCAGGGTGGGGGCAAGGTGGGGGGTAGGGGTGGGGTAGGGTGGGGGTAGGGTGGGGGCAGGGTGGGGGTTAAAAATGTAAATAAATAAGTAATTTTCTATAAATTTCCAAAAATAATATCCAAAAATGTAAATGTAAATAATATCCAAAAATAATATCCAAAA
This sequence comes from Sambucus nigra, assembly GCA_949130495.1. Classification (NCBI taxonomy): domain Eukaryota; kingdom Viridiplantae; phylum Streptophyta; class Magnoliopsida; order Dipsacales; family Adoxaceae; genus Sambucus; species Sambucus nigra. The sequence goes on along the minus strand of OX422207.1, from coordinate 95,350,306 downwards.
ATGTAAATGTAAATAATATCCAAAAATATTGGATAACAAGTTATTTTCATTCAAAATAAATAAGTAATTTTCTACAAATTTCATAAAAAAAATGAAGGTCGGTTTAATATGTGATTTAAGTGTGAAATAATCGCTATATACTTATACTAATGGAGAAAAAAACCATATATGGCGTTTTTTGTTGACTTTATATGGTGAAATAATCACATGACTTTATATCCATCAAATAAAAGCATGAAAACTAAAAAACTACAATAAGGGTTAAAATGGCATCCGAAGTTGCTAAAAGCATGAAAAATAAAATATTTTTTAAGATTTGTGGTGAATAACTAAAGTTAAAAAAATTATTACTTTAGTCATTAAATTACTTTTTGAATTCGGGGGATGTGCATAAATTTGTAGTAATTGTCTTATAATAAAGATCAATTAGTCTATGTTGTTGAAAAATTTGATCAAATTGGTGAGCCCTTCATATTTTAAAAATGTTGTTTTTATTCCTATTTAACTTTTCTTTCTATATACCCCTAATTATATTTAAAGTTTAATAAAATAGGAGTTATAGAAAGAGAAGTGGGGTTTCCATAATCTTGAAAATTAAATAAAGTTTATAAAAGTAAAGATGCTGGTAATACATCAAAGATAAATTAATAAGGACTAAATAACAAAACGTGTTCAAGTGTATAACAAGAAAGAAAATGTGGTATTTAGATTGGGTAAAATTCTTAAAGTAATGTTAAGGGACTAAAAGACCCAAGACAATTGGCCAGTAAGTCACGGACCAAAAAATTTATGACTGGTGATGAAAGCCTGTAAACATGTTGGGGTGGGGGTGGGGGTGGGTTATGATTTATAAAAAGCACAAAACAATAGTAGAAATTCAATACCTGAAATTAACATTGAGATTATTTTAAATATACAGTCACTACTGTGTGTGTGTTTAAATTGAAAGAAGATATGAGAATTGTATTAAAGATTTTTATGGGAACTTGTTATACTAGAACTTAGATGAACACTAAGTGATGAAAATAGTCCTTAAAATTGAAAATATTATATATGTACTAATAACATTTTTTACAGCAAATGTCTCCTTCAGATATTAAGGAGAAGATGATGATGCTGTTTATGATGATGTCGTCTGGGGTCAGTGGTAGTGGAGGCAACGAGGGCTCTTCCGCCCCTAGGCTCCCCAAATATGTGAAATATGGGATTACCGTCGAGAACAAATCGGAGATATTAGCGAGTTCCCTCGTTCTGCTAAAGACGGTCATCGGCTCGGGGTTTATGAGTTGGAAGGAGGTGCCATATGAGCTCAAGTTAGCTGTTTGGCCGGCACTATAGGTAATATATTTATATTTATATTTATATTTATATTTCAATTTCAATTTCAATTTCAATTTCAATTTCAATTTCAATTTCAATTTCAATTTCGATTTCATATGTATATTTATATTTATATTTATATTTATATTTATATTTATATTTATATTTATATTTATTCGCAACTAACATTGTATTTGTTGGACAGGAACAATTCAACTTGGATCCAAAGCTACGCGATCCCGTGTTGGAGCAGATTAGGCAAGTCGTGGAAAAAAAATATGCGGGCACGGTACTTTGGGAAAACACGAGAGTTGATTGTCCAAAGGCGTGAATCTGTCCCCCCCAAGGATCTCATTGGCACAATGGCAGAAGTTCATTGACAATGAGATCGAGGATCGACAATTGGCATCTCGCCAATCGGGGAGGAAAAATCGGGCAAAAAAGACGGACGTGCACTACTACGGCCGGACCTCTTACGCCGAGGTGGAGCATAGGATGCAGGTAAGATTTAATTTTTCTATAACTACAGAAATATATTATTCTTCATTATTTTACTTTGCGGGGCCGATACTAATTTTACTTTACTTTATTTTATTTCAGGGGGTAGGGAGTGGGCCATGGGGTAAGCCACATAGGCTCGATACTTATGTGGCTCTTCGGACGAAGAAGGGGAAGGACAAGGAGGTGTCCCCGAGCGTCGTGGCCACGATTGTAAGTAATCCGACAGTTTAATTTTTGTTAATTACGTTATAATTTTTTAGTTTACTTATTTTACTAATCATGTGCTTTTTGTCATTTCAGGCAAAGATTAAGGAAGTGCATGAGTCGCAGTCTGATGCCAACAAGGCATCTTTGTCCACAGATGCATTTAGCCAAGTGCTTGGCTATGATCACAAGGGGAGGACAAGGGGGTGAGCTCGCGGGTGGCCAAATCTAGGATCATCGGATTGGAGACGAGCGACACCGGGTTGGATCGAACGGTGGATTCACACGACGCGAAGCTGTCCTGTTTGGACGCGACGGTCCAAGATATGTACGCATTCGTGAAGCGTACATTGGGCGGAGACCGTAAAGGGAAAGGGAAAGGGAAGGAGAAGGCGGTGGAGGAGGAGGTGCGGGAGGACGAGGCGCAGGATGACGAGGATGTGGACCTCGCTGCTTCATCACCGACACGTTCGTACTTCGATGATCCACTTCCCTATTTGGCGCCCTTCAATAGACCAATGTCGACACTTGGTTGGCCGAGCGTGTTCATATTGGACGTATTTGATGGCCAGCGGATAGAGCGAGGGTTGAGGGACCCTAATATCGTCCAGGGTGGAATAGTTCATGGACGTGCGCTTCAAGAGATGGAGTCCAGGGTGCTCGTCACGCATGTCATACCCGAGAAGGAGAACTCCCTATTGTGGTTGCACGAACAATGCGGCACGACGTATATTAGTGGGTGCGTCAATTCGTATGTCGTGTGGCCTACTCACCTCCTCAGTTTTAACAATACACCAGACATGTAGTGATATTGTTTTAAGTTTGAATTGAATTGTTTTAAGTTTGAATTGAATTGTTTTAAGTTGTTACATTTGAATTATATCGTGATGCATATTGTATCTATTTGAATATATATTTGCATTATCTTTAGTTTGTTTGGATATATGATGTTTGGATACTGCTGGTCAGTGGTAGTGGCCATACTGCCTAGCATATTTTTTTAAATTCTGACCAGAATTGTCACGGTTATGGACCGTGACAAAAGTTGTCACGGACAATGACCGTGACAATTTTTTAAAAAAGGGTCACAGCTTTGTCACGGTTATATACCGTGACAAACGTGTCACGATCATTGACCGCGGCACGACCGTGATAAAAAAGTTGTCTCGTCTCGAAATGTCACGGTCATTGACCTTGACAAATCAGCAGATTTGGTGTAGTGTAGGAGCAGATTGTACAACTCTTAGCTGAGGGTGCTGAGTCCTATTCAGTGAGCTCTGATGGGGGTTTAAGGTTTAATGGGAGATTGGTGGTCCCAGAGGGATAAGACTTACGTCATATAGTGATGACACAATCGCATGGGTCTAGATTTGCGATACATCCCGAAAGAGATAAGATGTACTAGGATATGAGGTGACAATACTAGTGGAGTGGGATGAAGAAGGACATTGTAGAGTTCGTGTCCAAATGTTCTACCTGTCAGATGGTAAAAGTGGACCACCAGAGACCGCCAGGGTTACTTCTGCCGTTGGAGATACCTACGTGGAAATGGGAAAGTATTTCCATGAACTTCATTACTGGGTTGCCTACATCACAGCGGGGTCACAATTCCATATGGGTTATAGTGGATCGGTTGACCAAGGTAGCTCATTTTCTACCACTACAGATAGACTACACCATGGGCCAGTATGCACAGTTATTCATTATCGAGATCGTTAGATTACATGGGGTGCTCCTGGATATTATGTCTGATAGAGACAAAATTTTTGCGTCGCGCTTCAGGGAGAGCTTTCAGGAATCCATGGGTACAGAGTTGAGACTGAGTTCAGCTTACCACCCGCAGACATATGGACACATAGAGCGTACCAATTAGATGCTGGAGGATATGCTACGAATGTGTGTCCTTGATATTGGAGGAGGTTGGGAGCCGTATCTTCCACTGGTGGAGTTCGCTTATAATAAATCCTATCAGTTAATGATCGGCATGGCCCCATTTGATGCATTGTATGGTAGGCCTTGTTATTCTCCCGCTTGTTGGCTAGAGGTGGGGGACAACAAGTTTCTCAGGTCAGAGGTGATTCAGGAGACTTCAACTAGGATTGAGCTTATCAGGAGTTGCATTCGGGTAGCCTAAGACCGACAAAAGAGCTACGCCGATGTAAAGCGTTCCTTTCGAAAGTTTAGCGTGGGGGACCAAGTATTATTGCGTGTATCTCCTATGAAAGGAGTAATGAGGTTCGGGAAGAAGGGGAAGTTGGCTTCGAGGTACGTGGGCCCATTTCCCATTATCGAGAGGAGTGGGCCTAAATCATACAGACTAGGGTTGATAGAGCACTTGCATCGTATTCACGATGTATTCCACATCTCGTCGTTGAGACGATATCTTCAGGATGATATGGCCCACACTCACATCACGATAGAGGAGATTGACTTACAGCCTAACAGTTCTTATGAGGAGAGACCCGTGGCTATCCTAGACCATATGGAGAGGAAATTGAGGTTAAAGGTAGTTCCACTTGTACGAGTCCAGTGGGAGCATCATAATATAGAGGAATCCACTTGGGAGCGCGAGGCAGATATGCGCAAAAAATATGCAGATCTATTTTTACCAGTTATGCCTTATTTTTGAAATTTTGGGTTAAAATTCGGTTATTAGGGGCTAAGTATGTAATACCCCGTATTTTTATGGCTTTTAATATTGGGGGATTTATTAAATTTAATTGAGTTATTAATTTAATATTAATCCGAAATTTTATTTAAAAATATTTACTAGCGTGACGAGAGTTAGTTATTATTGGGAATTTGTTAAATATTACTAGATGAGTAAAGTTTTATATGAAATTGAATTTATTAAAAGGTCATGAGTGAATAACATGAAAATTATGGAAATTTAAGTTGGGACGCGCCTGTGTCGTGTCGGGACTAAATTATTATTATAAAAGTGAATAAATTATAAGTCGCCCATATTGTTGTTTCGAGTGCGCCAACAGAAGGCTCGAAATAGTCAGGAAAGTGTACTCGGGGGTTTAGTTTGGGTCTAGGGGAATTTTTAGGCCTAACTGGCACCCCAGAGGGGCAATTTAATCATTTCCAAATTTGGCCTTAATTAAATGACGAAAATTGGGACATTATTATCAGATATTAAAGAGTCTTCTAGGGTTAACACTCTAAAAAGGATAGAACGGTAGTGAGAGGAAGAAAGGAAAAACTTTCCAAGAAATCTAAGGCTAAGAACAAATTCAATTGCACCACCACCACCACCACCACCAAAACATATATCGTAAGACGAGGAACGCATCCATACCCGAATCATCAACAAATCAAACATTCGAATCCCAAGAAAGTATCTATCTTGCTATTCTTTTGAGTTAATGTCTCACCCATGTTAGAATAGAATTTTTACACATATGTTTCATGGAAGAATTTGATGATATAGGGAATTTAAATCACATGTTTTAGAGGAATTTGATATATTCTGTAAATCTTAACATATGTAGAGGATTACCCACGAAATCGTATTGATTTAGAAGTGAGCAATCTGGAAAAAGAATTAGAAGAATGGAAATTTAATGTAAAATTAGGGTTCTTGATAATTATGATGAATTACCCCTTTAATTCATTACTTTTGATGAATTTGTACATACTTCACGTAGGAAATCATTTATTTAGGTATATGTAACCATTAGTAAGTTTGTTTGGGAGTTTGGGGATCATTAATGGAGTTTTGGTTGAGGTTGGAGAAGAAAACCTGTTGTTAACAATGGCAGAATTCGAAATACCTACTTGATCGATCGATGGACACAAGAGTGTCGATCGATCGATCGATCGACTCCTCCTGGAAAACTGCATATTTTTTCTCTTATTGTTTAATTCGGTTAAAATACGTAGGAACCCTTGAATATGATTTAAAGAGTATAATGGGTCATGAAGTGGACCAGTAGGGTCTAAGTAAACTCCGTTGAGTGAAATTTTATACGGGATGAAATTGTGGGTTAACAAGGGGTTTCGTCACACATTGGAAATTGTGCATACATTGACTAAAGAATTGAGAGACTCGTGAAAGACTTAGGTCAGAAGGTTAGAGAGGGTGTACCTACTAAAAATATATTTAGTAAGAGAGAATACTTCGAGAGATGAGAAGTAAGTATGCAACGATTATAATTAAGAATAAAAGAGATGAATCCTTTATGCGTGGTAATTGGGTAAAATTATACTAAGTAGGGTTAATATTATTATTGTTGGGTCATGGGCGGACCTAATAAAAAAAATGAGAATATTTATATATATGACTGAGTGAATGTGTATATATTTATATTATGCTTGCGTATAATCATACCCGCACTACTTGCTATCACGGAGGTTGCCGCGCCGGGACATTTTTATATCGATGGGACCTTTATGGGGGATATTGACTTGTACCCTAGAACATAAAATTCCTTGGTACAAGTTATCTGAGAATGATAGTCAGACGGTCCTAAGAGACGTGAGGGGTATGTGCGGACCTCTTAGTGACTTGGAACTATACTTCGCCTCCATTTTGTGTGTATTGTGTTAATACAGTTCGAGAGTGATTCCGAACTAGTATTTCCCTTAGTAAGAGTGATACGGGGACTTGATAGCAGAGTATACCAGCACCATAGATTTATGTGGGGTGCCGATAGTATATATATTATATGAGTGACTAATATATATATACTTATATACGAAAACTTTCTACTTTGCGAATAAGTAGTTAAGTAATGAATAAAGACTCCAAATTTATAATAAGTCTTCAGGAACTTTGTAACGGTACTGAGTTGTTCTAAGTAACATAAGAAATCTTGAAGAGATTGATTTTCTAAACTAAATATCATATCCTTATTTTTTCTCTGGATAACACTTTATGGAAAATAAGTTAGATAGACTTACGATTTTAGCGTGCACACTAGATGAGAGGTGAGAATTCTCAAGGGAGTGTCGCATACTAACATGGTTGTCACATTAGATGGTAAGCATTTTAAATACTTGCTAAACTATTTTAAAACTATTTTACACTCGGGCTCTAACCCGTCTTCTGTCATCTCTCTCTCTCTCTCTCTCTCTCTCTCTCTCTCTCTCTCTCTCTCTCTCTCTCTCTCTCTCTCTCTCTCTCTTGTATATATATATGTATGTACTATAGGTGCCCAGCCACAGGGGAGTCATGCATAGGTTCTTTGGACTGGACGTGCTGCAACTTATGCGGGACTTGCAGACCCTTGTTTTAGATGACCTCTTCATTGATTCTATTCTTGTTTTAGTTCTTCTTAGTTAGGGCATGTGTCTCCCGATTTCCTATTCCGTTTGGATTTGTCAGAGATCAATGTTTATTTATATTTCTAGTATTCCGTACTCATTGGGAGTTAACTCTTGTCAGGATAACTTAAATTGTGGTTCTTTAACTTGGATTGGTTCATTTAGATGGCTTAATTTTTTGTGTGGTTTGGCATCCTTAGAATTTATGTGATTCCTAAACTGATGATTATTTAAAAAGGTTTTCCTATTGGATTTTAATAAAATGAAAATAAGACTTTAAATTGTTTTGACACCTAGCTTAATTATTTAGGGTTTTAAAATTGGAAATATTTATTTTGTGACAGTGATGCTAAGAATGAACCAACCGTTCACCTTGATTTTAATTTAATAAAAGGACTGATCACCCGGTATTTAATTAGGCAGGGTGTCACAGAACATTAAAGACTAGTTATTAACCTCTAATACTACCGCATTAGATGTATAATAAGGATACTAAAGTCACGTTACTCAGGACATATCTCCTCGATATTTTTTAAATCATAAAGTAAAATAATATTTTGTTAGGGAAGATTGGTAAAAAAATCTCTTTAATTCTATCGTAATGAACATTAAGAATGCACATTTTTTAAACTTTTCAATCAGTCCATGTGTGTTATAATTATTGATGTAGATACAACTATACTTATTAAATTAAATACAATTACACTTAATAATATATATACAATTATACTTACTGATGTAGACAAAGTTACAATGATGAATATAGTTACAACTGCAATTGTATCTACATTAATAAGCGTAATTGTATCTACACTAAAAAGTGTAATTCTATTGTTTTAACATATCATTAATTAAATGAAAAGTTTGTGGGTTTAAGATACCAACAAGAATGATGCTTGGACTAATCATATATAATTATACTTTCAAGGGATTTATTAGTTAACGTCCCTATTTTTTAGTAGGTATTAAATTTAGGCTCTTTTTATTTATACCAAGTTTTTCTTTTTACAATGCCCACTTAATCTACACCCACACAAATGGATTCATAACCATTTAACAAGCCCCACTTAAAGGGGTATATAAAAGTGAAAACACTAATCTTCGTACAATACCAAGATTTGTGTAACTCAAAGTTCATAAGCACCAAACATTTATACTCTCTGTAAGGATACAAATTTCCAATTGAGTCCTTTGTAGTTTTGGCTCAATTCCGAACAAAAATGTTTGAGTCATAGGATAGAGTATATTGATAATCCTTCAAGCCTATGACGTGTTTATTGAAGACATAGTGGCCAAGTGTATAAAGCTTAATCAAAATGCCGAGTTTAAGTGCCTCGCTTCTACGTCATCAATAGTGGTTCCATTCTCCCAAGGTATGAATGCATTACATATATTTATAGGAGCTTGGAACGGTTTATAATGGGTGTAGATTTAATTACAAAGCTGTTGTTTATTTTCAGAAAGATTGAATTAAAACTTTAAATAAAGTTTATAAAGTTTCTAGGCTAAAAATGTAAATTTGTAACTTTATGATTTCTCGTTCGATATTATCGTTCGAACGAGATTTTTGTTTGGACGAAGCTGCCAACGAGCTTCCCAATAGGCTACTGTAACTTCGTTCAAAATGTTGTTCGAACGAAATGGCTGTTCGAACGAGATTTTGAATAAGATATCTAACGAGTTCATTTTTTAATACACTGGAACTTCGTTAGAAGGTCGTTCGAACGATACTTCATTCGAATGAAAATCTTGTTCGAACGAGATTTCAGGCGAAAAAATTTTATGGCAGTTTTTAGCAGTTTTTACCCATGTTTCCTACTTCCTTACCCCACTAACATTTGACAGAACTAAATAGTGCGGAAATCAACCTTTTTGGTTTAACTTTTTCATTATTCTACATCTCCTAGATAGATCTTTGAGAGAAAATTCTTCCTAAGAAAAAGTTCAAGTTTAAGTGTTCAATTTTTCCAACAAAAATCTTTTAAACACTTTGTTTACACCCATATAATTTATTCCAAGTTCCAATATATATATATCAATTGCTTGGAGTGTTCGGCACCGTTTTTTCATCTCTACCGTTTGAAGAGACGTTTGGGTTTGCTTCTAAATCCCACAAAGAAGAAGAGGTTCTGCGTTGATTTATCCACTTGGAGAAAGGCTCCTTGTTCGGGTGACGGTGACCACCGATCGGTGGATTCCGAGACCGCGGTGGAGTTCCCTGGTTATTCACTAGGCAGAGATTGATACAAGAAGACGCTTCGGGCTTGAGAGGGATCGAATCGAGTGTTGTAAGTCATCTTGCTTGTATTTGTAAATTCCGTACTTAGTGGATTTGAGGCTAGGGTCGTCCGAGGTTTTTTCCCGTTGTGGGTTTTTCCTCGTACATAGTGGCGTAGTGGATTCATTGTTTATTTTATCTTTTGCAAAATCACCTAGAACGCATGCTTAGGTAAAAAGATAAAATTGGTTTAACTTAATCACGACTTGTTTAATTTGGTGCAAATTAATATTGGGTAATGTTTAGTTAATTAATTCAAGTCATTTGATTTAATTGTTAAAATTGGTTTGGCCTAACTTGATTAAATTCCAAAATATAACTTAGGCAAATTTTCTACGACTTGGGTTAATTAAATTGATTTAAGTGAAATCTAAATTGTGTGTGTATTCCATCATATTTCACTTGTGTTTAATTTTACTTTGAAAAAGTAAATTAAAATTTGTTTATTGTATTGAACCATCACCTTTACGCTTTCGCATCTACAAAAAGGAAATTATTACTTTGTGAAGTAAAAATATTTTGAATTCAAAAAATGGGGGGCCTTCCGGGATTTTCAAATTGGTATCAGAGCAAAAGCGATAAATTATTTCGTTAAGATTCTTTAAATAATTTTTGGCTATAATGGAATTTTTCTCATTCTCAAAATTTCCTATTTTTGATGGTTCTAATTACGCATACTGGAAAGAGAGCATGAAATCGGCACTAAAATCTATCGACGAGAGAGTTTAGTTATCTTTAGTTAACGGGTGGTCTCCACCAACTCATTTAGTAGGTAATGAATGTGTTCCCAAATCGGCCGATAGATGGAGTGAGAATGAGTTTAAACTTTCAAATTCTAATTCCCTAGGTTTAAACGCCTTGTTTAGCGATGTCACACCGGATGAATTCCGTCGCATTATGTCGTGTGAGACCGCTAAAGAAGCGTGGGATATTTTACAACTCACTCAAGAAGGTTCTAGTGTCGTTAAAGCTTCGAAACTTTAAAACCTCACCACTAAATTTGAAACTATCAAAATGAACGAAAAAGAGATTTTTAATGAATTTTATGCTAGACTTTCAGATATTGTTAATTCATCTTTTAACTTGGGAGAGAAAATACCCGACAACCGAGTAGTAAAGAAAATTTTAAGGTCCCTACCCGATAGATTTATTCCAAAAGTGACCGTTTTAAATTCTTTATCAACTTTAGCCTTTACAAAATTAGAAGAGATTGTAGGTGATTTACAAACCTATGAACTTGAACTGTTTTCCTCTAAAATTGAAAAGAAAATTGAAAAGGGCATTGCTTTAAAAGGCCGAAAAGAGGAAAAATAAGTAGTAGAGAGCGAGAGTGATAGTGACTCAGAAGACATGGCCTTGTTTGCTAGAAAATTTCGAAAGTTTCTTAAAATTAACAAATATAAATTTGAAAATGACTTTAAGAAATTTGAAACTTCTAAGCATGACAAAGTCGAGAGGATCCCTAAAACTATTAATGAAAATTTAAATAGGGACGAGTCAAATAGGTGTTTTGGTTGTGAGGGTTATGGCCATATGGCTTCTGAGTGCCCCACTAAACTAAGGAGAGAGGGTAAGCGACCCATTTCATATAATGCAACTCTTAGTGATAGTGATAAGAAAGAGGGACCCGATTCCCCCACTAAGCCCAACTTTGTGGCTTTTATGGCTAGTCATGTGAGTGATAGTGAGAACTCATCTATAGATGAAAATTTAACACATGACACTTCCAAGGTCATAGTTTATGATTCTCTTGTTTTTGATGGTAGTGAGAGTGGAGAAGAAAAAGAGAGTGAAAATGAACAAGAGGTTAATGTGAGTGAACTTCAAAATACTTTTCAAGAATTATATGAAGAATCAATTAAATTAAAAAGAGCTAATTTGAAGTTGGAAGCTAGTTTGAAAGAAAGTGTTAATGTCGTTGATAATAGTGTGTTGGTTGAAGACCTTAGGACACGTGAGAGGACTCTTCGAGAGAATCTTGAATATGTAGAAGGCGAGAGAGATAGTCTTAGAGGTTTAATGGAATCCTTGAAAAAGGAGCTTCTCGAGTTCGAAGAGAGAAATATTTTATTAGAGTCTAACATTCGAGAATTAGAAAACAAATTAAAAGACTCTAGTAATGTCAAATTTGATTTGGAGTGTTGTTCGGAAAAATTACATAAAATATTAGGAACGGGCCAAATTAAAAATGACACTTGTGGTTTAAGCTTCGATACTTGTAATGAATCTACTCACAAAACCAAAACCAACTTTTTAGGATAATCGCCTAGGAAAGCCTTTAGAGATCACTCCTTAGGTAAATCTTTTCGACATGTTTTTACTTGTGCACATTGTGGTCGAAAAGGTTATCTTAAGAAATATTATTTTGATCTTAAAAGATTTTTTAGAAAATCCCAATATAAGGCAACCAAGGTAGGCAAGATTCCTACACCCTGAGATAGTCACTCATCATTAGTTTGGGTTAAGAGATCCAACTTGGTAGCTTTACAAGATAGGGTATTTGATTCTCATTTACTTTCACATGCTTCCTCCCTTGCAAAATCTAAAGGTTGAATGTGTTAGTATTTTCATACTTTATCTTTTGTACTTCATGCTATATTTTCATGCTAAATGTATGCTTGTTTAGTCATTTTCTAGTTATTGCTTTATTTCATATCATGTACTAGAAATCATGACTTGTTTTTCTTTTGTATTTTATTCTTTCATTTTAGTTTGCATTAAATGAAAAATACAAAAATATTTTTGTTTATCATTTGGATTTTTATTTCTTGATAATTTAAGATTAATGGAAAATTTAAATGATTTTTGTTTGTCTTTTGAGTATATATTTTTATTTTTTGGTTAAAAATGTCAAAAACTCAAAAAGTTTTTTTTTGTGTGTATTTTAGTTTGACACACTTTATGTGGCATATACTTGTGTTTGAATATCATCTTTTACGCTCCCATGTGGCTAGAACTTTTGGTTTAGATTGTTAATCCTTACTATGTTCTTTACCATGCTTACATGGAGTAGTTGGATTTTGTATTGTTTAAATGGATTCTATTTTTATATGCCTCTATTCACACATGCACGAGCTCGTTTGAAATTTAACTTCATATTTATATTTGAGCTTTGTGAGGTGTTCTCCTACCAATCTTGTCATATACATATTTGTGACCTATAAGGACTAGTGCATGTCAAAATTCGTTGCACGTGAGATTTGTGAGAAATATAAAAAAAATGATATATATAAATGTGCACGGGGAAGGGCTCCAAAAGGATTTATTATCCTTTGCGATTGTAAGCCACCGTTTGATGGACCTAAAAGAAATACGTGGTCCAAAGGACTAAAAATAGAAAATATGGCATTAAAAAGAAAAATAATTGCCAAGGCTTATGTTTGATTGATATCTTCATTCAAAATTGATATATGCTTATTGAGTGAGATTGGATGGTATATCAACGGTTTGCAGAATGTCCGTTTATCCTAGTTGCACTTTCAATGTCATGACTCTATTGGTTTGTAGAATCATCAACATTCTAGGCTTGTATGCATTGTGTATGTTTGTTCATTGAGTTCAATCTATATTGTCACATGAGGTTATATTCAAATGTGATGAAGTTTGCAATCAATTGAGAACTCCGTGAACGTGTTTTAAGTGTTTGGGTCTAAATTTAATTGTTACTAGTTCACACCCCTACACTTCCGTTTCCATATGACACATTTTTGCCATACAAGTGTGAAAAGCTTAACTTATTTTGTGTCATGTGTGCGTGTTTATATCTATATGTGTGTACTTATGCTTAGCTTGTATCTATTATGTATAGATATATATGATATTTTTTTTAGTCTTTGCCATGTTTAGCTAGTCCATTTATGCTTCAATTCATAATTGGTACCTTGTTTGTTGGATTAGTTATGGTTTTGTTGCCTATGAGCTTTAATGTTCTCATCACTTTATGCATCATGTTTTAATTAGTTCTAGCCTTTGACTATTCCTAAACAAAAAGGGGGAGAATGATAGGGGGAGAAATGGTATCTAATCCTATTGTAATCGTATCTTAGTTTGGGGGAGATTTAACTTAGGGGGAGTCGCGACCTTCTTAGGTAGATCACAGTTAATAAAGGGGAGAATTAATTTCGGGGGAGTATTTATTTTAATTGCATTTAATATATTAATATTCCCTATGCGTTTAATATGTTTGCTTAACTGTGCAGGAATTATTCTAAGTGGCAACTTTCACCGGTAAAGATTTTGATCCTTTGGGTTGTTTGAGTCAGGCATTGTATTTTTATTTTGGGTGGGACTTTTTATTAGTCTAGTAGAGCTTGACGACCCTTTAGGATTTATTTTTTTCCGGAATAGCCAAAGGGGGAGATTTGTAATGACACAAATTTCCAATTGAGTCCTATGTAGTTTTGGCTCAATTCTGGACAAAAACGTTTTAGTCATAGGATAGAGTATATTGATCATCCTTTAAGCCTATGATGTGTTTGTTGAAGACGTAGCGGCCAAGTGTATAAAGCTTCATCAAAATGCCGAGTTTAAGTGCCTCGTTTCTACGTCATCAATAGTGGTTCCATGCTCCCAAGGTATGAATGCATTACATATATATATAGGAGCTTGGAACGGTTTATAATGGGTGTAGGTTTAATTATGAAATTGTTGTTTATTTTTAGAAAGATTGATTTAAAACTTTAAATAAAGTTTATAAATTTTCTGGGCTAAAAATGAAAATTTGCAACTTTCTGGTTTCTCGTTCGATATTGTCGTTCGAATGAGATTGTCGTTCGAACGAGAATGTCGTTCGAATGAAGCAGCCAACGAGCTTCCCAATAGGCCACTGTAACTTCGTTCAAAATGTCGTTCGAATGAGATATCTAATGAGTTCATTTTTTAATACACTGGAACTTCATTAGAATATCGTTAGAAGGCCGTTCGAACGAGACTTCGTTGGAATAAAAATCTCGTTCGAACGATATTTCAGACGGGAAAATTTTATGGAAGTTTTTAGCAGTTTTTACCCATGCTTTCCACTTCCTTACCCCACTAACTTTTGACCGAATTAAATAGTGCGGGAACCAACCTTTTTGGTTTAAATTTTCATTATTCTACATCTCCTAGAGAGAGCTTTGAGAGAAAATTCTTCCCAAGAAAAAGTTCAAGTTTAAGTGTTCAATTTTTCCAACAAAAATCTTTTAAACACTTTGTTTACACCCATATAGTTTATTCCAAGTTCCAATACATATATCAATTGCTTGGAGTGTTCGGCACCGATTTTTCATCTCTACCGTTTGAAGAGACGTTTGGGTTTGCTTCTAAATCCCACAAAGAAGAAGAGGTCTTGCGTTGATTTACCCACTTGGAGAAAGGCTCCTTGTTCGGGTGACGGTGACCATATAAAGTTCGATCGGTGGATTCCGAGACCATGGTGGAGCTCCGTGGTTATTCCCTAGGAAGAGGTTGATACAAGAAGACGCGTCAGGGCCTGATAGGGATGGAATCGAGTGTTGTAAGTCATCTAGCTTGTATTTGTAAATTCCGTACTTAGTCGATTTGAGGCTAGGGCCTTCCGAGGTTTTTTCCCGTTGTGTATTTTTCCTCGTACATCACGGCGTAATGGATTCATTGTTTATTTAATCTTTTACAAAATCACCTAGAACGCATGCTTAGGTAAAAAGATAAAATTAGTTTAATTTAATCACTACTTGTTTAATTTGGTGCAAATTAATATTGGGTAATGTTTAGTTAATTAATTCAAGTCATTTAATTTAATTGTTAAAATTGGTTTGGCCTAACTTGATTAAATTGCAAAATATGACTTAGGCAAATTTTCTAGGACTTGGGTTAATTAAATTGGTTTAAGTGAAATATAAATTGTGTGTGTGTTCCATCATATTTCACTTGTGTTTAATTTTACTTTGAAAAATTAAATTAAAATTTATTTATTGTATTGAACCATCACCTTTACGCTTCCGCACCTACAAAAAGGAAATTATTACTTTGTGAAGTAAAAAGATTTTGAATTTAAAAAACGGGGGGCCTTCGGGGGTTTTCACTCTCAACTTATTCGTAATAAAATGTTACATAATATAAGTACAATTATTTTTATCGATATACTACATGTGGAATGTTACAGTTTGGCGGTGGTGCCGTCAGTAGGAGGTTAAAGAGGGCTTGATACCAGGAGGTGGCAATAAGTGGGAGGGGTTGCCCCGAAGAGGAATTTTGCCAAAATCGGAGAATCCGCATGTGCAGTTGTTTTCATACCATATTATTGAGTAGTTATATTTGTTGGGGATGGAGTCACCCATGATGGTGGTGGGGAAGAAAGGATAGTGATGGTGGAGGTTGGTAGTGAGTTGGAGATATCTGTGTTGTTAAGCATGGAAAATCTTCATGGTTTTGTTTGTAAAACAAAACTGACTTTGTCGAATTTAATTTGAATTAAACAAATTCAGTTCATGTATCAACACAAGGAGCGGTAGAGAATACGTTGTTCCCATATATATCAAATTAATATTGTAATTGGATTTGGGGTCTCTTAATTGGGCCAATAATTACTTTTTACATGCTTAATCATATAAATTAGCGATAATTCCTAAATTGGGTCTGTTAAAAAATAAGGCGGGTTCAAACCAAAAAAAAAGTTTATGAGAAAAATACTCTCAGATTTGTCACAGTAGATTAACCAAAGCCATTTCTCACAGTTTGATTAAAATGTTGGGCCATCCAGAAATAAAATACACAATTTAATTTGAGTCGTATGCTTTGTGCATGAGGGAAGATGAAAATCAGTCGTGCTACAATTAAAATATCATGTGAGGGTTACCTAGTGGTTGTTGTGACTAAATACCAGAACCACAATAAACCAAATGGAAATAAATTATAAATTGAAAAAAAAATATGCACATACAAGAAAGACACAAGAGATTTAACATGGTTCACCCAATATAGGCTACATCAGGAGAAAGAGTTTAATTTTACCTTGAGAATAAAATCAATGTTTACAAACACTCAAACGCTCTCAATAATTAAACACTTCACTACAAACATATACACACTTTAAATCCTCTCAAACTCTTGCATAATTTATTTTTCTTGGCTTCCAGTCTTGGTGTTTGGTGTGCTTAATCCTTTTTAAGAGGGTCCTATTTATACTAATCAATTACCTTCCAATTGCCAACATGGGTGCCAACTTGTTCCACATGCCCACGCATGTACAATAGTGGGAAACAATCCCACTTCAACATGTAAAATAATTGGAAGTTATCCTTCCCGCTCTTCCAATAGCCCACATGTCCAGTATTATTAATGGATTGCCAAATATTAACAATCTCTAACTTGGCACTCTATGACATGTCAACAACAAGACAATAATCAGAGTACCACCATGAAATTATATTTCCAACCATGGAGTTACCTCCAACATCAATAGTCTTCAATACCAAGACTAAACCTTTATTACTAAGACTTCCATTTTTAGTGACCACAAATGATTTTTCCACTATCGTTCCTTTTACTAGCTACACATACCCTGAATCAAAACTATGGTCCTAACACCCTTTGATTCATCAACGACCAATACATGTATGCAACTACCCCGAGTCAAAAATTTATCCATTGATCCTTGAAGGGGACCCCAAGATATCCCTTCCACTATTAAGATGTTTTCTCCCATTATCATTTTCTACAAAGAAACTTCTAACTAATGTTTCCATTTTATCCAAAAATGAGAATTTCCTTGACCAATCGATAACTTATGCACGTTTAATCCCCATTAACTTTGAAGTCTATTTTAGACAATACCACCCTTGAATCTCATCTCCTTTTGCTTAGACCATACAACCACGTGTGACTTTCAAAACTCCACCTACAATCGAAATTCGATAGCCATTGGAATCTAATTGGCTAATTTATATAAGATTATTTTTCAACTTTGGTACATATGCTACCCAAAGTGTGCTCCACCCCATCGAACATTTTGTGTTTCGATGTTCCCACACCTTCAACGGTAAACTTATCACCGTTAGGCAAAGATAATGAACCATTCTCATTTTCTTGGAACGTTTCAAAATATTTTATCTTAGAGAAAATATTATTTGAAGATCCCGAATCAAATATCCAATCATTTTAAGATAGATAGTTATATTTGGAAATGGTAAGAACATATCCAAAGTCCTTTTCTCTACATATGATACCAATGCACTATCGGAGTAAAGTCCATCCTTATTCAAGGAACAATCATGTTTTATGTGACCCCACTCCTTATACTTATAACATTATCGACCCTTTTCACTACCCTTTGATTTAGACCTTCTATTTCCACTAAATCCCCGATCTTCTTACTCAAGCATTAAATCAACCTTTTTGAGTTAATCCATGTCCTATGAAACATACTCACGTGATTCATGAGGTCCATGCCCTCTTCTATCTTCGAACGGTAAAGCTCCCACTTGAGATTGAGCTTTGTAATGAGACTCTCATCTAGATAAAGTTTTTCTATCTTTTTCCATAATTTTGGTGTCGTATCCTCATTAATGACATTATTTATGATATTATCACCGATATTAAGTTGCATCGTGATCAAGCACCTTGACTTAACATCCTCCCAAGTATCTTTCATTATTTTTTTTTATCTTGCCATCCTTTATTTTCAATGATCGTATAAATCCTCCTTGAATAAGGAAGTCCTTTACCCTATTTTGCCATAGAGTAAAAATACCTTTTTCCATCAAACGTGTCCACCTTGTATTGAACCCCAAATTTTTTTCCACGGTTGAACGTAAATTCCCCAAGACTTACAAATACTAGTGGTTTAACAATAAAGTCTAAATAATAACTTTTGGTCAAACAACTTGTGTATAACTCGAGTTCTAATACCAATTGTTGTGCCTAAATGTTGAGACCATAATAAACCAAATAAAAATAAATTGTAAATGAAAAAAACAAGCACACACAGGAAAGACACACGAGATTTAATGTGGTTCACCCAATATAGGCTTTGTCAAGAGGGAGATATTATTTCACCTTTAGAATAAAACTAGTGTTTACAAACACTCACACACTCTAAACAATCAAACTCCTCACTAAAAATATATACACTCTCTGAATCCTCTCAAACTTTTGCATATTTTGTATTTCTTGGCATCCTCTCTTGGTGTTTGGCGTGCTTAATCCTTCTCAAAAGGGTCCTATTTATACCAAGAAATTAACTTTCAATTGACAACTTTATTCACATGGTTCGATAGTTTTTTTCGCATTCCTACACATGTACAATAGATGGAAACAATCCCACTTCAACATGCATAGCACCTGTAAGGTTTCATTCTAGCTCTTCCAATGGACTACATGTCCATCATTGTTAATGGATTGCCAAACTTTATCATTGGTAGCCCAACGACTATGGGTAAACACCCAATGGATTGGAATTGGAATTCATTTTCAGTTTAACAAAATAATATTGAGGCAGTTTGGGGTGGTAAAATGCTCCAATGCTTTGAAGATGACCTTATCCTCTCATATTAAGTAGGATTGTAAAACAAAACAAGCTACTCGATCTTAACTCATGTTGTTCAGATAAAGACTCATTCCATATAACTCCTAAAATAAATTAGGGAAGTTTAAAAAGGATTATTTGTTATTCATTTTCCAACTAGGGCCTATAGAAAGCATGTCTCACGATAATGACTTAATTACATATTTGACCAAAAGTAAACACAACTAACAAATTTACAGATAATTTTAACCACATTAAGATACTCTTGATCAAATTATAAATAATTTTTGCTAAATTACATATATTATTAATAAAATGGTGGCGACGGGGATGGTGGCAGTGGTGGTGGTTGTGAGAGATGTGAATCTGATGTTTGGGTCCTTTGCAGATTATTAGTTAATAAGAGGGTTTGATTTACAAAAATAAATATATTATCTTCTCAATTTTTTTTAAGGTCTTGATTATAATATTTCTAATTTTCCTTGTAATTACATAAGACTCGTGAAGGTTAGAGATTTTCAAAATCTATTTTTCTCTTCTAATGACTATCAATATTAAAGCAATACAATTTTGCATTTGATCAGAGTTCATTAATGAACACAAAGAGTATAAGTAATAGTGTAATAATTTAAATTTAATTACACAAAAAATCATTTGTATTTATAATATCGAACTCTACTATTAGGTTGGCCCGTTGTCTAATTTATGGGCTTGCACTTTGTATTTCCTCAACAATATTATTTGACACATAAGTCAACATTTATAAAAACAAATGATTAGGCATAAATCCACAATTAACAATATAAATAGTTAGGTCCCAGACATATCAAATGAATCCTTATTGCTAATTTAAAATACATAATCCTAAATCTAGCCCTCCTTTTGCATCCCATTTTACTTTATTTTGACACCGTATCTTATTCTGCATTCGAACTCTCCTAAATCTCTAAAACACAACTTCTTCTTCTCAAAAAATCGAACTTCTCTTTTTGGATTTTCCAAGAAAACAACAAAAACATGATTCTAGTAACCACAACTATGCATGTAATTGCAAAATAGTCCAATTTAAACGTGCTTAGTTTCTCACACGTGATTTTTAATGTAAAAAACTATAACTGTCACATTCACATTCAGTATAACTTCAATATATATATATATATATATATATATATATAACAAATTGTATGTTTAGTTTTGGTAATAAATGCATAAAATATATATGAATGATGATATACATGAACAAAGTTGAAACATATTCTCTATATACCCTAATGCGGAAGTTCAGTGAATGGTGATTGACTAGGGACATGTGACTAACAAACCAATCAAACAAAACATAGCAATCCATATAAAGAAATGAAAAAGAGATCAAAGAACATAAAATTTATATGGTTCACCAAATTGGCTAGATCAACATGCGATCCGTGTCACTAAATAGAAGAATGCCAATAGAATGACTTCATGTTCCTTCCTCACACTGAATAATCTATCTTATCACAAAGAACCCTCATAAACAATAATGTAAGACTCCCACAATATTAATCTAATCAAAGGCACCAAGATTCTACAAAAATCTCAATAAGTAATATCCAAAATTGGTCCTCAAAATAGCTAATTTTCTACAAAAATAAACCCTTAATTTTCACTCACAAAATTCTCTTATTGAGTCACAAGACAAAGATGGCTTAAAATTTCTCATATCCAATTTTCTATTGAGCCATAAGCGTACCAAATGGTATAAGACTCCTCACAAAATAGGTACTTAAGTTACCGATTTAACTTGGATACCAAAATCCCACCGAAAAAGATAAGACAAACCAAAAAGGAGTTTAAGTTAAACTCAAATTCTCTTACAACTGATGTCACAAATGTAAGAGTCTACTCTGATTAAAACTCAATAAATCTCCACCTTGGAGAGGTAAAAAAAAAAGCACCAGAACGAGTCTTCCAAGCCCTACTCTGGAACCATTTTACTAAAGTGAGAAACGACCTTCGTTTATCGCAACCTCTTCGCTAACGTGAAGGACTACTCTCGCTAGTCAGGATCCAATCCTGATTATTTTTCCACAAAACATTATCGGACACGAAGAATCCTTTTTTATAATCTATTCACTTTTTCCTGAGACAAAACTAGGTTTGTTGGTCACAAACCCCTCTAGAAAATCCTATTTCACTAAAATTAATTCTAACAGACTCCAATGAACAATCCAATAAAATATAATATGAGGATTATCATTAAAATACACAATCTCCATCACATAAAACACTAGTGAATATTTTTAGCTAAGTTTGAGCCCTCCTTAAACCTAACCCTCTCATTATTCTTTAACTGATTCATATCTTGCGATGCTATAAGAGTGCCTACACTATGTTTCTGAAACCCATAATGCTCCATAACACTCTTATAATATCTTAGTTAGACATCACACCTCTTAACCTCCCACAATCGCTTCATAGCCAATATTTAGTAATTAAAAGTCAACTTCTCCTTCCTTAGGAGATTTGGGCACCCCGACTTTCTCCTTCACCTCTATTACGTCTGAATTCTTACCTCCCACTCACTTTTATGGATCTCGAAAAGACTATATGGAAGCCATTATGACTACCGTAAAATAATATCATGCTCGTTCTCATAAGTCTACCTCTCTGTAAGGACTGATATAATTTCGGTTGCCACCTCAAAGATAATTTCACTCTCCCGGTATGTCATTTAGTCCCCTCATAACTGAATTAAGAGTAAAGATTGTCACTCTTACCATAATTCACACTACGCCATATATCGAGAATGGTCACAGTCACATAGTCATTGTCCAAATTCGTGACCACATTATGAATATATTAAAAATTCAATGACTAATGATGTGACCAAGGTAAGGGGTGTTATAGACGGGGGATTGGTCACAGTTCCAGAGAGTGGCCATTATGGTTACGATACAGTCTGTGACTAACCCTTGACCCTTTAGGTGCCAAAATTATCGCCAATTTTCTAAGTTGATGGTCATGGTTTTAGACCGTGACCAAGAAGTAACTAAGTATTGGTGAACTATAGCCACGGTTTTGAATTGTTACCCTTAGCAGTGAAAGTCATTTAATTCAAATTAGTCACATCCCAATGGTCACGGTTTAGAAATGTGACCAAGAGAGAGTGACATAAGGGGTCACGGTTTCCATTCGCGACCATTCATTGGGATATGTGACCATATGATTTCTTACAGCACGGGTCAGGTCTCGAATCGTGACCATGTACACAAATATCAGTTTCATTTCATGCCTCTATCATTCTTGCTCACTGTACACAAATATCGACGATTCTCTCTCTGACGATCATCTTTCTCTCTCTTTTTCTGTATATATATCTATATATATATATATATATATATATATATATATATATATATATTTATGTGTGTGTGTGTGTATAATGTTTGATTAATTGGATCCATTTTGTTGTGTAAATATGAAATTAAAATTGGGTATAATGCTATTCTTCTCACTTATAACACACACACACACATACATACACACACGCACACACACACTTACACATACATGTATATATATGCACACACTTACCATTACACACATATAAATATATATACACACACCCTCATGCATATATACTCACACATGAACATATATATAGATATGCGCACATATACAACACATACATGTATATATATGTACTTTACACTACAACAAACAAGCAAAAATATCACTTTTCTGGCCAGGTATTGTCACGGTTAATGATCGTGAAAACACGCGTGACAATTTGTTGTCACAGTCCTCGATCGTAACAAGGACCATAATAAAAAAATAACGATTTATGTCCTAAAACCTCCCATTCTCCCACTAAAACACACGCACATTCCCTTGTCTCTGTTACCAACTCAGTTGCCTCTCTCAGAGGTTAAAAATCCACCAATTTTTTCACCCAAAGGTATGATTTACACACACACACACATATATATTTAGTTATAGTTCTTGAATACATGTGTGTGTTTGTTCTAAAATAGTTGTATTTACATGTACGACTTTGATATTGTTAGAAAATAACTTGTGCCTAATCTAGGTGTGAGAGATTTGACTTTGTTATTTGTTTAGACTTGAATATATGTGTTTCTTTATTGTAAATTAGTTTTATTTATATGTATGACTTGATATTGTTAGAAAATAAATTGTGTAATACCTAGGTTTGAAAGTTTGAACAATTTGACTTCGATATTTGTATAAACTTGAATATTTGTGTTTATTTGGTGTAAACGTAATCATTTTGGTTAAAAAATTAACTGGTGAATTTATTTTAAAATGTGAAGGATTTTGGAATTTGGTATGTATATTTGTATGTATAATGTGAATAATTTGTGGATTTATTTAAAATAATTTGTGAGTTTGTTTAAAAATGTAATCCAAAACACAATCTACGTTCTACCATAGTTTTCAATTTGATATGTATACACGGCTTAGGATCTCAACCTAGATTTTGAAAATTAGAATCGTTTAGGTTATAAACTATAATTAAAACAAATTTGGTATATATACGCAACTTCGAGTATCAACTAAGGTTTTGAAAATTGGATTTGATTACGTTATAAATTATAATCAAAACTAATTTGGTATACATAGGCGGTTTAGAGTTTTAGCGGGATAGTTTTCAACATTATTATTTCAACATGATATATTGTTTATTGGATTGTACTTATGTCTGAGTTAACTAATGATTAAACTACCCATAAGGACAAACTAACTTGTAAAAATTCCCCATTTGTTCACACATAGTAGGTAACAATTCTTACAAGCTGTTATGGGGTATCCTTTATATAAATAGTGGATAAGTGAGACAAATATACTCGGTAGTGTGTACTGTAGAGGTGTTAACGAGTTTATAAATTGGTAAAGAGGTATCTTAACGATGAAGATTTCTTCTATCCATGCGCATTTTGTAGAAATGGAAAAGTATTTGAGTGAAAAACAGTTAAATTACATATTCTTAAATGGGGTATGCAAGACGATTACTGGGTATGGCTTTTTCATGGGAAAATATATTGCCCCTTTTCTCCGAACAACTTTCACTACAACGGTGAAGTAGAACAATGGTGGAAGGATAAGAGGATCCCCCCCATAGAGCATAATATATTAGATAATCTAATAGATAATGGTTATGGAGTTTATGGGGTGGAAGACAATGAGGATTCTGATAAGGAATATAATGAATTTTGTGGTAGTGGTTCTAGTGCTTATGACGATGCTGGGATAAACCTCGATGATGACTATAAAAGTTTAAAAGTCAAATCGACCCAACCATTGTACCCTAATCGGGGCAAAGATAAAAAAACTTTTTGTGCCATGGTTGTTTGGCATAGTTTGAAGAGCCGTTTTGGCTTGTTCAGTAGCAGCATGATTAGAATTTTGAATTAGCTGAAGGATTTTATCCTGAAAGAAAATACGCTTCTAAATAACTATTCGAGTATGAAGACCAGTATGAAATGTATGGTAATGAAGCATAAATAAATTCATGCTTGAAAGTACGATTGCATGCTATACCGAAAGAGTACGAAAATCTTGATCATTATTTGGTATGCGGGGAACTTAAATATGTGCTAGAGGATGGTTATAATGCTAAGAGAGACGCACTTTTAAAAGTGCCTTAAAAGTATTAAAATATTTTCCCATTGATCTCAGGTTGAAGATATTTTTCACAATACTATGGATAAATGAGGAAATGACTTGGAATGCTAAGGCAGAAGTAGGGGATAATTTCATGCATCATTTTATGGATTGAAAAAACATAAATTTTAACTGCCTATATTTTGTCAATGAGCATTGTAATATACGTTTGGCAATATCAATAAATGGGTTCAATCCCTTTGGCTTTCTAAGAGCCAATCAAAGTGTATGGTCGATGATCTTAGCACCCTCAAATCTTCCTCCTTCATTGTTCATGAGACCAAAATTTTTGCATTGTCTTTGTTGATGCCTGGGCCAAAGGCACCAAGTGACGACATTGATGTATGCTTGACACCGTTGGTAGAAGAATTCAATGAGTTATGGGTAGCGGACATGAAAAAATTTGACTCTAGAAAATAATAAGAGTTCACATTAAAAGCTATGTTGATCTAGGCAATTAATAATTTTCGAGCTTATGGAACTTTATCGGGCTATATAATGTTCACGGTTAATCTGGGTGTACCATTTTGGGAGAGGAAACTAGATTTTAACATCTCAAGGATAGTGGCAAAATTGTATATCACTCTCATAGGAGATTATTGCCTCCCGATCACAGGTTTAGATTTGATAAAGGCTCTAATATTTTTTCGGGTTGCGTCGAACATAGGCTACATTCTAGAAAGATTTAAGGTTCAAAAATTAAAAAGATGTCTTATAAATGTGGATCTAATTTGAATCCTAAATTCAAGAGTATCAGGCATAAAAAGACTTGTGTTGAGAATAAAGCAGAGAAAAGGAAGGTGTGGTCTAAGAGGTCAATGTTATTTGACCTTCCGTATTAGAAGGGTGACATAGTGTGCCATGTAGTAGATATCATGAGTGCCAAGAAGAACATCAACAAATATATTGTGAGAACATGCCTAAGTGGAAGTCATTCAAAAGATAAATAAAAGGCACTATATGATCTCAAAGTATTAAAAATTAGGTCATAATTATGGTTGAAATAAGATAGCTATGAAAGGAATATAATCCCCATATGGCATATACTTTGACGAGAAAAAAAAAGAAAGGTGATTTTAGACACAATGCATAATTTGAAAGTTCCCTCTAATTTTACATCAAATTTGAGAGGATTATGAGCTATGCTACACATGATCTACCAAATTATAAGTCTCACGGTTAACATGTGATCATGCAACTGGTCCCTTTTTTGTTTAAGAACAGTTTCTCTAAGCATAAGAAGTGGCAGAGGACCATTATGAAGATTAACCTTTGATTCACACTTTTGGGATAAAAATTAGTCAACCAAAAGTACAATGTGACTGCAAAATCAACTATAGCGTAATCAACTTGTGTGATGGAGAAGTAATTACCCCCCAGCATTCTTTGACATAAGTATTATCTTGGCGCACTTATGCGATGAGGAATTTCTTTGAGACCCAGTAAGATATCGATGGATTTACCCTTTTGAAGAGTTTATGAAATTTTTCAAAGAGTATGTAAATATTAAGAGGTATATTGAAGGATCCATCGTGGAGGTGTACATTACTAT
Organism: Sambucus nigra; assembly: GCA_949130495.1. Classification (NCBI taxonomy): domain Eukaryota; kingdom Viridiplantae; phylum Streptophyta; class Magnoliopsida; order Dipsacales; family Adoxaceae; genus Sambucus; species Sambucus nigra. The sequence goes on along the minus strand of OX422207.1, from coordinate 95,324,035 downwards.
GGAGTCATCCCTACTCATTAGGGAATATATGCTCGGTCCTAACAGTATAGATGATGGAGATGAATTTGTCGATAAGGGTGGTCAAGTCATAGGCAAATGAGTTAAACTGATAAATTTACAATTTGAGCAAATGATTAAGTATATGTTTAATACCCACGAAGATGTCAATGAGTGGAGAGAGTAAATTCATGTTGTAATTTTACTTCACGTTGTTATCTTATATACTTGTTCACGATTTTGATAAATTTTGTCATTCATTGTAGAAAATATAATATGTCTAGGAACAACAAAAAACGAAGTCAGACGGTGAATTTAGACTTTGGGTGCCACAGGAGATAATTATTAGGTTCAACATCTATTATTAAATGATAAATAATTGCAAGATTTAAAACTTATTACATTAAGTAGTGTAATCCATAATTTCAATTGTTAAAGAATGGTGATGCCAAGTCAAGGCTTGTTTGTCACACTACTGGACCCAATTTCATGGAACATGAGTATAAGAAGTATTAAATGAATGGTTATGAATTCTTATCGAGATTATACGAGAAAAATACGTTGTTACAAAATAGTGGCATTTTATGTAGGCTCTTACGTATTTTGGGGAGTTCCAAAGACAAAGACCTCGTTGAAACATAAATTACTTACTATGGTGTAATTAAAATTATTTTTGAATTAGACTATATGTATTTCAAAGAGGTTATGTTTTACTATTATTGGGTAAGAGTTGAGGAAAAAATTTCTTGTAAAGTCGATTTGGATACCAATTTGTCATTTGTAGACTTGTCTAGGATGAAAAGCAAGAAGCATATGAATTATGAGACGTTTGTTTATGCACGTGAAAAGTTTAAACAAGTGTTTTACTCGGAGTATATCAATAATGAACCGTGGTCAGTCGCCTTTCATGCACAAAATCCTCTAACTAGTAGCATGGATGACTTGATTTCCCTTACTTAATATCAATACATTTTTTGTAACACCCCTAACTTAAAATAATTCTAGATACTTTGCATGAATAGAGTTATTTGGGTTGTAAAATGTTTTAAGGACTCTAATTTGTAATTTTTAATTTGTAATATGTAGTTTGAAACCATCTCAAACATTAATTTAGTGTTCGTTAAGTCTAATGTTGGTTATTATGTTAAAACATTCGTGTGAATATTTCCATTTGATTCTTATATCCCGATTTAGTGTTTTAATTTGATTCGGTAATGAAAACAATTGGGTGGAACAATTTTGTGTCACTTAAATTCTTATATCCCAAAATTTATCTTTTCCATTTCATTTATGTTATATATTATGCTACTAAAGCCCATTTTTTTTCCAGAATATGTCTTCATCAGGCCATCAAGCCTCTAGAAAAAGCGGGGATGACGAAGGCTCATCTAACAATAAGCCCATTAAGCTCAGTAATATGGGATCTTTGTTGAAAATAATACTAGTACACAGATGAGGGCGTTTGAGTTATTGATATTAGTAATTGGTCCCGAATACGAACATTGGGGGATTTTCCCCGTGGAGCTGAAAATGACTGATTGGAGGGGCTAAGAGTCATGCAAATCTTAATATTTATATTAAATATTTGACATTAATATGATATTTTATTATTATGTTTTTTTGATGTTAATTCACTAACTTTCTTATATTATACGTTTGTTGGAACAATAACAATTCAACTTGCCCCGAATGAGCAAGATAGTGTATTTTGGGTGTAGGTAGGTAAAGGAAGATATGAAAGACGGAACTATATGCCTGTTATTTCATCTATGACTGAGACTCAGTGCTTGTGTGTAGGGTCATAATCTTAGAGAAGGATACTATCACATTAGTTAACTAGAAGAGATTTATTGATAACAAAGCATTCGAGAGACAGTTGTCCTCCCGTGGATCAAGGAGGATTAACTAGTCAAAAAATATAGATGTGCACTATCCCGAGATGAAATCTTATGCATAGGTGGAGCATAAGATAGTAAATAAATTATTTAAATTACATTTTATTTAGTGGTAAGTAAATTACTTTAATTTTGTCACATTTTGCTTTAATTAAGTCATATTTTGCAGGATTATGGGAGTGGCCTGAGGGTAAAGCCACATAGTATCGACTCTTATATAAAGATTCATATAAAGAAGGGAAAGTCTGGTAATCCACAGGTTTTCGAGATCAGCATAAGTTTGCCACACCCCGCAAAATCAGACAGACGGGGTGGCCAGCCACCGTCGCCAAACTATGTCGGGCGTGAACTAAATAAATACCATTCTTAGCATGAGACAGATATGAGACATAAAAAAATCAATCCAAAAGATAAATAATTGAATCAATCTCAAATGATCATAAATAACTGAGCGAATATAAGATCCATCAGATGCTAACCTCCAAATAAAATCCAATCTCCAATAAAGATTAACTAAAATCTGAAGAATAAACCGACTGAAAATCCAATTGAAATCCTCTACACAACTTTGGAAACGAATGACCCAATAAAACTCAAATGAAGTCTCATAATTAAATCCGACTGAAAAGAAAAGCCCAACTAAACAATGAAAGAAATGAATAAACTCCAACTTCATCTCCAATTGATAAGCTTCGATAATCCTATGAATCTTCTTCAAAACTTATCCTGAAAAAGTTAGTCAATGCATGAGGTCAGAGCCTCGAGCATGAATAGATACTACTCCCCTCAAATAGGATCTTTGAATCTAGACAGTAGCATTATACGCAATAAAAATGACAATAGAATATTTTAAATTAAATGAGATAATTAAACGCGATAAATATAACTCACTAACTATCCTTAGAGATTCCCATTTTTAAAAAGGCACACCAATATGATTTTTAAATTACCAAGTCCCACGATGTTAATTTAATTAAATTAACCAATTTTATTATTGTTCTCACTTTTTAATATGGCGGTCCTCCCGCCCCGGGTGGTAATCCACCAAAGTCTAACACTTCCCCTTGTCAAATGGCCTCTGATCCGTTTAAACTGTTGACCCCTCCCCATGACAAGGTTCCACACACGACACGACATAAATCGCCCTCTGACCCGTTTAAACTGTCGATCCTAACACATTATGTCCCCACAAGTTTTAATACCCGCTTTTATCTTAAGCATGAATTCAAAATTTCTCAATTTCAAAATTTATAATTCCCTACCCTTTTAATCAATGTGAGATCCTAAAAATACCCCTTAGTCCCATACCTAAGGATCCCCAAGTTATGAATACGTTCTACCTTATATAAAGGTTGAATTTATGACATAAACCTCGACCTAGTCTCATGACTAGGCTAGCGTAACGATGATAAAGTAACAAAAATTAGCCCACCCCCGACATAATCAAGTCATAATAATCTACCCTCACTAGTCCCATACCTAGCAGGCATAAATCATCAAAAGGCCTACCCACTAGTCCCATACCTAAAAGGCATCCTAAAATATAGGGATAGCAAAATAACCAACAACCCGTCGTCACAAAGGCAATTAATAAAATACACAAGTCACATGAATAAGCATAATTTATCAATGTACCAAACTACACATGATAGATTAATTCCATTAAATCTTAATTTCACCAAAATTGATCTCAATTAATTATTTTAATTTAAACACTGAATTTCATCATTAATATGACATAATCCCAATTTCATTATCTCAACGTAACTTACATAAGTTATACACCCCCAAATTCATTTAATTCAAAACTAAGATATTTCTACATTTAACCTACACCAATAAATCCCAAAATCCACTCATGAATCCTACGTACCCAAGGGTTATGAATAATATTCATGGGAATATATTTCATAAAGATATCCCCAAGTTTTATGTATCCATTTTTTTCTAGTTAGATTGCTAATTGGTTTTAAGAAATCATGAGATTAATATTTAGGCAACACTTAAAACACATAATACTAATGGAGAAGAATAGAGTATTCATGCGTGAAATTACTTGGACAAAAATCTGAGTAGAGGGTTGAAATCCTCTTGAGAAAACACTAATTGAATCTTCAAAACTTGTTACAAGTGGGGGCTAGGGGTTGAAGATGAGAGGAAAATAGTTTGGAAAAGCTTTCCGGAGAAAGTTAGAGAGAAAAGTGATTTTTGAAGTTCCAGCCCCGCATTAGTTTAGCATATAAAGGGTTTAAGAGTTAAAACCAAATTAGGAGTCTAACCAAGACACCGCCTCTGCATGGTTCGAATGAAGTACGATGTCGTTCGAACGAGATGCTATGTCGCTCGAATGACATACGTTGTCGTTTGAACAACCCACATCCAAAAATAAAATCTTTTAAACTACGACGTTAATTATCTGATAAAAATACATTAGTTGAACAAATATGCACCTGCTAGATAGATAATTAAATAAAAACATTATAACCGTTTCATAAAAGATCCGAATTAATTCCCGATTGAAAATTTACTTATAAAACAAAGTTAAATTCTTTAAAGGACATTAACTCCAAAATTGTAATTTAGTCCAAATTAATTAAAACAAGGGGTGTTACATACTTCCCCACTAGTAAAGAATTTCGTCCTCGAAATTAGACGAAGAATACACATCAATGCGGTAATTTCGCAAAAGAAAATAAGGCTCACACATGCCTACCTGTAGAATATCATAATTAGGCGCCCATACATCTAATCTTCCTGAACATAATCCATAACAAAAATAAAATATATATAATTCCTACATATGTAAGTATCTAAGAAGAAACTACGTACTGCGATACTCTACTAGCCACTCAATCTATCCAGCTCTGCTTAAGGCTAAAGTAAATAGCACCTCCCAAAACTGGTTTGGCTTGGTGCTGCGGTCACTCCCTGACCTCCTGACATTTCCGGTGATGTTGGTTCTCCCTAAACACGTACTGTCGTGAGAGATAGAGGCGTCATTCCTTACTATCCCTGTACCCCTTCGCCTCGTTTCCCTTGTTGAACACCTCACCGCTGGATGTCCTACTTTCCCACATACAAAGCATTCACCCTTAAAAGGCCTATAATGTCCAGTATTTTCTTTCTCTTCTCATTGATGTTGTTGTTCTTGATTGGTCCACTGCCTCTTCCATGCTTGATCATTGCGACCCTAATTCTCACCTCCCTATCCGTTAGAATCTTGTTTCTTTCCCAGCTTCTTTTAATAATTGGCCTTCTCTTTCCATAGTAACATTTTGACATCCACCGCCTAAGCATAAGTAGTATACGTGGTATTGCCTAACACCATTTGTCCAATTGACCAAGATAATTTCTTAATGAAACACTCCATCTTCTTCATCTCAGTGCTAACCTCCTCTCGCACAAACATAGATAAGTTGGTGAACTCCTGTTCATACTCGACAATCGACTTTGAACCTTACTTAGAGTCCCTAAATTCTCTTTTCTTCGCATTCCTAATTACAAACTAAAAATACTTATTGTTAAACTTTATCAGAAACTATGCATAACCCAACTCATCTCTCTCCTCCGACGTGGTGGCACTATCTCACCACGACAAAACATCCCCAATCACCTTAAATGTCGCTAACATCTTCTTTTGCACATCCGTGCAGTCCACCATCCATAAATTCCTCTCCAAGTATCTCCTTCACTGGTGACAAACCGTTGGGTAAGATCCCCCTCAAAGGTGGGAGGATGGCCCTTAAGAAAACTGGTTCTCACCCTATCCCAAGCTGAAACGGGTGTACCCTGCTACTGTGCCCCTAAATTCACCCCTCTTTGTCTCCCCATCTCCAAACCGACCGTCGTGGCCTGATGAATTATAGTCGCTTACTCCCCGGCCTCTAAAACAATCTGATGCTGCCTCTTTTGAGCCACGGGACTAGAAACAGACTCGTCTCTCCTATTCCCATCTCTCCTAATGTTTGCTATTTGAAAAGATAGGAACAAAACAACGTCAGACTCGGAATGACTAAGAGTACAAATCCTCAAAATAGAATAAAAGATAAGCAACGTGGAAGCTAAAACGGACTCATAACTTACTAGACCTATGATCATGCTCTGATACCATCTATCGCACCCCGCAAAATCCAACAGACGGGGTGGACAGTAACCACCACCAAACTATGTCGGGTATGAACTAAATAAATACCATTCTTAGCATGAGACATAAATGAGACATAAATAAATCAATCCACAAGATAAATAATTGAATCAATCTCAAATGATCATAAATAAGTGAGCGAATAAAAGATCCATCAGATGCTAAACTACGAATAAAATCCAATCTCCAATAATTATTAACTAAAATCTGACGAATAAACCGACTAAAAATCCAACTGAAAAGGAAACTCTAACTAAACAATGCAATAAATGAATAAACTCATGCTTCACCTCCTAATGATAAACTTCGATAATCCTATGCAGCCTCTCCAAAACTTATCCTGAAAAAGTTAGTCAACGCACGAGGTCAAAACCCCGGGCATGAATAGACACTACTCCCCTCAAATAGGATCATTGAATCAATACAGTAGCATTATATGCAATAAATATCACAATAGAATATTTTAAATTAAACGAGATAATTAAACGTGATAAATATAACTCACTAACTACCCATAGAGATCCGCATTTTCAAAAAGGCACACCAATATGATTTTTAAATTCGCAAGTCCCACGATGTTAATTTAATTAAATTAAACCAATTTTATTATTGTTCTCACTTTTTTAATATGGTGGTCCTCCCACCCCGGGTGGTAATCCACCAAAGTGTCAAAATTCCCCTTGTCAAATAGCCTCTGGTCCATTTAAATTGTCGAGCCCGCCCCATGACAGGGTTCAACATACGACACGATATAAATCATCCTCTGACCCATTTAAACTGTCGGCCCCAACACATTATGTCGCCACAAGTTTCAATACCCGTTTTTATCTTAGGCATTATTTCAAAATTTGTCAATTTCACAATTTATAAATTGCCCGACCCTTTTAATCGATGTGAGATCCTCAAAATACCCCTTACTCCCATACCTAAGGGTCTCCAAGTTATCAATACGTCCTATCCTATATAAAGGATGAATTGCTTACATAAACCTCGACCTAGTCTCATGCCTAGGCTAACGTAACGACGATAAAGTAACAAAAATCAGCCCACCACCGGCATAATCAAGTCATAATAATATACCCTCGCTAGTCCCATACCTAGAAGGCATAAATCATCAAAAGGCCTACCCACTAGTCCCATACCTAAAAGGCATCCTAAATATAGAGAGGTCAAAATAACCAACAACCTTACATCACAAAGGCAATTAATAAATCCAATAAGTCACATGAATAAGCATAATTTATCAATGTACCAAACTACGTATGATAGACCAATTCCATTATAACTTAATTTCACCAAAATTAAACCCAATTAATTATTTTAATTTAAACACTTAATTTCATCATTAATATGACATAATCCCAATTTCATTATCTCAACGTAACGTACATGAGTTATATACCCCATTCATTTAATTCAAAACTAGAATTTTTCTACATGCAACCTACACCAATAAATCCCAAATTCCACTCTTGAATCCTACGTACCCAAGGGTTATGAATATTACTAATATTAAGAGATTTCATAAAAACAACCCCAAGTTTTATGTGTCCACTTCCTTCAATTAGATTGCTCATTGGTTTTTAGAAAACATGAGATTATGGTTTAGGCAAAACTTAAAACGCATAATACTAAAGTAAAAGAGTAAACTATTCATTCCTGAAATTAGTTGGACAAAAATCAGAGTAGAAGGTTAAAATCCTCTTGAGAAAATAACAATTGAATCTTCAAATGATCATAAATAAGTGAGCAAATGAAAGATCCATAAAATGCTAAACTACGAATAAAATCCAATCTCCAATAATGATTAACCAAAATCTGAAGAATAAACCGAGTGAAAATCCAACTGAAATCCTCTAGACATCTTTCATACCGAATGGCCCCATAAAACTCAAATGAAGTCTCATAATTAAATCCGACTGAAAAGGAAACTCTAACTAAACAATGCAATAAAATAATAAACTCATGCTTCACCTCCTAATGATAAACTTCGATAACCCTATGCAGCCTCTCGAAACTTATCCTGAAAAAGTTACTCAATGCACAAGGTCGGAGCCCCGAGCATGAATAGACAATATTCCTCTCAAATAGGATCCACGAATCCAGACCGTAGCATTATACGCAATAAATATTGCAATAGAATATTTTAAATTAAACGAGATAATTAAACACGATAAATATAACTCACTAACTACCCATAGAGATCCCCATTTTTAAAAAGGCCCACCAATATGATTTTTAAATTCCCAAGTCCCACGATGTTAATTAAATTAAATCAACCCAATTTTATTATTGTTGTCACCTTTTTAATATGGCGGTCCTCCCGCCCAGGGTGGTAATCCACCAAAGTGTCACAAGTTCCCTTATCAAATAGCCTCTGATCAGTTGAAACTGTCAACCCCGCCCCATGACAAGGTTCCTCACTCGACACGACATAAATCGTCCTCTGACCCATTTAAACTGTCGTCCCCGACACATTATGTCGCCACAAGTTTTAATAACCATTTTTATCTAGGCATTAATTCATAATTTCTCAATTTTACAATTTAAAAATTACCCCACCCTTTTAATCAACGTGAGATCCTCAAAATAGCCCTTAGTCCCATTCCTAAGGCACCCCAAGTTATCAATACATCCTACCTTATGTAAAGGATGAATTTCTGAGATAAACCTCGACTTAGTCTCATTCCTAAGCTAGCGTAACGACGGTAAAGTAACAAAAATCAGCCCACCCCCGCCATAGTCAAGTCGTAATAATCTACCCTCACTAGTCCCATACCTAGCAGGCGTAAATCATCAGAAGGCCTACCCACTGGTCCCATACCTAAAAGGCATCCTAAAATATAGGGAGAGAAAAATAACCAACAACTCGTCGTCCCAAAGGCAACTAATAAAATCAATAAGTCACATTAATAAAGACAATTTATCAATTTACCAAACTACGCATGATAGAACAATTCCATTAAATCTTTATTTCACTAAAATTGATCTCAATTAATTATTTAATTTAAACACTGAATTTCATCATTCATATGACTTAATCCCAATTTCATTATCTCAACGTAAATTACATGAGTTATACGACCCCAAATTTATTTAATTCAAAACTAGGGTTTTTCTACATGCAGCCTACACCAATAAATCCCAAAATCCACCCATGAATCATACGTAACCAAAGATTATGAATATTATTCATATTAAGAGATTTCATAAAAATAACCCCAAGTTTTATGTGTCCATTTTTTCTTGTTAGATTGCTAATTGGTTTTAAGAAAACATGAGATTAAGGTTTAGGCAACACTTAAAACACATAATACTAAAGGAAAAGAATAGAGTATTCATGACCGAAATTAGTTGGACAAAATCTGAGTAGAAGGTTGAACTCCTCTTAAGAAAACAACAATTGATACTTCAAAACTAGTTACAAGTTGGGGCTAGGGGTTGAAGATGAGAGGAAGATAGTTTGGAAAAGCTTTATGGGGAAAGTTAGAGAGAAAAGTTATTTTCGAAGTCCCAGCCCCGTATCAGTTTAGTATATAAAGGGTTTAAGAGTTAAAATTATATTCGAAGTCTAACCAAGCCACCACCTCAGCGTCGTTCGAACGAAGTACGATGTCATTTGAACGAGATGCGATGTCGTTCGAATGACATACGTTGTCATTTGAACGACCCACATCCATAAATAAAATATTTTAAAATTCGAGTTTAATTATCTGATAAAAATAAATTAGCTGAAAAAATACGCAACTGCTATATAAATAACTAAATAAAAACCTTATAACCTTTTTATAAAAGACTCTAATTAATTTCTGATTGAAAATTTACTAATAAAGCCAAGTTAAATTCTTTAAAGGCCATTAACTCCAAAATTTTATTTTACTCCAAACTAATTAAAGTCAATTAATTAAAACATGGGGTGTTACATACTGCCCCACTATCAAAGAATTTCATCCTAAAAATTAGACGAAGAATACACATCAATGCGTAAATTTCGCAAAAGAAAATAAGGCTCACGTATGCCTACCCATAGAATATCACAATTAGGCACCCATATACCTAATCTACCCGAACGTAATCCTTAATAAAAATACAATATATATAACGCCTACATATGTAAGTATCTAAGAAGATATTACGCACCGTGATACTCTACTAGCCTCGCAATCTATGCTGCTTTGCCTGAGGCTGAAGTAAATAGCACCTCCCATAACTAGTTTGGTTTGGTGTTGCGGTCACTCCCTCACCTCCTGACACTGCCAGTGCTGCTGGTGCTCCCTAAACACCTACTTCCGTGAGAACTGGAGGCCTCGGTACTTGTTATCCCTGTACCCCTTAGCCTTGTTGCCCTTGCGTAACCTGATATTATGGGACTTGTACTCCTTGGTTTTGTTAGCCCGATCTCTTATAATACCTCATCGCTGGATGTAGTATTTTCCCACTTACAAAGCATTCACCCTTAAAAGGTTCGTAATATCTAGTATTTGCTTGCTCTTCTCCTTGACCTTGTTGTTCTTGATTGGTCCTCTGCCTCTTTCATTCTTGATCACTGCGACCCTTATTATCACCTCCCTGACCGTTAGACTCTTGTCTCTTTCCCAACTTCTTTTGATAATTGGCTTTCTCTTTACATAGTAACATTGCGGCATCCACCACCTGAGCATAATTAGAGTACGCCGGATTCCCCAACACCATTTGTCTAATTGACCAAGGCAATCCCTTAATGAAACACTCCATTTTCATCATTTTAGTGATAACCTCCTCTAGCACAAACATAGATTGGTGAACTCATGTTCATACTCAACAATAAACTTTGAACCTTACTCCAAGTCCATAAATTCTCTCTTCTTAACGTTCCTAATTACATACGAAAAGTACTTATTGCTAAAATTTATCAGAAACTCTGCATAACCCAACTGATATATCTTCTCCGACAAGGTGGCACTCTCCCACCACTGTAAAGCATCCCCAATCAGCTTAAAGGTCACTAATATATGCTTTTACACATTCGTGTAGTCCACCATCTTCAAATGCCTCTCCATGTATCTCCTCCACTCGTGAGCAACCGTTGGGTTAGATCCCCCTCCAAAGGTGAGAGGATGACCCTTATGGAAACAGGTTCTCACCCTATCCCAAGCTGAGACAGGTGTGCCCTACTATAGTGCCCCTAAAGTCACCATTCTCTGTCTACCCATCTCCAAACCGACTGACGTGGCCTCACGAATGATAGTCGTTAACTCATCGGCCTATAAAACAATCTGACCCTACCTCTCCTAAGCCGCAGGACCAGAAACAGACTCCTCTCTCCTATTCCCATCTCTCCTTGTATTCTCCATTTAAAAAGATAGGAACAAAACAACGTCACACTCGGAATGACTAAGAGTACAAATCATCAAAACAGAATCAAAGATAAGCAATGCGAAAGCTAAAGCGGAATCATAACCTATGAGACCTAAGACCATGCTCTGATACCTTCTGTCACACCCCGTAAAATTCGACGGACAGGGTGGCCAGTCACCACCGCCAAACTATGCCGGGCGTGAACAAAATAAATACCATTCTTAGCATGAGACATAAATAAATCAATCCACAAGATATATAATTGTATCAATCTCAAATGATCATAAATAACTGAGCGAATAAAAGATCCATCACATGCTAAACTCCGAATAAAATTCAATCTCCTATAATGATTAACTAAAATCTTAATAACAAACCGACTGAAAATCCAACTGAAATCCTCTACACAATTTTGGAACCAGATAGCCCATAAAACTAAAATGAAGTCTCATAATTAAATTCGACTGAAAAAGAAAGTCTAACCTAACAATGCAATAAACGAATAAAATCTTGCTTCACCTCCAAATGATAAACTTCGATAATACTATGTAGCCTCTCCAAAACTTAACCTGAAAAAGTTAGTCAATGGACGATGTCAGATCCCTGATCATAAATAAACACTACTCCCCTCAAATAGGATCCTTGAATCTAGGCAGTAGCATTATACGCAATAAATATCACAATAGAATATTTTAAATTAAAAGAGATAATTAAACACAATAAATATAACTCACTAATTGCCCGTAGCGATCCCCATTTTTAAAAACGTACACCAATATGATTTTTAAATTCCCAAGATGTTAATTTAATTAAATTAATCCAATATTATTATTGTTATCACTTTTTTAATATGGCGGTCCTCCCACCCCCGGTGGTAATCCGCCAAAGTTTCACACTTCCCCTTTTCAAATGGCCTCTGATCCGTTTAAACTGTCAACCCTACCCCATGACGAGGTTCCACACACGACACAACATAAATTTTCCTCTACCCCATTTAAATTGTCATCATCGACACATTATGACTCTACATGTTTTAATACCCATTTTTTTTTAATCTTAGGCACTAATTCAAAATTTCTCAATTTCACAATGTATAAATTACCCCACCCTTTGAATCGATGAGAGAACCTCAAAATACCCCTTATTCCCATACCTAAGGATCCCCAAGTTATCAATGCGCCCTACCCTATGTAAAGGATGAATTTCTGACATAAATCTCAGCCTAGTCTCATGCCTAGGCTAGTGTAACGACGATAAAGTATTAAAAATCAGCCTGCCCCCGACATAATCAAGCCGTAATAATCTACCCTCACTACTCCCATACCTAGTAGGTGTAAATCGTCAAAATGCCTACCTACTAGTCCCATACCTAGAAGGCATCCTAAAATATAGGGGGAGAAAAATACCCAACAACCCGTCGTCACAAAGGCAATTAATAAAACCAACAAGTCATATGAATAAGCACAATTTATCAATGTACCAAACTACGCATAATAGACCTATTCCATTAAATCTTAATTTCACCAAAATTGATCTCAATTAATTATTTTAATATAAACACTGAATTTCATCCTTAATATGACATAATCCCAATTTCATTATCTCAACGTAACTTACATGAGGTATACGCCCTCAAATTTATTTAATTCAAAACTGGAGTTTTTCTACATGCAACCTACACCAATAAATCCCAAAATCCACTCATGAATCCTATGTACCCAAGAGTTTTGGATGTTAATCATATTAAGTGATTTCATAATAACAACCCCAAGTTTATGTGTCCACTTTCTCTAATTAGATTGCTAATTGGTTTTAAGATAAGATTAGATTAAGGTTTATGCAACACTTAAAACGCATAATATTAATGGAAAAGAACAGAGTATTCATGCCTGAAATTAGTTGGATAAAAATATGAGTAAAAGGTTGAACTCCTCTTAAGAAATCACCAACTGAATCTTCAAAACTTGTTAAAAGTTAGGGCTAGGGGTTGGAGATGAGAGGAAAATAGTTTGGGAAATCTTTCTAGAGAAAGTTAGAGAAAAAAGTGATTTTCAAAGTCCCAGCCCCGTATCAGTTTAGTATATAAAGGGTTTAAAAGTTAAAAACAGATTAGGAGTCTAACCAGGCCACCGCGTCAGCGTCGTTCGAACGAAGTACGATGTCGTTCGAACGAGATGCTATGTTGTTCGAACGACATTCGCTGTTGTTTGAACGACCCACATCCAAAAATAAAATCTATTAAAATTCGGCTTTCATTATCTGATAAAAATACATTAGCTGAATAAATACGCACCCTCCAGATAGATAATTAAATAAAAACCTTATAACCTTTTTATAAAAGACCCGAATTGATTCCCGATTGTAAATTTACTAATAAAACCCAAGTTAAATTCTTTAAAGTCCATTAAATTCAAAATTTTATTTTACTCCAAATTAATTAAAGTCAATTAATTAAAACACGGGGTGTTACAAAGTTATAATTGAAAATACATGGTTCATTTAAAGTTGTTTATTAATATCATTTCCAAAGTTAATAACATGTTGTTATATTGTTTCAGGAAAGTCCAAAGGTGGTGTACGTCATGTAGAGTGATGCTAATAAGGCATCTTTGAGTACGTATGCACTGAGCGAAATGTTGGGCCCTCATAGAAAAGTACTCAGGGTGTCATCTTCCGGATGGGAAAGTAGAAATTGGTGGTCATTGATTACAATAACAATGGGTTATCCTACAGGTTCGACAAGTACGAATCAAACACGAATTCAAAATTGGAAAGTCTTTAACAAAGGATGAACCAAATATTGGATTGGTCAAGTGTTCTATCATGAATAAAGGGAAGGGCAAGGCGAAGGTGAATGGTAAAGGAAATAGAAAGGAGAAGGATAAGGATAAGGTGGGTGAGGGACCACTACTCCGTGCTCCTCACCGACTCTGTCCGACTCATCATCCTCGTACGACATGTACTCTACCACCAAGTTAACTATCCCGACTCCATTTTAGATAGTTTGGGAGAGAGCATATATCCTTAACATGCGTAGAGGTGATAAAATTGCTAAGGGAGTGAAGGACATAACCATCACTCTGGATAACATAGTGCATAGCTGTCCATTGCAACATTTTGAGTCCCAGGTCCGGGTCACCAAGTTTATGGTGGGGAAAAAGGATAAGGTATTGTGGTTTGACAAGCAAGTCGATGTTCTGCATATTGACGACATGTTATGGGGTACATAATTTAGACGACTTTTCTCCTCCAGCATTATTAAGTTTTTGTAGGATGTTACATTTGATAAAACTAGATTGATGTAATTAAACTAGTGATGTATTGATGTATTTAACGTGACAACCATTAATTTGGTTTTATATATAGATATCATGTATTTTGATTTTGATTTCTGAAAATGCAAGGGTTATACGTACTTATATCCTAGGCCAAACACACAAATTCACATTTTACAAAGTTTTATCTTGATTTAATTTAAAGTGAACATGTAATAAAATAATGAAGTCAAAATCCAAACCAAACAAAAAGAAGAAGAATTTAAGGAAAAATTCATTTTGGGAAAAACCTTTAGTTTTAGTAGTATTTAAGAAAAGACATACACTTGACAACTTACAAAATACTTAGATATCCATTAAGTATAACGCAGTAAAGTCTTCAAATCTTCAATTAAAAATGATGCAGTCCAGCACCGTCCACAGTAAGCAGTTCTTGACACGGTATCCATCGATCATCTTCATGAATCTCTGTTCATTTCTTCTTCAGCAGTAGAGTCTCGACTTCTCAATTCAGGAGTAAAGAAAATATCTACAAGGGTCTTTTAACTTTGAATTTGTTCTTATTTATTTGGAAAAATGATCTTTAAAAATCCAAGGGGTTTGGGTGAAAAAACTATAAGGTTTGATCACAAAAAGAACTCTAAAAAGGCTTGGAGAAAAGTATAATCTTGTATCTAAAGTTTTAGAGAAAGTTGTTACAAAGAGATAGAGATTAAAGATTTTTATAAACTGTTTTAAAAAATAAAAAATGCCGTACTCATTCAAATGACATACCTAATCTCATTCGAACGGTTTCCTACGAAACATCGGATGACATTCTAGAGCAAACCCGGAAGGCATCATTCCAGATCTTGTTCGAAAGATTTATAATTAAACTTTAATCGACATTCCAGAAGTGACTGAAAAGGAAACGTTCCAGATATCGTTTGAAAGAAGGATCCTCGTTCTAATGACACTACACAAGTCATTCAAATGACATACCAATCGCATTCTAACGAGTTTGTGAGTTTTTCAAAAAAATCATTTTAAAACATTTTGAAAAACTTTATATGCAAACTCTTTAAAAATAACCCCTGAATAATTAAAGTCTTTTCTAAACACCCTCATAACTCTTCTGAATGATGTTGTGACGAATGATCTTTAATCTTCTAAATGTCACCAATTTCTTCTCTTTTAATACGTGAAAGTGGTCATGAAGGTGTAGCCGGGTGTAACTGGATAAGTAAAATAAAAATAAAATGAGAAATTATTAAACTTGCTCTTAAAAATCTCCACCTTTGGCTAAATAGAAGCCAAATTGACCCCTAAGACAAATACGACTGATTCCCTCCCAAATTAAGAAATGAAAATGCATAAATGTATAAGTCTTCATCTTGTATGGTCCATGAAATCACCATCAAGGCGGAAGATACCTACACACATGAGACAAAAGAAATATCGTGATGCGTACGAGTTTAAGGAGAAATTAAACTCCCCCTCAATTTGTTTTCCTCCTTTTTATCCGACAAAGGGTTAGAAACTAACCTGAAATATTAATATCACCAAATCTAAAAGAAATATTCATCACAAAGATAATTAACAAAGCACATGCGATGAAATTTTGAAGAAGAATACCCACTATTTTTTTATTTTTTTTCAATTTTTCAAGTATAAAATGTATATGTTTACAAAAGGTACATAATACAACACGCCATTGAATAACATGAAAATATTTTAATCATGAAAGCGAAATGTAATTGTGTGAACATTCTCCACGGGAAAATCAACATAGGTATTTATAACATAGGCACACGGAGTCAATGAAATACTTCTAAAGAAAGAATTCAATTTCAACCTTAGGTGTAAGAATGTTGAAGAAGATAAAATTGACTCGACTTATGCAGCATGCTATGAATTTTAATGCTTCTTAAATCTATAACACCAAACTATTTACTACTTTTCAAGAGAGTCCGTTGTGCAAACCCATTGATATTATACTTTATAAATCCCCCTCTCTCTCTCTCTCTCTCTCTCTCTCTCTCTCTCTCATACACACACACACATACACACACACACACACACACACAGAGATATATATATATATATATATATAAGAATTCCCTCTCAATATTTTTGAAGATATCACAATGATCATATATAGTGAAGCATCATTGAAATAAAATGGGCTTAACACTTCTGTTTTTGTGTGCCGTCAATCTTTTAAGCTCTTTTTGAAAACAATGGCTTTTAATGCAAAGATAATTTTTCTCTTTCGTAGTCCCTTTCCATTACTTAGCTTATAATAATTTTTTGGGGAAATAAAATTCGGGCAATGGTTCTTACAAGCACAACTTATCTCTATTACATTTGGTTTATTATTAAGCACGATTGAGATGCAAAAACCATATTCGACATATGATAAGCAAGTGCAATATTCAAAAAGTCTGTGCACGTGTGCAATAAAGAGTCTAGCATGAAGAAATTAGTCATCAATGAATAATGAAATGTTATCTACACATTGTTAAGCACACTAATGAAACGAAATCATGTCTCAAAGCACCATGAAAAAAATCACATGAATGGATGGAAGGTAGGGGCAATATAAATATCTTAAATGCACATCCATATATGGTGAAAAATTAAAATACAAAAATCTTTATATTTTTCAAAAAAATTATCAAAAAATAAATTCTTTTTGAACTTTTTCACATATTTTCTAAAAACAGAAAATCTTCTTGGATTTTTTAAAATATATAAAAAAAATACAAACAAGTATACGCATAACAATAGAATACGAATACGATATTGAAATAGGAATAAAAGATATGAACATGATAATCATCTTATACTAGTCAAAAGTGTCTGAACTCAATCAACAGAACAAATAACCAAAGACTTCTTAAGATTCTTGAATTTAAGTGCATCTAAAGGTTTCGTGAATATATCGGCTAATTGACGTTCGGTGCTCACAAAGCTTAAATACAAGACCTTATCCTCAATGAGATCACTAATAAAATTATCATGTATCCTAATGTGCTTCATGCAAGAATGTTAGATAAGGTTATGGGATATATTGATTAAACTCGTATTATCACATGTAATAGTCATTGTGCCTTGGAAAATCCCATAATCTTCCAATATTTGCTTCATTCATGAAAGTTGTGTACAATAACTCCCGACGTCTATATAATCGACCTCCGCCGCGAACAAAGATATGGAGTTTTGATTCTTACTCATCTGAGAGACATAAACACTCCGAAAGTAAAATCATCCACCCAAGATTCTCCTACAACCATCAATATCCTCGGCCCAATCGACTTAAAGAGGCGGACAAACGATCATCGATATCAAAGGAATAACAAATACCGTAGGGAAGATTACCACTAATGTATTTGATTATATGCTTAAGAGAAAGCAAGTGAAACTCTTTTGGGGATGCTTGTTATCGCGCACAAAGTCCAACTCTAAAGGCAATGTCGGTACAAGTAACGGTCAACTAGAGAAGACTACCTATCATGATCCTTTAAAGGGATTGTTATACATCTTTGCCTTAAGTGTCTTTTCTAAGCTTAGTCGATGTACTCATATGAGTGAGTGAGTGCTTAGTGAAGTCTAAACAAAACTTATTCACTAGGTCCCTAGAATATTTAGATTGAGATATGAATATCCCATCCACATGTTGACGCACTTAGAGACCTAAGAAGAACATAAGCTCACCAACCATGCTCATATCAAACTCAATCTTCATCTCCTCCTCAAATGTGTGAGCATATTGGGAACACATGAATCAAAATACTACATCGTCCACATAGACTTGAGTAACCAAGATTGAACCACTCTATCTCTATCTCTTTCCAAACAACGTCTTATCCACTCCTCATTTATTGAAGTCAAGAGCTAAGATATATAAATGAGCCTCTCGTACCAAGCACGGGGTTCTTGTTTCACACCATACAATGCCATTTTAAGATAAAAGACGTGACTTAGGTGTTATGGGTCTTCGAACCCCTTTGATTGCTCCATGTAAACTTCATCTTGTAGAATGACATTAAGGAAGGCACTCTTAACATCCATGTGATATAACTTTAAGCGTAAATGACATGCTGTGGTTAGTAGTAAGAAGAAGAAATCAAGACTAGTAATAGGATAGAATGTCTCATCAAAATATATACCCTTAATCTATGTGTAGCCTTGAGCGACCAACCTATCCTTATTACAAACTATGGTACGATTCTCATCAATCTTATTCTTGTAAATCCACTTGGTACCAATCACATTAGTCTCGATAGGTCGGGGACCAGCTGCCAGACATATTTCTTATGAAACCGAAGAAATTCATCTTGCATAGCAGAATTCTAATGCTCATCCTTGAATGCTTCTTTCAAATTATTTGGATGTACTAATAATGTGTAGAAAAAGTAACTAACCACATTCTCAAGTTGAGCACCAATCTTGAAACCTAGTGTGGGATCACCATGTATAGCGGAAAGGTTATGACTCTTTTGAAGCCAAGTGGGGGAATCCTATAAATTAAGCAAGGAGTCCACCCATGTAGTAAGAGGAATATTGGGATTATCACTTTGGGGTTCATCGTTCTCACACTCATAATTAGGGTTAGCAAACACTGGTGGCTCATCGTCTCTAATCATGACGTTTATTGATTTCATAATCTTAGAGCTTATAAGGTTTAACACTTTGTAATCTCTAGTCGACGATGAATAACCTAAAAATATCCCATCATCGCTTTAGGATTCGAACATTTTTAAGTTCTCTCTATCTCTAAAAATGTAGCAAGGACACCCAACACGAAAATACAATAGGTTGTGTTTCTTTCCTCTCCATAACTCATATGGAGTGTGTTATGTTTATGGATGAAGATATACTCAATTCATTGTATGGAAAACAGTATTAACCGCCTCTTCCCCAAAATGTCTAGGCACGTTTCTCTTAAGAAACATAAATCTAGCCATCTCTTGAATCGTTCGGTTCTCCCTCTCAATAATCCCATTTTATTGAGGTGAACAAACTATCAAAAACTCATGTTTAATGCCCACTTCATCACAATATCTATCCATTTTGAATTCTTTAAATTCAATGACGTTATCAATATGCAACTGACTAATAGTGAGACCATATTAGTTTTGTAGGACACGACACTTGGTTGTTAGAAACTTAACTACATCGGACTTTTTTCAAAGAAACCTCGTGATAGAGTATATTGAAAAAGTCATGGACCATTATGAGAATATATCTATTTACCACCAATACTCTCTGTATGTGTAGGACCCGTAAGATCCATGTGTATAAACTCCAACACATGCGAGGTAGTAATGGTATTCGACTTTCGATGAGGGCTTCGAATTTGTTTTCCTTTTTGGCAAGGACCACAAATCAAGGAAGTTGGCTTATCAAGTTATGGTAAGCCATGAACTAGGTCTTTCTTCACTAATCTTTCAACATTTGTAAACTTTACATAACTTAGTCGTTAATGCCAAAGGTCCATAGACGAGATCGTGAAATTATTGTACATAGAGGAAGACTTGGGAGTGATCCCATAACAATTATTTTTGGTCCTCATTACTTGTAGTGATAGTTCAATGAATTGATCATATACGTTACACTCCAACTGATAAAACTTTATTTCAAAGTTTGCATCACAACGTTGGCTTATGCTAATCAAGTTCTCTTTCAACCCTTCGACATACAACAAATTGTCTAGATTAGGAAATCCGAGTGTCTCAATACAACCACATCCTAAAATGATAGACCTACTCCCATCTCCAAAGGTAACTTTGCTTTCTTGCGATCAACAATGTTGGTAAAAAATTGACTTATCACTAGTCATGTGCCTAGAGCACCCACTATCAAAATCACATTGGGAGGTATCTTAAACCTTGAGAGCAACATGAGCAACAAGGGCTTTATCATCTTGAACCAGTACCCAAGTGGAGGTAACCTTTTATATGCTCTTATCGTTGTTGCCTCTATTCGTTGCATTGGAAGCGCTATTAAAAGGTATAGACATTATTTAAAATTCTTCCATTAATCTTTGAGAAGTTGCGACTAGGAACTCAATTCGCTCTCTAAGGCTAGAAAATTCAATATAGAGGCATACGAGAGTATGTGTATGTTGAATTATTCCTAACTTATGGCAAAATTCCCTAAGATTAACTTTCCTTTTGCAATACGTAAAAACATAGACTTCTTTGGGGCTATTTTAGTTCTCTAGTTTAGGTTGATCTTTTTTTGTGTGGTTTAGGATGAGGCCCATTAGGATCTACTATAAATTTAAGAACTGATTTTGGTGCGACATCGGAAGTGGATGCACCGTCATAACCTTTTCATTAACACTCCTTAAAACCTAAAGTGGGAATGAGGAACATCTTACCTACCTTTTTTTATGTATCCTCTATAGTTACCTTGACCTCACAGACATATTTGAGATATTTTCTGATTTGGGAGACAAGGGCTTCAAGTTTTTCATGAGTTTTTAATGATGCTTGAATATATCTCGTAAGACTAGACACTTTATTGGTCAACTCACCATTTTCCCTATACACTAAAACAAAACTCTCTCTTAAAAAAATTCTCACCGAGGACTCTCTCTCTCTCAATGATTTAAACTCTCTCTAGAAATAACACCCTAAGCGCTAAATTTTTAGTTTCCTTTTTCATTTTAAAGGACTCGGTGTAAATCTCGACATAAGATTGATGAAGGACACTTTCCCACTCATTTAAATCTTCATCTCCCTCACTCTCTACGAAATGACTAGACACACTATCGAGGTCATCATGTTTAGTTTTGTCCTCATCGTTGTGAGACATACTCAAAGTACTAACATGACTGGCCATGAATGCAATGAAGTTATGTCCATATGGTGATTCATCCCTACAATCCACTGACTCGACTTCTCTATCAACAAGAGTGGTATTGAAGTCACCTTTGACCTTGCCCTTTCCTTGTGTATTTAACCTTATAGTACACTCGTGAGCTTTATGACCCTTACCCTTGCACTCATAGCATCTCTCCTCTTCTTTCTTAGGGTAATCTCCTCTAACTTTTTCAAAACCTTTCTTGTCCGACTTGAACTTTTTATCTTTCTCAAAACCTTTATTTTCTTTGGAAGTATTTTCTATTCTTAGCTGGAGAATTTTTTTGAATTTTTATATAAAAAGGGCAAGATCATCTAGATTAAAATCATACTCGGAGTAAGAAGAAATCTCCTCTTTGTTTTTAGATTGAACTTTCAAAGCAATTACCTTTACCTTTGGCTTAACATTTTAGGAAACATATTGATTTCATAAGTTTGAAGGTCTCCTATGAGTTCTTCTGACCTAAGAGTATAAAAAATTCCCAAAAAATTAAGGACAATGACCTTAGGAAAAAAGGGGGAGTTAAGGGATCTCAAAATCTTTTTCAGAATGCACATCTTAGGAATTATCTCACCCAAATTATAACTAGAATTGACTATGTCCAATAATCTTGCATAAAATTAATCAAAACTCTCAATTCCTAGTACGATTATAGTTTCAAATTGTGTAGTGAGTTTTTTAGCTTAAAATCTTTCATAGCGATGGTAGCATTGTGAGTGAGTTTTAAGATGTCCCACTATTCATTAGACATGATGAACGCCATAATGAAGCAAAACTCGTCAGGGGTGGAGACTCCAAAAAAATCACTTAAGTCGCGGGAGTTCAAATTACTCCACTTAAAATCATCCTATGCCCAAACAATGACAGATTTAAGACTTTTGATATTGTCATTAGTCACAGTGGGTGGTGTCCACCTTCTTTCATACACAAGACAAACCCTTTCATGAATTGATTTTAAAGTAAACCCCATTCTATCTTTCTAATATGCATAATTTGATCCACAAAAAATAGGTGGACTATTATACAAATTATCCATATAATCCTAAATTTAAATATCACACAACAAATTAGTGCAACCTGTTCTGATACGAATTTGTAAACACAAGAGTTATATGAATTTACTTGTATCTTAGGCTAAATACGCAAATTCACTTTTTACGAAATTTTATCTTGATTTAATTTAAAATGAATTGCAATAAAATAATGAATTAAAATCCAAACTAAACATCAAGATAAAGAATTTGAGGAAAAATCCCTTTTGGAAAAAATCTTTAATTTCAGCACTATTTAAGAAAAGACAAACACTTGAAGACTTATAGACTACTTAGAGATCCACTAAGTATAATGCGATAGAGTCTTCAATTCTTCAACATAAAATGATGGAGTCCAACACTGTCCACAACAAGTAGCTCTTGCCTTGGTATTCACTAATCATCCTCAAGAATCTCAATCATATCTTCTTTAGGAGTAGAGCCTCGAATCCTTAATTCAACCATAGAGAAAATTTATTGAGAAAGTGTGTGCAATTATCTAATGGCTTTAATTTATTTAATTCAAAAGATAACCCACACCAATTTTATTTCCTTTAGCCCTATAACATGCAAATATGTGATTTAAAGCATAAAATAATACGAGCATGTAATCAAAATAGAGTTTTAGAAAATAAAAACCTTCTGAGTAAAACCTTTTATTCACTTTCTAAAATTCACAAATTGTAACTTATAAATTTTGTAAGTGAATCTAATATGATCCTTTCAAGAATTATAAAACCGCAGCCTTTCTTCAGCAATGATCCTCTCAAAAATCACAAGAACCGCAGTCCTCCTTCAGCCTCAGCCTCAGTCTTCAACAATGATCCCCTAGAGTTTCACAAGTCATCCATGGATATGCCTTCTCCACAAAGGTTGTGTATGCAGGGATACAAACTATAGGTAAACTTGATTCACTCAAATATATCTTGGGAATGTCATTTTTGAATTAAAAATGTTTTCTAAAATCAAAAGGTCAAAAACTTTTGCTAAAGGTATGAAAAAACAGTTTAGGAAAAAGTCTTAACGAAAATAAACATGAAGTAGGTATTTATATGAAATTTACAAATTTTGAGGCGGCATCTCGTTAGAACGAATTTTGAAGCTCGTTTAAATGAGAATGGAAATTTGTTTAAATGAAATAAATCTCGTTCGAACCAATCAACCATCTTATTTTTAACGAAGTTCAAATGACCTTCAAAAGATTTAAAAAATTACGCCCTCATTCGATTTTGAATCAAAGTAAATTTCAAACAAGAATGGAAAGTCGTTAGAATGAGAATCCCATCTCGTTTGAACGAGATACGCAAACTTTGAAAATATTTTTAAATAAAGAAAAAATGCCTTGAGTTTTAAATAAAAATCTTGTTTCCAATTTTAATAAAAATAAACATCCCAAAATAAATTCAAGGAAAAAATTCAAACTTAATAGCATTATACCTTTATGATGTGGAGATTCTTGAAATTTGGAGATGTTGGATCTTCAGATTTCGTGACGGCTTGAGTCAAACGGTAGCGAAATATGCCAAAAACTATGCTATCCTAAGCTATAAGAAAATTATGATCTTACATCTCTATAAGGGTTTTTGAACTTTTAATGAATTCTTCTTGATTTTAAAAAGTGATCTTTAAATATTCAAGGGGTTTGGACGAAAAACGTATAAAGTTTGATGATAAAAAGAACTGTAAAAAGGCTCGAAGAAAAGTTTAATCTCGTATCTTAATTTTCAGAAAATGTTATTGCAAAGAGATAGGGATTAAAGATTTGGAAAGATATGTTTAAAAAAACATGTGTACTCATTTGAACGAACTGTCACTTCATTTGAACGACGTACCTAACATCGTTCAAACGGTTTCCCATGAAACCTTAAACGACATTCTAGAGCAAACCGAAAAGGCATCGTTCTAGATCCCGTTTGAACGATTTCTAACTAAACTTCGAATGACATTCTAGAACTAACCGAAAAGGTGACGTTCCTCATTCTAATGACCCTACACAACTCCTTCGAATGACATACCAATCTCGTTCCAATGATTTCACAAGTTTTTCAAAAATTCTTTTAAAAATCATTTTTAAAAAATATAAAATGCAAACTCTTTTAAAATAACCTCTGCTTAATTAAAATCTTTACCAAACTACCTCATAACTCTTCTAAATGATGTTGTGACAAATGATATTTAATCTTCCAAATGTCACCAACTTCTTCTCTTCAAATATGTAAAAGTAGTCATAAAGGTGTGGTGGGTGTAATGGGATAATCCAAATAAAAATAAAATGAATAGTTATAAAACTTGATCTTGTAATTTCATTTTTATATAGTATTATATTATTAGTTGTGTTAATGTTGGTTTGAATAGAAAAATGACTTTTCTTAAGAAGGTTTACTGCTGGGTAATAGCTATTGGCCAATAATTTTTTTTCTTTATGTTCTACAGTGTTTTCATGGTCTTTTGCTTTGTCACGATCAAGTTACATGACAAAACTATTGAAAAAAATAAGTGTCATTCTCACAACCTTAATTTGGTTCATGCACACGACCTTAATTTGGCCCGTGCGTATGGCTTGTCATATATTTCAGATCTGGATACAATTATGTGCATGGTCAAAATCAATCATGCCCATGGGTAACTCTGGATTTGTCACGGTCAAGGACCATGACAATATCAAGACTTGTCCTCATCAAGGACCGTGAAATGACTATGATAATTATTATATTGTCATGGTCCTTAACCTTATCAAGTCTTGGTCACCCCCATTTATGAGTGATATCCTCAGTGCAAAAAGGATCGTGATAAAGGGTTGTTGTCACGACCAAGGACCATGATGCATGACGTTATCACTCCTAAATTTGTCATGGTCCTTGACCGTGACAACTCCTTTTTTTCAAGGTCCTTGACCATGAAAATCCGGCCCAAGTTCTGTAGTGTTTAACACAATTACACACACACACACACTCGCCTAAATCATTACTAAAACTAAAAAGGAAATTATTCGTGAGAAAGTGAATATATGTAGATATATACACACACACTCATGAACGTATATACACATATACTCACATGTGCATATATATATATATATATATATATATATATATATATATATATATATATATATATATATATATATATATATATATATATCAACATACACATACATATATAACACATACGCGCATATATAGGCACTTTAACACAATCGTACATATATATACACCCACTTGCACTCGCACAAAATCAATGCTAAAACTAAAAAGGAAGGGAGTCATGATAAAATGAATATATAAATACATGAATTCCTTCACATACATGAAGTTACTCATATACTCACACATGCACACATACACACCCACATCCACCAACACACACACATATACTTTTACAAAATTGCACATATATATACGCGCGCACACACACACACACACACACACACACACACACACATATATATATATATAAACACTCATGAACGTATATATACATATACTCACACGCGCACATATATATACCTATATGCACACACGTATAACGCATACCTGTGTATATAATTATCACACCTTCTACCTAAATGAAAGTTTTGAGTAACATGAGATACATAAATTACATGTTTATAATAGAATAATTAAGTAGTATTTTAGATTCAAAAATATTTTAACACATTTTCTTCTTATTCCATGTACGCATGCAATTGGAGAACAATTATTGAAGCTCAATTGATTCTAGGTGCTTTCTTTATTAATGTAATTTTACTTTTCTTTTATTTTATGTAACATAGTCATATATATAATTATAACTTATTAGTTAACATGTTATGGCCGTGTTCGCCCCTTTCTTAAGTGGTTACTATTTTGGTGGATAAAAATCGGTGTAAGCACTTTCATATTTGGTGGACATATAATAATTTTAGAATTAATTTAATTAAAATGAACTTAAAATTGGACTAGATTATACTTTGCGGATGAATATTAATGCATACATCTATTTGGTTGACATGTTGTGGTTGTGTTCACCACTTCCTTAAGTGGTTGCTATTTGGTTGAACACAAATTGATGGAAGGGCTTGCATATTTGGTGGACACGTAGTAATTTTAGGATTAATTTAATTAAAATGAACTTAAATTAGACTTGTTAATACTGTACGAATGACTATTAATAAATATATCTATTTGGTTATCATGCTGTGGCCGTGATCACCCTTTCTTTAAGTGATTGGTGTTTGAAAAAAATGCAAATTAGTGGAAATTCTTGCACATTTGGGAGACACATAGTAATTTTAGGATTAATATAATTATGTATATAACTCCATAAAGAAAGCAATCAGATGGATTATGACATCTTGTGACATATGAAAATTAAAAATGAGCTTGCAAATAAGTTAAAGAATAAAGGATTCCGAGTTCATGTCACAGACATTTATACGCCAATTATAGATATGCTTTTGCCCAGTTGGCCACGTGAAAAAATTCATAAATTTTTAAAATTAATATTGATTGGATGTAAATTAGACACATCGAGCACGTATTAAAAGTTGTTGAAAAGTTATGTGTGTGTGTATATATATATATAGTCATGAATAATTATATCATACATTTGTCATTATTTTTTTAATTCTAGGTATTGTTAAACGCGAAACTAGATAATCGACCAACTAACGGAATACATTTAATGATATCCTCTCCTACACCCCAACCTCAATTCTCATCACCTATGGTTGAAAATACTCTATTACTCTAATTATTTAGTATACCACTCCACTACAAGTCATCAAACTCAATAAACCATTGTTAATATAACTCCCACCTCCCGATACTGAGGAAACCCAAGAAAATGATAAGAAACCTACTTCGTTCTCTGATTTTATAAATCTTACGAGTAAAAAAGAAGATGTCCAAAATTTTAAATCCCGTTGTTTGGCTCTCGGTAAGATGAAGGTGGGCATTGGGGGATAAGACAACTAGAAGAAGGATAATAAAGCCATAAAGGATGATGTGTGGTCCCACCCGGTTAGAAGGTAAGGGTTCATTCTCGAGTAAGTGAACATATGGAAAACTTATCTAGAAAAACCTTTGAAAGAAATTTTTCCCGAAGGGGAAAACAAGTTATGATATTTTAGGGTTGAAAGAGAGAGTTATTCAAAAGTTCAAATGCTCGTCGACCAATGGAACAACTTCTTGGAGAATGAGTCCTATGAGGAAAACTTAATCGAGAGAGCAACAAATAAAAATAATAGGGCAAAGAAAGTTGACATCCACAAATAAGAGAAAAAACCATATGATTATCTGAATGGTGAATAGGTGAATATGAAAGGACTCCGGAAGAATCTAAGATCCCTAATCAGGTCAACTTGTACTTGCATGCCCGATGGAATAAAGCGACAATAAATTACCAAATAAATTGGCTCTAACTCATGTGCATTTAAATTTAGTAATCATATATATAGACGTTATAACAAAATAATATTAAAATATATTCCTAAATATAATATTATTCTACAGGAAACGTCAATCCGAGTGCATAATGAGTATATTCGGTTTGAGTGGAGCCCCTATGACATTAAAGCAAATTCCTAATCCTATACATTAGGGAAGCACAAAAGTGGGAGAACAAGAGGTGTGGGCTCACATATCCCAAGCATAAAATTACAGCACATTCCACCTCTATTAGATGAGATAACTTAGGTGGAGAGTCACATATCGATCTAGGAGGAAGAATAGGCCAAGACAGAAGGAGAGGTGTCAGATTGTAGAAGGGACATGGAAAATGTTAGAAGCAACATAGCAATACTGACAAATGGAATCAAGGGATTGGTATAATTGTTTACTCAATATAAAGGCTTTCCCTCCCAGATGCCTCCTCAAACATTTTCCTATCCTACTCCTTAATGATTCCCCTCCCAAGTGCCTTCTCCTATAATATTCTCCTCCCAAGCGCCTCCCCCCTACAACATTTCATGGATCATCGTCATCCATGCACGATGACTGTGGAGAGGAGTTTTATATAAGGGATTTGTCCAATAAAAGCTTCGCTGGCATATGGATGTTCATTTTTATGAAATGCCAAAAAACCCATCCAAGGTCATCATTCGTAGATGGGTGAGACTCAGATATTGGTTGATAAAATATACGATGGTCGTGGAGAGTATCCTATGTATGTTGACTCCAGTGAAATGCCTCTTTTAAATAATTATCAAATTGTTATATTGCCTAGACAGTTTATTTGTTAGTTAGGAATAAGCGATGAACAATGTTTTAATTATGAACAATTTTGTAATTTTTTAATTAAGTGGCACATCCGTTGACATCATACATTATCTTAATTTTAATTTTTGGCATTTATTGACATCTTAATTGTTTGGTTTTATTTCATGTTTATTAAATGCTCGAGTTAAATGAATTTCCCCGGGTTGAATTAATTTTCTTGAATTATAAACTGGAGTTCTTGTATTAAACATGACCTTCATTTGAAAACTATTTATGTAGGTGACTTGAATTTTGAAAACTATTTCATGCCTTTCCCACAAAACAAAGAGTGCATGGGAGAGAGTAATAGAATATCTTACAATCATGTAAAGGGAATTCACTAATTTGTTAAATATGAAGATAAAAATCTTAACAATGACAAAATTCCATGCCCATTCAATCATTATATGAATGGAAAATTTAAGTCCTTCGAAGACATTGATTTGCATTTATTAATTTAGGGTTTTTTATAAGACTATAAGATATGTACATTCAATGGGGAAAAGAATGTACCATTTGTTTAAGAATAATTATCGCTACCCGATCGCGTAACGGAACCCCATCGAGTGAATTAGTGAATAATTCTCCATCACATCATCCTTTAGCTGAACTAATTGATTCAGCTTATAGAGTCCATCATTATCAAATCACCAGCTTATGATTATAGACAATGTGCATTTTTATCAAATCAATGAATAAGTTGATGCTGAATTACGCGAAGATCGATAATACATACGTTTGAAAGCGGATGCGGCTAAACCTTTTTATAAATTTTTTTTAAGAAGATAACTCGGTGTTGTACGTAATGATCAGTTTACATAATTTTATGTGTGAATTTTGTTTGTCCGAAAAAAACATAACCAAAATTCTTAAATGGTCTAAAGTCTTTCTCCCAAAAGAGAATGCGTTATCCGATAGTTATCTGAGCATGAAGAAGAGATTGGAGGGTTTGGGTTTAAATTACAAAAAAAAATTATGCAAGCAAGTAGGATTATATATTGTGCCGCAATGAAAATGAACTGAAGGATGAGTGTTCTGTATGGAATGATCTAAGACATATGGTTTATGAGAGTGGAAAAGACAAACCTATAAAAATTTTAAAGTTCTCTCTAAGTTC
This sequence comes from Sambucus nigra, assembly GCA_949130495.1. Classification (NCBI taxonomy): domain Eukaryota; kingdom Viridiplantae; phylum Streptophyta; class Magnoliopsida; order Dipsacales; family Adoxaceae; genus Sambucus; species Sambucus nigra. Next base: position 95,294,151 of record OX422207.1, on the reverse strand, counting down.
CACAAAATATGTTGAAGTATTTCCTCTCGGGCCATGACTAAAAAGAATTTTTACAGTACCGTGGATAATAGACTCCATGACATGGCACGCTCGAGTCGAGGTGGGTGGTAATCTCATGCATTATCCTGCTTGATTAAATCATTTGGAACCTTTCAAATTCACTACACCCCTAAATTTGAAAAGGAATTGTGCAAAGTCTATCTTGCGTTATCAACCGATCATTTTTTATTAATTTAAGCACTAATTAAAGTTATTTTCTATGGGGACTTTAAGTATCCCTCCAACATTTTTCATGAGAAAATAGTTCACATTATTATCGTTATTGATACCTGGACCAAAGGATATAGATGACGATATAGATTTTTTTATCCCCTTTAATCAATGAACTTAAAGAGTCATGGACTGACAGATGAGGGAATTTAACGCTCATAAAGGTGAAGTTTTCACACTTAAAGAAATGGTGTTATGAGTGATCCACGACTTTATTGTCTATGGGACCTTGTCTAATTACAATGTACATGGTTATTATGGATGTCCCATCTATGGGGAGGAAACTAAATCCACTTGGATACATTATAGTGGTAAGATGAGTTATGTCTATTATTGTAGAATTCTGCCAAATAGTCAACGATTTAGGAATGAGAAGTCTAACTTTTTACTCTTCAATTATGAGCATAGGACGAAACCTACTCATCTTTATGGTTATTAAATAGAGGATAAGGCAAAGTTTATAACTTTGGGGAATAAGTTGGAAGTCAAATACCCTTAGTTTGAAGGAAAGAATCTTAAAGCAAGGTAAGATTCGGAAGATCCTAGTAAAATGAAGGAACGTTCAGATAATCAATCTTATTTCACTCTATGTATTGGAAAGAGAACTATATAAGGCATGTAATTGATGTGATGTACACAGAGAAGAAATTTATGGATCATTTGATATGAACATATCTGGATGGATCTCATTTAAAACAAGGAGAGATAGAGCTCCCGATCTAAAGGAGATGGAAATAAATAAATAAATAAATGTGGTTAATGACTAATCCTATAATGAGAAGAAATTCGATTCTCGCAGGTGCTTTCACTTTGACTACTAGTAGGAAAAAGATCCTCTTAGACACATTGTTCAACTTGAAGACTCCGACTAGTTATTTCGGTAATTTGCATAGGCTTGTAAGCTATAAAAAATGGCCTCAAACAGTACAAGTCCCACGACTGGTATGTCATCATCTAACTAATTCCTTTGTTGTTTAGGAATTACTTTTCCAAGAAGACAGATCTCCATATGGTAATTTTGCAGATCAGTTTGTCTTTCCCCTTACTGTGTGCAAAATTGGTAAACATGAAACACACAAAGGTTGTGAAAGTCACTTTTTTCAAGACGAATTATGTCTAAGATAAATATTTTCTTCCTTATTTCTTTGACATTAACTTCCACCTACTTTTTCATCTATGCAATGGGGCTTTATTGTGTGGAACCGTCAAATATTACTGGATATACCCTTTTGAGCGCTTGATGAAAACCTTTAAAGATACATTTTGAATACTTGGTATATTGGAGGGACAATTATAGGAGAATACATAACAACATAATCATCGTTCTACACTCGAGAACATATATAAATAAACAAGTTCTTAGGAGGTTCAACCTGTATGGAGAATGAATGATCGAGGAACCGACAAGTTTGAGGATAAATTTCCTTTCGGGAACCCTAAAGAGATGAGACACCTATGAGCATACGAGCAGGAAACTAGTTATTTCTTCGAATCATAAGATGAAGTTGGAGATTAAAGAGAGTAAGGATCGACATATATAACTTATTTTTATTTGATTAATTGTATTATCTATATTACCATATAAACTCTACAATTTCATGAACATGTTTAGGAAGTATGAGAGTGAAATTTCCCAAAATCAAAGTGAAATTGCACAATGAATGATTTTAGGGCATGAGTATTGAAACGGGTAATGTCCACCTCTTCTGTTACGGTTATATATGTATGTGTCGTAAACATGTTCTATAACAAATCCATCAACAAATGAAGCTTTTACAAAATAGTTGATGTCTCTTCAAGTATTTCACGCCTCTCTAAAGGTCCTAATTTTCGAACGAAGGAGTTTAAATTTTTTTCGTCAATGGTTTTGATTCTCTCTAATACCCACGTGAGGAAAAAGTATTGACGCAAAATAGAAAAATATTAATTTCTACCTTGACTAATTATGTGGATAGCTAAAGCAATATAAATTCAGAGGATACAGTTCCAATATATAGTCCAATAAATTTTGGAACTAGATTACTTATATTTAAAAAATGTTATCTTCTATTTTGACTCAAAATAGGTGAAGGTGGAGGACACTACGAATGGTTTTAAAGTTGATCCTACCTCAAAACTAATCATGCTATATTTATCTAACATGAAGTGTAAAGATCGCATGGTCAACAAGCCTTTATTTGTGCTTTTCAAAACGTGAAGATGGTATTTTACTCAAAGTGCCTAAACGACGAGAAATTGGTATGTTGTCCTGCATACACCAAAGTTTTAATTACTTCAATAGACGTATTAAAGTCTCATATAGAGTTCCATTCTGATCATTCTGATAATTATAATTTTAAGGATCTTTTAATTGATGTAGATGAAGATTGAATTGTGAAAAATTATTTTATTTTTATCTAGTTATTTCTTGTACGTCAACCCTATTTGTATCGTATGTATTGGAATAACCCTTCCATTTATTTATGTTTTGCGCATCTTAAAATCATATATTTAGTCCTCTTGGTTATAATGTTCACCCTTTTATTTTGGTTATAACATTTAGTTATTTGTGAAAAAGCAGTATGAAATTTATCACATCGTATTAGTTTGATTAAGTAGTGTATATAAACGAAATAGTATATAATGCCAATACTGTGTATATTGTTTCAGATTATGATGTAAATATATTGTTCATTTTGTGTTGTAGTGGCAATGTAATCCCTTGTGCATTGTTTTGAAAATACATGGACAACACACTAGTTCAGATGCTACAGGACACAACAACGCTTATTTATATGAGCATTGCTGTAATATGTAATTGATTGACATTTCAGATGATTATATTTCATTGTCATATGTGTTGGGTGGACATCCACAATGTGCATTGGATTTCGATGAAGATATTGCGATGTTATTATCATATTGACACATGCATGGGTTTTATTATTATTTCTGACGAATAATTTAATGGGTTAATAGTTAGTTAATTTGTGTTGTATTATTAGTTTTTGATTTATTGATTAATTAGTGCCTTACTAGTTATCTAATTTTTGTTGAACAATTTGATGGAATAATATTTATTTGTGGAAATGTATACATGTTTCGAAACAACACTAAAGAAAAATGATTTTTATAATGCTAATAATTTTTTAAATATAACAGTTAAAATTAAAGTGTTATAAAAAGTAGGCGATGAATCCTTTAATGATGATTTTTAGGGAAAATGCACTGTTATGATAGATTAATGAAAAAGTGATATAAATATTAAACTATAGGTTCAATTTATAATGGGGGTTTTACTAAAATGTTATAAAAACTCTTTTTGTTATATTTCATTTTTTATTTTTTTATTTGGGCACGTTTGGACTAAAAATAACTCTCTCATGTGTGTCTATAGGATATGATAGACTTCTGTCCCTATTATCCCTTTACTATACGATCGTCCCCCTCCAGTGCAATGCATAACAATCAGATCTCTTATAATCTCCATATTTTCTTATAGCCCTTTCCCTATTTTCCCACTCCTTCATGACCGATATCGCCTCGAACTATTATAAGGCAAATCCTCTTATTCCTTGAATTGATTTCTATTTGTTGTATGCTACAAAGTTTATCGATTATTTTTATGACATCTAAAGTGTTAATTTTCTTATGATTTGACTCTTTATTTGAGTTCGAGTTAGGGTTTCTTATGAATAAACGTATCCGATTTCACATTACACCTCCATAACACCTCAAATAGCGATAAAATGTATCTAATCAAAGAAGAATTGAAATATCAACATCAAGACAATTAATTTCATAGTCTTTAATTTTGATTTTTTGGATCTCTATTGAATAAAGTTTAATTTGATTGGAGTGTATATGTGAAAAAGGTCAACCACCAGTTGGGAAAATTGAGGGTGTTTGGATATTTCAGTGACACACGCAACCATCAAATGCAAGTTGCAGGTGTATAATATTAATTTATTCAACCTAATGTTTTGATTTGATGAATTTCAACCCTATCTATTTAATGTACTTTAAAATATTATAAAGTGTCTTAAAAAAGTGTTTATTTAGAAAATTTCTACATGACTTGTTGATAAAATAATGTTTTTCATACCCATTATTTATCCGATATATATTTGTGGATAAATAATGTAATATTATTATAAAATTTATTTAATTGATGTATTATTTACATAAGCGTGGTCTTGTCCAGATGGCACCCAAGAAGAATGACCACTACAGACTTGTCCCATAGAATAGGCCAATGCTCCCACCTTAGACTACGTGAGTTATCTCATCCCACATTGGTATCGCCTCATAGTGGACTCATCCGAATGACACCCACACAACCTAGCAGGATCTCTAGTCTCATCTCATATAGGAGACCAACATCACCTATATTAACATGGATGTCAGCCTCAAATCACACCAAAATTATAGGATAATAACCTCAGCCTAAGATGTCAGTCACATATAACCACCCTAACTCATCTCGACCTACATCATGGATCTAGTCCTTCTATAGTCTCATTTAGGATGAGACCTCCTACTCCTGATACGTTTTCATAGGCATGGAAAGCATGATAATGGAATTTTAGTCATATATACATAAAACCATTATTGAAGATCAATAACCCACATGGGGGAAGATTCTTAATTATGACCTTAATTTATACACACACAACTCACACTTTCTCATTGGTCACGACCTCAACTCGGTGTGAGACACATGCTGGGGGTGACATTGTGCACCCCTTAGCTTATATAAGACACACTATGTCTTCTTCATCTGGATCAACTTTTGTGAACCCTATTGTTACTATACACAATTGAGTTTAGAGATATGAAACCTGAGTGTGTATCTTTCATGTCCATTAGCGCCTAATTATAGTGAAATCAATTTCATACTCTTTACAGTGGATGTAGGCCAAGGCCGAACCACTTAAACACTGGGATTCATATATTTTTCCTCTCATATCTTATTTTTAATTACTTGATTAATTGATGTCTTATTACACATGTGAAAAATTATCTCCAAGGCGAATTCATTGTATGATATCGGTATCATTAATTTGGCACAGTCTATGGGAAAATTTTCATCATTACCATCCTTAGTTTGAATTTCTCTCTTACCTCTGGTTGTAATTGAAGTCCACCATTGTTGGATTTAAATCACCATTAAAAGACCTTGGTTGGAGGAGTTCATCAACTTCCTTTTTTAATTCACCTTCTTTTATGGGTTTTTGAAATTTTGTAATTATTATTACTCTCTTTGATCAATGATGTCTTCCGATCCACAACCATAAAAAAATTTGGCTAGTTCTAGCCAACCACTTCCTCAGTTTGAGATGCCCAATGTATCAGTGGCACTAAGATCTCTAATGTCCAGTAAGCAATCCCTGCAACACCACCTATCGGCATTCAACCAAGACATCGTGATTCGGATACCAGAGGACCTGAATGTGAATCTCATCCCATCAGTTGTCGTGAGAGAGGTCGTGGCATCAGTAATTAGGGAACCACCCACAGCTCCGATTGAAGATTTTTAATATGGTCTGAGGAAAATATAGACCGTTGAACCCCATCGTCTCCTCCTTTATAAGGAGGTGAAAGGAGGACTTGAGGATGTGGCATGTGAGGAGGAGATAAAGTGGGAATACAACAAATGGTACGAGATGACATGCATGTCATACCGTCTAAGTGAAACCCCTCATCTTACTCATCAAGGTAAAGGTATTCAATACACCCCCAAAGTCATCACATGAATAATGCATTCACAAGGCTAAGAAAAGGGTCACCATTTGATCGACTCGACCCAATAGGGAATTGTATCCGAGAGTCATCCCAGATAACAACTGTGGGATAAGGAGATAACTGGTCTTCTCGACAAAGCTTGCCCAAGACATAATTCTAACCAAATGGAATGTCTAAAGGTGAATACTGCAGAAAGAATCCAAGCAGAGGATCCACCTATAGGTTCATCTCTGAGGTAGAATTTTTAGGTGATAACATTGATGAAGATGAGAAGCCTTATAACAATTTAATACAGAGTCTAGAGGATAAGATCATATATCTCATCAAAACATAAGACCCCATTCACAGGGTATATGGATGTCTCTCTTTTTGTACTAGGCATTATCGACTATCTGACACGTGAAAAGTTTAAACCACTAGTTATAACACATAGATATGATGGAAGCGCTAACGATGTTCATTGCATAGAGATGTATTAGTCAAAGACCAACAATTATTCCAGTCCAGATGAGATGAGATGTCGGGCATTTTCTAACACTCTCACTGGTGCTACCCACATGTGGTATACCAATCTGTTTAGAGGAAGGATATAAAATTTTAAACAGATGGCTAAAATGGTTATCCATAACTTTTGTTTAGTTATGAATCCTGTGAAACACATGACTTGACTCTTGAATGTCAGAGAAGGGAAGAATGAGCCGTTGAGAGATTTCATATCTCATTTCAATAAGTAGAATCTTGTGGTTGAGGACTAGGATAAAAGCATTACGATGGTAGCCATCATCAATGGACTTCAGACAGGGAAACTCTATTCGAACCTCTCTAAAGATCCTTCAAAATCTATAATGGAACTTATGAATATGGTTCGGAGAATTATGAATGTGAAGGAGACCATGAAAGCTATGATAGGAGACTAAAAGGAGTCAAGCAACAACAAATCTGGGTAGAGCCGAGAAAAAGAAAACAATAAATAGGGGAAGAAGAAGTCAAATGATGATAAGTTTGCGAAGTACACCCCATTTACTGTTATTCCAAATGTCAAACTGAACAAGATCAAATACTACAAAGAACTTCACTGGCTCAAGAAGTTGAGGGCTCCTTCCCACAGGAGGGACAAGAGTAAGCGGTGTGAGTTCCATCAGGATCATGGCCACACAACTAATAAATTATTTGCTTTGAAGGATGATATTGAGAAATCGCTAAAGTAGGGAAAGCTTAGAAAATACATTGACAAGGGTGAAAGCCGACATAATAACATAAATAGATAATCCTCATCGAAAGACGATGGGCTGAAAAAGAAATAAGTCTGGGAGCAGTTAAAACCTAGATTGTACAGTAAAACCTGGAGCAGTTAAAAGGAACCTCAATAAGATGTTATTTAATATTAAAATTATCTCATGGTGAATGGCAGGTGGAGGAATGGAGGCGAATGACATAAAGCCTCACATTATTGAAGCAAAAGTTGGGCCAAAGAGAATAGATTTTAGCTTGAATAATTAAAAGGAAAGTCCGGAAAGCTAAATAAATTAGACAAGGAGAGTATTGTAGTGGGGTTATACAGACTGGATTTTAAGGGGATCCTAGCCCCACATGATGACCTACTTATCATCACCACACCAATTCATGGTTACAATGTATCTCGTATCCTGGTGGATGAGGGGAGCTCGGCCGATGTTATATTATGGGACTTCTTGAAAGGTTTGAAACTTTTTAAAAAAAGACTGATCCCATATCATCATTCATTAATTAGATTCAACAGTGAGAAGGTTTAATCTTTAGGAATGTTTAAAATCGATATTTATATGGATACATGGACGAGATGCTTAACAAGAAGGATATTTTTTTTTATAATAGAGTAGAATGTGTTCTCGACCTATAACATAATCCTGGGTAGAGTATCTTTAGAAAAAATTCAAATTTATGCCTTCCACTGTACATCCGATGATTAAATTTTGGACTCCTTATGGAGTAGGGTAAGTCAATAGTGATCAAGTGGAAGCACGCGAGTGCTTCTTCACCTCGGCAGAAGAAAGAGAAGCCCATAAGAGGAAAATCACCTCTTATTACATTGACACTCTTGATCTAAGAGATGAACAAAAATTAAAAAAGGGATAGCCTGCGAAAGAGGTAGTATCCATTATCCTCAATGAGGATGAGTAAAAAAATATCCAAATCGACTCATCCCTTGAACCTTCATTCAAAAAATAACTGATTGAATTGCTATAAAAGAGGTAGAATATATTCTCATAGAGTCATAATATTATGCCGGGAATTAATCCTGAGGTTATCTATCACCGACTTAATCTGAATGACAAAGTAAAACTAGTAGAAAAAACAAACTTTTACTAGAGATAAATATGAAGTCATCTAAGAACGGGAAGAAAAGTTAAAGATAAGAGACTTCATTAATGAATTTTAGTATTCACAATGGTTATGTAAAGTTGTTATGGTGATAAAGAAGAATGGTAAGTGGAGAATGTGTGTAGACTTCACAGATCTCAACAATGCTTACCCAAAAGACAGTTCTCTTTGCTTATAATCAATTAGTTGGTGGATGCCAAAGTAAGGTATGAAGTCAAGAGGTTCATGGATGCTTACTCAAGATATAACTAGATCTTCATGATTGAGGGTGACGCCAAGAAGACATACTCCATTACTGATAAAAGGATCTACTTCTATAAGGTGATGCCTTTCGGCTTAGAGAATACAGGAGCTACTTACAAAAAGATTGTCAATAAGATGTTCAAAGATTAGATCAACTAGATGATGTGAGTTTATATCGATGATATGTTGACAAAGTGTTTGAAGTTAAATAACCATGTTGAAGGTCTGAAAAGAGCTTATGATGCGATAGATCGTTACATGATGAAGTTGAATCCTTCTAAGTATGTGTTCGGTGTCGGTACAGGAAAGTTTTTGGGGTTCGTAGTCAGTGAAATGGGCATTGAGTCCAAACCAACAAAGATAAAGACACTGATTGGCATGAAAACCCCAAGAACACCAGATATACCCAAAGCCTAATAGGTCGAGTTATTGTACTCAACACATTAATCTCATGAGCAACCGATAAGTGTTTGCCATTTGTAAGATTTTAAGGAAAATGCTTGTTTGGGATAAAGAATGGGAGAGAGAGTTCAAGTAGGTAAAATCCTATTTAGGCTCCTCAATTCTTCTATCTCGGCCCATTCAGGGGGAAAATTGTATTTATACCTTGATGTCTCAGAGTCGATTATCAACGCAATGATTGTCAGAGATGATAATGGAAATCAGAAGTATTATAATAGCAAAACACTGCAGGGGCGAGATGAGGTCCCTAAAAATGAAAAAAAATTACATAAGATTGATACATGCATCGAGAAATATGAAGACCTATTTTCAAGCTCGTACGACTGTAGTTCTCATTGACACAATCTCTAACAAGTCATTCATAAAATCGAGATATTGGTCAGGATAATGGCTTAATCCGTTAAGTTAGGTGAGTTTGATATTGTATATCAACCAAGAAGCGCAATTAAGGGGCAAACTGTAGCAGATTTTGTACAAAAGTTCACTTGGACTTGATAGAAGATACCAAAATGGAATCTGTGTCCATACCTCTAATTTTCTTCCTTCTTAGGGTTGACTCTCACACACGTGCACTTGGAGAGGGAGAGAAGGTCCTGCATGATTTTCTAGGAGCACTTCGGTTGTCATCGATATGGGGTGATGTAAAGAGATGGAGTCTCCAACCTATTTGTCACAAAACAGTCAAAATAACATGTTGTATCCTTGAGACAGAGGCATCAAATACAAACTCATGCTTATGAAACTAATAGTTTAGAGGTTCGGGGGCTAAGTTACGGAGTGGGAAGGTGTTAGGAACCCATCTCGCGCTTTCGATCTCATTGGCTTATGTTACTAGTTCCTTAATTTTTTCGTGAAGTGTGTGCACGTGTATATATAAATGGAGATCAAAATTGTTCCACTCATATCACAAAAAGATAGAGTGAGGTCTTCCAAAGGAATGTTCCCAAAATAATCATTATAAAAATATAATGTATGTGCTTATCGAGATATTGATTGTCATGATGAAACAAAAATATGTGTTAGATAAGGCACAAATATGAATCACAAGTATGATTTATATGAATAATATGTGGATAAAATAGGAAAATAGGATTCGAGTCTCGAATTTTATACCGAGACACATATGTAGCCTATAAAGGCATCAAAGTCCATGTAGTTCGTATGCGACACAAGGGTAGAGTTCATCCCATATATTCAAATGGGAGTTTATTATATGTGTGTGTGTAGAAAAGATATTTTTAGTTTTGATAAAATGTGACGAAGAATCCCGTCAGAATGTATAGGTGTAACCCTCATTTTCTTTGTTTTTTTTAATAGAAAATAAATTATGTGAAATATAACTAATAAAGAATGAGATATTAATGTGTAAGATCTAAAGTAAGAGATAAATTGAGAATTTATATAACTAATGAGAAAATAAAGAAATTTAAAGAGAGAAGGATATTTCGACCTTCTTTGAACACTTGAAGCTTGATCTTGATCCTTGATGAGCTCCTTATAAGTTGAGATGAATGTAGGAGGAGATTTTTTCTAAATTGGGTATGAGAAATATGGAAATGAAAAGTGGAAAGGAATTTCACGCAAGGAAACTTCGTTGATTATAGAAGAATATTGTTGAAATAACTGATATTGATGGATCTGAGGTGTCTCTTGGAAGTGATCTCATGCCCTCCTTATACAAGGTAGGGGGACTGTCGATCAGCATATCCTTAGCCCTTTCAATAAACGTGTGACCCTAGACACACTGCCGGTAGGCAGGGAAATGAATCTGCCAATCGATAGTTTCATACATATTTTTCTAAAAAATGATCGTAGAACGTAATCCGTAAATCCAAATCTCACATGGGTCATACAATTAAGGCAATTCAGAGACATTTAAGAGTCCTTCCAACCGCTCCCGGGTCCGATAATTGACTTTGGGTCAAACGAGGCTTGGAAGTGCCTATCGGTCCTTTGGACAAGAGATTGTCGGATGGTAATGGATCGCTCGTCCAAACCATAAGTCCGAATCGTGCATGGGTCGGACCGTTGGAAACTTTATGTGAGGTATTTCGATGTTCCAAAGAGTTTTTCTTAGTTTGAAGAGTTGACTTTGGTCAAATGGGACCCTGAAATGCCTGGTGACCTTCCAAACTAAAATGGGTCGTTCGTCCATTCAAAAGGATATTTAGTTTCCTTTTAAGACTCATTCAGTCTCATTCGAGCTAAAGAGTTGAACTTGGTCAAATGGAGCTCGGGAGTGCCCGGTGGCCTTCAGATCATTTTTTAGTGGAAACAGATCGTTCATTCGAATGGTTATGTTGTTTTGTGCATGGGGCGAAACATTGGAAACGGGTTTCAGTGCCCTTTGAAGATTCATTAAGCTTTCTCTTTGACAATAAAGTTGATTGGGGTCAAATCGGGGCTCGGGAGCGTCTGGTGGCCTCCTGATCAATTTTCGATTATAAAATGGTTTTCAGGATTGATTTTTAGGAGTAAAAGGGTTCATTCGTCCGAATTGTTATTCCGATTCATGCACGGGGTAGACCGTTAGAAAGGGTATTCAGTACTCTTTGAAGATTCATTCAGTATCATTGAAGCTGAAGACTTGACCTTGGTCAAACGGAGCCTGTGAGCACCCGATGGCCTCCGGATCAGTTTTAGGGAAAAATGGATCGTTCGTCTGAACGGTTATGCTATTTCGTTCATGGGGTGAACTATTGAAAAGAGGTTTTACTTCCATTTGAATATTCATTGAGATATTTCTCTGATGATAAAGTTGATTGGGGTCAAATAGGGGCTCGGGAGCATCCGGTGGCCTCCTGATCAGTTTTCGATTGTAAAATGGTTGATTTGTCTAAACCATTATGCTGATTTCACACACGTGGAAGAGCGTTGGAAAGGGGATTCAGAGCCCTTTGAATATTCATGGAACTTTTCCTCTGACGGTGGATTTTATCAGATTTAAACAGGGCTTTGGTGTGCCCGCTAGCCTCTAGATTGGTACTCGAATTATGACCTAAGGTTTATAGTGAATGGGGGAGGTGTTGGGGACCTAATAAGAGACTTGGGGAGGTTCCTAGAATATGGTGTCTTTAGAATAACAATTTAAAAGCTCAGAATAAGCCGAAACATAGATCCAAGAGCAAACGAGAATGCGACAGTCAACATTGTAGTTGGTGTTCTAGGGCCAAATTTATTTCTGACACCATTTGTCATCGGATATACCAGTATGGATTTTAAAGGTGTATGGCTCATCCTATGAACTTGTAGTGGGTCCGATTTTAGCGACATCAGACAAGATTGATATTGAATACACTTTCAGATTTAACTTTAAAGAATCGTACAACGAGGCTGAGTATGAAGCCTTGTTGGATGGACTTACACTTGCAAAGGCATTGGGTGTTGGACAAACCTTGCCCATAATGATTCACAACTGGGGACGAACCATATTTTGGGAGTCTACAAGGGTAAAGATGAAAAAATAGCCAACACTAGCGATCTTTTGGGAGGTAAAGATGAAGAGAATCCCAAGAAGTGAGAACGGAAGAATAAACACCCTTACAAGGCTTCCATCAGCCACAAGATCAGAAATTCGCAGAAAAAAAACCAGTCAAAATTCACCTAGAGTCGAGTAGCGAGAAAGAAGAAATCAAAACCACCGAATGATTTAACTTAAACTTGGGACCATCTTCGATGGACCCAATCATTGAGTACTTAAATAATGGAAAGCTCTTAATAAAGTAAAGTCGAAAGAAGAAAGGTGTGCTACCAATCTTCCAAGTTCACTATCATAGGAGATAAATTATACAAAAGAGGTTATCTTCTCCCACTATTGAGGTGTGTACACCTAATAAAAAAACTTATTTGCCCAAATATGTTCACAAGGGGAGCCATATCAGAGGACGATCATTAGCAAAGATAATTGTCACTCAAGGTCGCATTTGGCTGAACCTAGCCAAAGTTGCAGTCGAGTATGTTCTCAAATGCGATATGTGTCAGTGCTTTACCAACGTACCCAACCAACTGTATTCTCCTATCTCAGACCCATGGACTTTTTACGATATAGGGAATCAATTTCGTTGGCATGTTACTAAGAGATAAGGCAAACTTCCATTTTTTTATCATCGTGATTATTTATTTTTCAATTGAATGAGTGAAAGAACGCCGACAAGGGAGATACCTTTTATGATAAAGTATTGGTAAGAAGAAGTTATCCTAAATGAAATTAGGTTGCCAAGTCATAGAGTCCAGATGTACGACCCTGAACTGAACTTATAAGAGAGAAGACTTAATTTGAACCTTATTAGAGAACGAAGGGAAGATGCAGTTATACGATAGTCAACCTACCAATAGAGAGTTGCAAAGTTCTATAACAAGAGGGTCCAATCTAGTCCAATCAAATTTATCGATCTCGCACTTAAAAAGTCATACAGAAAGATAACACACTCCACCCTAATTGGCATGGGCCGTATAAAGTCACAAAGGAAGTAGTCAAGAGAACATATCATCTGAAAAATATGGAAGGAGAACCATTCGCCAATCCATGGAATGCTGATCATTTAAAGAAATGTCATCAGTGAAGAAATCTGAATGTATAGCTTGGGAGCGTTTGTCTAAAATGTAATCAAATATTGTGAAGATAAATCCGAATGAAATAAAGTATTTTTTCACGTTGTGCAATTATTTTTTTGGTTATTATACTCTAAATGTAAATATCTCTCTCAATCGTATGAGAATGTTTGGGGACTCGTGTCCTAAGAATATGTCAATGAAAACCCAGAGAGATGGGAAAATTAAACATCGTCATTGTTATGGTAAGACTTAACATCATTTTTATGGTGAAAGTAAAATGTAAATCTCTCTCTCGACAGTACACAAGTGTTTAGATTCTCGTCTCCTAAAGATATCTCAAGAAAGCCTCGAGGGATGTGAAAAGTAAACATCATTATTGTTATAGTGAGACTTAACATCATTTTTATGGTGAAAGTAAAATGCAAATCTCTCTCTTAGAAGTACAAGAGTGTTTGGAGTCTCGTCTCCTAAGCATATCTCAATGAAAACCCTGAGAGGTGGGAAAATTAAACATAATCATTGTTCTGGTGAGACTTAGCATTATTTTCATGGTGAAAGTAAAATATAAATCTCTCTCTCGGTAGTGCGAGAGTATTTGGAGTTTCATCTCCTAAGCATATCTCAGTGAAAACCTTGAGAGGTGGGAAAATTAAACATCATTATTGTTATGGTGAGACTTAACATGATTTTTATGATGAAAGTAAAATATAATTCTCTCTTTTAGCGGTACAAGAGTGCTTAGAGTCTCATCTCCTAAGCATATTTCAATGAAAATCCTGAGAGGTTGGAAAATTAAACGTCATTATTCTTATGGTAAGACTTAACATCATTATTATTTGATGAATAGAAAGGTAGACGCTACACATAAACGCATAATGAAGTAAGCAACAATCAAAGTATATTAAGATCCATTCAAGAAAAAAAAAACTAACAGAGGGGTGACAAGAATAGAAGTAACGTTTTTAATCCAAAAAATAGGACGAGGATAATGTTTGCAGAAATGAGGTGGGCATCACAGATCATTGGAGGTCACCTAAGAAATAAAAATAATAACTTAAGTATCGACCTTTATTCCCATCCTCAATCTGGATCATCTCATTCCCATCAACCTCAGATTCTACGACCCCTTCAACATCAATCTCGACTAGAATTCCTAAAGGGAATCAATACTCTATGAATCACCCAAACTCAAAGATTTGAGAGTCTCGATCACCTCTTGGTACTTTCAGATGAGGTCAGGGAGTTGGTTAACCACTCGTCTGTAAGGAACCTTATCCCCCTATATAATTACAAATAACATAGCTCAAAAACTCTATAGTCTCCATAAGCTTGGCCATAATAGACTTATTGCTTGCCTTCAAATGCTCCTTTTTGGACTCGTCCTATTAGTTCAGGGTCTCTTTAAGATCTGACACTTGTTTGTTATTCTCCTTCAAGGTGCAGAGAATATCCCTATCATATTCCTAGAGCTTCGTCATATCTTCTTCATGAGCGGCCTTTTTCTTGTCCAGCTAACTTGGACGCAGACTATTTTATCGGCTCAACCTTGATCTCAGCCTCCACAACCCACTAATAAATGTGTTAGAGATTAATAACATACTACAATAAAGAGATGCAAGAAATAAAAGTCAGTATGCAATAAGAAAATATATGATGAGACAACAATATGTAAAAATATGAAGTGGGAGTTGTTATATGAGTAACCTTGTGAAAGAAGAAGCTCAACACTAGGATGTTACTTTGAGCATCAAAAAATCGATTGTTGCAGGAGGGGATCATTGATGCAATGACATACTCAGCTTTAGTTTGACTCCAAAGAATAGAGTTGGGGTTCAGAGCTGACTAAACAAGACATGCCATAACTAACACTTCATCAGAGATGGGGACATTGGGTGTAGGTGTCATCTCAGAACCTTTAATTTTTTCGACTGAAGAAGATCAACCCCAGACCCACTGGACTCATTCCTCTTCCGTGATCCTTCAACTTCTGTCATAGCCTTTTGCCTTAGGTCTGTCACATAGGCAGTCTTGCCTTCCAAGATATTTTTAGTCATTTGAGTTTCCATATCCCAAATATGATCAGGGGTGTTCTCTAAATGATATGCAAAATAAAAAAATATCAACAACTGTTAGTATTAGCTACGATTAAATAAAACGACAATACAATTTGAAATTATTTTTCAAGGAATACTACAAAGAGACTCCAATGGGACTGAATCCATCTCGGCAAACTGGAGGATTAGTTTGATAAGCTCCTCGAAGGCATACCATTAGTTCCCCTCAGTTGATTTATTATTTCCCTACTTATCGTATTAAGATTTGGAGGAACATTAGCTGAAACAATGATTATATCCCACTTACGTGGTTTCTTGATTTATTTGAGGTCCAATAAGTCGCTTTTTCCAAACTCCCAAAGACTTGAGGCAACTAAATATCAAGAATTCCAGTCGCGGTTGGAAGTATGGTTCACATGTAAGAACTTATGATCTGGCTTTCGGGCGATAAAATAGTAATAGTAGGGGTTGAATTTCATTACAACAGATGAGTAGCATACTCTAAAGACATTTGGGTGGGGGGTTAAGACTTCCTTATAAACAATCTTCTCGATAATGGAAGACCCCAAGAGGATTCTCCAAGCATTGGGGGCTAATTGAGTGGGGGCAACGCTGATAGCTGAAATAATCTCCTCATGGGTGAAGTAAATGGAAGACAAAAACTGACCTTGAATATTTATTCATAAATGAATACATCTTTATTTTCAAGGTCATAGTCCCTCTCATACTCATCTAGCACCCTCATGTGTATGGATTGGTCAATGCCATACAAGTGTCGCCAGATGATAAGATCATTCTCGTGGTCGCTTGGGTAAGAAGAGGCAATAATTTTATCAATTTAGAAGGCCTCCCCCTCCGCAACATGAAAAACTTTTCCATGAGGTTCTTGACTTAAAAAATTTTCTTTTAGTCATGGCACTAAAAGGTTAGGTCATTTTCGGGGATGTAGGAATGTTATTTCCAGTCTCGTTGTCAGAAATATCGTAGATTGGGGGCTCAGGATTCCCCTATTAACGAGACAAGGTACTTGGGTGACCCCAATTGTTTGACTAAAAAAAGTATGTTGTCTTAGACACGCCAGGGGTGAGAAATTATTACCATCATGGCCTCTTCAAAAGTATTAGAGGAACGAGAATCTATACTATCATCGTGGAGGCCTAAGCACTCTGATGGTCTATAAGCCATGAAGATGACAACATGATGTTAGTATTACTGCTGATAGCACTTGTAAATTCAAGTGTAGTATCATGGCGTGGGAAGTTTTTCAAACACAAAGGAGTGGAGATAACTGCCATAAGTGTTAGAGACCATTCCTAGTTAATATTATCCTCGGCCTCTTCCCTCTCTTGGCAGACGTGATCACGAAGGAGAGCTAACTCTACCCAAGTCTTGTACAAACTTCAATACATTAAAAAAACTATATTTATAGGAGTTTTAAGGTTAGAATGATTATATAGAAAAAGTATGAGTTTTGAGGAAGAACACTCAAGAACTAAGAACCCAGTATCCGACAGCCTACACTAAAAAGTCACTGGAGAACCAAAAATAACATAAAACTTAGCTCAAAAGTCTGAATTATCAAATAACCGCCTAAAAAATTGTAAGGACATATTTTATAAGTCCTGTTTACATTAGTGTATGTCGTATACCGATACAAACCGTCGAAGAAAAAGTTAAACTTTAAAGATACATGAAGAAGGATTTGAATACCAAAAGTTCTTCAACATTTAAGCCTCTATGAGTTTATTTTGGTAAGGATGTGTTTAAGTACCCTAACGGTTTATTTAAAGTGTTGGGATATTTTTTCTAAAATATTTTCTAAGCATTGAGGCATTGTTTTTCATCAAAATAGTTTTCTAAGTATTGAGGCAGATTCTTGAAAAAAAATTATTTTTCGCTCTATCGTTGGAGCGACTTGATCATGTCATTCAAACGACATGTTGATCTCGCGCGAAGATCGTTTGAGCAACACGCATCCTCATTCGAGCGACATCGTCGACTCAATTTTTCTATATAAAACATATTAAATTAGTCATTTTTCGTTAAGAAGACCTGACATTTTAGAGTACACGAAAACTGTAATCTGTAGAATACTTTTATCTTCTTCTTTTAGGGTTCAAACCTTTGTTTTTCAATTCACAAAAATCTCAATATTTTAGTGTGTAGAGGGGGATTGAAGGTAATTTTAAGATTAGAAGTAATTCCACATTAGCAACAGTGTTTTGGGGATTAAGCCACCGTGGCAGCTCAGCGTGGTAGCTCAGCACGACAGCTCAAGCGAGGCAACTCAACGTGACAACTTGTATTTTAGCTTGTTGTATTAGTCATATCGTATCTTTATTTATATTGAGTGTCAGATATAACGGTTGTAATTATGTAGCAATAATAATAAGGAGTTTTAATGTGAGGTCAAACGGTACTCGCGATAGACCAGGCTTGGCAGGGCCTGGGAGAGCTTTCATGCTCTATTGAATGACTTCACCGTGGGAACTTTAAAGGGACTTGATTTGGAGGATTGAGAAGTGAGGCACCATTGGGGGTCGTCCAAACCATATTAGATACACCTGGTAAAACACCGAAGAAGGAAGCTTGGTAAAAGCTTGGGCAACAATGGAGTTCGAGCAGAGTTCACACTAAGTTTCTCTCTCTAAAGGAATGTGGGAGCTTGAAGAAGAATAATGAAAGAGAAGGGTTTGAAAAAAGAGATGTTTGAAGCCTTTTAAACCTTACCTTTTGAGTTTCCCACCATCGCACGTGCAAGGCCGCCTATAATCATTTCAAATGAACACGTGGCACTTCGGGAAGTGTTTTGACTGCTGAAAAGACAACGCTACGTCATTTATGAAGTGACGCCTAGGGAATAGAGAGGGTTGCCTTCCTAAGCAAGTTTGAGTTTTGGTGCCAGAATTTTTGTCAAACATATTCAATAATTTCCAACGGAAAAGATGTACCAACGGTTCCAAAAAGCTATAATGCCCCCTCTCCATAAGTCCAAACGTTGTTTAAATTGGTGACTTGGCTGCATTGGGGGGAATTTTTGCTTTTTTGAACATAGCAAAGCATTATAAAGGAGAAATTTGCCTACCAAGAATTAGAACGAGTATTTGAGAAGGTTAGCAGGACTTTCGGGAGAAGTTCAAATAATAAAGCTAGAACGGTTGAAGTGTAGTATAAGGAAAAAGTGGTGATGTCCCTTCGTCAAAGCCCCAACGAGTTGTAGTGCTTCGGCTCAGGTACATCGGGGAGAATTTTACTTTTCCTGGAAATTATAACACTGCGGTTCTAACGAAGGAAAGGAGGCTAGAATTTTTTCACACAGAGAAGGTTCATCGATTTGAGAAGTTTTGTGCAGACATTTCTTGCTCCAACAAACCTCTACAGGAAGGGGAAAATGTAGAGGGGGATTGAAGGTAATTTTGAGATTAGAAGTAATTCCACATTAGCAATAGTGTTTTTAGGATTAAGGCACCGTGGCAGCTCAGCATGGCAACTCAGCGTGGTAGTTCGGCGTGGCAGCTCAAGCGAGGCAGCTTAGCGTGACAACTTGTATTTTAGCTTGTTGTATTAGTCATATCGTATCTTTGTTTATACTGACTATAAGATATAGCGGTTGTAATTATATAGTGAGAATAATAAGTAGTTTTAATGTGAGGTTAAACGGTACTCGCGAGAGACTAGGCTTGGCAGAGCCTAGGAGAGCTTTCATGCTCTATCGAATGACCTCACCGTGGGAACTTTAAAGGGACTTGGTTTGGAGTATTGAGATGTGAGGCACCATTAGGAATCGTCCCAACCATCTTAAATACACATGGTAAAACACCAAAGAACCCTGATCGTGGAACTTCGGGCGGAGCAGCTGGGAGTTCCATCGGGTGTTGAGTTGTGAACCAAACATCCCTCTACTTAATGTCACGTATACTGTAGGTGATGTCACTAACTAGCTAAACAATGTCAGACCTGCACTTGAGTAAACCACCAAATATCTGGGGCTTTCAAGCAGTTGGTGAGCCACATCTACGACAATAGCCCCTTCACACAGTGATTAGGCAAAGGGCATGTCTTGGCAATTAATGTTTATGAGGTGGAGATAACTAATGCACGAGGCATTTAATATTGTCTTATAAAGTATGAGGAATGTATTTCATGATCTTTAATGACTCAGTTGCCTCGAGGATAGTCTGGGGGGCTATTTAAGGACCCCAACCACCCCTGAGGAGAGGATGATCTTTTTTGAGAGTTCAGGAGAGATCTTTTTGAGGGTTCAGAAGTTATTACTAGAGAGTTATTGCAAACCAGAGAGTTGGCTCATCCACCATTTTCATTTATTAGGAAGCTTTTAATACTTGATAGAGGTTCTTGAGGGTGGTTGGGTGTGTTTGGCTACCTTCCAAGGCGTATCTAGGGTGCTTACTTCTCTCTCCCTCTAGATAAGTTACTTGTAAGTTCATTACTATCTTCTGAGTTATTCACGAGAAATTTGTGAGTTTTAACTAAGTTTTATCTTCATTGAGTTTGTGTTTGCATGTGTTATCATTAATCCAAGGTTTTAGCTAATTAGCTTATCACTACCATACTCAAAAGGGGTTATGCAACCATCTTATCTAAACTACCCTCTTACATTTGGCGACTCTGCTGGGGAGGCATTCTGCTAAGTAAGGAGTCTGGGTCAAGATAATGTTAATCGAAGGCTCAACTTTGATGACATCCAACACAATGAAGAGAAAGCTGCGAGAGAACTGGAGGCTCTAAGGGATGGGGGCCCTCTAATAGAGGTACCTCCAGTTTAGGCGATGACAGACGTTCCAGGGGTCACACAAGCTTCTACGAGTGCAGGGTTGGGACCTGCTCAGGTGGCGCTCCTCATGAGTAATTTTTATGAGTTTTTGCAAACTACGGTAGCTTCAACGATGCTGGGAGGATTAGAAGACAATGTCTGTGTAACACCAGGGGGAGCCCCAATGGCCCCACCAGGTACAGGTGTAGCGGGAACGGTCCTAGCAAGCATGTCCTATGTTATGAATCCAGCAGGGGGAACATTAGGAGTATCAACGGCCCAGCTGCCATGGGAACTTAGCCCACGGTCCCATTGGTTGTTGCCCCACTAGCATCACCCACCAAGGAAATGAGGAATGAGATGATGAAGTTTATGCAAGCTTCCTCGCAATCTGCTGGCTTATAATGACTTTCGAACACCTTATCCACAGGAATACAACGATGATCCCTATCCAAAGGACTATATTCCTCTAATTTTTGAAAAATACACAGGGAAAGGTGGGAACCCGAAGGAGCACATTAAGCGCTTCATTGAACACTTGGGAGTACATTGCAATAATAAGAATCTCGGGTTGAGGGAGTTTTCTAAATCCTTAATCAATAAAGCATATACTTGGTATTCCTATTTGGCTCCCAAGAGTGTTTTTACGTGGGAGGAGATGCACGTAATGTTTGTCCAGAAGTTCCTTTTGACTAAAGATGAGTTTACTTTGACCCAATTGGGTAGGGAGAAGCAAAGACTTGGGGAAGAAGTGGTGGCCTATGTTCAAAGGTTCAGGGAAAGATCCCTCGCCGTGAGGGAGGAGGCCAAAGAGTCTAAGTTATTGCAGATCTGC
This sequence comes from Sambucus nigra, assembly GCA_949130495.1. Classification (NCBI taxonomy): domain Eukaryota; kingdom Viridiplantae; phylum Streptophyta; class Magnoliopsida; order Dipsacales; family Adoxaceae; genus Sambucus; species Sambucus nigra. Next base: position 95,272,874 of record OX422207.1, on the reverse strand, counting down.
GCTGAAGGGCTGCTTCCTGAGTACATCTGCTATCTTATCAATGAGATGGGCGAGGGGACTTTTTTGGCATTCTTAAAAGTGGCTAGAAATATCTGCTTGTTCGTGCGACCCAATCCGGTGGTGATGCCCATGATGTTTAGGCAGTCAATGCAACCCGCGGGCGGGGGGGGGGGAGGTGTCTCAAAAACCACGGATAGGGAACACCGAGGGAGGAGATGGGGGTAAGGCACCGAAGAAGGACAATAAGAGGAAGTTTGGGAGAAACATGGAGGACCTACCACCATTGCCTTGTACAGTAGAGGATGTTGTCATCTATTACAATGAAATGGTCCAAGGGGGAACGATCTACGAGCTAAAGGACATTCTCGTGGGAAGACCCGATGCGGCAACGAAAGCGGATCCTAAATACTGCTAGGTTCATCGAAGGATCCAGCATCCAACAGAGAGCTATTTCACACTGAGATGAATCATCAACAAGTTCGTGAAGGTAGAGACGTTGCAAATCCCTCCACATAACGTGAACAACAATCCACTGCCAGCACATGGGGCCAATCTTGTGGTGGCCTATGATGAAGAAGAGAAGATAGGAGAAAGAGAGTCAAAGACGAAACAAGAAGATTACGAAGAAGCTCTGGAAGATTATACGAGAGAAATGGCTAATGTAGTATTGGCCTACGATGAGGCAAGCACCAAAGACGTGAAGGATATGTACGACGTTGAAGGTGAGGAAGAAGACCCAGTCTTAGATTACTGTACAGTTTCGAAATCCCCAAAATTCACTTTGTTCTTCGACCAGATGGGGATACCGAAAGAGAGTAGGTTGGAGATAACCCAGGCAATACTTGACATTGCGAGGAAGAAGGCGATACCTTTGCTGAGATGGAAGAGACCCATGGCCAGGTTGGTTAGGATATTTCTCTCAGAAGTAACCTTTAGCGATGTAGATAGGGCTATAAGGTTCCCTCATAATAGGCCATTGTATTTTACCGCTAGTGTCAAAGGAATTAGCTTTGCAAGAACTCTTATGGATAGAGGAGCTTCCATCAATATCATGCCAATTAACTTTTTCCATGTAACCAATATTCCAAAGGAAAGGTTGGTCCCCATGCCCTTGGTGATTTCAAGGTATGATAACTAATCTTCCAAATCCATTGGGTATGTTAATGTTGGTATTGTGATGGAAAATCTAAGTTCCCATATCAAGTTCCACATAATAGAGAGTGCAAGTTCCTATCATTTGCTAGTAGGAAGGGTGTGGATGCACAACCAAGGGCTAACTCCTTTTACGTACCACCAATGCGCTAAGGCAAATATCAAGGGGACAGAGGTGACCATTAGGGCTACAAAAGGCCCTTCAATGTCAAGGAATCTCACTTGGTAGACGCGACATTTTACACTAAGTTGGAAAAGGATATCCGGGTCCTAATGAGAAGAATAGAGGGAGCATGGGTTCCATCGATAAGAGAAATGATGGGGCCTTTGAATGAGCAGGGTAAAGAGGTTGCAAGAAGCACAAGAGCAATGACCGAAGAAGTTCATCAGGTGGTCCCTCGACCCCAAAACATCTCGAAGCAGCTCAAAGACATGATGAGGCCCAGAGTGGATCCGATGGAGCATGAGGTCCAACGACAAAGCGTGCTAAGATGGTTCTCAAGAAAAAGAATGGTCGAGGCTTTTAGAGAGAAGAAGAGGAAGGCAGTCACCGATACCAACAGACAATGCAAAAAAGTCATTACTGAAGAAGGCAAGGTGGTGTATCAATTTTAACGGTGTGAACGGGCGATCGAGGAAGCTGATGATGAGGTTGACCCGATATATGAATGCTTTTTGGTGGATCAACGGGGACAATGTATGGTGATAGAAAATTCGAGCATATAGGAATTTGTGGAGGAAGTCGCCGAGGAACTAGATTACATGGCAGATCAGTTGAAGCCCAAGGCACAAGAGTTAGAGCAATTGAACCTGAAGAAAGAATGAGAAGATCTAAGCCCCATCTTCATCTCAAAGGATCTCAGTAGGGAGAAATGAGAGGCCTTGGTTGAATTGATTCGGGAGTTTATAGACGTCTTCGCATGGAAATACACAGAGATGGAGGTGCTGGATGAGGAGGTGAGCCGCCATAGGTTGAACGTAATGCCTTCAGCCATTTTAATGAAACAAGCAAAGAGAACGTACAAGCCTGAGATAGATTTGAAGATCAAGGAAGAGTTTCAATGCTTACTAATGGCAGGGTTCATCGCACCGATAAAACACCCACTCTAGCAATCTAGCATTGTCCCAGTGGGAAAGAAGGACAAAAACTAAATAAGGATTTATGTGGATTTCAGAGATTTGAACAGAGCTTGTCCCAAAGTTGAGTTACCTCTGCCCTCCATTAATAGCCTGATAGATGCAACGTTTGGTCATGAGATGTATAGCTTCATGGATGGGTATGTAGGGTATAACCAGATCAAGATGGACCCCATGGATGCAGAGGAAATAACATTCAGAACCCCATTGGGCAACTTTATGTACCAGGTGATGTTGTTTGGACTCAAGAACCCTGGGGCGACTTACCAGAGCACGATGATGTCCATTTTCCATGACTTCTTCCACAAATTTGTGGAATTATATGTGCATGATTGGGTCATCAAATAGAGGAAGGAGGAGTCCCATCTCAGAGATTTGAGGAAGGTGTTATCCCACTGTAGGAAGTATAAATTAAAGATGAATCCATTGAACTGCGTTTTTGGAGTAACAGGTGGGAAATTCCTAGGCTTTGTGGTTGATAGATAAGGGGTGCAGATGGAACAGTACAAACAACAGGCGATCTTGGAAATGCCATGCCCAAGAATGGCAAAGGAGCTGAAGAGTTTTCTTGGCAAAGCCTCCTACCTTAGGAGATTTGTGCCTGGATTAGCCAAAATAACACACCCACTGATGCAGTTGTTGTGAAAGAACACGAAATTCAGGTGGGAAGAGGCTTACCAGGCATCTCTTGATGGATTAAAGAAGCTGCTCGTTTCACCACAGACCATGGTTCCCCCAAAGGAGGGAATACCATTGCAGCTGTACCTCACGTCGACTACGAGGTTCGTGGGAGCTTTGTTGGCACAATAGATCAGTGGGAAAGAACGACCAGTCTACTACCTTAACATGATCATCCATGGGCCAGAAGTCAGATATAGTAGCTAGGAAAGGCATTGTTTAGCCTTGGTCTTTGAAGCGCAAAAACTTAGGCATTATATGTTGTCTTTTACAATTCATATTATGACTAGATATGATCCTACTAAGTATTTTATATCAAGAACGATTTTGATTAGTAGATCAACTGGGTGGTTCCTCATCCTATCTGAATATGACTTGAAGTGCATGGTTCCTCGCACAATCAAAATCCAGGCATCTGTTGGCTATTTTCCCCTCAGGAATGTTTGAGCCACCCAAAAAAAGTATTCCAGGAGATAATTTATAGGCCAATCATCTCGACGCAATGAAGGAGGAATGGACAATGCAGTTCGATGGATCCTCGGTAGAAAAGAAAGGAGGAACAGGGGTTATTCTTTTAGAAGGAATGAAGGAGATTTGCCTTTCCTACAAATTAGATTTCCCCTGTTCTAACAACGAGGCAGAATATGAAGCATCGGTGTTGGGATTACTGGAGGCTCTTCGAAGGGGGATTCGTTCACTTTGCATTAAAGGGGATTCAAACTTGGTGGTCCAATAAGTGAATGGAGAGTAAGCGTTAAAACACTTGAGCCTGGCACCATACATGATAATCATTCAGAGGCTCCTTTGCAAGTTCTATCGGACCAAGATCAAGAGACATCCCAGAACGATGAATCGTCACCCAGACGCATATGGCACGGTTGCCCAGAAGATGTTCATGAGTAATGACATAACTAATATCATGATCTAACGAAGAACAGTTCCAATGGAGGAGGACACAGACTGAAGGGGAGAGATCAAAAGGCAATTGGAATCTGGGAAAGGGGCGATGGGGCTGAGAGAATTAGCCCAATAATTCAAGTACCAGGGAAACCTTTACTTTAGGAATGCTGAAGGATCGTTGTCGAGGTGCATTGGCCCAGAAGAGGCAGAGAAGAGATTGAAGAAAACACATGAAGAGCACTGCAAAGTGACTAAGATACCCCTTTACAGGATAATTCAAATGCAAGGATATTTCTGGCCTAATATAAAGCAGGATGCAGTCGAGCTACAACGGAAATGCGATAAATGCTTGTTATTTTGCGAGGCAACTGAATGTCACTTCGTGGGGGCTCAACCTGACTAGAGACATCCCTATATTGACATCATTAAAGATGGAGTTGTACCAACGGAGAAAATTGATGCGATGGGACTTTGGCAAAGGGCTTACGTTTAGGAGGGGCAACTTTATCGAAGGGGATACTTCAACAGACCGTTTTATTGTATCATGAAGGAAGAAGTAACAAAGGTTCTCACACAGGCATACGATCCAGCTCACATAGGGGGTCCAAGTTATATGTCGAGTTGATGACTTTGGGATACTACTGGCCAACGATGGAGAAAGATTCTGCTGAGTTCGTTCAAAAGTGCAAGGCTTGCCAACTTCATGGAAATATGATCCATGCCCCATCAGTGGACCTACACTCCCTGGCAATGCCTTATCCTTTACACACTTGGGCCTCGACCTGGTGGGGGAAATACATCCTTTTATGAGGGGGAAGATATGGATACTAGTAGCAACGGAGTGTTTCACAAAGTGGGCCCAAGCAATACCACTGAGAAGGGCAATAATAGGAGTAGTGAGCAACTTCATCAGAGAATACATCATTTGCCATTTTAGGATCCCAAAGGTTATCCTTTCATACAATGGAACCCCTTTCGTTAATTCAGAAGTAATGATGCTCACAGATAAGTACTTCATTGTCTACCATACTTCGATGGTGGCATATCCAAAGGGGAACGGTCAGGTCGAAGCAATTAACAAAACTTTGGTTAATATCTTGGCTAAAATAATGGAAGATTTCTCAGGATCGTGGGATAACAAGATAATAGTTGTATTTTGGGCCTATCGAACAACTAAGAGGTAGCCCACACGGTATACACCGTTCTATCTTGTCTATGGGGCCGAGGCAATTCTCCCAGTAGAGTTAGAAGTTCCCTCTGCTCGATATGCTTTGTGAAGTAGTATGCTCCCTCAGAACAGGCATGTGCAGTTGGAGGCGTTGGATAAACACAGATATAATGTGATGCAACACTTTCAAATGCATACGAAACATCTCTCCAGGGTATACGATAACTTAGTAAGGCCAAGGAAGTTCGTGGAGGGAGATCTCGTATTGAAGGCAGCAGTGAAACACATCAGGGGGCTTCTTCTACCTAAGTTTGCAGCAAATTAGGAGGTACCTTTCATCGTAAAAGAGGCTCATGACTCAGGTTAGTTCTTAATTTCAAAAATGGAAGAAGACAAACCATTCAAGATTAACAATAAATGGTTGAAAGTCTATCATGTGTAGGCAGTTATGTTTGACCACTGATGTATTTGGTAGTTCTTATAAATACACAAGTTCTTTTCATGATGAGTATGCGAGTTCTGTTTATTATAACTCAAGTAGAGATGAAATAATTACAGAATTTCACAATTCACAATCTATGTAAACAATTGTAACACAAAGAAATGGCATAAGAAAATAAATATCTTTTTCCATTCATAAACTTTGGGGCATTACAAAATTGGGAGCTATTACCCAAGAATTACATGAGAAGAAAAGAAAAAAAACATATATAGAAGTTCATTGGCCCAAGAGGAACTACAGATCTGGAGAAGAGAAAAAATCTCCAGGGAGGCTCGAAGAAGCTGCTTGGCAAGACTGTTGAGCGTTGATAGAGACCTCCAACCTTGTTTGCTCCTGCGTGCGCTCGATCAGGAGTTTCTCTCGTTTCAGCTTCGCCAGACAAAAAGCTTCTTCGATGTCCTCCACCTCTTTGTCAATGTCTCCAATAAGAGGTGCTTGCTTGGCCAACTTATCTTCCTCGGCCCGCTGGTACTCTTGGTGTTTCCACAAGAGCTCCCTCTGGCTGTCCAATCGTTGTCTTTTTAAAGTCTTTAAATGCATGATAAACCATCCAAAACAAAAGCTATCGAGACCTAACTCCTTTAGATAAACCAAAAATTGGTTAAGGAGGGGCCTGGTAACGTTTGAGGTCGAAGTGTTGACAATTTTAGCAACAACGGTAGCCATACCATGAAGTCTGTAACTCATAAAAAAAATATTTGAACGCAGGCAGTCCACCGTAAATGTCTTAAGATGATGATTTATGAGTTGTTCAATAACCAGACGATGGTTGGCAGGCATCTGAGGAGAACGATGAAGCACCATCAGGCAAAAGGCATGAGGAGATAGGTCGGGCAGAGGAAGATCACAGTCAAATTCGCTCTCCGCAATAGCACCGGTCGTGGAACCTTGGTCATTATGGCTAGATTCTTTTGAAGAGACAGGTTCACGATGGGGTGAGCCAATAGGCGAAGGAACTAGTGGAGAATCCGCCTGAGAAACCTGAAACAGTTAGAGGAAATAAAGAGTTGATGAAGAAAAATCTTTACAAGCATTTTCGTTGTTAAGTCACCGATATAAGTGGAGTTTATGAAAAATCTTAACAAGAATTTTCATTGTTAAGTCACCGATATAGGTGGAGTTTATGAAAAATCTTAACAAGCGTTTTCGTTGTTAAGTCACCTATATATTTGGAGTTTATAGAAAAATCTTAACAAGTGTTTTCGTTGTTAAGTCACCGATATAGGTGGAGTTTTTGGAAAACCTTAACAAGTGTTTTCGTTGATAAGTCACTAATATAGTTGGAGTTTATGAAAAAAATCTTAACAAGCATTTTCGTTGATAAGTCACTGATATAGGTGGAGTCTATGAAAAAAAACGTTAACAAGTGTTTTCATTGTTGTCACAAACACAGGTGAAGTTCGAGAAACTGAGAAATGCAAAGATAAATTTACGAAGTACCTCAGTAGTAGTAGAAGCGAGGACGGGAGTCACCACGATGGCCATAATGGTAAAAACCGTAGGGCTGGTCTCATCACCTCAGTAGCTTCAATGGGGCCCTTGGTAGAAGAAGCCTCAACGCTAGGCAAACCTCCCTCGCTAATATAAGGTACTAAGGCCAACACGGGTGTATCATCAATAGAAGACGTTGGACCTTTAAGAGATGCCCCAATGCCCGTGGGTAGAGAACAACTAACATGAGGAGAAACAACATCAACATGGGCCTTGGAAAGGAAAAGTCCACTGAGAGCAAAGGGTGGAGAGAGACTTGGAGAAAGCTGCAGCAATAAAGCTAAGTGTTAGAGATGACAAATTAGTACTCAAAAAGAGAGAAATACTTAAAAAATGTTACTTACCCCCGTTATGGCACTAAAGAGGGGAATTATAGTCAGAGGTCTCGTTAGTATGGGGGGGTAAGGAGGTTGGCTACCAGAGATGCCATCTCAACTTGGGGCACTCCAACATGTCAAGGTTCAGTATATTACACAGAAAGAAAAGAGGTGGAGTAGAGAAATGTTGCCAGACCTAATAGGTAATAGATAATATGTTACCTCGGGGGAACCTTCTACAAGTGGAACAAGGGGCAGAAGAGCCTCGGGTTTAGGTTCTAATTCAGAAGAAGTTGGGGGTGGGCTCATTGCCTCATTAGATTCAACGGTAGTATCCCCCGCAACAGCATCTCTCACCCATTGGGAGGATGAACGATGAGAATAAGTGAGACTAATCAGGGGGAACAGGGAGGAGTAGTGTCTGCTGGAGAGACACTGCAACTCCTCCCCACAAAATGGCTTATGGGGGCTGGGGGGGTTAGACCCTTATTCTTCAACTTCCTGCACCAAAACATTTTCTTATTAACAAATGAGAAGACGCAACACACCATAAGAGAAGGGGAATAAAAAAAATGCACATATACCTCAGACCCAAAGGGAGACGAGAAGGTATAACCATCGGTGAAGGTGGCGAGGAGGCAGCAGCAGAAGGAGCCGAGGATGGAGATTTCTCAGACATCCGTTTCTTTTGGGACTTGGTACCCAGTGTTTTCTTCCTTGAGTTCGTTACATCACCACCTGAAGGTACCCTCGACCTCCTCCTCCTTTTTACCGGTGGCTCGGTGGGATCAACCACGATCGTGGGAAAATCAAATGAGGGAGGAACAACGACAGCGCGCCATTGAAACTCGACATTTATTCTTGCGACTTCAGCTTGAACCTTCCTCCTCAGCTCTTCAGATACCTCTGTAGACATGGGAGAAGGAACATAGGTAATAGGAAATGCCTCCAAAGGAGCTTGTGCTTGAACCTGGGGCTTGGACTTCGAGGACTTAGATTTCTTGGCCTTCTTAGCAGGTGGCTCAGAAGGTCCTTCTCCCATTGCAGCTTCGGTAAAAGGGGCAGCTGGTTTGGTGGTTAACGCAGCCTTGGGATTAGGCGTGGCAAAAGGGATCATGGGGTAGTATGGAGGAAGTTCAGTAGGAGCTTCTTTGGGGGTCTGGCTTAGAGGGAACTCAATCCCAAGAATAGAACTACCCTTCAACCCCAACTCCAAGGCAGAAAATGAAAGAACTGGAGGATACATGGGATCCCCCTCGACGAATTCAGAAATTTGGGCCAGTTGCATCAGCCAATAATTTATTGCAAACAGAGGGTTCACGTCCCCTTGCCTTGTGATAATAGGAATGGTGACTCGCCCAGCCAGTGTAGAACACACTCCCCATGTAACTGTTGAGGAAAACAGAGAACATGCCTCGCTAAAGCAGACCTTGGGGTTGGATAATTGAAACACTGGGCGAGGAGCCCCTTGATCAAAGCCAAACTAACGATTGCATTGGTTGGGATTGTAGTACTCGCTGGTGTATCCCCACTCGGTGTAAGAGGGCAGGTAGTCTAGCAAAAATAGATGGACCGCGGCTAGTGAGGGGTATTCGATAATGAGGTCTATGGTAGTCACCTGGACCACTCTTGCCTTATGTTTAAAAAAATCTCAAGTGTAGAGAAAAATATCCTCTTCATAGGGCCTCATCACAAAACTCGAAAAGTCATCAATAAAGGAGGTCAGCTCCTTTCGACTTTGTCTCTTATGAAAAACAAAGGAGCGTGGGGGCAGGATTGTTTCCCTTGAAGGAGGGCGGGTTATCTTGGCTATTATGGTAGGGAAACGTATATAGAGGAAGCCAGTATATAGGGAAACGTAAGGAGTACGGAGTTGGCCAAGTTGGCCAAGTTATAATGGCCCAGAGATTGTTCCATGTCAAAAAGGGTTCTATCGATCCATGTGTAGAAGGATCCCAAGGCGATTGCATCCAGAGGAAGCTTGGTACCCCGAGCCAAATGAATGGACAGGTTGATGAGATCCCTTCGAGGTTGTTCATTGGGTTTCCCCGTTAAAAGGAAGCGAGAAATAATGATAAGGATATAGGCAGGATGTTCCAGCGATGTACCTTATCCAGGGACAGCCTCAGAGGAACTACCTTCAGAAGGACTCTTATAGAAATAGTTGATGAGAGGAGTGAAGGTAGCTTTATTTGAAGTACCGATGCACCTTCGGCATATACGATCTAACTCCAAACGGTTAGCAGTCTCTTGGGCATCCAGGGCTTCATCATAATAGGGCTCATGACCTGTTGCCTCAAGGCCTAGGAGGTCGCATACATCCTCCAATGTTATAGTAAATTCTCCCCATGCAGCAATGAACGTATGAGTGGTAACGTTCCAGCGAGATACCAGAATAGGAAGAACATAATTATTCTTGGACACGGTGAACTCACCAAACCACTTCGCCCGATGAATCCCAATCTTAGTGAGGGTATCATCATGGGAACTCTGCATATGGGAGTTTCAGGTAGCAAAGTGAGCAGGAGAGCCCCCAGGACCTTCAATTTTGATATGGGACCATGGAAAGTCCCCTCTCTCAAGACGAAATCGAAGAGTCCCCTCGGGAGGTAGAAAGCCCAGTCATCAGCACTCTCATCTTCATCACCAAGCGTTATGGCATCATACTTGGCATTAAAAATTCAACTCTTACAAAACCCAGCAAAGTCATCACCCTTGTCGAATATGGGGGACCGACGGTAAAAGTGCAACTGGTCCTGGCGAGTAACAGTCAGTGAAGCGGCAACAGAGGTGGTGACAACAGGGGTGGGAGGTGGAGCACTGGTGGACGGTGTGGTAGGGTTGCTTGAGGAGGCCATTGCAGAAAATGGCGAAGCCTGAGAATATCTTGGTAAAACAAGGGTTGGGAATGAAGAGGGAGAGGCACAACCACAGGTGGTGGCGCAAAAGAGGAGAAAAGAAGGAAGCTTGGTAAAATCTTGGGCAATAATGGAGTTTGAGCAGAGTTCGCACAAAGTTTCTCTCTCTTAAGGAATGTGGGATCTTGAAGAAGAAGAATGAAAGAGAAGGGTTTGAAAAAAGAGATGTTTGAAGCCTTTTAAACCTTACCTTTTGAGTTTCCCACCATCGCACGTGCAAGGCCGCCTATAATCATTTCAAATGAACACGTGACACTTCGAGAAGTGTTTTGACAGCTGAAAAGATAGCACCGCGTCATTTATGAAGTGATGCCTAGGGAATAAAAAGGGTTGCCTTCCTAAGCAAGTTTGAGTTTTGGTGCCAAAAGTTTTGTCAGACATATCCAATAACTCCCAATGGAAAAGATGTCCCAACGGTTCCAAAAAGCTATGATGCCCCCTCACCATAAATCCAAACATTTTTTAAATAGGTGACTCGGCTACATCGGGGAGAATTTTTGCTTTTTTTAACATAGTGAAGCATTACAAAGGAGAATTTCACCTACCAAGAATCAGAACGAGTATTTGAGAAGCTTAGCAAGCCTTTCGGGAGAAGTTCAAATAATAAAGCTGGAAAGGTTGAAGCACAGTATAAGGAAAAAGTGGTGATGTCCCTTCGTCAAATCCCCAATGAGTCGTAGTGCTTTGGCAAAGGTACATCGGGGAGAATTTTACTTTTTCCTGGAAATTATAAGACTGTGGTTCTAACGAAGGAAAGAAGGCCAGAATTTTTTCGCACATAGAAGGTTCATCGATTTGAGATGTTTCGTGCAGACATTTCTTGCTCCAAAAAACCTCTCCATGAAGGGGAAAATGTTGAGGGGGCTTGAAGGTAATTTTGAGATTAGAAGTAATTCCACATTAGCAACATTATTTTAAGGATTAAGGCAGCATGGCAGCTCAGCGTGGCAGCTCAAGCGAGGCAGCTCAGCGTGACAACTTGTATTTTATCTTGTTATATTAGTCATATCGTATCTTTGTTTATATTAACTATAAGATATAATGGTTGTAATTATGTATCAAGAATAATAAGGAGTTTTAATGTGAGGTTAAACGGTACTCGCGAGAGACCAGGCTTGGCAGGGCCTAGGAGAGCTTTCATGCTCTATCGAATGACCTTATTGTGGGAACTTTAGAGGGACTTAGTTTGGAGGATTGTGAAGTGAGGAACCATTGGGGTTTGTCCCAACCATCTTAAATACACTTGGTAAAACACCGCAGAACCCTAACCGTGGAACTTCGGGCGGAGCAACTGGGAGTTCCATCGGGTGTTGAGTTGTGAACCAAATAACCCTCTACTTAATGTCACATATACTGTAGTTGATGTCACTAGATAGTTAAAAAATATCAGACCTGTACTTGAGTAAACCACCGTGGTATCTAGGGCTGTCAGGCAGTTGGTGAGCCACCTCTACGACAATAGCCCATTGACACACAGTGATTAGGCAAAAGGCATGTCATGGCATTTAATGTTTATGTCGTGGAGACAACTAGTATATCAGGTATTTAATATTGTGACATAAAGTATGAGGGGTGTATTTCATGGTCTTTAATGACTGATTTGCCTCAGGGATAGTGTGGGGGGCTATTTAAGGACCCCAACCACCCATAAGGAGAGGATGATCTTTTTTGAGAGTTCAGGAGAGATCTTTTTTAGGGTTTAGAAGTTATTACTAGAGATTTATTGCAAACCAGAGAGTTGGCTCATCCACCATTGTCATTTATTAGGAAGCTTTTAATACTTGATAGAGGTCCCTGAGGGTATTTGGGTGTGTTTGGCTGCCTGCCAAGGCGTATCTAGGGTGCTTACTTCTCTCTCCCTCTAGATAAGTTACTTCTATGTTCATTACTATCTTCTGAGTTACACATGAGAGATTTTTGAGTTTTAACTAAGTTTTATCTTCATTGAGTTTGTGTTTGCATGTTCTATCACTAATCCAAGGTTTTAGCTAATTAACTTGTCACTACCGTACTCAAAAAGGGTTACACCTCCATCTTATCTAAACTACCCTCTTACATGGTGAATTATTTTAAAACCCGAGATACATCTTTGCTAGAGTTTCTCTTGTAGGGAGGATAACCTACTGTTGATCTAGGTGCCACTTGAGGGAGGTACTGGGCTGACATTGATTGCGTGTCATGGAGAGTACTTATGGGTGTTCCTCGGCTAATTGAACTGCATGTCTTTATGGATGTTCTGAGATTGGTTCATTGTTGATTCAGAATTGCATGTTCTTGTAGGTTTATGTGGATATTCATTGCAGATTTCTCTTGTAATCATTGTGAGTATTATCATGTGAAATAACAGGTTTTCCCTTTTTAGTTTTTTCCTAAAATCTATTTGTGAGAAATTATTTATGTTGGTTTGATTTTACCCATGTAGTTGTATGTTTTAGGGATGAATTAAATTGGTTTAAAAATTGACTCTAATTAAATAAGTTTACAATTGGAATTTATGAATTCGGTTTAATCAATATCACATAGCTTTCTTAAATTGGTATCAGAGAAGGTTTCACTAATTTATTGTGAATTCCATTTTCTACAATATTTTGTGATATTGATTTTATTTGAAAAATCTGATTTTGAAAAATCGCAATGTTTTCGAATGAAAACTTATATAATCGGTTGCCAATTTTTGACAGGTCTAATTATGCCTATTGAAATTCTGCATGAAATCATATTTAAAAGTAATCGATTAATGCGTTTGGGAAAGAGGCTGGACTCCTCCCATTGTCATCACAAATAATGTCACTAATTTAAAACTTGTGGCAGACTGGACTAAGGATGAGTTTAGGTGGAGCACTTTTAATTCACGAGGATTGACTGCAATTTCAGCGACGTCACTCCTGAGAAGTTTTGACCTATTATGATGTGCACCACGTCTAAAGAAGCGTGGTATGTTTTAGAACTTACCCATGAAGGCATAAATGCAGTAAAAGAGTCTAAACTTTAAAATTTAACTACTCAATTTGAAACAATTACCATGCTTGAATCTGAGTGTTTTAATTATTTTTACGCATGTTTATCCGATATTGCCAACACTAGTTTCAATTTTGGTGAGCACATTCCTGATGCACGAGTGGTTAAAAAGATTTTAAAATCTCTGCCAAAACGTTTTATCCCTAAAGTAACTGGTTTGAATTCCTTAGGTAATTTGAGCGATTTAAAATTGGAAGAGCTAGTAGGAGATCTCCAGACATATGAAAATGACATGTTTCCTGATACTATCGGGACTAAGGATAAATGGATATCACTTAGAGCCCAGTCTAGGAAGGGAAAGGAAGTTTCTAAGAGTGAGAAGAAAAAGAAAGTGAAAGTGGGTGAGTCCTAATCTGAGGATGAGTCTGATTTTGATATGGACATGCTTGCAAAAAATTTCAAAAACATTTCTCAAGTTTTCAAAACAAAATTCTTCTAATAAAAGGGTTTATGAGAAAATAAAAAGAAGGATGAGGCCAAAGAGAGCGGTGAGAAAGAGAAAGAGGAACAAGAAAAATGTTTTGAGTGTGAGGGTAGAGGGCATAGAGCATTTGAGTGTCCCACTCGGCTAAAGATAAAGGGCAAAAAGATTGCCATGCCAGCCACTCTTAGCGATAGTGAGGAAGAGATGAAAGATTTCAGTGATGACTCTTTACATGGGAAGATTGTTGCCTTTTTATCTAGTCACGTGATCACACCTAGTTTGTCCCACTATGATGAGGATACTTGTGCACGTGAAGCCCCTGAGGATGATTTGAGTGTTTCTAGCGAGTGTGAGAGTGAGTGCGCTAGCAAGGGTGATAGTGAGTTCAAGATTGCGTTTAGAGATTTGTAAGATGATACCTTAAAGACGAAGAATTTAATAAGGAATTAGGTCTTAGGGTGATTGATTTGGAGAGTGAGATTGAGAGTTTGGGGGGATTTGAGGCATCGGCGAGTCAACTCGAGAAGGCGAACGTTTCTTTAAATGAGCAGTTGATCGTCGTGAATCGGGAGAAGAGTGAACATATACCCCGTGTGTCACAATTACAGAGAGATCTTGAACATGTCCGAGAGGTAAAGGTAACTTTAAAGGATACATCTAAGAAGGTAGGAAAGATGCTCCTCGGTGATAAGCACCCAAAAGGTTCTTTCTATCACTCTGTCCTGCTTGGGGGTAATGTTGAGAGACTAGCAATAGGTCATGATGGTGTGTCCACTTTCCACGTTTCACTTGAGCCAGTTCTCGAGTTTGTGATTAATCCATATGGCTCTCAACCTAACACACCTAGGTTTCTCGTACCAGATAGGAGAGTGCACTGTAGACGTTTTGAGAGAGGTGTTCCTAGACACCTTAGGGAGTTTTAATTTAAGTTGGGTGGTGTGACGTATATAGTTTTGCCACGTGTCTACACAAATCCACCTGCACATAATGCTCCGGATGATTACACTAGAGAGTTTGCACATGTTAGGGAGAAATTTAAGTTTTTAGTTAAGACTTCACATGACTTAATGGATTTTTTTCATAGGATGTCACCAACTTTGAAAAACTCCATCGCACCTAACGGTTTAGGTTCAGACCTGTTTTCTAGCATAGGATGATTTTCATGATGATATTTTATACCTATTGCTAGTGTGTACCATTTTTGTACTAATATTTTCTAATTTTGATATATTTTTCAAAAAATCAAAAAGATTTTTATTTATGAATTTTTTTTGGAAAAATACAAAAAGAGTCTCTATTTTTTTTATGAAAAAATTAAAAAAAAAAGGAAAAAAGATTATTTTTGATAATTTTTTTTAAAAAAAGACAAAAATGTTTTTTATTTTGTTTACACCATTTATGAATGCTCATTTAGGATGACCAAGTCACAATTTCATTCCATATCCATGTGACAATTTGATAGTGTTTTGATATGTGTCATCATTTCAATTTTGTGCTATATAATGTTTGGACTCATTAAGATGTAATTTGAGATTATTACCTACATGTTTTAATCTTAGTTTCCTTTACAGTACACTTGTACGGATTTGTTTGATTATTGTACTTGTCAAATCACATATTGATCGAAGTGTTTCCATCTCAATCTTGTCTTTAAAACGAACCAAATGCAAAAAAACTTGACAATGAAAGTAATGCATGTAAGAACCATCTACCGTGATGAATTAAAATTGCCAAAAAATGACGAGTGTTCACGGGAAAGGTCTGCGAGAGTACAAAATTAACTCATTGTGAAATCCATCATTTAAAAGAGCCCAAGAAAAAATTAAGGCAATAAAAATAATCATACACCAAAAATGGGGCCGATAGGATTTCTCTAAGGAGAGAAAATTAGATCACCTCAAAGAAAAATAAATGCATTATTATTTATGTGGGTGTTGGGATGGAAAAAGTAAAAACACTTTTGCACGTCCTGAAAAAGTCTTGAAAAAGCATTACGTAGTTTTAGACGTTATTGGTGTGGAAATCATTTTAGACTTTGGTGTGTCGATTAGATTGAGTCGATGTCATATTAATTCACATTTTTAACACCTAAGGACGATTTTGAGTTCATTCGTTAGAAGTATCCAAATTCATCGTGCACATATGTTATGTTCGATTGCATTGATTTTCCCATCAAATTTGTTCACACCCATTCATTCTGTTTCCACGATTTGGCTACCTTAGTGAAAATTCATGGTGTGTGACTTTTGTAATTTTTTTTTGCATTTTTGAGTGAAAAATAAAAAATAGTATATGGAATGCTTTTGAGTATCTCTTAATGATAATAGTTGTTTTCTTTGATTTTTGTGACACTCCATGTTTAATTTGTTTTATTCGTCTCCTTATCTATTTTGGACAAATAAAAAGGGGGAGAACGAATTATGGGGGAATTTTTTAATTATGGAAGAGATTTAAGATTCGATAATAGTTTTGATTTATGTTTTTCAATTTAAACTCAATACGTCACGAAGGAATTTGATTTATCTCATGTGTGTGAGTACAAATATTGATGGTCATATATTGCACACCTTGATGAGAAAAGCTTGAAGATTCGAAGATTTGATGTTGAAGATTTTTGATGAAAAGTTTTATCTCGTATTTTTAGTACCTTTTCAATTTTGGGGATCGTGGGAGGGTATTAGATTTGTATAAGAATTTTGATTTGATAATTCAGATGTTTTTATATTGTATCGGCATAGACATAGGGGGAGATTTGTAAGGACTTATTTTATAAGTCATAGTTACATTAGTGTATGTCGTATACCGATACAAACCGTTGAAGAAAAAGTTCAAGTTTGAAGATACATGAAGACGGATCCGAATATCAAAAGTTCTTCAACATTCAAGCCTCTGTGAGATTAATTTTGGTAAGGATGTGTTTAAGTACCTTAATAATTCATTTGAAGTGTTGGGATATTCTTTCTAAAATATTTACTAAGTGTTCAGGCATTGTTTTTCATAAAAATAGTTTTCTAAGTATTGAGGTGGATTCTTGAAAGAAAAAAATAAATATTTTATTTTTCACTCTGTCGTTCGAGCGACTTGAGCATGTCGTTCAAACGACATGTTGATCTCGTGCGAAGCTCATTCGAGAGACACATATCCCCATCCGAGCGACATAAGTGCTTCGTTTGAGCGATAACACCGACTCAATTTTTTTATAAATATCACATAGCTTTCTCAAAAACCACCCTCAAAATGTTGCACTCCTAGAAATACCACCAAAGCACCACCACAAGAGGCAATACAAACCCAAGAAAATCATCGAGAAAATAGAAATGGAAAAAATGATGTAAAACATAATAGAAAACATTATAAAGATGATAAAGAGTACCTAGAAATAAGGGGATAACCTGAGAACAAAGGAAGACACTGGAGAAGACGATCAAAGGTAGGTTTAGAGGCAGAGTCTAGAGAGAGAAAGAAATCAACATTTTTTCTCTGGTTCAAAACTTACCAAACCCATTCAATCTTAAATATGATCAATGATTTAACACGATAAAAAAGGCATGGAATGACGTAAAAGCTACACGCGTGGGCCACATGCGCATGGAAAATCACACTAACCTCTGGCACAATTAAAGAATGGTCGACAGCTGGTTAACATCTCATATGTGGGATGGGACCTGAGATTACATGAGGGAAACATGACCATTGCATCTAATGACCTGACCCTTCTGTCCCCAAGGTACGATTGGAAACTAATAGACTACTAGGCAACTAAATTCATGATCCGTCCCAAAATAGTCATCTTAAAGCCATAGAGGGCCACATTTAAACCTTAGCCTCTTACTGATGCAGAAGGATAAGGTCTAGGGATAATTAATGTACATAAATGTTTTCTCATTAAAATTCCACCCATGAAGAATGACCACTAAAGACTCATCCCTCAAAAGAGACCAATGACCCCACCTTAGCTTACATGAGTGGTCTCATCCAACAGTGGTCTCGTCTCATAGTGGAATCGTCAAAATGACACCCAAAAAACCTATCAAGGTCCTTAGTCTCATTTCATAGCAGAGATTAACCTCGCCCACATCAATATAGGTATCGCCCTTGGACCACACCAATATTACATGATAGAAACCTCAGCCTAATATGGGCGCGTCATTCACATATGACCAACCTAACTCATCTCGACTTGCAACATGGAACGAGGCCTTCTACAGACTCGAATAGGCCGAGACCTACTACTTTTAATACATTTTCATAGGAATGTAAATCATGACAAGGAAATTTTAGTCATATCTCCACAAAATTATTATTAAAGATCAATAACCCACATAGAGGAATATTCTTCATGATGACCTTACTTTATACACACAAAGATGGAACTCTCTTATTGACCACAACCTCAGCTGGGAGTGGGACACATGCTGGGAGTGACATTGCTCACCCCTAGGCTATATAGGTTACACTAGGTCTTCTTATTTTGGATCAACTTTTGCAAACCCTACTATTACTCCTTAGAATTGAGTTTAGAGAGAGAAATCTGGAGTGTTTATATTTTTTGGACATTAGTTCCAACTTCCTCATTATATTGAAATCAATCTCATACTCTTTGCAGTGGACGTATGCTAATGCCGAATCACTTAAATACTTGTGTTCATCTCTATTTCCTTTCAACTCTTCTGTTAAATTTCTTGATTAATTACTACCTTATTACATATTTGCAAGACCTATCTCTAGGGTGAATCCATTGTATGACATCAGTATCATCAATATAAATGGACATTTGTTTGATAAAGCTAGCCCCAAATTTTTAAAAAAAAATTAAAATGTAAAATTCATATGCTAACCACTTTATAAAGTTTTGAAGATGCCAATGTTAAAAAAATTGAGTAGGTCTAGTTTAAATTGAACTTGGAATTGTTTAGAGTACAATCTAGCTCAACTGAAATTGTAGTCTAATCGGATTTAAGGTGATAGATAGTTATTGAGCTTAAGCATTAATGTACTCAACCAAAAATTAAAATTTAAAGAATTTCAGTTGGTATCAATAATTTTAACTTTTATTCCTGCTTTAAATGTACTTTTAGGGTCTATTTGGGGTCCCCAATTCCGTACTTTGGAATTGTAACATGAAAATATTCATTTTACAATTTTGAAAAATTAAATTAAAAATTTCCTATTCTAATAACATGGCATGAAATTGGGATTCCTAAACACACCTTTATTCATCTATTATCAAAATTCAATATGCATTAAAACGAAAATAAAAGTTTGTGAAATTTTACATTTTGATAACGTAATTGATGTTGCTAAAATTTATAGGGCATTTATAGGGTCAGCCTCGAGATTTTGGTTATACACTTTCATATATATATATATATATATATATATATATATTGTGGCACAATTCAATGAGAAGCTTCTCTTACATGTTATGTAGACTAAAAAATCGTTGTACTTAACTACTTTCGATAATGAAATACAATATTCAATCGGTCATTATCCAAAGTCACGATATTAACCCGTAACTCAGATGCTCAAGTTTCAACTCAATAATGAAATTGTAATGCATATTATGTTTTTTTTGTTGGGAGAAAAACTGAAATAGGATGATCTCTTGAGGCATTTTTCTAAGTTCTAGTTACCTCAAATTAGGGTGTTTATATATCATCCTCGGTTTTCATTATATATACCCTACTTTTATTAAACACACATAAATAGGTTGAAATTCATTTATCATACTCAATTAGTGGGGGTTATTAGAAGAAAAGAAAAAAACAATCATTTTCTCACATTTACCACTTCTAATCAGATAAATACTACAAACTCAACCTTAAAAACTAGAACATACACCGACCATTTTTGGCCCAATTTATCACATAATAGTTAATATCCATTACTAAGAATTTATGATTTTTCGATGGGTATTAACGATTCTCCACCGAGCAGTTTTGATCAATTGCCCGACATTATGGTTTTGCTCCATCAGCCCATCCAACTCTGTCATGTTCTTATTATATCCCTCAATTAACAAATGATTAAATTTTTATCCATTTTATTCACTCATTAAAGCCTAAAATTCTCTAGTAATTAAACTTTTAGTAAACCTTTTCAAATTGCTTTCTTTTTATTTTAAGAGGGACAAGTTATTTGACATATTAAACATTTTCATCTATTCGTGTGTTTGAGGTCCGTCTTTTTTTTTCTACAAATTTTTTGTTGATTTGGTTGGTTTAGTTTGATTAAGTTTCATTAGTATAAAATATTTTATTTATTGCTTAAGTTACACGTGGCTAGTGTCATAATTATGATCGCGAGCTTTTAAAGGGGTATCTAAATCTTTTAAGCACTTTTATAATTAAATAATTATAAACTGCCCATCAATATTGTGGGTGTATAGAAAAACATCCCAAATAAATTCAAAAGTTATAATAACCTATAAGCCTAGTATTCCTTACGTTTTAGTGCACATGTTACTTTACTAAATTTGAATTTAAATCATTTTTAATGCTTTTGTGAAGTATCATGCCAGGAAAATGAAAAAACTCTCATCATTAATAGTAGTTAGTAATTTAATAAAGTGGTAGTAGATCATCCTTGTTTATGAAAAATTATATTGCTATATGGCAGTAAACTCTACTCTTTTGGATTGTGATCATTCCTTTTTTCTCTTTATCGAGTTAGGTCCCTCTTTAGTTTCTTTCCTAACTAAAAACATATATAAAAAGTCGTTCATTAAAACTAAAAAAGATTGTAAATAGAGTTTGTAATCCATCTATAATATTAAGTAGTAATGTAATTTGTTAACAAGATTTTACTACTATTACTAATCCATAAGTATCTATACTTAAATGAAGTAGTAGTATATCATCCTTGTCCATGATAAATTGTATTACTATATGTCAATACTTCTAAACTTTACTTTTAGAACAGTGATCGTTCCTTTTTTTCTTCATTAAGATTTGTCCCACTTTAGTTTCTTTCCCAACTAAAAAGATACATAAAAACGTCGTTCGTTAAAAGTAAAAATAATTGTCAATAGTGTTTGTAATACATTTGTAATATGAAGTAGTGATGTAACTAATTAAGAAGATTTCGTCTAAGGAAGGACAATCCTTCATTATCGTTACCATTCCATAAGTATCTATAATTTAATAAAGTACTAGTAGATCATCTTTATTCATGACAAATTGTATTACTATATGTCAATTATTATAAACTCTACCATTTTAGAGTGTGATCGTTCCTTTGTTCTCCTCATTAATATATGTGCCCCTTTAGTTTCTTTCCTAACTAAAAGAGTATATAAAAAGTTATTTGTGTGTTAGTTACAGTATGCATGCACCCTATAGTGGCTTGAGTAGCCTAAATGTATCTATTTATATAGATTGTGTATTTATGGTATCGAAGAACTTTTTTCTGTTACAAATGCTAATCTTTCATGTCTTGGGGATGTTTGAGTTTTTTTTTTAAGAATGACTTGTGATCTCATATATATAATAGAAGATGAGATTTCATTTGTTATCATGGGGGGTAGTTGATTTTATATCTAATGACTTGAGTGTGTAAACCATAAATAATTTTTCTAGTAAAATACCCTCTGCAAACATAAATAATCGGTCTAAATACTTTATTACATAAAAATAGCTGACAAAGGCAAGTGATTCAATGGACTAATTTTTATAATAAATTACTAAACTCACAAATCTATTTTTTTTGTCAAATTTTATCTTTAATTAAATTAAGTGTGCAATGAAGCACGCAATCAACACAAGTAATGAGGAAAAAATCCTAAAAAGAGCAAAACCATATATTTATCACTAATAAATGTTTTCAATAATAATCGACATATAAAACTTAGACAATATAAGTGAGACACACAGAACCTTCAAAACCTTCAATAGAATACGACCCAATCTAGAGCCATCAATAGGTAGCAGTCTACCCTCGGTATTCACCGATTAACCTTGTTTTCTTTAGCAATGAAAATAAAATTTCACAATTTAGAAATCGAGATTTCTCTTCACATAGGTTTATAAGAAACAAACCTTCTTCGTGACTTGGTAAAGTGATATAAATTATTCCAAGAGGTTTGGAATGTTTATGGAGGTGTTTGATCACAAAAGAGAAATCAAAAGAAGTGTTTTTGTTTATGTAAAGAGTTATTAAGAAGTCTAATCCCTTTTATAAGATGGTTAGATAAAAATGATAAACCTAAAAGATTTGGATTAGATATCGTTAAAAAAATGCATAGTCATTTGAACGGAATGTACCTCGTTCGAATGACGTATACGATCTCATTCAAACGAAGATCAAATGATGTCTTCAAACGACATTCCAGAGGACAATGAAAAATGGGTCGTTTGAAGTTTAAACAAAATTGTTCGAACGAAGGGTTAAACTTGTTCGAATGATGCCAAGTCTCGTTCGAACGAGGCGTCGTTTGTTGACAATTTTTTCTACAAAAATTCAAGTTCCTTTTTCAATAAAAATGCTCTTTAACAATTATTAAAACCTAGAAATAATTAATAAAATTTTACCAGCTAAGTTCACAACATCTTCCAAGCATGTTGAGATAAACAACTCTTCTAGGTTTCAAATGTCTTCAACTTTGTCTTCGAGTTCCGAGAAGTCGTGTATAGGCAGTGTTTGTGTAACGAGATTTGCCAAACTAAAAAAATAAAATCTGATCAATTAATAAAATTTGCTCTTACTAGTAGCCTTTATGAGACTCTATCATTAAGGTTGCATTTTTATAAGAGGATTAAAATGTAAGGATTTGGGTTTAAATTTATATATTAATTATTGGAATTTGGTTGAAAGACTTAACGAGGAGAATAGAGTTTAGGGACACGCACTAGTTTGCCTAAGAGTCTTCTTGATATGGATTTCAAATAATTCCTATCATATTTCTATTTCATCTTCACCCATAAAGTGTTACAAAATTTACATTTTTTAATTGCAACTTAATATAATTGCACACTTTATCCCCTAGACCATCACTTTAAGGTATTAATTGCAAATTTATAGGTTACGTGATAAACGATGATTCTGAAAATAATCCTAGAAAATATCTCATGGATTGTGATTAAATTAGAGATGAAAATATGCCCCATCCTGCCACAATTAGGATGGATTTATAACTCCTTAAACAGTACATGGTCAATTTTGGTTAGGATGTGATTTTGGTGAATCTGTATTGAACCATACTTGATTATCTGTAAAATTTACTTTAATTAGCTCATCTATGCATTCGATCCTAGTAACATATTGGGTGGATTATATAACTCATCTATGGTACTAAATAATTTATTTAACCCAATTTTGTTAAGTTCACTATATATATTATTTATTTCACTTTTTATTTTAAACTGATACAATATCTCGAGTTTGACAAACATGGAGAATAAACGTGTGTTAGATCTTTCTCTTCTAGTAAGAAATGAAAGAAAATTAATCGATTTAGTAAAATACACTCCTAAAACAGTTAAAACGCCGTCTTCAAACACAAATAATTGGTCCAAATAGTTAATACATAATGACAGCCTTCGTGAGGCTCTGTCACACTTTCATATTATGAATAGCCTTCTAAAATATTCTTATAGAGTCACTAAATATCCTAGCACTATAGGAAAAAAATACAAAATTAAAAATCACCTATATAACCATTTATTTAACTACATCTAGCCCTTACATCAGTTTACACCGCCTCTTTATTTTTTTATATATCTATTTATACTCTGCCATATATAGAGTAGAAATTAAATGGCCAATTAAATTGGGTGAGGATGGATAAAGATGTATACAAAATAACTGGACGAATGAATCAAAAATACCTTTTGTTATCATATCAAAGACTGTACCAGGGCATCTACCAAATTATTATAATATGAATTCGGTATGAAACCCTTAAAATAATGTCAAATACACAAAGTTATAAATATTACAATATTAGTTTAAGTTTCTAGTAGTATTGTTATGCAGTGTGACCAACATATAATGTATTGTTTTTATAACTTAGCAAGCATGACATATAGTATGTAAAAATTGTGAGTATATATTTATTTTGTATTTTGTTATAAAAACTAATTACATGTATAAATCAATTCCCAATAAATTATACAAAGTCTGCTAGGAATAATAATTCTTCAATGTAAAAGCATGTCAAAACAAACCCAAAATAAAAGAGTATAACAAAAAATAGTGTTAGAAAAAATCCAAAATAAAATACAGTAATTGCATACATAACTCATAATACATTCACATGATTACATTTCTAAGTAAAGAGTGGTGTGCTTATTTTTTCGGTGAGAAATTTTGATTCTTCGTTATATATATAATCAAAGAAATCGCCCCACACTATATTTCCTAAAGGAAATTAACATAGAAAAATATTTCCAAAAGTAAACATCAATCACATATCAAAAGTTAAAGCCAGTGTGACAAAAACGTAAAGATAATGCTAACATAATATATCATGCAAAAGAAACATATATGCCATCTTAATTATGCATTTATAAGCTATTGTTTTAATAATGTACTTGATGAATTAAACTTGATTCATATTCCTAAGATAACCTGCATCATTAACTTATTTTTAGTTTAAATTAATGGATTGATAATTAGTAGGAAAGTTTGAGAATGAGATGTCATTCTCATTTTTTATTATTAGTTATTAGTTTTCTCTACTACTAATAACTTTAAAATGTTTTAAGGTATTTTTGATTACTTTGTAAAGAGAAGAATAACATTTTCCTTGCATACCCATTGATAAAATGAACAACTCCAATTCTTCAAATATAATGCTCAAGAAAATTAAAAAATGTTTCTTACTCAAATGCTAAGATTCGTGCTAACAACATATGATTTGGGTCATCGACTTACATAGATCTATATTTAGATACGGTATACTGTTTCAATTCAGCTTCGATTATTTTGACAAGTGTTGCTTTAATTAATATTTGACACCCATAAATTATTTTAATTTTAGGTTGATTTTGATTGAAATTATAGTATTCATATCAATGTAGGAAGGATCTTTTATGGTTTATAAATCCACTGTATTAAGTGAGTATGGTTGAAAACATAATTCATTATTGCAACTTTGTTTGCACTATGCACAGTTCATCCCCTCACTACTTTCGAGAAGCTGTAGTATATGAGATACTATCGGATTTAACAAATGAAAATAATGTAAATGGTTTGGCCTTTTTTATTTTCTATTGGAGATGGTTTAATAAATTTTTAAGTGATTCTCTCTTTATATAATCTTATCGCAAACATGCTTTTGCATGCTTTTATATATACTATTGATACATGGGTGAGAATATTGGTTGAATTCTTCTTTAGTTTTCTAAATTAGATTAAATGAATATTAATTTTAATAAATATAAAGAGAACTATGACTTATAGAATGTATATTTTGGTTTCAAGGTTTCTCCTCAATCGTTCCTTTACATCTCTCATGATTTTCTAGTTTTCGTTCACTATTCAGTATCTTCCATTGACGACTATCTCATTCATTCCAATACGTTTAAAGTAGTTTCTTTTTTCCCCATAATATATACAAACATTATTTTTTGGTCTAAGCAGTTATATTGATCCCCCAATTTAAATCCTATTGATGACGCTGTGTTTTGTCCTTTAGCGGCATAATATAATATTTGAAGTAGTTTGACTTGTTTAAGTTATCTAATGGTGCACACGCAATGCATATGGAATGCATTTTATTATTTAAACTTCAAAAAACGGAAACATTAATGTTTTAATGTAAGAAAAGATAAGTTTAATAAACAATCCAATGAATTATAAATTAATATTTGTGAAA
Organism: Sambucus nigra; assembly: GCA_949130495.1. Taxonomy (NCBI): domain Eukaryota; kingdom Viridiplantae; phylum Streptophyta; class Magnoliopsida; order Dipsacales; family Adoxaceae; genus Sambucus; species Sambucus nigra. The sequence goes on along the minus strand of OX422207.1, from coordinate 95,247,351 downwards.
TTACTCAAATTTCATTGAAAGAAATTTTTTAATATATATGTAATCATTGTATACTTAATTTTATTATGTTAGAAAATGATGTTTGAAGTGTAATGAACACTTTGCTAAACGCATGCTACCAGTATGATGCACAATAACTCTTTTAACTAACCCAATACTAAATAAATAAAAATATGGGAATAAATAAAAAGTTTATTTGTCAAAGAAAAATAAGTATAATTTTATTATCTTATCGAAATTCTATTAACATAACAATTATACCTTGTTTGGCCAATTAAACAAACGTTTATATCATTATAATTTAACCTTTTGTATTTTTCCCAAAACAGATTAATATCACAATTCACATTAGATAACATCTGAAAATTAAAGCACTAATAACCCAAATCAACGATATTGCTTTGCCATTGAGTGAACAATTTTTTCATTGAGATTGTATTTCCTTTATCACTCCAATGAAGATTGATTATGTCCAAGAAAGGGCAATAAACTGTTAATACAGTATATTCTAAAAAGAAAACTAGAATTATTAATTAGGTACGAAAAAATATACAATCGAGATATGAAAGTGGGAAATTTTCTATTCTGGATAAGTTTATGGAATAGAAGGTTGTGCATAGTAGTTAATGTGATTTTTTTTTAATAGATTACTGGAATGGTAATTGAGAATGTGGTTAGTTTTCAGCATAAAAATCTTAAATGTGGTTTACTGATTTGAGGGCTGAACTTACAATAATGACCAAAGGATAAAAGACACTAGCTAAATTTTTAAGGACTTTTTTGGAAATAAAAATATGACATTGCCCCATTGAATCAACCTTTGTATAATAGTAGATGTTTCTTTAATTCATATTCCATTTTTTACGAGTCTATGTTTTCAATATATAAAAGTTTAAACCTAAAAATTTTAGTTGTCATTTAATACTGTTTCAAGGGGATTTCTAATTAGTATTACTTTTAGCTTGATGGTATAAGGTGGGCCATTGGACCATTTTTTGGAATATTATCTTACTGTTCAAGTATATGTAATTCAATCTTTTCACGTTTTGGTTAATGTGTATTCATTTAATAAAGTAGTTCTAACTCTTACATGGTTTGGTCATTATTTATTCATTTAACAAAGTAGTTCTAATTAAGGTTTGGTAGCATACTTTCTCTAGGATGGATAGGTATTTTATGATGAAGGATAAAATATCTAAAAAGTGAATATGAGGAGTTAAAAATTTCATAAATTTTGTTTAAGATGGTAAGAATGATTTGGACTTTGTCCAGTCCCCATGTAGTGAGCATGAGAATAAGCCGAGTTTAGAAGATCTTAAATACAATTTGTCAATAATTAGAATTGATCCAAGGTATATTGTATGGACATGGGATGGGCCTTCTTATGATGATTATGATATGGATACTCTAAATTATGTAGTGAACACAATATATATGGTCTATGTTGTAAAATAACACCATGGGACATCCAAATAAATTTTAAAAATTTCCTGGAGATGTAAAAAAACTGTAGTATAAAGGTTGTAAGAAGTATACAAAGTTATCGAAATTACTGAAGCTCTTTACTATTAAGGCAAAGAGTGGTTGGAGTGATAAATTTTTTTAGATGTTCTAACATTGTTTACAGACATGATTCTGGACGGAAATGAGTTGCATGTATCCACTATTGAGGCTAAGCGTAGTTTGTCAACTGTTGGAATGGAATATAAGAAAATACAAGCACGCCACACCGATTGCATACTGTATAGAAAAGAGTATGGAAATTTATCATCATGTACTAAGTGTGGAGGTTCAAGATAGAAGGTAAAGAAAAAATTCTCGAGCAAAGACATAATAAGAAAAATAATGGAATGCTAGAAAATTATTATGGTACTTTCCACCTATACTACGATTTAAAAGGTGGTTTCAATCTATAGAAATGACAAATGATTTGATATGCCTTGATAATGGAAGAGAAGTTGATTGTAAATTTCATCACCCAGAAGACTAGCCAATATAGAAGCTAATCGATGATAAATAACCTTAGTTTGGAGAAGAATCAACAAACCTTCAACTATCACTTTCGGCCGATGGAACTATCCTATTTAGTTCCCTTATAATTAAGTATAATTATTGGCCTATTATGCTGAAAAAATTCAATTTATCATCGTGGTTATGCATGAAAAGGAAGTTCACACTGTTGATAATATTGATATTAGGCCTACTGTAGCTTAAAAATGATGGAGACATTTATTTAGAACCTTTGATCGAAAACTTGAAGTCATTGTGGGCAGATGGTGTTGAGACTTATGATACCTATCGATAAGAATTATTTATATTGAGGGTCATGATGTTATAGACTGTTAAATATTTTCCTGCATATGGAAATGTTTTCGGTTATTATGCTAAAGGATATTTTGCTTGTCTAGTATGCAATGGAAGTACATATTCACAAAGGTTGAGATACTGCATTAAGTGCATTTATACTGAACACCACAAATACCTTCCACGAAACCATACTGATACCAAAGAAAGGCCTTTAATGATGACCAATTTAGATTATGTCCCGAACCACTAAGTGGAGAACAAATATTAATGAAGGTTTGAGGCATTAGGGTTTCACGAGGAAAGAAAAATGTGAGTTTGAATAAATTAACATCAAATAAGACCTATCAGAAGAAAAATGATTTAACATCAAAGAAAATGAAGAAAGAGAATGCACAGAGTGACAATGCTGACAATTGTTGGAGGAATAAGTCCATTTTCTTGAGCTCGAGTATTAGAATAATTTGCCTATTTGACATAAATTGGATGCCAAGCACATTGAAGAGAATCTATGCGTCAATATTATTGGGACTTTACTTAATATTCCAGGCAAATAAAGGATGGGGTTAATTTTCTCAATGATCTTAAGGACATGGGCTTAAGAACTGAATTAGCACTATAAATGAATGAAAAAGGTACTTACTTAACAACAACATATTATACATTGTCAATGGCAAAAAAAAAGAATGGAGTGAAAAAATTTGCATCAGCTTAAGGTCCTAGATGGATACTCTTCAATTTGAAAAGTCACATCTCGATGGAAGATTTGAAATCGTATGGTCTTAAGTCCCATGATTTTTAGATCCTAATGAAACAAATGCTTTCGATTGCAATACAAGTTGTGTTTCCAATGTGTGTGATATATGTTATTACAAGATCATGCTTATTCTTCAATTCCCTTTCTGCCAAAGTAGCGGACGTGAAATGATTGTGTAAAAGGGGCCTGTTTGCAGAACTTCCTACTGAGAGTTAAGTTACTTAAAGAAGTAAAAAGGAGTTCATTTGGTGTTAAATGGAAGAGGTTAATCAGAACACTTAAAAGATGAAGTTTAGAAGAATCGAGGAACCTCAGAGCACCATCAATTGACTTGGCTGGGAATATTACCAAGGAAATATTAGTAGAGGAAACAGAGACCAAAATAGCTCGATATGATCAAGAATATAGCGAAACATCTCACCCGATTTAAGAGGTTGAGATTAACCACAAGATTGCTCGAATTAAGTATAAATGAGTTGTAAAAAGGTTTCGACGAAGAGAGCATTGTCTGACATAAAGGAATTTTTGTTTTTTCACATGATCCTATGCGTACAGACGTTATATAATGTATTGGGTAGTGCACTTATCACCTTTTCATTAAAGTAATATTTTTGTCCATGTTTTGAGATAACTTTAAACCATGCCTAACAAGTTTGTCCCCCATTTGTATGGATGATGGAGGTTTACCAGCACCGACATCTAAAATAGGGAAAAAGGCACTCAAGGTCCCACGGTATTAAGGATGAGACTATATATGCTACATTGTCCCATTAAACAAGACACAACAATAGAGAAAAATAATAACAAATTTACACGAGAGAAGATAGATTGATAGAGTTTTCGGGATATACTTAAACAAACTTGAAAAGATTCCAAGAGCGTTTAAACATTATGAACACTTGAGAGGAGAAGTTTTATCATTGATGTTGACTGATTGTAACTGTTCATTTTCATTTTCTAAGTGTAATAAAACTCAATTTCCTATGGACGTAGCCCAAGTTGGGTGAACCAGGTTATATGGCGTGTTTTATACAATTGATTTCCTCTTTGAGTGTGTTTTATTTTACCATTGAGCTTATTCACCATCATTTTTCTAAAGTACATTTTTCCTTCACCATCAATAAGGGTTACACCTCAATTTTACCATAAATACCCAGGTGATAAGAGAAATTACCACTCCCTCTTATTACCCGAAGATAATTTTCGTCTTACATTTAGCGACTCCACTAGGGAGGTATTCTTTTGGATATGTTGGATGAAAATATAGATCGTACTCTTGCGTTCGTTGATGCTGAGGATGAGGAAGAACAATCTGGTAATTTACCTATTATTGAGGTTCCTCAAGTCACTACTATCACCAGGAATGTTATTGGGGGCAAGCTTCTACGATCTCTATTTTAGGTCCCAACCAAATAGCCAATCTTATGGTCCAGTTTATGGACTTCCTTGGGAGATAGCAAGGAATGAGAATGTTTGGTTCCAAGATGAATCCTAGTTACCTCGTTACACAAATGGCACAACTTGCTGCTCTTTTAACGAGAATTCTCGTTACACCTTCCAGTCCAGCTATCCCTGTTAGGGTTAATCTTGCTCCTACTATAACACTAACCATTAAAGCTCCAGTTGTCGTTACTTATTTGATTAGTGTTACTCCACTATACGCTAAATTGGTGAAAATTGTTGTCTCACCTTATTTAGTCATTGATGAGGTCAAAAGGGATACAATGAATATAATGACATCATTATCACAAATATTTAGTGAGGTAGCATCCATTTATGATGATTTTCCTACTCCTCACCAAGAAGAGTATAACGATGAACCTTATCCTAAAGGGTAAATTTCTCTAATCTTTGAGAAGTTTAACAGGATAGGAGGCAACTCGAAGGAACACTTGAAGATATTTATTGAGCATATATTGGTGTTTATTACAATAACAAAAGGTTGTGAAAGGGATTTCTCAAAATATCACACGGACAAAGATTACACATGGTATTCTCATTTAGCCCCAATGAGTGTGGCTATATCGTTAGATATGCATGTTCAATTACTCTAAAAATTATTTCTGGAAGATGATGAGCTTATGTTATCTCAACTTGATCCAGAGAAGAAAAGGTCAAGTGAGGAGTTAATGGCTTACATCAAGAGGTTTGGATAAAGATCTTTAAATATATGAGAAGCTGGAAGATAGAGCAAGCTCCCTCAAATTTTTGCTGAAGGATTGTTACCCAAGTTTATTTGTCACATAATAAATTACACCAGAGAAGGAACATTCAAAGACTTCATGAGACCAACCTAAAATATTACATTGATCATTTGATATCTACCAGTTATCACGAATGTTGCGTGGAAGTAGCCAATTGGCCAAGTAGTTAAAGGATCTCAATTTCCACAAGTTAACTTCACTGATAGAGGTGAAGAAGCAAGCAAAATTATAAAAAAGAAGAATAATAAAAAGAAGTTTGATTGTGAGTATCCACTTCCATTGCCTTGCAGCATTGAAGAGGCAATGAATTGATACAACAACATTGAGGTGATAATTTTTTTTTTCTCTAAAAACACTCTACCTATTGCTTTGGGGACATACGTTGAAGTTGATCCAAACTATTATCAGATCTATTGGCGCATTGGTTATTCCATGGTTTTATATTTTACCATGAGGAAGATTATCAAAAAACACTTATTAGCAGGGACTTTGTAGATCCCTCAATGCAATGTTAACAATCCATTACCACATCATGGGGCACACATATTTGTTGCATATATGATGAAAAAGAAGGTCGAACAAAAGAGGAAGATGACTTTTAAGATATATATGATATAATTGATATAACGGCTCTTGCTAATAATGAACCAACTAGTAGAGATAGGAAACAAGCTTTCCATGCCAAAGAATATGAGGTGAATCCAAGTTTGGAGTATCAAGATAGAGAGGTACCATTGCAAAGTTGATACGAAAGTCTATGTCCAAGGTCATTTTCCTAGATGAAAATAGATCAATCAAGCTCCTTCACATTTTACCTTTGTACGCGACAATAAGCATTAATGGAATAAGAATTGCAAGAGATTTACTATATAATGGTGCTTTGGTTAATATTATGCATATTCTCTCATTTGAGCTGCTAATATCTTAGAGAGAAGGTTGGTGGAAATACATATTTTATTATTAAGATATGATAACTAAACATCTATGTCCATTAGTTATATGAATGTTAGATTAACAATGGGCAATGCCATGTTATAAATTAAATTCTATGTGATTGAATCAGCTACTTCATACCATTTATTAATTAGTAGGCTTTTAATGCACAATCATGGTTTGGTTCGTTCAGCATATCATTAATGTGTAAAAGCCAATGCCAAGCGATCAATGATTGTGATACGAGATACCAAAAATCCATTTACAAAGGAGGAAGAACATTTGGTGGATGTTTCCTTTTATAACAATTTAAACGAGGAAGTACGTATTCTCAGATGGTATATTAAAGGGGTGCGAATTCCCTCTATCAAAGATATGTTGGAACTTGTGAGGGATTAAGGGGAAGAGTCCAAAAAACATTTGCATGTTAAACTAGATAATTAGGTGATTCATAAAGTTTATTCTATCTCCTAACAACTAGATATGGCATGATAGGGCCTCCTACAGGCCTATTCTAACTGGCCTGCAGCGTGTGAGTCAGTTGCTTCACTCTTTCCTACATTGCCTCTTGGCATTTATCTATGCTATTGAAAATTCCTTGAAGGTCCCCCATCTCCATATGGGTGGATGGTGGAATGATTTAATTTTCCCAACTACTTTTGATATTATCCCCCATTTATAGCGATAAAAGGGGTGTTAGTTGAATTTGGATAGGAGTTTGGATAGGAAACGATGGATGGCTTGTCTAGTCGTTCCCACAAATAATGCCAATCAGTTATTTTCTAAAATAGGTGTTAGGATAATTTAAGTTCTTAGCTGAATAATAAAATTTGAGAGATAGATAAAGGGACAAGCGATTTAATGTGGTTCGGCCCAATGAGGTTCCTACGTCCACTAGTACAAAGTTACTTTATATATGGAAAGGTACAAGTTTCCAAAGATCTCTCTTGGGTTTAGCATATGTTATTTTTTTCATGTCCTAACTAAGGTTATATAGTGGGCTATTTATAGTAAGGGTAAGAATAAGAAGAGGTGGATTTCCTTCATAAGTCAAGAAATTACACTTTTTTACATTCTTGATAGGAACCAATGATGACCCAACCTGGGGGTTTAACCCATGTGTATTTATAAAAATATATTATAACTATTATAACGTATGCCTAAGCCTTGACATTCGGCCTTACTGATGGTTGGCCTTTCTAATAGTGGTCAGCCATACTGCCAACAGGGAGGGAGTATTCAGCCAACAAAGATAATTACCTACGGATAATGCTTAATTGAATATTTCATTATAACAAGTGTCATAATTTCATTAGTCCATATGATACTCCATTTTTAGGGTACAATAACTACTAAGTTGACTTATAAAGTGTAAAATATTTTAGAGAAACCTTAGTAGTAAGCTATGAAGTCGGCTTACAAAGTGTAAAATATTTATAAAAAAAAATCTTAGTAGTAAGCTACGAAGTCAACTTACAAAGTGTAAAATGATTTAAAGAAACCTTAGTAGTAAGATACTAAGGTTATTTATAAAGTGTAAATTTTGAGGAAAAACCTCTGTAGTAAGCTACTAAGTTGATTTATAAAGTGTAAAGTGTTTTAGAGAAACCTTGGTATTAAGCTAGTAAGTTGACTTACAAAGTGTAAATTATCTTGAGAAAAAACCTTACTAGCAGTATACTAAGTTGGCATAAAAATTGTAAAATATTTTAGAGAAACCTTAGTAGTAAGATACCAGGTTGACTTAAAAAGTTTAAATGATTTAAGAGAAACCTTAGTAGTAATCTACTAAGTTGACTTACAAAGTGTAAATTTTGAGAGGGACCTTATCAAATAATGAGCTAATTTGTAAAAAAGGGTTTATAAAAAGCTACCTCATTATTAGAAGGAGGAGGAAAACATACTTTTAAGCTTAAGATAGTTCATTACTAGAAAAAGCTTAAAGTTCCACTGTTGCACCAAGGGAAAGTGAGGATAGATGAACTTCAGCTGAGGGAGCTGGTTAGTCTCTCTCTTCACTACTAGTACGATGAAATAACACAAACCGAATGAGATAAACTCATGAGGAAAATAAATATTCTATTCTAAAAAGGATAATTACCTCATCTACGGTCTCATAAACAAGAGGAAACTTGTCCAAAGGAAGCACAATTATGACTAACACATTCACCTACAATTATATGAGTTATGGTTTGATAATATACTTAAATGATATAATAACAAAAATAAAGACCATCCTTTCCAGACTTACCTCAACTGAATAAATTGGAAGGACCACAGTTAGAAGTAACTCCACCAAAGTTAAAGAGTTAAAGAAATTCAAGGATCAGCAGTTATACTTAGAGTCACCACGGGTTCTTTGATCCGAGCATTTTTTAGCAGCAACAGCTGCACATTCAGAAAGAGACATCCTAGAATACATAATCTTAGGCTTTGGAGAACGTGATATTAAAGAAGGTGCAATGAAAGTATCTTAACTAATTAGACTTAATTAAGCTTTTGGGGTAAGCTATCATCAATATTAACAATGATCCTTGAAGGTAAAGGAGCATCCTATGAAAGAAGAACCAATAAAATGTTATAAGAGATGCCTCTTATCTAAAAAAAGTAATAATTTCAACACTTATAATACTCATCATTTGGGCTGGCAAACATAGCTCAGGAATGACATCACGTGAGGAAGGAACTTCCATAGTTTCATCAGATGAACATTAGGGAGAAAGATTTGGAGTTATTATTACTTGATCCTAACTTAGTTTCTTCCTCAAATGTTGCTTATATTGAAGAGGCATTATAATTGAGGGACCTTCCTCCGTGGGAATTTTTTAACAACTTGTTTTGGATAAACATGAGGAATAGGGAAATCATCATCAGGGTGACATATTTCTAAACCAGTTATAACATCATCCATACTAACTGGAGTGGAATTCATATTAGATAGAACATCGGAAGCCATTATATGAACCTTTTTACCAAGATCTGGTTTGAAGGGGGAGCTGACATTACACCAAATCTGTTGGATTGTCACGGTCATTGACCGTAACAAGTCCAACTTGTTAAGGTCAATGACCATGATAATTCTGGGGATGACAACGTTTATTGTCACGGTCTTTGACCTTGACAAGTTTTGTCATGATTAATAACTGTGAAAAACTCGTGGCAATGTTTAAGAAATTGTCACGATCAGTGACCGTGATGCACACATGACAAGTTTTCTTTGTCACAGACTTGTCACAGTCAATGACTGTGACAATTCTGGGCAGAATTAAAAAAAAATATGTTGGGCAGTATAGCCACTGCCAATACCCAGCAGTATATTTGTACCTGTTATAGCAACGTTGTACCTGTTCAAACATCATATATCCAAATAAAATAGAGATAATGCAAATATACATTCAAAACAATATGCATCACGATATAATCCAAATATAATTCAAATGTAACAACTTTTTTTTTTTTTTATCAAAGAGGGACGGAACCCCCACACATTTTATTAATATAATAAGGAGAAAAAGCCTCTCCGAAGCTTACAAACCCAAGAAAATTTAAAATCTAGAGGTTGGGACCAATACTCTAGATAGAATGCAGTAAATATGGGATTTTATATTAACCCCATTACATAGAGAGAACTTGAAATAAATATGGAGATTTATCTTATCCCCATTTACAACTTTAAAATTCTATGCCTTATTTGAGGAGTATGCAGACTATCCAGCTTAAGTAAACCTTTAACCAACCTCGGGAGAGAGGAATGATCCCAATATAAAAAGTTCGTGTTGAAAAGAGAAGCCCTTGAAGCTATATGGTCAGCAACTGAGTTAGATTGTCTCCATATATGATTATAAGTAACTGCATCAGAGCATTGGTAGTCTTGAAGAAACTTTCTAGCTTGCCATGGAGGTTTAGCTTTTTTCAATATCACATCTATTAATAGCTTGCAATCCGATTCCACTATCACTTTTTGAATCTTTAATTGAGATACCAATTTCATACCTTCAACCAAAGCCAAACTTTCCGCAAAGAAAGATGATTGAACTCCTATAGACCTTTCAAACCCAACAATGAAGTTCCCATCCGAATCTCTGATCACCCCTCCAATTCCACTATTACCCGGATTTCCTTTAGAGGCTCCATCAATATTTAATTTAAAAACACCACTAGGGGGATTAGTCCAAACGCATTTTATAAGATGAACATCTTTAGGGCTTATTTTAACTTGGAATTGGTTAATGATATGAAGATCTAACGAGTTAGGGAGGTTATAGATTTTGAGATTTTGAAGAACGGAAGAAGCTAAATAAATTATTTGGTTGATTATAAAATTATCAGAAGACTTTGAGTTTTCAAAAACCAATCTATTCCTAGCTTTCCATAATTCCCAAAATATAAGTTTAGGAATAATGGCATAAAGAATTTTAAGAAAGTCTTTGTTATTTTTAGTCATCCACCAAGATAAAATCATAGCCCTACAAGAATGATTATTAGGAGTAACATTAAAAAGGTGACAAAAATATTTCCAAACTTTTTTAGCTAAATTACAATTTAGCAACACATGAGTATCGCTATCATCATTAGCTAAACATTCCCTGCAAACCGGAGCAAGTCTTATACCAATTTTTTGGATTTCAGTCTCAAAAGGCACAGAATGATTCAATAACTTCCAAATGAAATTAGAAATTTTTGTGGGACATTCTATAGACCAATTTGTTTTCCAAGTGAGAGAAATTGGGTTATTTTTCCTACATATTTGAAAAGCTTCTTTCAAAGAGAACTCACCAGAGTATGAAGGAAGCCATATTTGATTTTCAGAATCAATGTGATCATCCGCTAAGCTAGAAATAGATTTTATTCTTCTAATAGTGGATGATCCTAACTTCAAAACCGTAATGTCCTTATATTTATGACGCATGAAAGAAGCCCAAATACCTTTATCAAATAAAAATTTCCAATACAATTTCATGCTAGAAGCATTAATAATATCTTCCATTCTTCTAAAATTTAACCCACCTTCTTCAAACGGAAAGCACATGTCATACCATTTAGACCATTGGTAAGGTTTATCTTTATTAACACCACCCCAATAAAATTTAGAAAATATATTATGCAATCTTTTAATAATAGTTTTAGGGGGGCAAATAACAGAAATGATGTGAATAGGGATAGATAAAAGAACACTTCTAATAAGAGTAGCCCTACCGGCTAGAGAAATAAGCTTGGACGACCAAGAATTAAGCTTCTCTCTAATAGAATTCATTAGATCAGAAAATTGAGACAGCTTAATTCTACCTTTATTAATGTTGCAACCTAAATACTTCATGGGCAATGTTTTGATAGATAAACCAGAAATGGTTTCCATCTTCGTTCTAATAGACGGAGAGAGATTTTTATCAATATAAATAGAGCTTTTAGCTATGTTGATAGACTGACCAGAGGTATTTTCATAGGTTTTAAGCAATTTAGAAATAGCGAGCAAAGTTTTCTTATTCCCATTAGCAAAAATAATAATATCATCAGCATAAGCCAAGTGGGAAATCAGATTACAATATCTAGGATGGGAAAAAGGAGTGGCTTTACCATTCTTGAACAAATTATCTATATTCCTACTTAAGCATTCAACAGCTATAATAAACAAGCTAGGAGACAGAGGGTCACCTTGCCTAAGCCCTCTGAAAGATTGAAAAAAAACCTTTACTTTGGCCATTTACGGAAACAGAAAACCAATTATTGGAAATTAACCTCCAAATCATGTCAATAAACATTTCATTAAAACCAAATTTCCTCAAAACTTGACATAGGAAAGGCCAATACACTTTATCATAAGCCTTTTCCATGTCTAATTTAATAATAACATTATGACCGCGAACTTTTTTACCTATAGTTTGAGATAACTCATGAGCAAGAAGAATGTTATCATTAATACTTCTCCCTTTAACAAAACCAGATTGGTTTGGGGATATTATATTAGGAAGAATCACGGCAACTCTGTCATTCAGAATCTTAGAGATAATTTTATTAGAAAAGTTACATAGGCTTATAGGTCTAAATTGAGAGCAATTTATAGGCATATCCACTTTAGGTATAAGAGCAATATTCGTAGCTGACCAGCTTTTAGGAATTTCAGCTCCAGCAAAAAAAGAGTGAATTGCCTTTATAAGATCATGCTTTATGATGTCCCAATATTTCTGATAAAATTCACCCCCATAACCATCAGGACCAGGAGCACTATCAGTATTCAAATTATTAATAGCTCTAAAAATTTCATCTTCAGATGGGAAATCCGAAAGATTTTTATTATCCTCTTCAGAAATAGTTTTATCAATAACATTAAGAAAATTATTGTTAATAGTGATAAGATCGGATTTCCAAATGTTTTGGAAGTGGGAGACAAACAATCTATCAATGTCCTCTTGTTTGACAATCCAATTGTTATGGGAGTCTTTAATCTTGTTTATGTTCAATCTTCTATGACTGATCTTAACAGAAGCATGGAAAAGTTTTGTATTCAGATCCCCTTGTTTAAGCCATTTTTTGTTACTTTTTTGGAACCAAAAGCTTTCCTCCCTTTGTAAAGCAATATTCAAATTTGCTCTAGTTTTAAATAACTCAGTTCTAGAATATGAAGAAGGATTTTGCTCAAAATCCTGCTCTTTCACCAAAACTTCATCTTCTAGATCACTGACAGATTGAAACGCATTTTTGAAAACTTCTTTATTCCAAATTTTAAGTTTCTCTTTAAGCATTTTAAGTTTAATAGAGAAAAGTTTCATCGGAGGGGCATTAACATCACTGTTCCAAGAATTCTGAATAATATCTTTCACATTAGAATGGATACACCACATAGATAAGAACTTGAAAGGTTTTGGCAGATTATCAAGCTTACTTTTAATAGACAGAAGCAGGGGGAATGATCCGAACAAGCCTTATGTAAATGTGATATATTAGTAGAAGGAAACTTGTTAAGCCAATGCGTATTAACCAAACCTCTGTCTAATCTACAAAATATAGTACCATGGATACGATTATTGGACCATGTAAATCGAGATCCAGTGTACTCAAGATCAGACAAAGCACACGAAGTTATCATATCATTAAAATCTTCCATAGAATGAAAATCTATATATGAACCACATAGTTTTTCTTCTTGTTTCGAGACAACATTAAAATCACCAATTATAAGCCAAGGCATATCTGTATTTTGAGAAGTTAACTGACAAATATCAGTCCATAAACTTTTTCTTTCCATCGCAGTGCATTTGGCATATATTAAGACCAAAATTATAGAGGAATTCAGGTAATCAAAGTCAATTTTCAGACAGAGTAATTGATCTGTATTATAAATTATACAGACTTTTAATTCAGTTTGCCAAAAAAACCAGATTTTATTGGAAATATTAGAAGCACTATAAGGGAATTTCCACTTAATTTTATATTTAGTTATCTTATCTATACCTACTTTAGGTTCTAATAGGGCAATAGCAGGGAGTTTATATTTCCTAATAAGATTTTTCAATCTTCTATTAGTTGCTTTATTGGCAACCCCCCTAATATTCCAGCACAAGAAATTCAGCATTTAGACAGAAGATTTAAAGTTTGAGGAAGATAACTTACCTGATTGTCTGGTTATTCTTCTTAATAGAGGATCAAAAGGAGCTTGCTTAGTTGAATTACCTTGCTTTGATATCTTTGAATATGCTTTGTTTATATCTAGGCCCTTCTTAGTTTTTTCCATTTCTTCTTTGTCTTTCTGAATCCCATTCCACTTGACATCAAACCATTTTGCAAACTTGATTAACTCCTCAATCTTAGGAGACTTTTTTAAAGAAACTTCAGAGTCAGATACATTATCTTTTATTGCTGCTGGATGTTTCATTGATGGAGGTAATGTAGAAGCTTTAGGAGATAAATTTATTTGGTTGACAATGTAAGTTTATTCCGAATTCAGATTTTGGGATCGCAGCAGCACCTCCTGGTCTCTGTTATTCCCTTTTCTTGAATAGATGGTTTGATAATCTAAATTATCATCTTCTGGGTTCGAATTTTTTTCTTCTTGTAAGACATCAAATTTATTAGATAATCTTGCAAGTTGATTGCCTATAACACGAGAATCAGAACAGTTATGATCCCCCTTGTCTGCATTACCCGAACTGTAAACAGTTATGTGGTTTACTGTTGTATCCAACTGAGGTTCTTTATCCACTGATATCTTAGAAACAGTTTCTTTGGGCACTTCTTGAATTTCCTCTCGCTTTGACTGATTTTTTGGCATATCTTTCTTAGGCTTTAATTGAGGGAACTTGATCATACATTTGCTCTCTGAATGCCCTTGTTTTTTACAGAAATCGCAGAACAAAGGAAAATCTTCATACACAATATTCTGCCAGAATCCATAGCTGCCACTACCAATCCAAATTCTATTAATTCTTTCTCTCAAAATGTTAATTTCAACACATATTCGAGCCAAACTAGGTCTGGATATAGAGGCTGTAGATGCATCTAACTTTAGAGGTTTTCCCACAAGTTGGGCAATAGAATACAAAGCAGATTTCGCATAGAAATGTAAGGGAAAGTTGGGGAGATTAATCCATACTGGAACTATAGGGCTTTCTTCATCTGGTTTGAAGTCAGTTGTCCACTTGAAAGTTCGCATAGGGTATTTCCCAATGTACCAGATATCTCTTAGCCAAAGTCTCACATAGTCTTCCTCACTATTTAATCTAATCAGAATATGCTTTGAATCTAAAAGACCAATCGAAAATGCAGATTTCAGGGAAAATGTTTGGAAAATTTTCCGAATATAATCAATTGGAGGTCTTCCATGAGAGAATTTCCCCACAATTGAATGTTTAAAAGGTTCAGCTAGGGCTTCAATGTCTTCTTGAGAGAACATGACAGCTGGCTCTCCCTTGAACATTGATGGACTCTTCAATGGCAGTTCTTTAGGTTGTTGGTTCATGAGGATAGTTGCGAACGATTTGGACCAGGTGGGATCAGGAGGCTTAGGTGGAATCAGGTGGTCAGTAGCAGGTATTGACATTGTTACGCAAGAGGAGAAAGAGAATTCTCCTTAGCTTCTTGGAGGGTTCTTGAAGAGAGGGCTCATCCGCTTCTGTTGGATTATTATTTGAATTTGAAAATTCCAATAAATGTAACAACTTAAAACAATTCAATTCAAATAATGTCACTAAATTTCTGGGGTAGGTATGAGGAGGTGAATAGGCCACATGATATATGAATTAATACACCCAGCAATGTGCATCGTTCTGTATTTTTCACGCAACCACAATAGGGAGTGTTCCTTCCCGGGTATCACATGTGTGACGAGTACCTTGGCCTTGATGTCTTGAAGCAAATGTCCATGAACTGGCATACCCTGGACGGTATTCGGGTCCCTCAACCCCTACCCTATCCACTGACCATCAAATATGTCATGTATAAACACGCTCAGCCAACCAAGTGTCGACATTGGTCAGTCGAAGGGAGCTAAATAGGGGACTAGATCATCATAGTCTGCACATGTCGACGATGAAGCAGTGAGGTCCACATCCTCGTCCTCCTGCACCTCCTCCTCCACCACCACCTTCTCTTTCCCTTTCCCATTACGATTTTCGCCCAACGAACGCTTCATGAATGAGAACATATCTTGGACCGTCGCCTCCAAATGGGATAACTTCTCATCATGCGAGTCCATCGTTCGAGCCAACCCGGTGTCGCTCATCTCTAATCCGATGATACTAGATTTGGCCACCCGTGAGCTCACTCCCTTGTCCTCCCCTTGCGATCAGTGCCAAGCACTTGGCTGAGTGCATCTGTGGACAAATATTCCTTATCGGGATCAGACTGCGACTCATGGCTTCCTTATGACTTGCCTGAAATGACAAAAATCACATGATTAGTTAAATAAGTAAATAAAAAGATTATAACATAATTAATAAAAAATAAATTGTCGGATTACTTACAATCATGTCCGCGACGCTCGGGGACACCTCCTTATCCTTCCCCTTCTTTGTCCGAATAGCCACATAAGTATCGAGCCTATGTGGACTACCCCTAGGGCCACTCCCCGTCCCCTGAAATAAAATAATGCAAAATTAGTATCGGCTCGAAAAGTAAAATAATGAAGAATAATATATTTCTATAATTATAGAAAAATTAAATCTTACCATCATCCTATGCTCCATCTCGGTGTAAGACGTCCGATCAGAGTAGTGTACGTCCGTATTTTTTGCCCAATTTATCCTCCTCGATTGGAGAGATGTCAATTGTCGCTCCCCAATCTCATTGTCAATGAACTTTTTCCATTGTGCTAATGAGATCGGCTCCTTCGATGGGATGGAGTTACGTATTCGGATAATAGACTCTCGGGTCTTACCAAAATACCGGGTCCGCATATTTTTCTTCCACGTCTTGTGATGCTCCCTTAACTGCTACAAGACGGAATCGTGTGCTTTTGGATCCAGGTTGAATTGTTCCTGTCCAATAATTGCAATGTTAGTTGCGAATAAATATAAATATAAATATAAATATAAATATAAATATAAATATAAATATTAAATGAAATTGAAATTGAAATCAAAATTGAAATCAAAATTGAAATTGAAATATTCATATAAATAGAAATAGAAATACATTACCTGTAGTGCCACCCAAAGAGCTAACTTGAGCTCATTTGGCACCTCCCTCCAACTAGAACCGATGATCGTCTTTACCATCTCGAGGGATCTCGTTAATAGTCCCATCTTGTTCTCGATGGCCATCCCCAATTTGCCATATTTGGTGAGCCTAGGGGCCGAGCAGCCCTCGTCGCCTCCGCTACCACGGAACGGGTAATGACTCACGAACGGGTCTAAGGGCTATTGAATGCGTACGCTTAAGAACTAGAAGGCTAGTATCTATGCGCACTATATGTAATTTGAAGTATGTTTCATTTAATTATCATATTATATATATATTGTTCGTGATACAAAGTAATTTTTTAAAAAAAGTTGAAAAATCCCACCCCCATATGGACAATAATCCAGTGGTCATGCCACTTTTCAAATTTACCAACCGAATATCGATCCACTACAATCCAACTGCAATGGCAACAACAAATGTGTATACCGTACTGATATACCCGTATATACCCTCGGCCATGCCGAGGGCGCCCTGCGCCTCACCAGGCCCAGACCACCACTCAGGGGCCGACCCTTCATCAGGCTCCGGATGACCCCTTAGGGGGGCCGACCCTTCATCAGACTCCGGACGACCCATCAGGGGGCCGACCCTTCATCAGGCTCCAGACGACCCCCCGAGGGTACGACAGTACGAGGCCCAAATTAGGCCACACTCATTACTGAAAGGAACTTTGCCCTCGACCTCATATAAAAGGCCGAGGGTGACATCATCACAGCACGTGGTTTGGGAGACGCGTGGAATAGTGCGCCTGAGGCTCACATGGCACATGGGAGACCGTTATAACAAAATCACACCCTCGCGTGAGGGAATATTATGTCATCATTTGGCATCTACAGGTGTCAACAGGGGATTGGCTAGATCATCATTTCACATGCATCATGCATACTTGGGGGGTACACTACACCCCCCAAGACCTATATATACATGTCACCTACAACCCTACAGGAAAAAAAATTGATAATTGTAACCCCAGCAAAAACTCTTCTTATACACACAGTGGAGAGAGAAAGTGATCTTATGTGCATTGTATCCAAGGCCATTAGTGACCATACTTAGTGGATCACACACTCACAGTGGATGTAGGCCAAATTGGCTTAACCACTATACATCATTGTCTTATTCCTCTTATACTCATCTCCTTCTACACACTTATACACTTACATCTCTATGGCTGCCATGGCTGCCATTATTTGAGCTCATCATCACTTATCCGCTGGTGCTAAATCTCAGCATCATTAGTTTGGCGCCGTCTGTGGGAACGAGAAGACATCTCTTCCCTTGTACAGCTTGACCTCGCTGGGCACTCTGGTGGTGAGCCAGCTCTCCCCCTGAGAGGAGATGTTTCACCATTGAATGAGACCCACTAAGGTTCTCAAGCTCACCAGTCTTTTCTTCAGTTCAGCTTTCCATAGCTCAAACACATGGCACCCGAGATGCCACCACCACCACTTCCCCCGCCGGATGATGGGGGAGGATCCAGTTCCAGTTAGCCACCACCTCAGTCTGAGATGGATGATGTGGCGGCAGCCTTAAAGTCTCTGGAAGCAAGCCAGCGGATGATGCAGGAGCAGTTCACAGCTCTAAGCCAGAACATACTAAGACCACCAGGGGTTTCACTTGAGATGATTACTCCAGCAGCCGCTCTAGGATAGCATGAAGCCAGGGGACCACCCCAGGCACCACAAAAAGACTTTCCATCCCCTCAACGGCGTAGGGATGTTGCTGACCCCCGGCGTCTATGCCTGGGGAGGCAAGGAAACCCTTTCCTTGAGGACAGGTATGACGACCTGGAGGGAGAGGAGGCCCATATAAAATGTTGGGAACCATATGAGGTCTCCAATAATACTGTACGACCTCTCCAGGAAAGTAGAGGAAAGTGCAGAAGACCAAATCCTAATGATCGCCTGAGAGGCTCTGCTTTTGATCGCTTGAGCAGGGGGTCAGCCTTTGAGAGGCTGGGCCTAGTAAATGACCTGCGAGAAAAATTGTCCAGGTCAAGGAGTGCTGCGAGGTCCAAGAGGGAGGCGGCAGATGGCCGACCCCAAGGACTGGATGACTGTCAAAGGGAATTAAACAGCCGACACAGGCCTACCGCAGCAGAACTCTCCGTCCACCTTAAAGAGGCGGCAGGGGATAACATCAGCCAAGCCGACCCTGCGAGGCTTTGGAATGACTCGATCCAGTGACTAGAGGATAAGATCGGTGATATACTGAAGAGCCGGGACCCTCTTCAGAAGGGATACACCATAGGCTCACCCTTTGTGGCGAAGATAGTCAACTTCCCTATGCCATCAAGGTTCAACCCACCTGTGGTCACCCCAAGATACGACGGGAGCACCAACCCTGTCCACCATGTTGAGATGTATCAATCAGTAGCTGACATATACTCTATCTCAGATGAGATGAAGTGTCGTGCCTTTTCTGGTACCCTGACTGGGGCTGCACATATTTGGTACACTTCTCTTCCAAAAAATTCCATTGAAAACTTTAAGAAGTTGGCAGACCGGTTCATCCACAACTTTTGCTTTGGGATGCGGCCATAGAAGAAGACCACCCACCTGCTCTATGTTAAGCAGGGGAAGAATGAGAGTCTGAGGGACTACGTAGCTAGATTCAATAAAGAGAAGCTGGAGGTGGAAGACTATGAGGAGAGCATAGCTATGACAGCCCTGATTGGAGGACTCCAAAAGGGGAAGTTGTTATGGAAGCTTGTTGAAGACCCTCTGAGGACGATGGCTGAATTGCTGTCAACAGCAAGAAAAGGGATGAACGCCGAAGAGGCGATGGCCGCAAAACACGAAGACGAAAAAGGAGGCGCTAGTGGGGGTAAATAACCTAAGAAGAACAAAGACGGGAAGAAGAGGTCGACGGATGAAAAGTTCGCTGGTTACACCCCTCTGACGGTCAGCTGTGAACAAATTATCAATGAGATAAAGAGTGACCGATCCCTGAAGTGGCCTGAGAAGTTGAGGGCAGCCCCCAACAAGAGGAACAAGAACCTGTGGTGCAAATTTCACCAAGACCACGGCCACATAACAGACAAATGCTTTGCTCTGAAAGATGAGATTGAGAAGATGCTGAAAGAAGGGAAGCTCAGAAAGTACGTCGACAAAGGTGCCTTCAAGAGGGGCCGAGGGGACGACCCCAGAAAGAAGCGAGGCGATGCATGTAGAGAAGGTCCTCAAAAAAGAGGGGACGACCCTTCTGATGATGAGGACGACCCTGACCTCCTGCCGAGAGACGACCAAGGTCCTGTCAAGAGGCTTAATATGATCTCGCTCAGAGTGGGAATGATCTCCGGGGGTCTAGCAAGAGGAGGGTCTGAGGTCGCTGACAGGAAGGCCCATGTGGCAGAGGCCAAGGCAGTGACGAAAATGGTACACTCAACCTCTTTGGAGGTCAAGTCAGAAAAGAGGAAGAAGGTTGATATGGACACTCTAATAGTGGGGTTCTCGAGAATGGACTTTAAAGGCCTCCTAGCCCCACATTAAGACCCACTCGTCATCACAACTAGGGTGCACGGGTGTGAGGTGCCGAGGATATTGGTCGACGGAGGAAGTTCTGCAGATGTAATGTTTTGGACGTGCTTCAAAGCCTTAGGTCTCAGTCGTGCTAGACTCGTACCATACCATCATCCATTGATTGGGTTCAGTGGGTAAAAGGTTCATCCCCTTGGAGTGAATGAGGCCGATGTCAGGATGGGGGACGAGTGGCCGAGATGGCTTACCAAGAAGGTTAGTTTCTTTGTGATGGATGAGCATGTGTTTTCGGCCTACAACATCATACTGGGGCGTGTGGCCCTCAAGGGGTTTGAAGTTGTGCCATCTACGGTCCATCAGATAATTAAATTTCCTACCCCTTATGGGGTGGGGGAAGTTCAGGGAGACCAGACAACAGCGCGAGAATGTTACTACAACTCCGCCGAAGAACGGGAGGTGCCCAAGAGGGCTATAACCACTTACAATATTGATACCCTAGACCCCAGGGATGAGATGAAGATAAAGAAAGGAGAGGCCGTGGAAGAGGTAGAATCCATCATCCTCGATGAGGATGACCCGGAAAAAACAGTCCAAGTCGGTAAGTCTCTGAAGCCTAATATCAAGGAAGACCTCATTAAACTGTTGAGGAGAAGACGGAGCATCTTCGCGTGGAGTCATGTAAATATGCCGGGGATTGACCCTAAAATCATGTGCCACAAGCTCAATGTGGTAGAAGGAGTGAAGCCGGTAAAGCAGAAGAGGAGAATTTACTCTAGAGAAAAGTATGAGGTCATTAGGTATGAGGTCAAGAAATTAGAAGACGCTGAGTTTATCAGAGAGGTCATCTACCCTGAATGGATGTCCAATGCAGTCATTGTCCCAAAGGCCAATGGGAAGTGGAGAATGTGTGTGGACTTCACCGACCTCAACAAGCACTGTCCCAAAGACAGCTTCCCTCTCCCCCGCATTGACCAGATGGTAGACGCTACCGCAGGCCATGAGCTCATGAGCTTCATGGATGCCTATTCAGGGTACAACCAGATCTTCATGAACCCTGAAGACTCGGAGAAGACAGCCTTCATTACTGACAAGGGGACATACTGTTATAGGGTTATGCCCTTTGGCCTAAAAAATGTGGGGACAACGTACCAGTGCCTCGTAAATAAAATGTTCGAAGACCAAATTGGGAAGTCTATGGAGGTCTATGTAGATGACATGTTGACTAAGAGTTTGAAGGCAGAGGATCATGTGGCAGACCTGGAGAGGACCTTTAATACGATGGAAAAATACCAGATGAAGCTTAATCCGGCCAAGTGTGTCTTCGGGGTCGGAGTAGGGAAGTTCTTGGGGTTCATTGTCAACCAAAGAGGCATCGAGGCCAATCCTAAAAAGATAAAGGCCCTTGTTGAGATGAAGACCCCCAAGTCCATTAAAAACATTCAGAGGCTCACAGTGAGAGTTGCTGCCTTGAACAGGTTCGTATCTAGGGCCACAGACAGGTGTCTACCATTCTTCAAAATTCTTAGAAAATAGTTTGAATGGAGTGAAGAATGCGATGAGGCCTTCAAGGAGTTAAAATCATACCTGGGGTCTCCCTTGCTGTTGTCACGACCCGGGCAGGGTGAACGACTTTATGTGTACCTCGCCGTCTCAGAGTTAGCCATCAGTGCAGCCATTGTGAGAGACGAAGACGGAGTACAGAAGCCTGTGTATTTTAACAGCAAGGCACTCTAGGGGGCAGAGCAAAGATATCCAAGGATGGAAAAGTTGGCCTACGCCTTGATCCATGCATCGAGAAAGATGAAGCCATACTTCCAGTCCCATACAATGGTCATCCTCACTTACTCTCCCCTTAGACAGGTTTTTCACAAGCCTAAAAAATCAGGGAGGTTAATGGCCTGGGCTATAGAGCTGGGGGAGTTTGACATAGTGTTTCAGCCTAGGACGGCCATTAAGGGGCAAGCATTGGCAGACTTCGTAGCCGAGTTTACTTGGGAAGATAATGAAGCCGAGGGTGAGAGCCTCGGGAAGATATATACCCGACAGGGTGAGCTCACCGACACACCTATAGATAAGGCTGAGACGAGCACCGCTAGAAGGAAAGTGGTTGAAAACGAAGAGGGAAGATATCTCTTTAGACAGGGGTCACTCACCGAGGGAGGTTTCTCAGAAGAAGACACCGCGTGGAGTCTCTTCGTCGACGGGTCCTCTTGCGAAAGCGGGAGCGGAGCTGGATTAATAGTATCAGCACCTGACGGCACAGACATTGAGTACGCCCTGAGGTTCAACTTTAAGGCCTCCAACAATGAGGCCTTGATAGCAGGCCTCTCCTTGGCCAGGTCTCTTAGTATCGGCCAGATTTTGGTTCATAGTGATTCGAGGCTAGTAGTGAATCAAATACTAGGAGCCTACGAGGCCAAGGACGAGAGGATGGCTAGGTACCTTCAGAAGGTGATTTCGTTACTGAAGGGCTTCAGAGAAGTGAAATTAAAGAGGATACCTAGGCTCGACAATGGCCATGTTGATGCCCTTGCGAGGTTAGCTTCGGCAACTAGGACAGACATCAGGAGGACGGTCCCAGTAGAAATTTTGCTTCGGCCAACTATTGAAGACGCTGAGGGAACACTTAGCAATTGCCTAAATGTTTCTCAGGAAGCTTCTTGGATGGACCCCCTGATCATGTACATTAAAGAAGGGGAGATGCCAGAAGCAAGGAAAGAAAGGAAGAAGTTGAGATACAGGGCTGCAAAGTTCACTGTCATTGGGGACACCTTGTACAAAAAGGGATTTTTACTCCCCTTACTTAGGTGTGTGCACCCATCTGAGGTCCTATCCATTTTGCAAGATGTGAACGAAGGATCGTGCTCAAGCCACATTGGGGGCAGATCCTTAGCGAAGAGGATGATCACCCAAGGGTACTGGTGGCCGACCTTGGGGAAAGACGCCACGGCATATGTAAAAAAGTGCGATAAATGCCAGAGATTTTCCACCATCCCTCACCAACCCCATCAGCCTCTTACCTCCATTACATCCCCAAGGCCATTTGCAGTGTGGGGGATCGACCTCGTAGGACCCTTACCAAGAGCAGTCAATAACTATCGGTTCCTCATCGTAGCTATTGACTATTTCTCAAAATGGGTGGAGGCCAAATCGATGGTCATAATTACAGAGCAGAAGACCTTCCAATTCATCTGGAAAAATGTTATATGCAGATATGGTCTCCCCAACACCCTCATCTCGAATAACGGGACTCAATTCAAGAATACCTCTCTACAGAGATACTGTGAAAGGGTGAGTATCAAACAATTTTTCTCCACCCTAGACTGACCTCAGGCCAATGGGAAAACAGAAGTTACAAACAGGATAATCCTAGATGGAATCAAGAAGAGGCTTGAGGAGGCAAAAGGAAGATGGGTCGATGAGTTATATGTCGTGCTGTGGGCATACAAGACGACAGTGTGGACCTCTACCGGAGAGACTCCATTCATGCTATCTTATGGCTCAGAAGCCGTCATCCCCACCGAGATTGGGTTTCCTACTCATAGGGTCCAAATGTATGACCCCCAGAGAAATACATAAAAAAGGAGACTCGACTTAGACCTGATTGAGGAAAGGAGGGAAGACGCCGAGATAAGGCAGGTCGCCTACTAGCATAGGACCGCAAGGTTTTACAATCAGAGGGTGAAACAGAGGCCAATCGCAGTGGGGGACTTGGTCCTCAAAAAGACTTGGTAAAAGCCCAACAAGCTCCATCCTAATTGGCATGGCCCATATAGGGTCATCGATGAAGTAGTCCCTAGGACCTATAGACTAGAAAACCTAGAAGGGGAACCCTTTTCCAACCCCTGGAATGCATACCATTTGAAAAAATACTATCAGTAGTGTTGTAAGGTCTTGATAGACCATAATTGTAATAGGAGTTGCTCCAACAGAACACTTGGAAAATGAATGAGAAATATCCATGTTTCCCCTCATCCTGTGTTTATCAGTTCTAGTACGCATGAAAACATTTTCAGAGAACGACCCTCGACTATAATGAGGGTCAATGGAGGGGATGACCCCACCATTTCCCTCAAGAAGGATGAGGGAATACTTAATTAAAAACCATTAGTTTGGTTATTGGAACCCTCGGCTATAATGAGGTTCAATGGAGGGGACGACCCCGCCATTGCCCTCAAGAAAAAAGAGGGAATACTTAATTAAAAACCATTAGTTTGGTTATTGGAACCCTCGGCTATAATGAGGGTCAATGGAGGGGACAACCCCGCCATTTCCCTCAAGAAGGATGAGGGAATACTTAATTAAAAACCATTAGTTTGGTTATTGGAACCCTCGGCTATAATGAGGGTCAATGGAGGGGACGACCCCACCATTGACCTCAAAAAGCATGAGGGAATACTTAATTAAAAACCATTAGTTTGGTTATTGGAACCCTCGGCTATAATGAGGGTCAATGGAGGGGACGACCCCACCATTTCCCTCAAGAAGGACAAGGGAATACTTAATTAAAAACCATTAGTTTGGTTATTAGAACCCTCGGCTATAATGAGGGTCAACGGAGGGGACGACCCCACCACTGCCCTCAAGAAGGACGAGGGAATACTTAATTAAAAACCATTAGTTTGGTTGTTGGAACCCTCGGCGATAATGAGGGTGAATGAAGGGGACGACCCCACCATTGCCCTCAAGAAAGACGAGGGAATACTTGATTAGAAACCATTAGTTTGGTTGTTGGAACCCTCGGCTATAATGAGGGACAATAGAGGGGACGACCCCACCATTGTCCTCAAGAAAGACGAGGCAAGACTTAATTAAAAACCATTAGTTTGGTTGTTGGAACCCTCGGCTATAATGAGGGTGAATGAAGGGGACGAACCCACCATTTCCCTCAAGAAAGATGAGGGAATACTTGATTAGAAACCATTAGTTTGGTTATTGGAACCCTCGGCTGTAATGAGGGTCAATGGAGGGGACGACCCCACCATTGTCCTCAAGAAAGACGAGGCAAGACTTAATTAAAAACCATTAGTTTGGTTGTTGGAACCCTCGGCTATAATGAGGGTCAATGGAGGGGATGACCCCACCATTGACCTCAAGAAAGACGAGGGAGGGGTTAGTGATATTGTTGGGTTAGTGATATTGTTAGTACAAAAAATCCACAATAGAAATCACATAAGAGATGAGTATGGAAGACAACAAGAGGCATTATATTACAAAGTGATGTTATTTTTACAAAAATAGAGTACAAAAATATTAATTACACTAAGAGGGTGTGGGCTACAGACAGCCACCCTATTGAGCAGCATCAGAGGGCAGGGCCTCAACGTCAATGAGAGAGGTCTCCTCAACGACCATGACAGGCCGAGCCTCAGACGTGCCTGTGCCTTCTGCATGCTGAGATTCCACTTGGGCTAGGGCTTCAGCAATAAGTGGGTCATATAGTTGAACTGCCTCAAGAGAGGGGCAAACAGACGACACTGCGTCAGCAAACTTAAGGACGACCCACTGACAGGCCGTCCTAATCCCCCTCTCTAAGTACTCAAGATTGAAGCCTTGGAACTCATCTGAGAGTTTGTAGGCCTCCACAGCATCGGTCTCTGCCTTCTTCACCGCCTCAGATAGCTCAGTCTTGTGCTGAGCCCCCATGTTGGTCAAAGCCTCATCCCTCTCCTTAATAAGAAAGTCCTTGGCCGCAATGTCTTCATCATGCTGCCTCGTCAGCTCATCCAGAACCCTTGCATGTTCAATTCTAGCACTCTCTAGCTCAGCCCTTGCAGTCTCCAGCTCCGTCTGCAAATTGGCCTCGTGTTGGATGGCTCTCTCGGCTTTATGGAATTTTTATTGGTTCTCAGCCATCCATTTAGTAGCCGAGGTGAAAGCGCATACAGACTGCACAGAAATAATAAACAGTTGTCAAGAGGCCGAGAAAACAGTTAGTGAAAGAATGCAACAAAGGGAATACCTGAGCTAGAGCGTGCAGACCATAGTCATACACTTTTTCTGGAGGCATCTTTGATAGAAATTCATATCAGCAGCCGAGGGGGCAGAAAACATGGACGCCTTGGCTGCCCTCAGGTTTGTGATCAGGGAAGATGGCTCGGCCTTCAGTGATGTCAAGTTTTGGGAACAGAAGGCCCCCATACTAGAAGAGGAACCAGTCCCCTCGGATGACTCCACCCTCGCCCTCGTCCTAGAATCTGGCCGAGGGTCAGAAGGGACTTCAAGCTCTTTTCTTTTGTGAC